>OX637797.1:2400000-3600000 GCA_951802425.1 Clavaria fumosa | reverse complement strand
GGTGCGGAGGTGAGGAATCGGAGTCAGAGTGGAGGTGCAGAATCGGAGTTTTGGAGTTGAGTTGCAGAGGTGTGGAATCGGAGTTGGTGCAGAGGAGTGGAGGAGTGGAGGTAGTGGAGTGGAGGAGCGGAGGTAGCGGAGTGGAGGAGCGGAGGTAGTGGAGTGGAGTAGTGGAGGTAGTGGAGTCAGAGTTGGAGCAGCGGAGCAGAGGAGTGGAGGTAGTTGTGTTACGGGAAGCGGGGCCAAAGGCTCGGAGGTGCTTTCCGTCAGGTGATCGGGTGCCGGGATTATGTTAGTCCCGAGTGCTGGAATGAGAGGATCAAACGCCGTCTGGTCGATTGGGTCAAATTGGGAAATTACTCTGTCGCTGGGTCTTCTGGGACCTAGGAAGGAGCGAAGTAGGGTGGTTCTGGCTCTGTACTCGGAGTCGGAGGCTTCGATGACTCGTTGCCTGAGATTGGCTATTCCTCGTGCGAATGCGTGCTCGAGGGCTTGGCGGTCGGGGTGATCGCGTCCAAGGATATCGACGCAAATAGAATGACTGAACTCAGTCAGGTGGTGTGTGAGTCGTGTGATCTGCGTTCGTCGCTGAGTCAGCGTCGGGTAGATCCGTCCGGAGGTTGGCGTAGTTGCTACTTCGGGCCAGGAGGAGAGGGGGTATCTCTCGTCGGCAGTAGGGAAAGCCAGTGTGATTTCACCAAAGTACGATAAGGTGATAAGGGACAAGTGAACAATGCTGAGGGGTTTCCCATGTCACTGCACCCCTTATATACCTCAGGGGTGCTGCAGGTTCCTGCGGTGCAGTCCATCGTCCGCAGCCCAAGGATGCTATCCATCTACTGCAGCATATTCTCCCGCAAGCCTGCTCAGTCCGCAGCTGCCTGCTACTGCTCTTCGACGCAGCTGCCCTTGTGGGGCCGCGCAGCCCGCAGCTTGCCGAATGCTGCCCTACACTCTTATCTTGGACGTCATTGCCTTTCGCTTATCGGCCCATGTGCTGCTCCGCAGTCTTCCACATGGCACGGCTTATCTCCACATGCTCCTTCACCCGTCATATGCTCCTGTGTGACGGTTCTTTCCCACCGCCTCACTTATCTTCTGGCTCTTATCCGTCCCTTGTAGTATATAAGGGGGGCCTGTACCGCTTCTCTTCCCCATCCTCTGTTATGTGCTGGGGCCCTCACAAACTTAACTTCCTCCCCTCCTCCAATGTCTTCCAACAAGTCGCCCCCCTCGTACTCTCTTGCGCGGCCTTCCACTGGGCCGTTCAGAGGGGAGCCGACGACCTCCTCATTCTTACCGTTGCTCAACGATGCTACGCTTGCGGCCATCCTGGCCATTTTGCGTCGGGATGCCCTCGGGTCGTCCGCCTGGGCAACCTTATCTGTGACCTACTCGAGGACCCCCACAGTACTGTCTTTTCTTCCATTTCTCATTCGCTTTGCTGATCACTTTCTTGCAGGATGGGATTGCACTCCCCCTACTCGGTGGACTTCTCCCACCTCCTACTCCGGGTGGAACTCCACTCCCCCGCCCTCATCCCCTCCGTCAGCCCCTGCGATGGCTATGGTGGCTCTACCAGACGTCGAGGGCGAGTATGTCCAGGCTGGGGAGTCTCCTTCTCAATCGGTGGATGAGGATAGGCTCTGGGTCTAGTGGCCCGAACATCGAAGTTTCCTTTTGACGTAATACATAGTTTCTGGTTTCGGATTGGTTTTTGTATTACTTAGGTGCTTCGATTCCATAAACCAATCCCCAATGGCCATCAACAGCGAGGAGCATCTCCTCGCTCTTGATTGCCATTGGTACTTTGGTTTTCCTGTCTCTAGTGTTGCGGTTGTCCTAGTCGTGTTGCCTTTGTTGTAGTTTGCCTTGGTTACATAATCGACTTTGTCATTCTTCCCATGACAGTTGTGTGTGGAGGTGCAAAATCGGAGTAGGAGTGGAGGTAGCGGAGTCGGAGCAGCGGAGCGGAGGTGCGGAGGTATGGAGGTGCGGAGCGGAGGTGCGGAGGTGTGGAGCAGAGGTGCGGAGTGGAGGTGCGGAGGTAGCAGAGTGTGGAGGGGGGGGCCAGAAAAGGTTGGAGATGCTGGGAGGCTGTGAGGACCTATTGTAAGTTCACTCACCCCCCCCCTCCTACAAGAATTTTTTATCTTAAGAAAAAAAATTCTATGTTTTACTAAGGAATTGTGAAGAAGTGGGCTAGAGTGGACAGAAGAATAGAACAAAAACAGGAAACAAGGAGTGTTGGAGTTGTACAAAAGGCAACCCGCCGCCCGCCCTGCTGCCGCCACCCGCCTCTGCCCTTCTGCTGCCACCTGCCACCCGCCCTTCTGCCGCCACCCGCCGCCCGCTCCCCACCCCGCTGCTCCTGCCCTGCCCAGCTGCTACCAATGGCCCCAGTCCCCACCATTGGTCTGTGACCATGGTTGGGGGCTTGGGCCATTGCTACAGGGAGTGCACCTGGCAGGCAGCCTATCATGGCCGCCATGCCGCACTGAAGGAGACGATCGAGGCGCAGTCGACCGTGTACTACTCGACGGCACATCTGTGGGACGACGGGGTGATCAGGCCGACGGACACACGGGACGTGGTTGGTCTGGCGCTCGCGCTGGCTGCTTCACGTACGGGCAGCGGCGCTGTGGCTGCGGTTGGGGCTGCCCCCGTCGCCCCCGTCGCACCTGTCGCCCTGTCAGCCCTGTCGCACCTGTCGCCCCATCAGCCCCGTCGCCCCCGTCAACCCCGTGACGGGGTCCCTGTCGCCGTTGTCGTCGTTGTTGCCCCTCCCGCCGCCATCGTCGTTGGGCTGCTGCTGAAGAGAGGGAGAGAGGGAGGTGAAAGAGAGAGGGGGGAGGGTGAAAGAAAGAGAAAAAAGAAAGAAGAGGAACATGCGCCAGCGGTTGTCGTTGTCGCCGTTGTCGCCTGGGGGAAGAGCCCTAGCCACCGTTGTTGTTGTCGCCTACTGCTGTCATAGTCGCCATCACTGTCTGCTGTGGCCATTATCGCCATTGTTGTCTGCTGCAAGTGTCATCGATGTCAGTGGATTAGTGAGGGGAGAAGGGGGATGGGAACCGTTGCTGGCACGAGTGTGGCTGGTCCAAGGCAGTCATCTAGTCACACATGTAACTGTAAAGCGAGAAACTGATTCAATCATCATCACACTTTTTAGACAGCATTCTACATTGTAAATTTAACATAGGATTGTTGAGCATGTGGACTCAATCCTTCCCAATTATTTTTAGAATTTATTATGCTCAGACTAGGATGCAGGGACAGTTTTTCTGTCAGTAGGACAGATACTGTGGCTGTGACTTATGTCTCAATGAGGTGCAGGTAACAACAGCAATGACGATGACCACTGGTGCATGTTCCTCCCTCTTTTTTTCTTCTCTTTCTTTCACCCTCCCCCCTCTCTCTCTCCTCCCTCTCTCCCTCTCTTCAGCAGCGGCACAATGATGACAGCGGCGGGAGGGGCAAGAACGACAACAACAGCGACAGGGCTGATGGGGGCGATGGGGGCGACAGGTGCAACAAGGGCTGCAGCCATGATAGGCTGCCTTCCAGGTGTGCCCTCCCTCCCTGTGGCAATGGCCCAAGCCCCCAACCGTGGTCACAGACCAATGTGGGGGCTGGGGCCATTGGTAGCAGCTGGGCAGGGAGTGGCAGCAACGGCAGGGCAGGAGCAGCGGGGTGGGGAGCGGGCGGCGAGTGGCGGCAGAAGGGCGGGTGGCGGGTGGCAGCAGAAGGGCGGGCGGCAGGTGGCAGCAGAAGGGCAGAGGCAGGTGGCGGCAGAAGGGCAGAGGCGGGTGGCAGCAGAAGGGCAGAGGCGGGTGGCGGCAGCAGGGCGGGCGGCGGGTGGTGGGCAGCAGGGCAGGCGGCACGTAGCAGTGGCAGCAACGGCAGGGCAGGAGCAGCGGGGTGGGGAGCGGGTGGCAGGTGGCAGCAGAAGGGCAGACGGCGGGTGGCGGCAGCAGGGCGGGCAGCGGGTGGCGGCAGCAGGGCGGGCGGCGGGTGGCAGCAGCAGGGCAGGCGGCAGCTGGGAGGCAGGGATGATGCAACGTGACAGGAGCTGGGGAGGCGAGGGTGATGCAATGCGACGGGAGCTGGGGAGGTGAGGGTGATGCAATGCAGTGGCACGGCAACTTACCGTCTTCCATGCATAACCAACTAATGGTAATTAGCCTAAATAATGCATCAGATTGCTCACCTCATGTGCACCTACATACTGGAAAAACACCGGCTCCTCCCAGACCAGCACTTTGGCAGAAGACCAGGCAGAACAGCAACAGATGCATTACACCTAGTCATCAAATTATAAAGGATGTGTGGTGCAGATGAAAGGTAGTTACAGGGCTCTTCTTAGACATCAAGGGGGCGTTCCCTAGTGTCGATGTCCGGGTACTATGACACAGTATGTGAAGCAGAGGAATACCTAGGGAGTACACAGATTGGCTGGAGAAAAAGCTAAGTGGCCATTTGGACCAGGATAGTTTTCGATGACTTTAGATCAGACCTGCTGGAGATCTCAGCGGGACTGGACCAAGGGTGCCCCCTATCTCCAATATGCTACATCGTGTATAACTCCCCTGCCCTCGAGACCATCTCCACGAATAGGGCCAACACACAGACTGCCAGCGGGTTCATTGACGACCAGGTGTTCCTAGCAAGAGGTGAGACCTTTGACGAAGCCAACTGCACACTCAAAGCCATCATGGAGTCACTGGGAGGGTTCTTAGACTGGGCCAAGTCACACAACTGCAAGGTAGAGATCTCGAAATGCATGCCAATAGGCTTCTCTCATCAACAGGTGCCCAAACCAATGCAGCCACACAGACAACAACCAGAACCCCACAGAGCGATAACCATTGGAGACCACATGATTCAACCATTGAGTAGCACCAAGTTCCTTGGGGTAATCCTCAGCCAAACACTCTCCTGGGCAGAACAAACCATGAGCACAGTGGCAAAGGGGACATACTGGGCAACTCAGGCAAGAAGAATTGCCAAAGCACATAGCAGGATCCTGCTGTGCCTATCAAGATGCCTCTACTTATTGGTATGCATACCCAGGATGCTTTATGCCATCGATGTATGGGGGAATCCACACAACAGATGTGCAACACAAACAGGTAGGACAACTGGTATCGGAGTCTCCCTCCATCACTGCTTTGTAGGGTTTGAGACAACAGATCATGCAGTGAATTTGGTCTGATGTGATGTGGTGGAATTTCGAAACCAGCAGTGGGTAATGTTTGTCTAGGGTGGCTGGGTGTAAGGGTCCACCCTAGGGGTGAAGGGACTTTCCCTGGATGCTTAGCTAATCAGCCACACTTATCCTACTACTGTCACTACAACTGCGTAACTACTGCTATAAACAGGGTTCTAATGCACTTGTGATGCAGGACATCTGGTCTCACTTAACCAACATCTTACACCTTTTTGCGTTACCTCACCTCCCATTAATTTGGGCAGGCATTGTAGCAGTGCTATGCACTGTTTGCGTTTTTTCTCGACGACTACCTATCGGATTCAGTCGATTTGACCGCCGATCGATTCGCCTCAAGAATCGCGTTCGAACGAGCCCTAATACGTGGGTGTTGGTGGAGCGGTTGGGGAGAAACCAGGACACAGATCCGAAAACAAGATTCGACGATAACTCGACATCGAGCGGACGAAATCGCACGCGGGTAGGCTCTTTCGAAAGGCCGCCTCAACCGCATTCACACGATACCTTTCACGCGCCAATCCGTCCAGTCGTTATGGCGCATCGCCATCTTCTTCGGTCTGCTCCCCCTTCCCCCCACCTTTTTCGGCATCCCATCAATTCCTGCCCGATCCCTTTCGATTTGGGATCGATTCTGGGCTCCTTTCGACGCGCTTTCACGTGGTCCAAAGCGCATCCGACAAGCTTTCGTCGTCATCGAGATATCGCGAACTTCGCGATGGCGCCGCTGCTCCCTGAGGTTCACAGCAGTTGGTTACTGCCGTAGGCTTTACAGCCTCGCCAAGGTCTTCTGACCTCACCCCATCATCCAGCAGCCCCATCCTCACCTGCTATGCCCTTCCCTATTCCCCATGATACCCATGCCCCGGGAAGGACCCGTGGCTGATGAGGCCTTGGCACCACATCCTGTAGTTTTGATATATCATATGCACCAAATTGATGCATTTGAGTGATGAACAATTAGCATCAATTGGTGCATGCACCTGATGTATCACTTTGGAGCATCTGATGCATTACCTCCTCATTGGGTGTGGATGGTACATCTGATATATCATGATGCCAGATGATGCATCTGCCATAGCCATAGACAGTGAATGTATCATGCATACATAATGTTGATGTATCAGCATGTCAGCATCTGATGTATTGTTGAAGCAGTTCTGGAAATTTGGCACATCTGATATAACATGGACATTCAATACATCACTGCCAATGCTTATCCAAAAATGAATAAAAAAGCAGATTTATTATCATTAAACTTAAACTTATTAATGTATTACAGTAATGACTAATATTAAATCTATTTCTATATAAATTCTATTTATTCACACTCTATCACAAGTCCTGAAGTTGGGAGAAAGTGGGGGGGGAAGCAGGGCAAGTTGCTGTATCACTTCCTTTCTAGGTGACCACATCAACACATGCAACAAAAACAATGAAACCACAAAAATTGCCTAGTATCCTAGTCCCTTATAATCCTCTAGCTTAGCTTGACCACTATTGTAATGCATATATACTTTGGGAGATGGAAAAATGTCAAGTAATCCCGGGGAAGCCCCTGCGGACCCAAGAACCGACGCGCTGACACACGTGGCACCACCACAGGTCCCCGCTTCCTCCCCCACTCCCACCCCCAGCTCCAGCAACCCAGCAGAAAACCCAAACCGGAATGAAGAAACACGAGATGCAGCAACAGCGAGAACGGTACTACAGAGAATCGGCATCCAAATCCCCAAAGGACCAGTAACGGTCTCGGACATGGCCACAGCCATCAGACAAACGATACATGCTGGAACCAGAATCCCCAAAACTACGACAGATGCAATGCTAGCAATTGCGACCCTCCTGCAATCAGTCCAAACCAACCAAATTATTGAGGAGATTGCCAACTGCCTAACAGAACGAGTAAGTGCCCCTGTGGACGGACTGACAGAAGTTACAGAAAATGCTAGAAAAACCCTAGAAAGACTCGAAAACGCCATCACCGCACAGACAAAAGCCACCATGGATATCAGAAACCAGACCCGCAAGATCACTGACCTAATTGGAAGCGCTGCAGTTGACCTGGCAGAAAGAGCCGAAGCAGCAATACGCACCATATCGCAGAGGGCACCAGAGCCAACTCCACCGCCCCCGCCACACACACCAGGAACCCCTCCAGCACCTACACAAACTGACAGCAGACTTCAGGAAGATCAACCTGGACATGGTAGAAAAGACACCTGCAGTCAGCCAACACCCAAAGCAAGCCCCACCCATACACATAGAAATACAGCTGAATAAAGAAGATGTGATACAAAAACTACTACAGGAGAAAGCAGACATCACCATTTATATGGACAGATCAGGTTAAAAAGATGGAGTAGGTATGGCAGCAGTCTCAACACAGGAAGGACACCCAAATAGGATGATCCAACTACACCTGGGCAAGGACACCAGACACATGGTATATGCAGCAGAGGCCACAGACCAGCACCCTCCCACAATATGCTACAGGCCTTTGAATCCATTATCAGATGGGTAAGCCAGAACAGAGAAGATCTGGAATGCAAGGCTATGTGGGTCCCGGGCCACCAAGGAGTGGAATGGAATGAGCTTGGGGACGCAGCAGCCAAGGCGGTGGCCCAGGGCCTCAGCAGCCCTGAGAAAGAACTCCCCAGACTTTTAAGAAAACAAACCGCAGGCAGTAAGGCAGCATTATCACTAACACTGAGGAGAGCTATACAGGAAAGAGTGAGAAGATGGAAGGGATTGCCGTGATACAACCACATCAAGCATATCAATGACTCCATGCCCTTGATAAGATTCTTGAAGCTTGTCGAAGACCTACCCAGGCTGCACTCATCAATACCTTTACAGCTCTGTACCAGACATGCCCCCCTAAACAAACATCTGCACAGAATAGGGGCAGCTGACAGCCCACTATGCCCATACTGTGGACAAGAAGAGGAGACTGTCTGACACTTCCTCCTCACCTGCACTCATACCACCACCTGAAGGAACATGATACTCAGTGACACAGGCAGGAGGGCATGCGATCTTGGCTTTCTGCTCACAGACCCCACAGCAATGAAGAAGGTCATCAAATATGCTTTGGCAATGAAATGTTTCAAACACACTCCATGACCAGTGGTGGACAATGACAATGTAGTGCCAGACCCACAAGCATGAAAGGAACCCACCTATCGGCCTGTCCACCCACGCCCAACCCTGAGACATGACGAGACGTACAACATGAGTCAACAAGAGGAAAATTTTAGATAGCCTTCGCATGGCAACTGGTAGCTTTTCCCCCACAGGGGGTTTTTAATGCACCTGGCTCTTCCCCTTCATAGGTAATTTCAAGTGCCCATGTGCATTGGAGCTTGCCCAGTGGCCCAAAGCCATTGCCCAGACATAGATTATAGCATGAATGAATGTACAACCAAGTAGCATACTCTGACATAGGGCATAGCCCCAATAGGAGTTTAATGGAAAAAAAAAAAAGGAGTCAGCACCAAGGTCTTTACAGATGCACAATGGGAGAAGTATCCACTCCTTTACAATTACATCCACTGTCTTGGATTTCCCCATTCCTGAAGATTGGGTGATCATGAGAATCTTGGCATAGTTGGATTTTTCATCCAAAGTATGGACATCATCCACTGCTCTGAGTAGGCTGAGTAAGGTTTTGTGAGATTGGCCAATGTAACTTGATCTCTAGGTGCTGATAACAGCTGAATAACACAGCTTCAGTGAATGAGCACCTAACAGCCCATCAACAAACTTACCATCCTCTAGTGCAAGGGGAATGGTATATGAATGTGGGAATAGACCACTATATTCTACTGGAATGCCAATGGCTTCTCTGGAAATGGTGTTGCCTGTTGATAGGCATAGAATCTCTGTGTATGCATCAGGTGTTATACAGTCTTCTTTGAACTGCAGATATCACACTCAAATTCCAGATCTTCTTGAATGATCTAGTGACCCACACCTCTTTCAGCTTTTCCACCAACTCTGGATGATCTCAGAGCAGTGAGACTTGTTTGATGACTTTCTCAAACTTTGGGTCAAGCTTCCCTTCAGGGGATGTTACAATTGCCCTGGTTGAGGAGAGTAGGCAAGGGTGAATGTGACTGTGGGTGACAGGTGGAGTAGGTGAAGGTGTTCTAACATATTCTAACAGCTTTCAACCACTCAACTGAGTTGGCCTCAACCCCTGTGCTTACTCCTTGCAGCATCTGCAATGGTTTTTGTTGTTCCTTACTTATTACAGACATAGTACCAGAGCCACAGGTGCTGCCTCCTTTATTCAGTGGCAATACCATGGGTCCATATCTAGTAATTGTTCAGGGTCAACCAAACCATTTTCAAGCTACAGGAAAATCTGGGAAGCAGATATATTAGTATCTACAAAATGGTTGACTTTGTTCTAGTCATTTGGAAAATTGGCAAATTGACAACACAGTGGTAAAATTAAAGAAAGGACACAGAATTAGAGTATAACTGTCATCATCCTCCCTTTACTATTTTCTGCTTCCCTTCTTGGTCATACATCTACCTTCCTTACATTTCAGATTGAGATCATGAAACAATCTTAACAACGAAAGGGGTCATTCCATACATGCAGGTGCTTCTAAGTACTGGGAAGAGGCAGTGTCCCTAGTAATCACCGGAGACTTAAGTTTCCCTTTCTTTCCCTTTAGCAGAACCTGCCTGAGCAGCTGCTAATTCATCCAGCGGGGCTTCACTGATCCAGTCCAGTGACGGCTCAGTGGAGAAGAAGGCCGGTTTCAGGCACAACATAGCTTTCCGGTGAGCTTCCAATCCATTCCTCGGAAAGTCATCAATGATTGTTGACGCACAGATGATTGACCTGTAGACACCGTCCATCTCTCGAGGGACAACCGCATATGTCTCGTGTGTGCAGCCCTCAATGTGGATTTGGTAATGTCGTAGATGGATATTCTCTGTCCGAGTGTCACCACCCCTCAACTTCTTCGCAGGGTACGGGGCATGAGGGTAGACTTTTGGTGTCTCGAGTCCGATGTCGTGCACAAGTGACAGGATCGGATGTTGGTTGACCGGTGTGCCCCCAACATGAGGGTTGAGGAGAACATCCGAGAACGTTGCGCGATTCTTAATCTGGCCAAAAAGTGGACCACTATTGGCTGGACATATCGGAGCATCAAGGCCCCCAAAATGCATTGTTGCAAATAGGTCTGTTGACTTCTGATTGTCGGCACATTGATAGGCCACTCCTCGAACCAAAGGAATCCACTGAAGGTTTGGACGGATGACTCCGTAGTCACCAGCTCTCACGAATTGAGAGAAATTGAGATAAACAACCCGGAATGCACACTCCAAGGTCGGGCCATCCGTGTTGGCGACAGGCTTAGCATTAAGGATAATGTGGTGCCAGCGTGGATTGATCAGTGCCCTCAACCAATCAAGAAGGAGTATCGGCCGATGGTACCTTGGATTGCTCGGATTATTGATCGTATCCGCTGTGTCATTCTGAATGACGAGATCATGACCAATCATCCAGAGAAGGCGGCCAATCATCTCTCCTCGCTCGCCTCGTGCCAGCAGGTCACCCTCAAACAACTTAGTCAATATGGTAGGGGCAACAATTTGGATGTGGGGGTCGGTGTTGAGAATTTGGGCAGCTGCTTCGGCTACGAGGGGCTCAGACGGTGTACCACCACGCAAAAACTCCCGATGATCCGGAACGGCAAATGCGATTCGCAAGTGGCTTTCGACAAGTTTCTCTTCGAAAATTCTTGACGTTTCGCGGGCAATGTCGAAGTCAAGCATGATTCGGACGCTGAGAGCAGCAATTCGCGCGTTCTCCGCCGCAACGTCACCGCAGGAAAGCTTCACCTTCGCGAGATCAATCATTTCTGATTTAACCTCACCAGCGCCGCAAGTATAGAGAGACGCCCAACTGACGCTAATCAGGGATGGAGACATGATGGAAAAAGACGGAGCTCACAGAGGACGGCCAAATTTCACAATATATTCAAGCGTGCAGACGTTGTGAAGTTTTACCCCAGATGGACATGCTTCAAGCAACGTGGCGAAGGAGTTGGATGCAAATGTGTCGAACGGTAGCTCCGTAAATGGGGCATGCAATATAACTCTATCCCAATCACGGAGGGTTTGATGGTTGGATTTGGAAGGAGCGAATGCGCCAAGCCAGGAGTTCGTTGAAAGGAAGACAGTAAAGAATGGCAAATCGTTCATCTTTGCCAAGACACGTCCAAGCAAATGGTACCTACTCCGCGGTGGAGGTTGACCTGGTTTTGCTTCTGACTTTGTCAACACGTGTGCTTCATCAAAGTACATGAAAAACAAAACAGGTTCCTTCAAACGTTCAGAATCGAAGGGATGCTTGGATGACGCCAAAGCTTTGCGCAAGGACGTCATGAACGATCCAGCATTATCTGCCAGCACCGAGTCTGCATCGAGCGTTCAGTATACAGCAGAATGCGTGAAACAAAACATGCACACCGACGAACTCTGAAGCTGTGTCCCCCCGAAAAAACTATTGATGTATTAGATAAATGCAACATTCTAGCAACTGGCCCACACCTTCTCCGCAACATCTACGACCTTCTGATAGAATTTGCTTCGCGCTGCACCTACTCTCCATTCGGTGGCGCCCGAAGCTAGGTAGTTGTGCCAACGCTTAGCAATCGAGTCTTCCGAGTGTTGCGTTTGTTTGAGCGTGTCCCGAAGCTCGCCGGCAGCACATAGGAAGAGCGCTGCAAAAAAGGCCTTATATCTTCTCTCAATCAGGCCGTCGTCATTTGGCTCTCGATATTTAGGTGCGTGGAAGAAGTCCCGGACGCAATCATCGGCAGGAGGGTACGCTAAGTGATCAAGGTTAGGTTAAGAAAAGCGTGTAACAATTGCAGGACGCTACCGATCAGACTTCGCGAGGCAGGCTCGCGTACGTTGAAGGGAAAACAGAACTTTTCTTCGGCGACGGCATCTACGAGGCGTGATTTGCCCATACCTGAAGATTGAATGATGCTAATAGAATGATTGTATGGAGATTTCAGGGGGTCATCGGGAGGCTCGCGCAATCTATTCATCAAATCTGCGAGAAGGATATGGCTATTGCCCAACCACTTATCCGAGAACGCTTTGTGAGCAGCTATGGTGACCATTGGAACAAATCGTAGTGGATGACAATGAAATGGACGGGACCTTTCACTACATGGGGGGTGAAGGTCAGGCTGCGGTGATAACACTTTATCAAGGTAAGGAATGATTCACATCTTTCTGCTTCCCTCTCCAGGGGGGGTGAATGGCGCAGCCGAGATCCCACGCTTGCAGACGTTGGTAGGCGCAAAATTTCTGCACAGACATGGGCAATGATGAGTATACCTCAAAGTTGGTCCTTAAAATAGGATATCGCACTCAAATTCCGGATCTCCTTGAATGATCTAGCGGCCCACGCCTCTTTCAGCTTTTCCACCAACTCTGGATGATCTCGGAACAGCAAGACTTGTTCGGTGACTTTCTCAAACTTTGGGTTGAGCTTCCCTTCGGAGAATGTTACAATCGCCTCGAGAATTTCGCGAGAAGAGAAATCCTGTTCGAGCAAATCAAGCACTAACTTGTCTTGGCGGGTGTGGGCGGCATCATCGAGGTCATTAGACGCCTCTTCGAGAATCGTATGTTTGGCAATGGACTCATCCATTGGAGGGTCGGTCTGAGAACTGGATCTCTTGCGACTGCCAGAAGGCTGGTTCATGTGTATGTGAGAACGTTCGTAGGTCAGCGAAGTTGCAATTGTGGCAAGCCGCAGCTCCGTGAGGGCAATCCCCACCAAACACGCATGACGCTTATAAAAGTGGGGTTGGGCAACTCCGCTACACGACGCGGCAGCGTGACATAACAGCCTGTGACAGAAAGCGTGACAAAGGCTGACCCCCCCTGCTCAACAAGGCAGAAATCGCCCCTTGGCTCAACAAAGCAGAAATTGCAACTACCAAATGATGCCACGACCTTATCCCGCTGCTGGCAATAACCCTACAACACCCCAACCAGCTGCAGGAAACCCCACCAATCTGCCTTGCCAGCCGAATCCAAATCCAAATCTGCCCCATGTCCCCCTTAGCGATGAGGAACGAGAACGTCATTGTCAGGGAAACCTCTGCATGAGATGTGGGAAGCCCGGACACTACAGCGCTGCTTGTCCTGACTGACGAGTAGCAGGACGAGCCATGTTTACACTCGAGGAAGGAGAGGAAGACTTCCAGGAAGCATATGAAGTCGAAGAAGAAGTGGAAGAGGATGTTGATGATCCGCACGAAGAGTTAAATGAGGAAGAGGATGTTGATGATCCACACGAAGAGTTAAACGAGGAAGTGACTCAGGAGCTTCTGGGGGAACTCTGAGTCGCAATGAACCAACCCCCATACTCGCGCGGGCCGCGACTAGTTCCTCCTCTCCTCAGTTTCTTCACGACTTTTCTAATACTCCTATTGCTTCCCAGTCCTCCCAATCCTTCCTCATAAAGACACAAATCCCAGATTTCGGTTCGACTCCCCAAAATACTCTTGTTGACTGTGGTGCATCCATGAATTTTATCGACTCTGTACTCGCGAACACCCATCCGAACCTCCTAATACCACTCCTGCAACCCCTACCTCTCCAATACTTCAATGGAAGTTCCTCCAGCTCCAACATAACCCACTATGTCCTCACTAACATGAAGTTTCCTGATGATACTATCCAATCCATTAAGTTCCTCATCACTAAGACTCATCCTCTCACCCCTGTGGTTCTAGGACTCGATTGGTTGCAAACCTGGAACCCCAAAATCGATTGGACCAACCTCACTTTTAGTTTCAGACAGACAGCCTGCTCCACAACTATCCCTCTCACCCTTCTGGACACGAAACTCCCAAATAAACCTCCTCCTGACCTCGCGAACTCAACACCAAAACCTTCTAAACCCCTGCGAGTTCAATTGGTCAAAGCCACCACCCTTCGTCACTTGGAGCAACAAGGAGAATTTATAGGTCTCTTATACTTCCAACCTGCAAACAACCCCTACGACGACAAATCCATACTCACGAGTTCCGCGACCACGCAACCCCCTCCGAAACCCGAAGAAACAGTCCCGCACAAGTACCACAACTTCCTAAACATCTTTTCCAAAGATCTAGCCCAGGAACTACCTCCGCACCGTGACTACGACCACCGAATCAAACTTGAGGAAGGTGAAACACCTCCTCACGGGAAGCTTTACAACATGTCAGAAGTGGAGTTAAAGACATTGAAAGATTATTTGGACAACATGTTGGATAAAGGCTTCATTCAGCCGTCGAAATCCCCTGCAGGTGCACCGGTACTCTTCGCGAAGAAGAAAGATGGGGGCCTTCGCCTCTGCATCAACTATCGAGGTCTCAACAAAATCACCCACAAAAACTGCTACCCTATCCCCCGAATCGAGACCCTTGTTGACCAGTTATGTTTGGCCAAAATCTACTCGAAGATTGACCTCCGTGTTGGGTATAACAACGTGAGGATAGCTGAAGGAGACGAGTGGAAAACTGCGTTCCGCACCCACTATGGCACGTTCGAATATCTTGTTATGCCATTCAGACTCACGAACGCACCCGCGACCTTTCAGCACCTCATGAATGATATCTTCCATGATTTGGTTGATGTGAATGTGGTAGTTTACCTTGACAACATCCTAATCTACTCGGACAACCTTGAACAACATCACGACCACATCCGAGAGGTCTTACGACATCTATGCAAGGCAGACCTACATGCGCGACCTGAGAAGTGTGATTTCCACACCACAACAGTCGAATACCTCGGAGTTATAGTGTCCCCTGATGGAATCGCGATGGACCCTTCGAAAATTCAGGCCATCCTCAGCTGGCCCATACCTACAAAGATTCGCGACCTTCAGAGCTTCCTTGGCTTCGCCAACTTTTATCAGAGATTTATTGACAACTATTCAGGCATCATCATTCCACTCATGCGACTCCTCCGCAAGGATACGCCATGGAAATGGAGCCCACGATGTCAACAGATTTTCGAGACCCTCAAGCAGGCCTTTACCGAAGCCCCCGTCCTCTGGCACTATGACCCTGACCACCCCATCACCCTCGAATGCGACGCTTCTGACTACACCATAGCGGCCATTCTCTCTCAAACCGATCCCGTGACCAACGAACTATGCCCCATTGCTTTTCATGCACGGACAATGATCGCTGCAGAGCTCAACTACAATATATACAACAAAGAGCTCCTCGCAATCCATGAAGCTTTCAAGCAATGGCGAGCGTATCTCGAAGGCGCAAGATACCAAGTACAGGTCTTCTCCGACCACAATAATTTACGATATTTTACCACCACGAAGCAATTAAGCCGCCGACAAGCCCGCTGGGCTGAGTATCTTTCCAGCTTCGATTATGTTATTCATTATTGAGCAGGAAAGTTAGGTGCAAAGCCAGACGCCCTCACGCGATGACCCGACATCTACCCAAAGAAGGGCGACCAACCTGTGACCAACGCCCTCAACAACAAGGTTGCGATACCACTGGAACTCCTTCGAGCAGTCGTCATACTCAATGAAGAAGCCCTATTCTCGCAAATTCGACATGCTCCTCACGACCCGTACTTCACCAAGAAGTCCCAGGGCATTTTACAAGGTCACGAGAAGGCTTTTTCGCTCTCACCCGACGGTTTACTACTACTTCACAATGGTAAAATATATGTTCCCGACCATGACTCCCTCCAGTTCGATATCCTATGCTCAAACCATGACCACAAACTACGCAGACATCCAGGTATAAGAAAAACAACTCAACTAATAAATAGGTTGTTTTTCTGGCCAGGACTTCACAAGGACGTAACCGCCTACGTCCGTGGTTGTCACACCTGTGCAAGGGCAAAACCAGTCCAACACAAACCTTACAGACTCCTCAAGCCCTTGCCCATAGGCGAGCGACCTTGGTCTTCAATCTCAATGGACCATATCGAAGCCCTCCCCCTCTCCACAACCTTTGACTCAATCCTCGTCGTTGTCTGTCAACTTACGAAACAAGCAATCTTCATCTCTACGAATACTACTGACACCACAAAGGAATTAGCCCAGCATTTCGTCACCCACATCTTCTCAAAGCATGGGCTACCCGTGGACATAGTGTCAGACAGAGGAAGATTATTCGTTTCTAAGTTTTGGTCTTCGTTATGTCAGGCTTTAGATATTACTTCAAATCTTTTCCACAGCCTACCATCCCGAGACTGACGGACAAACCGAATGGGTCAATCAAATATTGGAGCAATACATTGGAATCTATATGAACTACCAGCAGGACGACTGGATCTACCAACTCCCACTCGCCGAGTTCATATACAACAACACTCCCCACAGCACGACTGGTGTCTCCCCATTCTTCATGAATAAGGGATACAACCCCCGACTCACGATTTCTCTCGAAGACATACCTGCACACGAGGCCCACATGGTCGTGACCGATCTTAAGATGCTCCATCAGCACCTATGAGATCAACTCAAGGTCGCGAATGAGGCCTACTTGTGCTTCGCAGACAGAAAGAGAGAGGTTACACCAGATTGGAAGGAAGGGACAAAAGTGTGGTTAGACTTGCGAAATGTGAAGATGAAGAGACCGATGAAGAAACTGGACTCGAAACGAGCCGGACCTTTCCCCAAACTCACAAAAGTTTCGACTCATGCGTATCGTCTCCAGTTACCAAAATCGATGCAGGGAATTCACGATGTTTTCCATGTTTCATTACTCGAAAGGGTCTACAATGATGCCTTTCCTCAATGACAACAGCAACCTCCACCCCCTATCGAAATTGACAGCAAACAACACTATGAAGTCGCCGACATACTGGATTCTCGAAGGAGGGGTAGGAAAGTGCTTTACCTCATATGATGGGAAGGTTACAGACCCGAGGACGACACCTGGGAACCTATTGAATCACTTTCTGGGTCGAAGGAACTCCTCGAAGACTTCCACGCAACCTACCTGGAAAAACCTCATGCAACTCGCGCAACTCAATGAATTTCCTCGCCTCCCTTTCGTTTTTTCTTCACTTTCTCACTTCGGACTTCACAGCAATTTATACACGATAATCAAAAAACAAAGAAAAAATTATTATCTACTGGTCATGAGCTTTTTCTTTTCCTTTTTGCGACCCTTCTGCCCCTTCCTCACCTTCCATACTCGCAACTTTTTCTTCTCCTTCCTTCTCCTCTCCAGCCTCAGGAGCCTTCAACTCCAAACCCCAATGGTCCACCCTTGGAATATCTAACAACTCCCTCTTCACACGACGCTGTTCCTGCTCTGCCCATTTCTCTACCCATGATGAGAGTTCCTTTGGCAACTTCATCAAGAGGTCTTCGTAGGCGAAGAAGACCATCTTGAGGCCTCACCGTCCTCAAAATCGAGCTTTGCAGAGTTTGCCGACCATTGACGCACATTGGCCGCGCAATTCTAGAGACAAATTGTCAGCCCATTGTTAAGAATACAAAACTCGCGACCACTTACCTCACGACTGCTCCCTTCCTTGACGTCAACAACTCCTCCTCCATCTTCCCCACAGTCGCGATTAATCGTATAAAATGCGGAATTAGTTCATTTCATACCTGCGAAACTTGGACTTACCCTCCCTCTCCTTCTTCATCTCCTTCAACTCGCGACACACTTCTCTCAACTTAGCCTCCTGGTCTGAAAGAGGAAAGAAATTAGTTTACAACACAGTAAAACCAGGCTATTACTTACCTTCCCACTCCCCATGGAGAGCCTCAAATTCTCTTTCTGCTCCCTCAGCCCGTGCCATTAGTTCCATGACTTCTGCATCCACGATTTTGGACACGGGCACCTTCGACGATGTCCCCCGCATCCTCTCCACCTCCTTGCCCTTCCCTACAGATTCGCGAGTTCAGTAAAAATCACTGAACACCATGAAAAACTTACCTTGTACACTTCTCTGCGCCTCCTCCAGCTCGCGCCTTACCATCGCCAACTCCTTTTCCAACTCCACCTCCCTATCGGATCTCTTCACCCATAACGTCTTCTTCGAGGGTTCTGCGACCTGTTGTTTCAATGTCGCGAGTTCCCTCTCCATCTCCTCCCTCGTTCCGGACTCTTGTGATGAGGTCGTCGCCTTCATCCGCACCATCGAGGTGACCTGCTTCAATCTCTTCACCTCTTCCTCACTCTTCTTCAGCCTCCCTTCCAACCAGCGCTCCTTCGTTGCCCTTACATCCAACCGCCCTTGAAGGATCTTGACTTCTTCCTCACAGTCCATCACCTTCTGAAGCAACCGCCCCTTCTCTCCCGGGGTTGCCAGAATCCGTGCCTTCTCCACACGAACCTTCGCAACATTTGTCAGATGCACCGGTGCGTCTTCCTCCGCCTCCGTCTCTGTTTCCGGTACATCCCCGACTCGCCTCCTCAACGTCGAAGGACCTGGCATTGGTGACTGCGACCTTACCCTCACTCGTTTTTTGTGCCCTGCTCGTGTTGGGGTCTCCAGAACTGGTAGGGTGGGAAGCTTTCTCCCCACTCGGCTTGCGACCTTGGGCGTCGCTGTGCCCACTGTTTCCAATCCTTCCACGCGCCTCAATGCTTCATCGACACGCGCATCGTCCCACCCGAATTCGGCCTTGACGCGCCATCGACGAAATTCCTGGACCCACGAACACTTACCGTGGTCCTCCGCACACTGATGACACTTGCGTTCGCACTGCCGGCCCTTCGCGACACAGTTGTCGCAATCCTGAAACTTAGCAATGAGAAAAAGAGGAATGGGAACAAGGAATTTTGCTATGCACCTCTCACATCACCTTGTTCCAATCCTTATTCTCCCTTGCTGACCCGATTTTCTTCCATGCTTTCAGGAATTCTGCGGGTGACGGGTCAGCCCTGCCCATGACTTCTCCCCCCAGTTTGCTGGGGCCCGCGACATTTTCTTCTGCCCGACTTGGGCCTGCGACATTGCTCCTCATTTCGTTAGAGCCCACAACCTTGCCCTTCCTCTTTTCACGCCCTGCGGTTTCTTTGCAAAGACATGCATCGCTCTTGCTCGGCCTTTTGGTGGGCCAACATCTTGGCCAGCGCCTCTTTGTCACGGCTAGCCTCACCCCTTTCGAACTCCTTGTATTCACGCATTTCATGTTCGAGTTGGGTTCCAGTGCATTTGAGGACATTGGAGGAGACCATGGTGGTTGGACTTAGAGAAAAATTTCAGGTGTTGTGACCTGATCAACAAACATCGTGCTGACTAACAGTCATGTGACCTCCACTCTCGCAGGGCTCGAGGCTTGAAGGGGGGGTAATGTCAGGACCCATCCATTTTTCCTCAACCTAACAACTCTATCACCACCCATGGACCTCCCAACATTCCCCTACCATCTTGCGAACCCCCCTACACTCTTCTGAAACCCGCTACCAACTTCTGAACACCTCTCGGGCCTCCATCATCTCCTCACGACACTCGCAATCATACTGCCATACTCACATCACCTCCCGCCACCTCACCTTATGTGTACCCACCGCTGAACCCACTATTCGATGCTCAACACGCTCTTACACAACTCCTGCAGCAGCACATGACTTGCTGCACGGCACACCAGTGCTACTCACATTACTCGCATTACCAGCGTTACTCACATGACATACTGCCCAAAGACCGCCCAAGGTCACCTGCCTCACCAGCGCCATCCACGTGACCACTCGCCTGACCTCGCAACCTTAACAATGAAACTTGCCACTGGTGGTCAAGCTGTGTATCCTTTCAAATTATGTTCTCCCTTCTTCTTCTCAGTCGTCTATAACTGCATTAGCCTTGGACCAAGCACCTCTGCTCAGTCATAGTTACACATATGCTTATTTAGTTAGGTCACAACCCATGACTGGTCATGTCCGCGACCTTACCTATGCTTAGTTTACCCCTCACGACCTTAGTAGAACATGTGCACGGTCACTCTATGACTAGTTATACCCCGTACTACTATAGTCTTGTTGCCTGGCACTCTCTGTACTTTCCCTTTCTTGTCATACTCTCTGTATGTACGTATATATAAGTCTCACATGTACTTACTGTACTCCAGACTTGACATTGATGCATTATTGGTTTAAGCTTGAGGCCCGACGCCTTCTGAGCTTCGAACCAAGTGTGATTGATAGTGCTTGTCTCACTTGGTGACCAGATCACACCAAGACCCACTCTGCTTTTCTTCTACTTCGTTCTCGGCACTCGTGCGACTTGCACCACCTAAGTATTCTCTCCTATTCATCTTGGTATTGATCCTTGGAACCCAACAGGTTCTCTTATCAATCGGCAAGGTCATCGCCTTCAGCCGACCCATTCTCAACATCGTTGCAACCTCACGCGACGCCTCTCTATCGTCTATTTCTCCCACCTTGTCTGTTTCTCTCTCACGCTTCTTTGATCAATGTCACAACCTCCTCAGCGACCTCCTCACTTGCCTTTTCTCTTTTACGCTCTGTCTTTCAATGTCGTGACCTCCTCAGTGACCTCCTCACTTGCCTTTTCTCTTTTATGCTCTGTCTTTCGACGTCGCGACCTTCCTAGTGTATCGACGACCTTCCAGGACCGAGTATTCTTGACTGTACTCAACAGTTGATTGGTTTTAGCAAGTTTGCAAGACCAGTCACCAACGAGTCGATATTTGGTATTACTTGCGAGATGGGACAGGCCCTAACACCTGAATTTTGGCAGTCTGAGTCCTTTGTAGCTTGTGCTTTGTAATATGCAGCACATTATAAAGGGATGCAGAATGCTCCCTTTCACCCTGGAGTTCTGCTCTGGCATTGCTTAAGGCCAATTGAGCATAGTGCAATGCAGACTCAACAGCCTCAAACTGCTTGTCAGAGACAGGCTCTGATGTCCTAGACTTCCCTCCTGTAGTCTCAAATAATGTTAATATTCAAACTGAGGATCATGGAGATACATGGGGGCTTATATGCTACTAGGGTAGGGCATAGGGCAGACTGTGAAACATGAATATATCAAATATCTACAATAGTTTCACCTGAGGAGTGAGAAAGGCATAGATGATACATGTAAGACAAAGAATATGTTCCCATGGGCAGTGAGCATTGTCCCAATGGTTGCTAACCATGGACTAGCACCAAGGAACATACTAGAAACAAAGTCCATTCAGTCCGAAGGACCAATATCAAAGTCCGACAAAAGTCCAGAGCAGAGTTGGAGTGGAATCGGAGCGGAGGTGCCGGAGTTGGAGCAGAGATGTGTCGGAGATGTATTGGAGGTACCTGCTCTGGACTCTGGGCTCCATACTGACTCCAATGATCTCCAATCCACTCCTCCATAACTCTGTGCCCTTCACTCTGCACCTTCCTCGGACTCTGTTCTGCTGTCCTTTGGACCTTTCAGACTTTGTTCAGTCTACCAATGGGAGGATGCCCATGACCCATGGGAGTCATCTTTTGTTGTTGTTTCTTTGTTCCATGAAAATTGCACAGGCACAAGTGGTGAAACTCTCCTAGTAATTTGATATATACTATGTTTCAAAGTACTCCTATACTCCTGTCCTTGCAGTATAAGATTCCACCTGTATTTACCTGTTCTGCAGTTCAAATATTAACATCTCTTGACTCCAAACGTCTCTGAGCTTTTGTCCTCATCATCCTTGACATTCTCCACATCATCTGACCAACTCCAAGTAACTCTGGTGGACTCCAACAGAATTTGGAGTTTTGACTTCTGTTCTGATTTTCTTCTTGGGTATTGTTTCTGTTTGACAAATAGGGACACATATATATGTGGCAGTGCACATACATTGAGGCCAAGGTCCCATAAGTTTCTACTTCCACTATCTGTTTTCCCATTTGTCTGATACGGACTCTGATCAGACTCCGATCTATATATCTCCACTCCGCTAACTCCTCCACTACTAATGTGATAGGACCATGGACAGTATATTCGAACTTCAAGCCACATATATACAAACTTAACAATGCCTACTACACAATCTGGTGCCCGACTCCCACCTCTGGTCACCAACAACATCAACATCCCAGAACTGGCTGACAATACTCCAACTCCAAGTTTGTCTGGACCCCTGGACCACAACGAAGAATCAGAGCCCTCAGTTACTGACAACAATAATGAGCTAAACGAACCTCTGACACCTTGAGCTGAACACGAGCTAACTCTGGCATGTCTCCTTCAGGAGATCATTAGCACTAACAAGTGCCTGGAGATGGTTAAACCATGTGACCCTGACACCTCAGACACTAAGAAGTTGAAAAGCTTTTTGGTCCAATGCCATTTGAACTTCCTTGATCACCCAAGGGCATTCAAGTCTGACTCTCACAAGGTCAGTTATGTTCTTTCCTTTCTCCAGGGCTTTGCCCTGAAATGGTTCAAGCCAATGGTCCTGGATGGCAAAGGCCATCTGGTCCTTTTGAACTACAAAATGTTTGTTTCCCAGCTTACAGAAAATTTCAGTCCATATGACGCAATCCACAAGGTGGAGTTCAAACTCAAACAACTCTGGATGCACAAGGACCAGAAGTTGACAAAGTATACCATTTCATTCAACAGATTCATGTCCATTGTCCATTGGGATGAGTATGCATTGCAGCAGCAGTTCTACAAGGGACTTGCCAGCCACATCAAGGATGAACTGGCCTGCATTAACCATGCAGACACTCTGTGGACTCTGCAAGCAAGCTAGTGCAATTGATGGCCATTATTGGGCTCAGCAGCAGGAGATCTCTCATGACTCTGCTAAGCCTCCAACACCTAACAACACCAATAAAAGGAGACTTCAGATAATTCCAAGTCCCCAAGCACTCCCAGTGCTAGTACCAAGTCTGAGAAACCATTGGATAAGCATCTGGCATACTCTGGTTCAACTTCCAGGACTCCTGGTCCCAAACCCACTGAGGGATCTGGAAACTCTGGTAGCTCTGGCGATGCAAAGAAGGCTCATCTGGGTAAGGATAGAAAACTGACTCCAGAGGAATGCCAATGGCATTTCAGTAATAATCTGTGCCTTTTCTGTGGTACAGCAGGCCACACCTGGAAATCAGTGCATAGAAAGCAGAGACATCCTTGTAGCAACACCTAGATATTATTTGGATCTATGTAGCTAGGAGTAGGAAGCATCTCATTTCCACCCATGCACATGCGTTGGACTTGGAAAAAATTCAACGTCAGTTCATCACATGATCTTCTGTTGAATTTTCTATCAAATTGTCCCACACTCGTTTTTCCTCACTCCTTCACCTTCACCCTCCGCCCCATCGAACCGTGAGTACGTGTAAGTCCCTCTCTATCTACCCATTGAGTTGTAACGGTAACTGCCACAGTGACAGCTGCAACAGCGCGACTGCGACGGCGACGGCAGCCACAACGGGGGCGACGACAACAGCAGCCATAAAGGGGACGACGACGGCGGGCGACTCCCTCTCTCCTTCATCAGGAAAAACCTACTTTGATAATCAGTGGTAATTAGTGGTAATTAGTGGTAATTAATGGTAATTAGAGATAATTTGTGAAGTTGATAATTATAACTTATTAGATCAGTCCCTCAATAACTGCAAAATAATTATGTGCAATTATGTATAATTTTGTTAGATTATTTCTGAATTATCTAAGTTACTTTGAATTATGTGGAATTAGTGTCTAATTACTTCAGTTTAGCATAAATTATTCATGGGTTACTCATAATTATCTTCAATTTAGGGTAGATTATTGCGCCTCAACCTAAATTATTCATAATTTACAGTAGATTATTGCACCTCAACCTAAATTATTCATAATTATCTTTAATTTACAATAGATTATTGCACCTCAACCTATATTATTCATAATTATCTTCAATTTACAGTAGATTATTGCACCTCAACTAAATTATTCATAATTATCTTCAATTTACAGTTGTCAAAGCCCACCAACCACGGGTCACTGCCATTCCAGGAGGTGAGCCAGGTGAGTAAGGACTGCTCACTCGGCATCCGAGACACAGCTGAGACTGACGATGAAGGAGGAATGGGGGTACCGGAGCTCGTAGTGCTGGTCCAAGACGGTGTCATCAGGCCAGAGAGCGAAGAAGTCTCACAGACATCATAGGCACTGCTTTCAGGAGTATACGTCTCTAGAGAAGCCCCCGTCTCGCTGCCAGATGGCGTTAGCTGAGTCTCAGACGATGTCACCCCAGCCGATGTGGAAAAGCTCCTCGACCTCGGACAGGCAGTGCGACGCCTCACTTCCCTCGTCCTCGACAAAGAACTACCAGACACGGCGCTTCCCGATGCTGGGCTCTCAGTAGTGCTGTATGAAGCGGAGGATGCGGGCCTTTCTTGCGGGTCTCTGAGGGTTGAGAAAGATGCGCTTAGCTCGTAAGAAGTCGCAGATAGTGTGCTCCCATACCACTGCTATACGTCATGTCTGAGTCGGTACGAGCACCGGTGGACATAGAGCGAGGGCGTGAGACTGTCGATGCCGATGCGACGAACGTGGCGGACTCCATATCAATGCTACCCGGCTCTGTGTATGTCCCCACACTCGTGAGAAATGATTCGGTGCCAGTGTATATCAGTGTCCGGGTCGGCATGAACGTCTCTGTATTGGTCAGTGTCTCTGTGACAGTTGTAGTGGGGCCAGTCCTCGTCCTGCTCTTCTCCGAAGTAAGGGACGTGAGGGAGTGGAAGGAACTCCTCTTCCCAGAGCCAGCAGAAAAGGAAGCGGCATCGGAACCACTACCCGAACTGGGACGATGCCAAGATTGTCAGGACTGCTTTGAGCAAAGGGGGGTAAAGAGACACGGCTCGTAGGCCGCTTACGCTTGTACTCTCCTTGCAGATCGTCCAATGATGTCGACTTGTGTATGCTATCGCTCCTGCTCGGCAGGATGGCCCGCGCATCACCCATGTATGGCGGATAAAGAGATGTAGTGTCATCAGTCGTCATAGCAGCGCATGTGTGCGGTCGAGTCAGAGAGCGAACGCAGATCGGACAAGTCAGGTATGGTCTCCAGCGGCGGTACGAACACAGTCGATGCAGAGCCAGAGCCAGAGCGGGCGCTGCTTGCACTGTCGATGGACCGAATCGTCCGGATCGAGCCTGTCGGTGAACGCGTGATAGACCGATCATCGAGTGTCACGCTCCTGTCCAGCGCCTCCCTGAAAAGTGCAAACGAGCCTTGGGCGAAGAAAAAAACAGAAAAAAAAATACCAGATCGCGCTGACCCATCGGGCTCTCAGTAGTGCTGTATGAAGCGGAGGATGCGGGCCTTTCTCGCGGGTCTCTGAGGGTTGAGAAAGATGCGCTTAGCTCGTAAGAAGTCGCAGACGGTGTGCTCCCACATACCGCTATACATCGTGTCTGAGTCGGTACGAGCACCGGTGGACATAGAGCGAGGGCGTGAGACTGTCGATGCCGATGCAACGAACGTGGCGGACTCCATATCGATGCTACCCGGCTCTGTGTATGTCCCCACACTCGTGAGAAATGATTCGGTGCCAGTGTATATCAGTGTCCGGGTCGGCATGAACGTCTCTGTATTGGTCAGTGTCTCTGTGACAGTTGTAGTGGGGCCAGTCCTCGTCCTGCTCTTCTCCGAAGTAAGGGACGTGAGGGAGTGGAAGGAACTCCTCTTCCCAGAGCCAGCAGAAAAGGAAGCGGCATCGGAACCACTACCCGAACTGGGACGATGCCAAAATTGTCAGGACTGCTTTGAGCAAAGGGGGGTAGAGAGACACAGCTCGTAGGCCGCTTACGCTTGTACTCTCCTTGCAGATTGTCCAATGATGTCGACTTGTGTAGGCTATCGCTCCTGCTCGGCAGGATGGCCCGCGCATCACCCATGTATGGCGGATAAAGAGATGTAGTGTCATTAGTCGTCGTAGCAGCGCATGTGTGCGGTCGAGTCACGTCACTCGTTCCAGAGAGCGAACGCAGATCGGACAAGTCAGGTATGCTCTCCGGTCGATGCAGAGCCAGAGCCAGAGCGGGTGCTGCTTGCACTGTCGATGGACCGAATCGTCCGGATCGAGCCTGTCGGTGAACGCGTGATAGACCGATCATCGAGTGTCACGCTCCTGTCCAGCGCCTCCCTGAAAAGTGCACACGAGCCTTGGGCGAAGAAAAAAAAAAAACCAGATCGCACTGACCCATCGAACCCTCTCTCGAGCGCTCTCTGCTGCCAGCCTCTCAACACCATCCGCGTATAAGAGTTGGAACGGACAGGGCACTTCCATCAGTCTAGTTCCACCCTCTTGAGAGTCCATTTCTAGTGCCGCGATCGTCCCGATGTCCTCTCGTGCACTAGGATGTCCAGGACTGGGAACGCTGCGCACCTCGTTGCAGGTCAACAAATCCAAAGTGTCAACACCACGACCCCCGCCAGGGGCGATCCAAGAGAGAACGATCATGTTGGGATAGAGCCAGCACTGGCCTTGCTACCCACAGACCCAATCGATTTTGCAATGGGAGTCTTCTCCTTTGGGGCCGTACGACGCAGGGAAGACGCCATGGGCATTGGGGCAGGAGTATAACTTGTGTTCGTATCAGTAAACGTATCGGTTACACCAGTGTAGCCACCAGTTGTCGAGGTGCGTCCCTCAGTATTATAAGTCAGTGAACATGAGTCCGCATGCATGATAGAATGCCGATGTAGCCAGGTAAGAAAGGACCACTTACGAGAGCAAGGATAGGTATGTGTCGCAAATGCCAAAGTTACTGTTGGTCAGTGGTCGCCGCTGCTGCCAAGAAATTCAACATCACGTGGTTGACAGCTCTGTAAATTTCACGACACTATGTAGTATGTACGACGTATGTACGACAGGAGTTTCATGGGCATTGGTCTCAATTACAAGACATCCAAGCCATCAATATCAATAAAGCCAGCAACCGATCCTTGTTTCATTGAGTGAAAAGCCTGATTGTTCCGTGCAAGACTGTACAAATCAGCCATCATTTTCTCATACCCCTGAGGATTTGCACTTTTGATGGACTCGAGGATGTCAATATGCATGCGATATGCCGAAATAAACCGGTTAGCAGTAAAATCGGCACTGCCATGGGAGCCTGACTCCCATTCAACAAGCGACGCATATACCTAGGCACATGTGAGTGAAGAACGAATTAGACAATTCAAAATAAGAACCCCAGTTGTGGCGAACGCAATTAGGGAAGGCGTTGGGGAGGGTGAACGTCCACTCTCTGACTTGAACCGGGCATGGTATTTATCTTGAAGGAATAGCTTTCCCTTTGGCAACAAGAATTGAGCCAGTGCGTGAATTATTGCGGGGTGTTGGTAAGGCTTATTCCGCTTCGGTTCATTGGACTAATGTGAATCAGTATCAAGAGAGAATAAAGTTTTAAAGTACACACATTAGGATTCGTCGGAAAGATATACGTGTTCTTGTCAATCAATTCTTTGACTGTCTCCTTGCTGGCATCACGAAGATTGTACATCAGCACAATGGTGCTTGCACATGCTGCTTTAAGGTAGCCACGATAAATGGAGACGCGGTCTTGCACCTGCACAGGCATTATCATAATTATTGTAAATCAAATGAAGAAAAACCCTTACTGGTACCGAAAGAGTTGCCGCGTAATTTACATCCTCTCTCAAACGAGTGAAGATCTCCGTGAACTCATCACCCAGTTCCTCAATCAACCCCTTCACAACGGTACGCATCACCTTCTTTATCATGATATCGCGCTCAATATTATCAGGGAATGGGTTATCAAGTGCGAGCGCTGCTTGCATTCCAAAAATTGTCTGAGAAATGACTACTCGGACGCTTTGAGACTGCTTCGTAATCTTGAGTTTATTGCCATCAAGGATGAGCCTTGTACTAGCGGGCCACTGGAGTTCAGATTCCATACTGATGACAGTCGCTTTGACCCGGGGGCGTGCACTGCGTGCTGCAACAGGCTGAGGCTGGTGTTGATTTCTCCATTTTGGGAGCTAATCGAGGTTGAGAAAGGAGTTGCTGGCGAAGATGAAGACGAACCTCAATTTCGCGAGCCCCTTTATGACTAGGCCTGGTTGCGCAGCCGCTTGCCAGTGGTTTGGTACTGACCTTGATACCTTGAGATTCTTCATTCTCGCTATGCTCAGGGCTACTTGTGCGAAGATGGTCGAAGTTTTCATACATCTGCTCTGCGAGATGAGCAAATTGGCTCTCAAGCGGCTCATTCTTGCTCGGTTTAGCAGGAATGATATCCCTCCCAGCAGGGAAGATGTTGTCAGCACCAAACCCAGCACCAGAACTAGTCTTAGAGCGATCTATGACACCGAGTGTGACATTCGTATCGCTGTCCGACTCATCCACATGATGCACATGTGGCTTCTGGTGGACAACCATGCCACCTGTACGCTGCTGGGCAGAGCAAGGTACCTATTAGTCAGGAGGGTTGGCAATCAATAATGAACAGCGAATAAAAAGGGTGCGACACACCTGTTCGTCCGGTTCGCTGTCGCTGACCTCAAAGCTGCGTGCCCTCATTTTTTGATTCATAACAGACTTGACGGGGCCAGAGGTGTAGTTGGATTCACCACGCAGGGCAGGGCAAGGGTTTCTGGGATGCGTGATGACCTTCGGCAACTGTGCTGCCATTTAGTAGTGAAAAGCAATGAGAGCGGATAAAACACCTCTTTGATAAGGTCTCGCTTTGTCATCTTCTCTATTCCCAAGTTATCAGACTCGAGTTGATCCTCACCAACGTCTTCTTCCTCGTTATTAGAGTGTTGATCGCTTTCACTGTCGTCGGCAACCACAGTCTGCCTACCAGAACCGGCAGATTGCTTTGGTTCTTCACGGGCAATACGGATTGGTGGGAATCCATCACCATCAGTTTCGCCTTCGATTTCGGGTGGATAGTAAGCATCTTTGACTGAAGATTAGTCAACATGAGCAAGCATGGGGTGGGATCAGCAGGTGTTACCATTCCGAACATCTGGTCTGGA
This sequence comes from Clavaria fumosa, assembly GCA_951802425.1. Taxonomy (NCBI): domain Eukaryota; kingdom Fungi; phylum Basidiomycota; class Agaricomycetes; order Agaricales; family Clavariaceae; genus Clavaria; species Clavaria fumosa. Next base: position 3,570,805 of record OX637797.1, on the reverse strand, counting down.
TTTTCCATAAGCTTTCTTCGTCACTGCATGGTATGAGAATGCGAATCAATGAAAATGAAAGTTTGGGCAATACTTACTGTTATTGCGCCGTACTTTGGTCTTGCCAGTGTCTTCGGCCTTAGATAAGAGTCGTTTGCGTGATTGAGTTTGATTCCAAACTGACAGCAGGTGTCACTATATTTATCATGGGATTGATAGGATCATACCGGCGTTGGCTTGTGCTGCGGTCTTTGCACGTCGAGGCCCTTTTGATGAAAGCATTAAAGCCCCCAAACAGAAGCTTATCACCCGTCACTACTTACCTTCTACTTCATCCATCCCCTGCTGGTTGTCTTTCTCTATATTTGCTTTTCTTGTGAGTGCTGCTTTCTGAGCCCGTGTGAGTTGGGTAAATTCATCGTTGAGGCCTTCTTGTGCTTTAGTGGCTGCTTTGGCTCGGTTTCGTTGAGTGTCTTGGGCGTTTGGAGCCATCTTCAGGAGGAGATAAAGCTGTGAGTTTCGCATAATTTATAAGAGAGGTCATACTTTATGAATGAGAAGCTAAAAGCTCAGAGACACAACGTTGGTGCTGACAGAGGGGAAGAAAAATTGTGAGATGTCCAACCAACATGTCTTATGTAATTATTATAACCACAGAACCTCAGCTTCGGAGATATCCACAAGTTACAGGCAAAGGAGAATAAATTTGTGAGCATATTAAATCATGTCAAGTAACAAACAAATGCTAAGTAATAGATAGGCCAAGAAAGAGTCCAGAAGTCAGCAAGCCAGATAACTTGTAAATTGAATGACCAATAATTCTAGAGACTTACTGACCCTTTGCCTTAGGTGACTTCTGGAGTCATGGCTGATAATTCCATCTTTTGCCATGGTTGCATGTCTCAGTTTTCTCATTCTGGCTATACTTTCCACATCCGCCAGACAACCAACCCATTGTGCCAGAGAATTTATAATGCCAATGTGACATATGCTCCAGAGTCTGACCCACCCACTCCAGACTCTCCCCAAGGAACTGGTAGTGATGATAGTGAAGATGGCTATGATGATGGAGGCACAAGTGCTAGGGAATATGCCAGTGATCCTGAAGATGATGGGGACTTGGATATGGATGAAGATGCAGCTGAACAGTATGAATTGGAGCTACAATGGGAGCCAGAAGTTGAAATATCATTGTTCACATCTCAGCAGGGATTTCCACCATCCCCACAGCATGATGTTCCAATGCTAGCAGAGGCTTCCCATTCTGTAGCCAATGCTTTCATTATGTCAGAACCACTCAGTGCTAGACAATCAGTGGAACATGTGCTGAAAAACAACAATATCAGGATAACAGCTTTTCCAAGGCAGCACATATTTGTCCCAGCACAGAACCTCGATACACATATCACACATGAGCAACATCAAGCAAACATGGGCAATGAATTAAGTTCATATGCACCCTTTTCTTCAAAGGTGGACTGGGAGTTTGCTTGTTGGGCAAAATGTTATGGACCAGGCTCAAATGCTATCTCCAAACTTCTGCAAATTGATGGTGTAAGTTTTGTGCTTGTAGATCATGACACATACCTAACCAAACAAATTAGTTTCAGGAAAGGCTTGGCCTGTCTTATCACAACTGTCATGAGCTAAACAAGCTTGTTGATAGTTTGCCAGGCAGACCTCAGTTCAAAAGGAATGAAATCCAGGTTGCAGGTGAAATTTTTGAAGTCTACTATCGTGATATCATTGAGTGCATCAAATCACTCTATGGTGATCCAGAATTTTCTGGTCAGATGGCATTTATGCCAGAACAACATCACATAAACCAGGGAGAAGTGTTGCTCAGGTTATACCATGAAATGCATACAGGCAAATGGTGGTGGCAAACACAGACAGCAATTGAACAAAAGACTCCTGGTGCAACAATCATACCTGTCATCTTATCCTCTGACAAAACCCAAATCACACTTTTTCGTAACAAGATGGCATATCCAGTGTATCTGACCATTGGAAATATTCCCAAATCCATTCGGCGCAAGCCATCTCAGGGAGGACACATGCTTCTTGCTTACTTACCAACAGGGAAGCTTGAGCACATCACAAACAAGGCAGCACGGTGCCGCACTCTTATCAACCTCTTTCATACATGCATGCATCATATCACAAAGCCACTGCAACATGCAGGACAATTTGGCCACAACATGAGTAGTGGAGATGGAACAGTCCATTTGGGATATCCAATTTTGGCTACCTTTATTGGTGACTACCCTGAGCAATTGCTTGTTACCTGTATCAAGTCAGGAGAATGTCCAAAATGTCCTGTGCCACATGAGGAATTGGGAGACAACCTTGTGCCTGGTCTCAGAGATCTTCAGGAGATACTCCAAGCCCTTGAAGCTTTTGATGAACAGGAGCCTGCAGAATGGAGGAAGACTTGTGCTAATGCTGGAATCAAGCCTGTTCCTATGCCTTTCTGGAAAGACCTTCCTTACTGCCATATATTTCGATCAATCACCCCAGATATTCTTCATCAACTCTATCAGGGTGTCATGAAGCATTTGATCTCATGGATTAAGTCTGTTTATCCACATCAGGAGATTGATGCTCGTTGCCATCAACTACCACCAAACCATCACATCAGGGTTTTTATGAGAGGAATCACAACACTGTCACAGCTGAGTGGGACAGAGCATAACCAGATTTGCCGCTTCCTCCTAGGTTTAATTGTAGATATCCCTTTGCCAGGAAATAGGTCCCCACTCCATCTTTTATGTGCAACTAGGGCACTTCTGGATTTCTTATATCTTGCCCAGTATCCAGTACACACATCCCAGACCTTGGACATGCTGGACAAGGCACTTGATCAATTTCATGAATGCAAGTCCATCTTCATTGATCTTGGCATACGAACAAACTTTAACATTCCAAAGTTGCACTCTCTTCTTCATTATGCCAATTCAATCCGCCTCTTTGGAACCACAGACAACTATAACACAGAGTACACAGAACGACTCCATATTGACTTTACCAAAGATGCATACCATGCAACAAATCACAAGGATGAATATCCACAAATGACTCTTTGGCTAGAGAGGATGGAAAAAGTGCATCAGTTCCAGAACTTTATAAAACAGAGAACATTGGCACCTGAAAAGCAAGCTCAATATCCTGCTCTGCTTCCACAACGTCAACTGAAGATGCCCAAGCATCCCACTGTAAAATCACTAAAAATTGAGAGAATTATCAGTGATTATGGTGCAACATACTTTCGTGAAGCATTTGCTCGATTTGTTGTTACTAGCTCTTTTCCTACTCTGAGTTCAAATCAGGTGGAGCTCAGGGCCAGTAGCATCCTTCTTCCAACCAGGTCTTTTCCTGTCTTTCACACCATGAAGTTTGTTGATCCCATCACTGGTTCAACCCTTGATGCTGCCCATGCAAAGCCAGCACGGCAGGATCGACAACAAAGGCCTGTTCCTGGGCAATTTGACACAGTGCTGGTGAAGATTGATCAACAATGTAATGCAGGCATCCAAGGTCAGTCCATCTTTTGCTTATGCTTGGCAGACTATTGAGATTATATGTTAAGGTCATTGTGTTGGCCAAATTCGTGTCATGTTTTCAATTCCAGAGACAGTTCAAGCTGCATTATTTCCACATGATGTTGTTCTGGAACATCATTTTGCATACATTGAGTGGTTCACACAATTCCAACCAACACCTGACCCAAACCATGGGATGTATGCTGTATCTCGAACCATACATGATGGGCAAAGGATTGCAAGTATCATTCCTCTTTCTTATATTCAAAGCAGTGTCCATTTGATTCCAAAGTTTGGACCTGTAGCACCACAACAATGGACAAGCAGCAATGTGCTGGATCTATGTCCAAAATTCTTTGTCAACTGCTATTCAAACAGATTTCTTTTTTCATTAGGATAGTACTACTTTGAGAATTTGTACTTACTGTAGTTACTGTCTGGAATGTTTAAAGTAGTTTACAATGACTTGCAAATAAGATCAATGTCTCATATTTAGCAACAATTCAAGGAAAAAATCAGAGGCCTTATTCTTCAGGTACTCCCTTGCATGTCACATCTAAAACCACATGACCTCTGTACTGCCATTAATAATGCACCACATGACTGCAGTTGCTCATCACATGGTCACACCATCCTCTTCTCCTCCCTGCCTTGCCTCTGAGCATTTGCAGTTATATTCCACATCCTCACCATGTGCTGGGGTCTGCATAAAATCTAATTCCTTCCTCAGTTGGTGGTCTTCCTCCCTTCTGAGCCCATTGTGCTCTCCTGCATTGCCTTTCACTGGGTCATCCAGCAAAGTATCAAGGACTGCCTGGTTCTCCACCTAGCTATGTGCCACTTCATGGCCATCCTAGTCATCTGGCCAAGGAGTGCCCTTGCACCTGCAAGCCTGCAAACCTGATCTGTGACCTTCTTGATGATACTCATCATACATTTTTCTTCCTGGTCTCTTTCATCAGGAAAAACCTCCCAATCTAATTAGCCTTAATTAGCCCTAATTAACCCTAATTAGCCCTAATTAACCCTAATTAGCCCTAATTAACCCTAATTAGCCCTAATTAACCCTAATTAGCCCTAATTAACCCTAATTAGCCCTAATTAACCCTAATTAGCCCTAATTAACCCTAATTAACCCTAATTAACCCTAATAACTCAGATAGTCTAATTTATCCTAAGGAAAGGTAATTGAAGAATAATTATAACTCAGGTAGTCTAATTTATCTTGAAGAAAGGTAATTGAAGAATAATTATAACTCAGTTAGTCTAATTTATCTTGAAGAAAGGTAATTATATCTCAAGTAGTCTAATTTATCTTGACGAAAGGTAATTGAAGAATAATTATAACTCAGTTGGTCTAATTTATCTTGAAGAAAGGTAATTATATCTCAAGTGGTCTAATTTATCTTAAAGAAAGATAATTGAAGAATAATTATAACTCAGTTAGTCTAATTTATCCTAAGGAAAAGTAATTATGATTGTGTTAGATAAATTAGAAACAATTAGGGAAAATTACTTCAATTAAGTAGGATTTATTCCTAATTAGTAGGAATTATTCTTCCCTGAAATAATCTGTACTAATTACCAAGATTTAGCAAAAGAGTATTTTCCTGATGTTCTCTCTCCCTCTCCCTCTCTCCCTCTCTCCCTCTCTCCCTCTCTCCCTCTCTCCCTCTCTCCCTCTCTCCCTCTCTCCCTCTCTCCCTCTCTCCCTCTCTCCCTCTCTCTCTCTCTCCTTCTCTCCCTCTCTCTCCCCCCTCCCCCTCTCCTCTCTCTCTTCCCCCAAGCAATGACGGCGACGACGACGGTGGCGGTGGCGGCGGCAGCGGTCCCTCTCTCCCTCTCCCTCTCCCTCCCCCTCATCTCTCTCTCTCTCTCCCTCCCCCTCTCCTCTCTCCCTTCCTCCAAGTGATGGCGGCGACAACGACGACGGCAGCGGCGGCTGCGCCTCTCTTCTGGCAGCTAAGGGGCCCCCAGGTGTGTCCTCTCCCCCTTCATTGCTTTTTTTCTTTTTTCTTATTGGTCAGGGACAATGGCAACGTCAAGGACGACAGCAACGACGATGGCAGCTCTCCCTCTCCCTTCCCCTCATCTCTCTCTCCCTCCCTCTCCCTCTCCTCTCACCCTCTCTCTTTTTCCTCCCTTCCCCCAAGCGATGACGGCGACGGCGGCGGAGCACCAGCGGCGGCGATGGCGGCGGCGACAGCAGCAGCACCAGCACCAGCGGCGGCGGCGGCAGCAGCACCAGCACCAGCGGCGGCGGCGGCAGCAGCACCAGCACCAGCGGCGGCAGCAGCACCAGCACCAGCACCAGCGGCGGCGGTGGCAGCAGCACCAGCCGCAGCAATGGCGGCGGCGGCGATGGCGGCAGCGACGGTGGCGGCGGCAGCAGAAGCAGCAGCGCCGACCGTGTCGACAGCAGCGACGGCGGCGACAGCACCACGACGATGACAGCACCACGACGGTGACAGCATCACGGCGGCGACAGTACCGATGGCGGCAGCGATGGCGGCGGCAACAGCAGCGATTGCGGCGGCGACAGCAGTGATTGACCACGACGGCGACAGCACCACGGCGGCGACGACAGCAGCAGCAGCACCACCAACCGCGTTGACAGCAGCGACGGCGGCGACAGCACCACGACGGTGACAGCACCACGGCGGCGACAGTACCGACGGCGGCAGCGGCAGCAGCAGCGGCGGCGGTGGTGGCAGCAGCGGCGGCGGCGGTAGCAGCAGTGGTGGCGATGACAGCGACGGTAGCAGCAGTGGTGGCGATGACAGCGACGGTAGCAGCAGCGGGGGCGGCGGTTGCAGCAGCGGCGGCGGCGGTGGTTACAGCAGCGGCGGTTACAGCAGCGGCGGTGGCGGCGGCGGCGGCAGTTACAGCAGCGGCAGTGGTGGCGGCGGGAGCAGTGGTTACAATTAGAATATCACATGACTTTGTTGATCATAGATAAACAAATACAAATATTTATTTCGTTGCAATTGTGCAGTTGAGCATAGTTTGGATGTAGTTGAGCATAGTTTGGATGTAGGACCTAACACTACCTACATGTTTCTATGTAGGACTCAGTAGCTTTATCCTAGACCTACATAGTGCTGCAGCAAGTCACATTCCCCTACAAAGGAATCATGCTGTGCTACACAGTTCTACACATATAAGGAAGTTGTCTATGGCTTCTATGGCTCTATAGGTGTCTGCACAGCACTGCCAAAACACATATAGCACGATTGCACTTTGCTGATGTTTGGTCCTTGGGACAATTGACTTACATGTCGCCTTAGTTCACGAATTGCTTGAACGCCTCATAACAAGACAGAATGACCTGCCTACTATCCAATGGCTTCATGCCTTCGCTCCAGCGGCGAATCGGTCTCGGGAGATTGGGAACGTGGGCATAGACGGTGGTTGGCGTCTGAGGGTAAACCCCGCCTCCGACACTAGTTACGAGTGCTGCCGTAACCTTAATTTTGTAGAAAATCGGTGCGGTGCCCTTCATAGTGATTCCAGCCATGATCTTGGAATCAAGGGGGAGCTGATTGAGTGTTTGTTGGCGAGTCTGATTGTTGGCGGCGAAGGCTGCGATAGCTTCTGCGATGAGCTGTGGTTCTGGATCTGAATGGTCCATGTGTTGTTTGTCTTCCTGGACGAGGAGCACGACTTGGTTTCGGTCGATGATGCACACGTCCGTTTTGGTATGCCTATTCTCGCCACAAATGACAAGAGGGATGTCCTTCCTCGTCCTTAAAACCCTGCCCCTCGTAGTGTAGCCCAACGCACGCAACAGCAGCACAGCAAAATCGTCGACAGCAGATTCCTCCGCTGGGGCAGGAGACATGGCGAGATCCATCATACGAAGGAGTTCATAAACACCGTCATCAGCCGCGTCATCAGCATCTTCAACCGTGAGGACAGCTTGGTTAACGGGGGCGGGCTGGGGGAGGTTGTGCGTGCCGAAGAAGGTGGCAGCATTCTGATATTCGACCACGATGTTGTACGCTGCGAGCTCATTCCTCGTCCAATCGCTACCAGACTTGGCGCTGCGGATGAGTTCGGTCATGCTAACAACAAGGTGCTGAGAGCGGAGACAAGGTTTGGGGACCGGCAATCCCTGCCAAACTTGGGTTGTTTGTAAATGTTGTGACCCCCAGTGACATCACCTTGCTCCAGCAAGGTCTCCAATGCCCATATTATGTAAGTGACATGCATTGCTTGTGTTTGTCTTGCTACACATCATGTAAGCAGTTGACTAGTTACACAAGCAGTAAACTATCATTACATGAGGGAGCAAGGTCATCAGAGGCACCCGCAGTGGTGACAACAGCTAGTTGGGTGTTGGGTGGGGAAATTTTCTCTGTTATGGATCTCCTGACAAGTACAAGAGAGCATGGAATGCTCCTCAAAATGCATACAATAAATTTTAGGAGCCTGAGTGCTAGGAGCCCATGTTTGGGAGATAGTCATGTTTAAAAACTCATGTTTACTCCAGTCAAATTGTTAACAAACAGTGATCTGGCACTCTGGTGCACTAGTCCCTTTCCAGAGCCATTTGTTCAAGACCTGGGCTAGCATTGGTGAGCATTAGATCTTGGGAAGGATTTGTTTGCAAGTTTGGAGGAATGATTGGAGTAGTGAATACACAGATTGAGGCAGACCAAAATCTGTGCATGTTGCAGATGGGCAAAAATGAATGATTCTCAAATCACATCATTCACTTTGAATCTTTTGCTTTTGAATCCAACTGGAATTCAGCCACTTTACAATTGGAATTATATCATCCACTGTCCACACACATCAACAAGGCCATGAAAGTCATTCTGCTCACTTTTGAACTTTGAGCCATTTTTGGCTTTTTGGGCTTGCACAAGCTTGTACAAGCTCATGCAAGCTCACACAAGTTCAAAAAAGTTTTGCTCAGGTTTCCTGATGACTAGACAGGACCAACACAAGTTGTTACAGACCAAAAAGGACTGACTACTCTACTCGTTGGGGTCTATCCTTGATATAAACGAGCATAGGGCGGACTGAACGCGACGTCGCATATTTCTACTTACTCGCAATACCTGAGGGGCGGGTTAGTTCAAGGCGCGCAGAAGTAGGGACACTGTTACCTTCTTTCTCCGAAGTCACCGAGGCCTGGAACGATGTAAGCTTTCTCGTTCAAACCCTTGTCGATCCAACCAGTTATCTGCATTGGGAGTCAGAAGAAAATCCTGCACAGAAAGGGGAAACTACGAACGACTCTTAGTTGGGGGTATCTCCCGCAGAATGTCTTCAATCCTTCAGGAGCAGAGATAAGATTGATAAAGATAATTTTATCTTCTGGTACGCCATGCGTAATAAGCACTTCCACTGCTTTCATCGCGGAACCCCCAGTTGCTGTGAAAAGAAGAGAATATAAGACTAGTACTGGCTTTTACGTATTTGCCGACGTTACCAAGCATCGGGTCGAGTAAAAGAACGTAGCGAGATGCGATATCCTGCGGGAACTACGTGCAATGTTAACAACGAGGCAGTCGCATCAAAAACAACTTGAAGAAGCACCTTGGAATAAAACAACTTCGGGAGTGCTGTCTCTTCATCCTACAAGTTGAATGAAAAGCAGAAGCCTAAGAACTCGCCAAAACGACGAGAAGAAAGTAAGGACGCGCCCGTTGGATCAAAATCTTGCCGATCCGCACGCTGCGGCACACTTCTCGCAGGCCTGCTTCCATGGCCTAGCATTTTGAACGCGCTCGAGTTCATTCGCAGGCGAATCAAGAAGAGGCGGAACGGATTCACCTCTCCGGCTCTCAAGATGGAGACACCGCATATCTTGCCCTTGAACCCGATACCTTCATATGTCGATCCCTGTGGTTCATTGCTTTAGTCATTGGACCTGGGTAGAGGAGACCACCAGACAAATCGAACTCACAGTCGGCGTCTCCACCGTTTTGGGCACGACGGGCAGATGATTCAGCCCCTCCTCGACCAGCAGCCTGATGATGCGGTCAGAGTAAAACACAAAGTCACCACGGGATGTCGTCTTGTCTCGGATGATTGTGTACAGCGCTTCGAGCTGCGCTGTCTGTGGTAGGGTGAAAACGTTGGGGGGCAACAGCAGCGGTTGGGACAACGCTGTCGCCGTCTCGGACGTGGGCGAGGACTTCGCCATGGACATCGTCACAATGGTGTTGAGAAAGTCAGGAGCATGGGTACACATGCAGGACAGCAACCCCGAGCTGTACTCCGTGCTGCATCCGTCGCGTTTCGATCGGGCTTCACAACTGAGCACGCCGTTCCAGAATTTATAATAGGAAAACAACCCCACCGACAACATTCCGGCAACGAGAAGCCATGGCAGAGTTCTCGCGAGGTAATCGCCCAATAATCATCAGTCCAGCGACACAGTTTGGGTAGCACATGCGCAGGGTAAGCTACACGAAGCCGCGAACTTGAATCTCTCGCGAGCTTTGCCATCAACTAAATCCCCCGTAACGACAACGTCAACGGCATTCGTAAGGTCTAATCATGAGCCAGGTCGGGATGGAATAGATTTTGCAAGTCTGGAAACTGAGATTCGCGGGGTAGCGACTCCGACATGGATTACGCAAATGATATTTTGGCGTCGTGGAACGCAGATAAGAGTCTGGAACGATGAGCATTGGGAAATTCTGTCGCGCGCAAAGGAGTAAAGCTCTTGCACCACGTACTTGAGTAAATCATCCACGCTCATTTTTGATGCTCGGGCGTCCACAAAGCCAGCTTCGGTGATGACTTGCTCAATGAGTAATTTAATTGGTATATCGTTGTCTATGGACTGCGTTGAAAAGCACGGTTCAGCCTGACGAGCACGAATGAAGAAGCCCAAACAAGAGATACATGCCTGCTCATGGAGTGCAAACCACGTTTTACGATTTTGGTCCAAATTCTTATCAACACCCTTCGCTTGGAAGTTCGCTTTAAGAGTTTTGTTCGGCCTTGAAAACACAATTCTGGTGAGCCCGTCAAACTCTTCAAACTTCACGGGCGGTGGCGGGTCCAGGGGCACCAATCTGATCACGCTCGATTCGACTTTGGGGGGTGGCCGGAACTCATTCTTCGACACGTGCATCACGTTGTCCACTTTGGCGTAGAGCTGGACGTTGGCCGAGAGCCTGGACCAGGAAGGCGTCCCTGGACGTGCGACGAGGCGCATCGCGAACTCACGCTGAAACATGAGAATAGCAGTGCGGAAAAGCGGCCGGTGAGAGAGGAGACGGAATACGATGCGAGAGGATATCTGGTAGGGTGTGTTGGAGATGCAAACGTCAAAATAAGGCAGGTCGAGTTTGACAAAGTCCCCGATGACCACGTCTAATTTCCTCTGCTCAGGACTGACCATGAAATGTGCATTGAGCATTCAAAGAGAGCGGTGGTGAAAGTATCGCACGTACGTCCCTTGCACGCGTTTGATGACTTCCGAGGCCATGCGTGGATCCATCTCAATCGCAGTGCAATGCTTGGCTTTTTCAAGGATGCGGACGGTGAGATTACCAGTCCCTGGACCCACTTCAAGCACTTTATCCGTCGGCTTGAGATTGGCCTGGTTTGAGTGTCAAAGATGCTTTTAAAGAGGAGACAAATTGTATGGCGGACTCTATCTACAATCCTAAGAAATCGGGGGTTAATGACGTTGAAAGACATGGTATGAGTTCTGCACCTCTGCGCGATCACGGAATTTTTTAGAATATGCTGGCCATATCGTTCGGTGTTGAATATAGGATTAGTTCCAGAGGTAGATGATTCACCATTCCTCGTTTTCGCTGAGGGCTGGTGGACTCGAGAAAACCTCTCAGTTGTCGCTCGAGGCATTGTACCAGGGTGTCACGTGTGCTACGAATACTCTATCAAGTCTACGGTATTCCACTGGCGTTTCGAAGTCCTCAATTCTCCTCTACCTTTTGTTCAGAGAGTAGCTTCATACGTCTCACGAAACTGTCAACGTTATAGAGTTAGGACGCAAGGACTACGAGCGAGATGAACTCCACGAACTCCAGGTATTGACACCTAGTCAAAGCGCACATATGAATGACCTCGTTACTAGGGGTTAGCCATTTGTGTACGCACCGCTCGTACGCATGACGCTCATCATCGCATTCCCATGGAAGATACCAGTGCTTTCTGCGGCAGACGTCTAATGGTATCAGTAGACTGTGCGAGTAACCGTGTCGATACGTGATGAATATTAGTTTTCGCAGCAGTGCAATTTACAAGAACAATCTCACACAGAGCATCGATCGCGCCAGCCTAAGGGAATACGATGAGCCTTCAGTTCAGCTTGGGACGTGGTGGACGGTGACGCCATGAGTAGTCGCTGACGTAAGCTAATCGTGGCATCCTTGTTAACAGCCAGCGTATACTGTACCGCGCTGTTCGCGCTGTTCAATGCACCTCGCTAAACAGCACGTTATAATTTTCTACTCTGGGTGTGTGCTCCTGCGCACTGCGGCGGTAAGCCCAGATGTGAATACGTAGCCTGCGCTTCCAGTCACTCAGATTGCCTCGCCTCCCCATCATCCTCTGTCTCCCGTCTCATACTCATTTCAATTGCTCTGGCGATCTCCTCTTCCTCGCTCATGACGTCATCACCTGTACCGCTGTCCACCTCTGATGGTGTCACTACTAATGGCGCCATTTCGACGTCTGACGGAGCAGCTTGAGTTTGGGATTGAGGGGGCAGAGCAGAGGGAGCAGAGGTAGATGTAGCAGCCACGGGGGTTGGTGCTACCGCTTCCACAGTCGAACGTGCCTGTTCCGCCAGCCGTGCCTCTTCCTCTTGCATAGACAAGCGCAGTGCCTGAACAAAGGCATCGCTGAATCAATATAACTCTATCGAAGAAAGCTAGTTGGGCACCATTGCAAGTTCAGGGTCGAGTGCGGGATCAACGCCGAAATCGAAGCCGGAATTGCCAGCTGCAGCACCCGAGCCAGCGCCTGATGCAGAGGGGCCAGCGTCGCCCATAGTGTCTTCTGGGATGCCGCGGTCTCCAGAAAGGATGGGTGAATTGAGAAGCACATCGGAGAGGAGATGCGGGCCAGGTGGGATAGACGCTATATGTCTGCCAGATTAACGCAATATTATTCAATGGCAGAGCGATACGTCTGATGTGAAACCTACGAGTTGTCACCGCTCGACGCGTTTTCTACAAACGTCCTTAGTACACTTTTGTCGCCTTCCTCAATACCGTCTCCGAACGCAACTACATCGATCGCGACGTTGTTCTTCTTGAGTTTCTTGGCCAGTTTGACCATGCCTTTCTCGTCTGCGCTGGGCCCCTCGAGTGGAGAGCCGACGAACACGATAATGCGTTGCCGCAAGTTCTTATTCTCTCGATGCTTGAGGGCGAGCTGTGCGATAGCAATAGCCGTTGGTATGTCTATTGACCCGCCGATTTTGGAAGAAATGTCGTGAACCGCTTTGACGACTTGACCAATATCCTTGGTGTTCGTCACCATGACTTCTGGACTAAAAAATATGATTTATTTGATAGTGTATAAGCGCAAAACGACAGTGCACTCACCCTTTTCCTGCCATGGTCATTATACCGACGGTGTTCTCAGGGTTAGAGTCGATCTTTGTCCGAACGATGGTACTGATAGCGTCTGACTGAGCGGCGAAGCGCGTAGGGTGATAGTCGCCATTCCGCATGTACTCGGAATTATCGACTATTATCATTGTCACCTCGAGAGGCATGATGGGCAGCGGACGGCGGACGCAGCTGGAACCAGTCCTTGAACGACGCGTCACGGAGTGAAGCAGATGGGAATGAATTTCCTTTTCCAGAGAATTATTTTACATTACACTCTTCATTGCAACAGAACTGACTACGATTTTATCTATGACTAGCCGCTCTCGCTCAGCGTCGCTAGCAGCGTTCTTAATCGCAGGCTCGTTATTCAGCTTATAGTACTGTGCAATCAGACTCATGAGTTTTTTTTAATACATTGTTTTTCGCCGGACACACCTTTCTGATGGCTGCCCAATCAGTTATCGCAGAGAGGGTCGACAGGGGTGCCGACGTGCCGCAGACGGGGTCGCTCATGATACATTCGACATCCACCAGTTCGGGGGAATCGATGCGGACAACGAACAGGGATAAAGTAGTGTCAGACACACCATATCGTCGGAGGGCGTCCGTGATCTGTGGGTTGACCGTCGTCGTCATCTGAATAAAGAATTGGCTGGGCGACACACGTTGTTGTTTGGGCTCAGTGCCCATAGAATCTCAGAGTGAATGGTTTTTGTTCTCAGCGACCCGTGGTTGTCAGCCAGTATCGCTTGATAGATTGCAGTTTTCAAGTGCAGCAAACTCGTAATCTTGGGTTTTGAATGAGCGTGCGTTGAGTGCGAACGGAGACGAATGCCTACCAGTCGTGCATCGATGAAAGCAAGGTTGAGGGCGCTGCGTTCAGAGTCCCATTCTGGTCCGGGAGCCGTCGCCGCATTAATGATACGTTCTCGTAGAGCCGCTGCATTGGAGACCGCAGTGTAGAGGGCTATCCAGGCAGTCAAACCGTGTTGCGCGTATTCGACCCTTTCCATCATGACTCAGATGACAGATGAGCTGGCTACATGTAGATGGTGCACTGCATTTATGAAAGCAAATTGTTCTTACTGTAAAATCTCATCAACCTTGACAACGGCCATCGCATCTGAACCGCGCTCCTCCAAGCCTCGACGTCCCGAATGAGCTACGCCATGCGCCTATTGTGCGTTCTGTTGGTTCAGCTGGCGGGACTCATGGCAAGCGTCGCCACTGTCCCAATCGACAGTCATGATGATGAAAGGGGTCTCACGCCTACTAATTTCAAGCAGACTATCGCATCTGGTGTCTGGTGCGTGTGCAATATTCAACAAACATGCTCAAGTCTGAACGGGCCTTAGGCTGGTAAAGTTCTTCTCTCCATACTGTGGTCATTGTGTCCACTTCGCGCCAACATGGCGAACTCTTGGCGAAGAACTCCAAAAGTCGCCAGACCTTGGAGTACACATCGCCCAGGTCAATTGCGCAGTCCACGGTGGTGCGTCGCGTTTGCCGTCTTCTGTTTGCCATTTTTCTCTCTGCAAAGCCTCAAGTGGCCGATTAGATTTCTGCGTCGAAAGCCGTGTCCAAGGCTGGCCGTCAATCTTTGCGTACAAAAACGGCGAGTTCGTCGAGCAATTCAAGGGTAACAGGGAATTGGAGCGTCTCCTGGTCTTTGCCACGAAGCAGACGCAGCTTGCTCAAAGCTCACAAGTCGACACATTAGACTCGCCGACCCGTGTCATCTCGAGCGATGAGGGCATCGCAATTGAAACGCAGAACACGCGGGCGGACATAAATCCAGACGGCGCTGTACTGTCATTGAACGATAATACCTTCGGCAGCGTCACAGACCCCGGACCTGTTTTCGTCAAATTCTTCGCGCCCTGGTCAGTCAGTCTTCTGTCCCTCCTGTTGAACACGTTGGAACTGAAGCGTCGCACAGGTGTGGTCATTGCAAGAGATTAGCGCCAATCTGGGTTGAGCTAGCAACGCGCATGCAGCACCGACTCACGATTGCCGAAGTCAACTGCGACGAAAGTCCAAAACTTTGCCAAGCTCAAGATATACTTGGTTATCCTATGCTATTCATTTATGTCAATGGGAGAAAATCAGAATACATGGGCGCCAGGCAGCTAGACAAATTGGAAGAGTTTGCCCTCAAAGCTTCTGCTCCGTCAGTGTTCCCGCCTCATTGCGAAGGGCCTCCTGACCGGTCTTCCACAGCGCCGTACAAACACTGGTCCTGGAGAACTTGGAAAAACACGTTGAAGAAAGCAATGTCGTGTATCTGCTTCTGCATACCACCGGTCTGACAGACATTTTGGCAAGTGTTTTGACGAGTTTCCATTTTTGCGAAGCCGCTTATGGCCTGTGTAGAACGAGGTCACGAAAGCCGCGCAGCCTGACACACCACCAATATATACCTCTTCCTCACGAACGCTTTTTGTTCGTTACGCAATTCCCTCCTCTGCCAAATGGGCTCTTGTCGCGCTCAAGGATCACGATTCCGCTGTTGCCTCTGCCACTTTAATACCAGGGCTAGATGTCGACAACTTCCCAGGCCTCCTCAGAGCATGGCTACTCAGGCACAACATCCCAACCGTTACGGAGCTCGATCGAGATTCCTTCCAGCCCGTGATGCATGCATCACACCATCCGTTAGTGGTAATTGTGGCTACACCCCCCGGTATGACGGATAGCGTAAAGGGCAAGTTAAAGGAGATTGGCTCCAATTGGAAAGCCAATCAAGTTATCTCTAAGTCTCAGGACGTCGTTTTCACATGGATGGACAGCGAAAAGTGGTCGGAGTGGCTAAAATCAATGTATGGCATTCAGCCCACCAGCAACGAGGAGGGAGAACTTGGCATTATAGTCGCCCATCACGATGTGAGCATTTTAGCGATATGTTTGACTTTGTCAACTCACGGACGTGCGGGTCAATAGCAACTGCTGTACTGGGATCATGACCCACAGGGACGTAAAATCCGCCTGACATCTTCCAGCATCCTCTCTTCATTGGAGGGCATCGAAAATGGAACGCTCAGGGCCAAGTGTTCTGCTAGCGTATTCGAGCGATTTATTCGAGTGCGTCTTCGGGCCGTGTACCGCTCTATTCACGGCGAAATAACAGCACACCTAGATGCTCGATAGAAAAAAGACAGCCGCTGTGCACTATATCACCACTCATCCCGTTCGAGTTGTGTTTTTCGTAAGTACTTTTCTTCTAATAATTTATGCTGCTGTAAGGCATGTATTCTACGACCCTGCTGCTTCAAATGTGCATGCGAGGCTGGATTAGTTTCATTGGCACACATGGCGCGCACAGCGGATCGGTAGAGGTATCTACACGATCAGTAATTGTATCACACTTGTTTTCTGGAATATTCAACGTCTGCCTCTGTTTCCTTAACTCAAGTGATCGGGAACATGAACATGAATCGCCGCGGACCGTTCAAAGGCTCGTTGACAGCTGGGGAAAATTCCCATCGCGGGGCTTCGACTCGAAGGTGCTAGAGTTAATCGTCTTCGAAAATAGATTATTACCAGCGACACGGTTGCTCTTCCCTTTTCCAATAGTAGTTCGGCCGTCACAGAAGAGGGCTTGAAGGATGAGATTCCGGCCAGGGCGATAGTGGATCGTCCAACATTATGCTGCTGATCCGATGCTCAACAGCGGGAGGGAATTTTCTACGTAGGCCATGAGACTGAAACAACATTCACGAAAGCAAGAGCAGACTTGCCTCAACTGTAGCCGAGTGATGAGCGACACAGCTTGCTCGCGATTCCCGCTGCCAAGTTCAGCGCGGACCATTGCTTCCCAAGTCGACGGCTAATTAATGCAGACGGGATGAGGGACTGACGGCCTGCGTATGACGGACTTACCTCGCGGTAAACCGGGCCGGACGTGGAAACAGAGTCAGCTGTGTTATTGCCATTTGGTGCGTGATTATTGGGAGCCGCGACCCCTTCCGGAGGATCTTCTAAGCTTTCAAAGACTTCGCGTGCCTTGATGATATCATCCGCCGCGGCGTAACCCTTGATTATGAGGTTGGCAATATATGCCGTCATGTGGACGTTCGAGGCTTGCAGGCGTTCAATATAACTCGAGATGAGATCAGGTCGCCGATGAGTGACCAGGACCGTAATCAAAGCCTCGTATGTCACAGCGTCAGGGAGTGGAATGGAAGACGAGGCCGATCTAGGATGTATATGGATACTTTCAAAGGTAGTGATGGCTTTGTCGAGATCTTTTCGAACGCAGCCGTAAGCATGGATGAGACTTGCCCAGTGCGGACCTTGAATCGGTACGTGCTTATTGCATTCGAGTTCTGCGAAGATCCGTTCCATCGCTTCGATGTCAATCGGCTCGATAGTGCCGTAAACATCAAGCAGGAGCTGTTGAAATCAGGTAAATCACCGAAAAACTGTAAGCACGGAACCTCCGAACCTTATAGGTATGGGACGTAGGTGCGAGACCTTTGGAGCGGAGCTGGTTATAAAAGTGCAGCGCCCTGTCACGATTGGGCTTAGTCGAGGTATACAGTTGGATCATGGTGTTATACGGTGGGATGCGGGGTTGGAAGTTAGGTTGCTGAGTCATCTCCTCGAAAAGCAGTTCCGCAGATTGTGCATCTCCAACACGTGCGCACGCCGCGATTACCGCGCCGTAAGTGATGGATGTGAGCCGTAAACCGTATGTTTTCATTTGACCGAAGAGATCGAGTGCGAAATCTGCCTTTCTGGCTCTAGAAAGCTTTGAGATGATGGTGTGGAAGAGGTATACGTTCGGGGTGACACCTTTCACTTGGGCCTCTTGAAAAAGTGCAAGTGCATTCGAACAATCGTCCGTCGTATTTTTGACTGATTGGATGAGGGCACCGTACGCATCAGCGCTCGGAGCGCTACCCAGCTGCAAGATTCGCTGTCTATGAAGATGTGCTGTATCGGGGCGACCTCCATGCGCGTAGGCCATGACCATGCTGTCCTCGAGGTAAAACCAAAGCCGGGATCGCGTACTCTTGTCGCATTTCATTGAGGAGAGAACCAACTGCCCAACGTCGTACAACCTGCGGACTTTCTCAAACTCGCCCAAACGACCCAAAAAGTTGATGAGTCGGCCTATGGTCCATGGCGAGGGATAAGAACCTGTCACCAAACCGGCTTCAAAGCGTGCGTATGCATCTAATGGACTGACCCTTTTATTCGGAGGGTAATACTGGTCGATGTATCGACTGTGGGGCATGTCAATTTGGATATCGTGGGAAGACGAATCGGGTAGAATAGCGCTAAGATCCTGGCTCCGAAATCTGTCAATGTCTTGCTCAAATGTTTGGAGCAGTGTTTCATATGGTGGGCCAAGTGTCTTCAAGAACGTTTCCAATTCCGCCGCGTCCATGATATGAAGTAGGGCAAGAATAACCCGGCGCATTATAGGAGGACTTATATCTCCGGGCTGAACTCCATGGTGCGCCAAGCAAGCCACGAGTGATGGAGTTCCAGCGAAAGCGTAATTTTCTATTACAGGCGACGGCTGCTGTGCTTGGTGTTGAGGAGCTTCGAGTGTCACGGCAGAGATTAGCAAGAGTGTCCAATCACGTGTGCTCAAATCCAAGGTTCTACCGCTTTTCAATTCAAGACCAAAGACATGCAGATAGTATGGAGCAACCATTCGGTTGGGGATTAAGTCCACGGCGTCCGAAAGACGCGCGACTCGCATGACGTCGTCCAAAGAGGGGTTAGTTTGACGCAACAACGAGTCCAAAAGCCCGTGCGAAACAGCGCAGATAAACTGACACACTTTGGCTGTCTTCCAGGAGACGAACTCATCCGCTTCAGCACCCCGCTCAGCCTTAACCCTAGTTATGTGATCAACATCGCAGAGGACTTGCCGTTCCAACACGTTGAGTGCGCCAGCGGCATGGCCTTGCTTTAGGTATGCGCGTAATAACCGTTGGAGCGCGGCACGGATGGAGGTATGCTTGAGCAGGAAAGTGTCGGCAGGAGCATCTCGGAGAGAATTCCGATCCAGGACAGGATCCAATGTTTCAAAGACGCGATCAGAGCTGATCTGAGACGTTTCTAAAGCTCTGGAGTTGGCCGCGAGGACGAATAGCCAGAGGAGAGGAGAGATTTCAAGCTTATCCTCCACTGCAGTTTCTAACAAGGCGGAAAAGTACCGGTTGAGATCTTCTACCATCCCTTCACGAGCGAGATACTCAATCATGACACTCCATGCTAATTGATCCGGTCTGAGGGGAAGATACTGGGGAGAACCATCGGCGACGCTTTGAGGCCTCAGCAGCCGGTTGAACCAGCTAAGAGCTGATTCAGTATCTCTAAGCTGACAGAATCCAGTGATAATGAGAGTGAAGGTGGATGAGTTTGGCGGTGGAGGAGCAGTAGGATCAAAAGTATTGCCCGTGCTCAAATCCATCATTTGTTCCAGAACGCCAAGCGCGTCGATTGCCTGTCCGCTGCCGAAATATGCCTTGATCATGGCATTCCAGACAAGCAGTTGTTCGCCGATGGCTGATGCTATTTGTTGCTCTTTGTCAGCATGGGGTGTCATAGTCATAGCGGTCCAGCTAACATGTCCTTCCCGAGAAGCATTCCTAAACTTGTCAAAAACCTCTTTAGCGCCAGCAATATCCTTGGAATTGCTGTAGACGCTGATCAGGTCTACAAAGATATTGGCGGTCGGATAAATATCTTCACGCTTTTCTAGATGTGCGAAGACGGTAAGCGCTGCGTCGACATTGGCACGATATGCGGCTGATTTGATGAGTTTCTTGTAGACTGCTGGGGGCAAGCGTTGGAACCCTCCCATGGCCATGGCCGCTTCAAAGAGAGAGAAAGCGGAAGTGAAGTTACTTTCCTGGCGTAACGTCGCAATCCTGTCCTTCGCCAATGCCAATGGGGCTGATGAATCGTTTACGCTGATCATTTCCAACCTCTTGCATCGCATTTCGACAGCCGTGATAGCATTGTGCACTTCAAGGTCACGCTGCGTCAAGGCCAAGATGAGAGTCGAATATGTATTGACGTTTGGGAATATCGATCTTGTGACCATGTCGTTGTACGTCTCCAACAAGTCGTTAAGGGGATCGCCTTCCTCGCGAGTTCTGTGCAGTCCATCGAGAGCCATATTGAACTCGTACACAGTCGGATTGATGGCTTTCGCTCGGAAACTTCGGACTTCATGCAACACTTGATCCTTATCTCCACTGTCCCTAGCAGCTTTCAGAGCAGCGAATGCAAATGACATAGAAACGTCCGGGGTCTCGACATCGCTTGTGAGGCTTTCAGGTGCAACGAGGCTCGAATCCGATCGCACGACGGGCGCGTGGGGCAGATCCATCTCGGGATCTCCGATCCTTGTATCATTATTAGATGCTAAGGCATGACGAAACCTCGCATGAACTGGGACTGATTCCAAGACGCGGAACGAATCAGAGAGGTCAACTCGAGGACGTCGACCGCTAAAAGAAAGGCTGTGACTCCGCCGGAATTGTCGTATGGAGGCGCGTTTTGGGGGGTGCTCGTCTGACTCGTCGCTATAACCCGTACTGTCATCGGGGACCGTCGAGCCGCCGACTTGCGTCACTATGCGACCAGCGCCCTACGAGGTAAAGAAAGTTGCAATTCTCAACGATGATCGCAGGTATCAGGAATGCAAGGCGAAGGCCGCTCTGATCACGTCAAGCGGCACCTCGCTTTTGCATAAATGACCGACTCACATTGTAGCCGTTGTGAAGACGGCTGCCTGCGTGATATTTCGCACCGCCGGGTCCAGCGCCTTGGCTTCCCCAGCTGGAACCGGAAAAGCCGGGGCCAGACCACCCGCCGAGACCATTGGCGGAGGTAGGAGAGGGCTGAGACTGGAATTGCAGCAAATTTCGAATGTAGTTGGATTGGCCATGTACGGCAGCCGCGGCTCGAGATGTTTGATGGAGAATATGGGTGGCGAGTTTAGGGAACATGACTGCACTGTGCCCTAGGATGGAGTGAGCAGGCCTAAAGTAATGTACTGGACCTCAAGACCTTGACGCGGATGAACTGCACTGCCGTTTTGGCTGCGCGTCGCGCGGCACCTCAAAAAAGTGCATGATCGGGTGCACACGGAATCCTTTCCGATAAACCCTAACCCCAGTCTTAGTGTCTGCTAATCGCTGTCACTACTAGAATCAGCATCATCCTGCCCGTTGTCGTCGGTATCACTCTCCTCATCACTCTCTACCCTTTTCACACCGCCTCCGCGCATTATCGCCATCTGTCCCGCAAGCGTGCCCTCCTCCGGATCGGATATCTCATCCTCTGCTCCTTTCTCCTCAGGGCTCATTGCCGACACGTTCAGCTGTATCGTATGACATATGTCAGAGGGATTACTATCGAGCATAGAGACTTCATACCACTAGGTTCAGAAAGACCTCGTCTCCTACATACGTGTCACTTATCAAGCAAACTTTCCAAGTGAACAACCCGACAGTCTGGGGTGCTTGGAACTGTAGCTTGTATGAACGGTAATTTCGGGCCGACGATGGGTTCGAAAGTGGCACATCGGTGATTTTGAACGGCGGTACGACAATGCGATTAAGTTTGTCATCCGCAAGAACTAACCACCATCCAGGTTTGCGGTTCTGCGGGTAGGCGTATGGATAAGTACGATCTGGGAAAATAGATAGTGTGATTTACTTCAGGCCAATAGGGCGTGTGCGCCCAACCCCCTGTGGCCGGAGTATTCACTGGCAATTCTTCAACATCTTGCCGTCCTATGAGGAACTGATAATCTTTTTCATCGTTCGCTTTGGACGTGACGTCTGCCACTTCTGGATCCTTGGAAATCGTGGCTTTGGTTTCGTCTGCCAATGAGGACATCCGTAGCTTGACAACCAGGAGGACGATGGCAGAAGGCGTGACAAGCCGCTCGCCGATAACTGGGTGTGTGTCGCATTGTATTATATACAAATAGCTCCTCCAGTAATGGAAGACACTGACCCTTGAATGAGGCATCGACCAGTTCTATCTTGCCCCAAGCACCCATGGCTTTCCTGACTTCCTCAATTCTACCGTCGCTGTTCTTCTCCAGGACGCGCAAGAAATCCCGTAGTCCTAGGCTTCTTCCTGTAATCAGTCCCAGACTTCCGGTAGTGTGCCCTTTGATCATTCCTTCGATCTCCTGGAGTTCTATACCTGGGAGTTGGGCAAAACGCTGGGACGGTGGGTGTTCAGGGAGAGGAGGAAGGGCTTGAGCCAAGTATGCATAGAGCCGCATAATGGAAAGAACCGGCGGGAGCCAATTACGGGACACTGTCGTGGTTAATAGAGCTGAGAGTAGATTCGGCATCTGCAAGAGCAAGGCGGTTTGTTCTGGAAAAAAAGATTGACAGGATGAGAATGGCTTGAGCGAGGTGTCGCACTTACCGCCTTGAAGAGACGTTTGAATCACAGGAATTCGTAACAGATGGGCGTAAATCAGAATGAGGGCCCGTTCTTTCTTCTGGATTTTGGCCTTATCCCTATCGACATCTATGCCGGCAAATTTCTTGACCGATGCCCAATGGGCTCCCAGTGTGGTGTTGATCTTGTATTCTATGTTACCCATCTCGCCAGATGTCGTCCGCGACGGGAGAGGTTCGAATTCAAAGGCGCGGGCCAGGCAGCCTACCACTTCTTCCATCTCAGACTCTTCGCGGATAGACTTGAAGAAAGCGGCAGCGGTTGAAGTCTGTATACCATCCTTGGTCTTCTGACGACTTCCGAACCACCACCGCCCCTGTAGCACAAAGGGGGTGAGAATCGAGGGCGATACCTCAGAATATAACTAACAACTAGCACTGGTAATGCCCCGCCAAATGCGATGCCATAAAACCCCAGAACCCAGACATTATTCTTGCCCTTAATTATCCACTTCGGAAGGGCGATCCCAACAGTTGTCTCCTGGCGTCCATCTGGATGGCCATAGAGCTCCCAATTTTTGCGAATATTCTCGTCAGTCAGACTGAAATTAAAGTTAAGATCCATCGTATAGGATGAAGAGACAAAAAGAAGAGAGGACATAAAGCATACTTACGACTTATAGGCCTTCGTAAGCTCAACGAATTTGTTCGCAATGGCATCGGCCGTCAGATTGACTGTTGGCTTTACTTTGTCAGGATGGCTGTTAAGAGTAAGGACACGAGGAGGCCGAGGCAGGGAACCCCGCGCACAAAAGTTTGGATAATTTCTTGTAATGGGACTTGATCTCCTTCTCCGTGATACCAGCGGTCAAGCCAAGAACTTCAAACGGGTCGTAGACTTTGTGCTCTGCACTTGCTTTTGCAGTCTTGTAAACCAGGTAGATAAAAAGAGACCAGCCCGCTGCAGTCATCATAGCTCTACATCGAGGTTCATCTAAGACGACGCTGGCGGAAAAGAGAACGTAACATACTTCATAGAGAAATAACGCAGTAACAGAGGCGGCTGCTCGCGCTTCTGAATACGTGCACGCTGGTCGAGACACGGTTTGCATTGGCAACTGTCGACAGTTTGACGCTCTGGCTTGGGCCTTCAGTAACATTGCATGCAAAGAGAAAGAGGTGCACACGTACTTGAGTTTGGAGAGAGAGAAAATGTAAGGGGTACGAGGATTATGACTAAAAGCGTAATAAGGAAGTATGCCGCCATGTAGCCTCCTTCATCATACTGATAGTTTGCCATCGCTCAACGTGCCGCCGAAGCTCTGTGCAAGTAAGAATGTGAAGATGTGTTCCTTGTCGCGGTTGACGTGGTCAATATGGTCACGTCACGGGTTGCCGTCTACAAACACGACATGCCCGCTCCGATTAGAGGTAAGCGCTCAAAAGCAACAGCTCCAACTGCGACTAGCAACAAAGACAACCCTGGAGACCCTCCGGAACCTTCCCCGAACATACCCAATAATAAAAACAACCAAACCGAAACGTCTGCAGAGAACGGCGACGCGAGCGGAATTACAAACATACCGTCAAACGACAAACACGATACCCAATCCTCGGCTAGAGACACCACCGAACCCTCGTCCGGCAACAAGGAAGGGAACCCGACGTCTCAGAGCGCCCAGAAAGACAACCACGACAAAAACCCAATCCAAACACCAGCCACCAACCACTATTTCTACCACCAACTCTCCTCCTCACCAGAGAACACGCACAACACACCACTGAGAAAACCAACACAACAAACACTTCCGACACCATCCCCTCCTACCCCATCGCTCCCCCTCTCCGAACTCTCCCCATCCCCCCAGATACACAAACCGGAATGGCTAGAAAGAGCACTCGGAACCGCACAGTACCTAGAAGAATCGTTCCCAAGAAACCTAACCCCCATAACCGAATCTGTGTCCTCGCAACACATCGTACACCAATTAAACGCCCTCCGAACGTCACTAGAAAGTGTACTACGCAACGTAAACTCAGCATTAGCAGGAACACCGATTCGCAACAACCCCGAGGAAGTTACAAACACGGACATCCTCTCCGCCATTCTCAAGGTAGCCAACAAAATTCACTCCTTGGAAAAAACAACCATCAAGGCCCCCAACACGACCAACACTACTGGCCAAACGTCCCGACCCAATACCACCAACGCTCCAAAAGACCAAACGTATGCCCAAGCGGCAGCCAAACCTCCCACTTTACCAAAACAAACACCACCACCCAAGAAGTCACCCACCCCGCCTCCCCCACATCGACCAATAAGATACGTAGTACGATTCCAAGGTCGACCCCCCCCGGTAGAACTACGACTTAATAGCGAAGCGGCAACCAATGCCATCAACCATAGGTTCGACCAATTGGAGGAAACTAAAGGGAAGGTAATTGCAGTAGCGACCGAAGGACGCCCCAACGGAAACTACATCGTGACTTTGTCTGACGTCTCCTGCCCACTACTCGCTGAGAATCACAAAAACCTCATCACCGAAGCATTAGCCGGCAGCTACCCTCATGCGATCGTAACCAAAGACCAGCCATGGGCAAAGATAGTTCTTCACAACATACAGAGACAAGACAACAACAAGATCCCACGCACACTGGCGAGCCTACTGGACGCTATCCGAGTCAATCCGATTCTCCGAGAAGTCCACATCACTCAACCTCCTAGTTGGATCCAGTCTGAGGAAGCCCTAACAGGCAAAGAGGCTGCCGCGGTATCTTTTGCCTTCGTAGATTCCCCCAAATCCATTCTTCCCAGATTACTAACCGAACCATTCTACATGTATGGCACCGCAGTAAAAATCGAACGGTGGAAAGAAAAAGCAAAACCTACCCAATGCCGCAAATGCTGGAGGATCAACCACGACATCAAATTTTGCACGTCCATACTCCAACGATGCAGGAAATGCGGTAAACCGGGGTCAGAAGAACAACACGCTCAACATTGCGAGATTTGCCTCAAATCCCCAGAACCAAACGGAACCTGCCAACACCTTTGTTGCCCTAACTGCCACCAAAACGATCACTGCGCAGACGACCCGAAATGCCCCAAGATAAGAGCAAGAACCGAGAATAACGAGAAGTCCACAAACACCAAAACCAAACCAAACAACGCAAGAGAACACGCAACATGAATGACTCAAACACAGTAATCTCTGTCTTTTGTAACAACGTACACCGATCCAACCACATTACTCACACAATATTACAATCCCAAGCTAGCCCAGATTCGAACACAGGAATCGTTATCATTACCGAACCATGGATCGGCACCATACGCGCACAAACTCAAGAAAAAGGGACAGTTAACCACCTGGACTGGAGGTGTATTGCCCCCACAAACATACAAGAAGCCGATGTCGTTATTTATTACCGAAAAAATGCCAAATTCAGAGTCACTCCCCTACCTCATCTCGAGACTTCTGCTAAACACACTCTACCGATACAGATCTCCATAGGACAAAACTTCGCACTCACGATTATCGCCATCTACAACTCCCCATCAACCTTCGCCGCTACCACGCAACTACTAAACATTGAAATGTCCGAAGAACCCACAATACTATGCGGAGACTTCAATCTCCACTCACCTGACTGGGACAACACAGTCGAACGAGCAGACCGCCGAACCGACACTTTCCAAGACTGGCTCGATAACAACAAATTTAGTGTCCTAAACGACCCAGACAAGCCCACCTTCCATGGACACAAGTTTCAACATGCCAAAGTGGACGACTTAGTCATCGCAAACCTAGGGGTATTCACAGACTACGACATAGGACCCATACAAGTCTTGAACGACAAACATTTCTCTTCTGATCACTACCCGATAACTTTTGACATATATACTTTCACAGAAACACAGAACAACGAGACCCACCACCCGCTAACCGAAAAACTCAAAGAAAAATGGACATCAAATATCGAGCCGACACTATCACGCCTCTATGCTCTTACATCTAACCCGACCACTCCACAACTACTTGACAGTATCACCCAACAAATCATAGACGCCATCACCAGCACCACACAACAAATGATGCCAGCTGCTCGACAGCACTCGATTCATGCCAAACACTGGTGGAATGAGGATCTCTCCAAAACACTTACACAACTACGTGACCTAAGCGAAGTAATCAAAATATCACACAACCCGATACTAACTGCTCAATACCAGCGCACCCAAGCAGCATTCCGCGGCAAAGTAAGACATGCGAAAAGAACATGGGCCACCGAACGACTAGAAGGCGCTACATCGAAAACGGTCTGGGAATTCACAAAATGGTACAAACATGATGGGAAACGCTACCGCCCTCTATATACAAGCCCATCAAACGTACCTGCCTCCTCGGACCAAGAACGAGCGAACCATTTTGCACAGCAGTTCTTCCCTGCTCCACCCACAGTCCAACCATACTCACCCACTGATGAACAGTGCCCAGAACGAACATTCCACCCACTAACTTTCTCTGAACTAGAACACGCCATAAGACACCAAAGGAAAGATACCGCCCCAGGCCCGTCAAAAATCAACTACACAGCAATAAGATGGACGTGGGAGGTAGCCCCCAACCTCCTTTTTTACTTATACTCCAAGTGCGTCGAAACCGGACACTACCCAGCACCCTTCAAAAAATCCAATACGTCGGTCGTACCTAAACCAAAGAAAAAAGACTACAGCCTACCCTCCGCCTACCGCCCAATCCAACTAATAGAATGCCTAGGCAAGATTCTCGACAAGATCATCGCAAGAAGGGTACAGTATGAGGTCGCCGAACACGACCTGGTCTCACACTATCAATTTGGTGGACGCATACACTCTTCTACTATTGATGCTGGTCTAGCCTTTATACAGGACATTCAGAGTGCTTGGAACCAAGGATCCAAGGCAACGGGCCTCTTTTTCGACATAACGGGATTCTTCAATGCTGTCAACCACGACGGAATGAAAGCTAGACTCAAACACGCGGGTTTCAACCAGAAAACCATTCAGATCATCGACTCCTTCTTACGCGACCGGACCACAACTCTTTCATTCGATGGATTCACTTCCGACCCAGTACATATCTCAAATGGAATCCCCCAAGGATCCCCCCTTTCCCCCATTCTTGCAATTATTTATAGTGCTGACCTTCTTAACCTCAGAAAACTCATCACACAAAGAATTCTATCTTTTGCGTACATAGATGATGGAGTAATCCTAACCTTCTCATCTTCTTTAGACACTAACATTATCAGACTTCAAAGAGCATACGAAACAATAACCCATTGGCTCACAGCGAATGGCCTAGAAGTGCAGCCAGAAAAAATCGAACTAATGCACTTTACAAAAGGACCAGACAGCAACTCACCACTACTACGAATCGCCAACCAGAAACCGATAGTTGCTCCCAAAAACTTACGATGGCTTGGCTTCTACCTCGACCGCCATCTTAATTTTACCTTCCACACCAAAACTATGGCGGACCGAGCAACGGCGACAATCCGAGCAATGAGCATACTCGGAAACACAATCCGAGGCATGTCGCACGTACAACTACGACAACTAACGCTATCAACAGTCATCCCTGTGCTTACATACGGATGCCAACTTTGGTGGGGTGGACGATACGACAAGTCTAACACGAAAAGACTGCAAACCGCTCTCAACCATTCACTACGCAGAATATGCCGAGCCTTCCGATCTACGCCAATAGCAGCGCTGCAGTACATATCACACATCCCACCGATCGCCTTTATTATTCAACGACTATGCTATTCCTACTCCATACGCTTACACCGTTTACTTCCCAGCTCACCCGTACTAGCACGAATCCCACCACCACCCACAAGAATGCGAATCACGTTCGGAAACCACACCCAACCCTTCGCCATCCGAACTCCTCTTTCAAGACAAACCCCGATCCAACGTATTGCTCAACTAACCAATGCGCAACCCACTCCACAACTCAACCCACTCGTCGAACCACCCTGGAAAGACTCCCTTGACAAACACCCTAGGATCACCACCATCCTACCACCAACCAAAGCCGAGGCAAAAGAAAGATACATAGAAGAACAAACCTCCTGCCTCGCTTCTACAATTACAAAACAGGCTAACACATTGTACGTAGGAACAGATGGCTCAAGAAAAAGAGTAAGCCACGAACGACTAAACAATCCTGATGCGAGTACCCGACAACAAACCCGAGAAGCACTCCCCCAACGACAACGAATCAAAGGACCAAAAAGAACAGGAGCAGGCATACACGCCAGACACGGCACAAATGTCGCCTTCGAACGAGCTTACAGTGTGGGCACACGCACAAATGCATATGACGGGGAATCCTTAGCCATAACAATTGGAATGTACCTCGCAACAAAATACTGCGGAGAACACCCTGAAATCCAAAAGATAGTCTTTCTATCAGACAGCTCATCCGCACTAAAAAACATCACAGACATCAAATCCCACCCAACACAACCACTATCCCTCATCTTCTCAAAACTCGCACGACAGTTCCTAACAGATAACGAACACAGCATAACACTACAATGGATACCGGCACACAAAGGAATAGAAATCAACGAAAAGGCAGACAAACTAGCCAAACAAGGACGCAAGAAACGAGACAGCTTTTTCTCTGACTCTCTCGCATATCACGCAGAGAAGCGATCCCAGCTTGTCATTCGCAAATGGAAGGAACTAATCAAAAAATCCCCGTTCACAGGAGCTTTCGGAGAGGCAAATGCCCTTGACCCGCCGACTACCAAACCCGGGCGAGTTTTCACACAACTCGAGAAAGAACCCGAAGTATTTGGACGCCTCACCCAAGTCCGAACGATGCACGGGTACAACCCACCGTACTACGCACGAATGAATATCCCGCATGAGCCCGAATGCTCATGCGGAGACACCCTGCCCACGGCGACACGATACCGAGATCACATATTCCACAATTGCCGAACCTACGACGAACATCGCCACATACTAACAGAAGTACACCGCGACCACTCACCACACATACTTCTAAGCGGCACGAAGGGACTCCTTGCAGTGGCAACGTTTTTACGACAATCCGGTGCTTTCACATCCACCGGAAGAAACCCCGAAACACCACAACCCCCGAGCCTCCCAGGCCTCGACCTGTCAGAGACTCCAGATCCGACAGAACCCCCAGACCCGCCATGAATTAAGGCAATATAAACCACAAACCACACGACAGACTACCACCTACCCAAACAACAATCACACTACATACCCACGTACTATACGTACAACCGCGTCTTTGTCATAGCTACATGTTGCGGTATAGAAATGCTGATTCAAAAAAAAAAAAAAAAAAAAAAAAAAAAAAAAAAAAAAAGGTCACGTGACTCTACCATATTTGTCGTCACCGCCGCAGACGCTTGCAAGGCACGTGGACTTATCCTAATTGAAAAGACGACGGACACCAGTCGATGCGTGTACGGCTCGTCACATTCACACCTCTTCCGCCTCTCAAAGCTTGGTTCGATGTGGACATCGGTAAATGCAAAAAAGTACTCGACCTTAAACGATCCATTTGCCTGCACGTGGAGGCTCTCCGCAGCTTGTCTATTAACCCGGAGGATGTCGTCCTCGTCATGGACGAATGGGACTTGTTACCAGAAAGCGCTGTGGGCGTAATCAGAGACGGTGAGATTGTGGGTATCAAACTACACGTCCCTAGCCTTGGCAAGCAAGTGCAACTTGAACACCCTACGTCCAAGAAACGGAAGTACAAATCTGAAACAACGAGCCGCTCGGACGAGCCAACCTCTAGTTCAGCTTCCGACTCCTCCAATACTTCATCGGACTCATCGACGAACACGGACTCGGAATCATCATCATCACCTCGAACTTCTCCCACTTTCCTTCCTATTCTGCGAAAGGCGACTCCTGAGTAAGTACAATCTTTAGAATGTGCTTTTTCTTAATCGCCTCCAATTCATGTTCAAATCCCTTTGAGAGCATTCTTACCTCGTTGCATAACTTGACTCACGTCTGGCCGACAGGCAACCCTTGTCGCGCAAGAAGCAGAATCATGTACCCCCTGGTCAAGGGAAGCCGTCCACTCGTAGCCGAAACCTACGCAGGAGAGCCAGGAAGCAGCTGGTAAAAGCCGATAACATGGCCACGTCGGCCAACGCGCACCCATTAGGTACAGCATCTTTCGACCCCGCTCCAGTGCCAGGAGTGGAGCGCAACCAACAAGAACTAGAGCAAAATCCAATTGTGGGTACCTTTGCCTCCGGTTCGCAGAAGGATCATTCAAACACGCCGGCACACACATTGATGATGGAGTCACTCAAGACTAAAAATAAAAACAAGAGGAAGGCACTCAGGGCTTCGCGGGCTGTACCAAGAGCTAGGATTGTCTTTGCAGATGTCAGCAAACGGAGCAGGGATATAGAAGGGTGTGTAACTCTGGTACCCAGTAATGGCGTCTCGCCCGAAATCCAACTTAAACCACCATCGGAGAAACAAGCGCTTGGTCAATTGCCACAAAATGTGTTCGTGACGAGCCATCGATGTAATGAGAAAAGAGGCCATAGAGCCAGGGCGTCCCTTAGCGAACCGGAAGCCGAACTGGGTGGGGGTCCGTCACACCATCAGCCTAGCTTAACCAACGGTCAGCCAGTCGTAGAGCACCGCGCGGTAGAAGACCGGGAGTTGGCGAACGATATTGATTTCGACGCCGTAAGGCGCGCATGGGATACATATGAACTGATTAAAGAGAATGACCAACTCAAAGTCGGGCTGACGGTTGGGTGGGAGGTACGTGTCTCACCTCGTCGCGTTTGCCTCCCTCGGATCATGGGAAACGTCCTGCTCATGGCCAATTTTTCTTTTTGGTGTGGGTCATGATGCGGCAGCATTTGCCTGTGTTCAGCATATGTCACTTTGTCCACTCTGGGTGTCTTGCGCCACACCTTTCACTACTCATATCTTTTCCTTAGGCACTTGAGCTGAACGAAGAAACCTGGACACCCGAATTGGTGATCAACTTAGCATCCATCGTCGAGGTGGGGAACGGTGAAATTATTAAAGTCGAAGCGATATACAGACCCGGAAAGATTGCTGATGAGGAAGGGTGTGGACAGCCGGGTGAACACCCTTGGGCAGATGTATTATCCATGAATTGGAGGATAATAAATTAGTGCTTGCGACCTCGAGTCGCCGCGCGTCACTCGTTAGATATCTGCGGCACGTGAAAGTCCCACAATGACACATCATTAATGCATCATTGCTAAGCTAAGTGCTGGCGTTGTCCGCGTCTATGGCGTCCCGCAATCCAGCACCCGCGACCGACTCTCCACGATCCTCGCAGTCACCTCCTCCTACAGGTGTCCAGGGAGATTTAGAGCTGGAGTTGCTTGGATTGGCCAATGCGCTGTATAATTTGGCAACCACAGTGATCAACGACTCCACAAAGGAGAGGGATCGACCTGGCGGCGGTAAACATGTTGGTCTCCGTGTGTATGCTTCACAAAGTCTGATAGAAGGAAGATTCAAAGTTGATTTCATATGATGTATTTCAGCAATGAAGTCGTTCAACATCTAGCAACTATCGATGAGATGGCGCTTTGCATGTCAATCGTAATTCCCATACAAGTCCTGCTAGACATCGACAATTCCCGCAGTCCGCTGCAGTTGACAAAGGAAAGGCTAGAAAGAGCCGCGACCGAGAATCAATTCATGAACGGCAAAATTGCTGCATTGGCCGTATGTCTTTCGCTGTTTCTCATCAACGATGCGATTTTCAGGCTGCTCGTTTTTTATAGTCATATAGAAACTATCTCAACGAGGCATTGCGTCAGAACTTCCCAGAACTTGAAGCGCACATCACGGATTCAAGGCCAGACCAGTCTCCAGGAGGAGGATCCACCTTCGACCAGTGACTATGTATGTGGCTAGTTCAGACTAGCGCATTGAATGCCTATCACTAGATGACAAGTCATGCAGTCCTCGAGTTGCAGTACAAGTAATAGATCGTTCCTGTACTGATTCGAAATGCCCTACAGTAAGGGCTGTTGGCTGCTTGAGTATTTCCGCTACCCAAGTGAAGTTGGCCCAAGCACTTACCGACTAGAAGCCTGCCTCAGATATATTCTTTTGCATTGCGATCTCAGGTCGGGAATGTTGTTTTGATTGCGTGAAACAATTACAATTACAGTACAGTAGGTCAACCAGTCAAACGACCGGCCGCTTAACGGTCACAAAGAGCGACCACTCTTGATGTCCGACTTGCTGGCGAGCTATGCAGCCCTGTCGCCTCATTCTCCGAGAGACGAGGTGTCAGCTATTCTCAGATCTATCGTCGATGGTATAACCTTGCGGTCCGCCATTTTCTCTGCGTTAACTGCATACAGGTGTTCCGTTGAACCCCGGTAACTGGAATCTGATTCAGCTATTACTGGACGATGTTCGAGCTTGCAGTGACCTCGAAACTCAAACCAGACTTACAGCGAATGGTGTGTGCCATTCGTCTGAACGTTCTGCTCTCCTAATTACAAGACTTGTGTTATGTACGTCAGAAACAGCACTGGCACTGTTGGCGGTAAAAAACCTTGGCAAAAGCCCTGTTGGGTCTCAAATCATCGCGACTCCTGCGAATCTGTCCTTCCTTCTTGCGTTCTGTCAGTCTTCCGACAATGACCCCGAAGCACGCATGGAAGGTCTCAAATGCATTGCTAATGCATTGCTGCTAATTGAGCCAGCACGTTCCACTTGGCTAGAGGTCGGCGGTGGACATGCGTGTGTTCAAATGCTTGAGGTCAGTGTCGCCCGGTAATTCTAAATATTCTTCATTTACAAACCGTTTCTAGAGGAGTACCTCCCTCGTGGAAACATTTGTTGTCTCTCGTTTGTTTTACTTCTCCACGATTTCACCGACAACTGCAGGATCTTTCATTAAAGAACTCGTTGAGGACAGAGCTTTGGCCACTATAATCGGGAGCAAGCTTCTTTGGCTCGCCGAGAAGGTCAATGAAGACACAGAGATGAGCAGAGAAGCAACCACAGATTTCCTCAAATTCGTTTTCAATATACTCGTGCATTATCCAAAAGTTAGCCTCACTTCCCTTTAGCTAGACGTACTTCTGACCTCCTTCCCATGCATAGATGGTTCGCACTGAATTGCAGAATCCGGATGCCGCGAGCCACCTTGAGGACACAGAGCCAGTTATGGGGGACTATTGGAGCCCCAGGCTTGATCCGTATGTTCCCAATTGCTCATACCCTATGATGCAAGATCAACGACCAGGCGATGCAGCATCTTGCCCGCGCTTCTTCACGTGTTCGCTTCTCTTTCAGCAACGTCCCCATGCCCCATCGAGGCACCACTTACGCACGTCGTGCACAACTTAATCACTGTCCCAGTATCACCTCGCCTTCGACCTTTCTGGTTTGGTGACCCCCTCTCGACCACAGGTGAAACAGGGAATGAGGCGTTCGTCCCAACCACTGTTCCTGACACGCTCTTCGCTGCGTACAAGCTGCTCGATGCATGCCTGGAACATTACTTTCCTGGCGCCACGGAGCCCGATGACGCGTCCCAGCATGGTACATGCAAGGAAGGCAACGAAGCTACTCTAGACCATCTCATTAGCCCTCTCGTCGTGCTCCTCGCCCGGATGTGTCTCGGCGACGAGGTTTGCAGAAGCCGAATGCGGGATTGGCTGGTCCCTGCAGACCTTGACCGAACTCGGCCTTTGGAATCGCGACCCACCCTTCTGGGCCGAGCGCTGCGTTTGCTTGTCTGCTCATATTATCCGAGGCTCAAGTCCACCATGGGTGAGATGCTCTTCGCAATGTGTGATTCGAACGGTGCGTTGTCGCAATCGCTAATTAGAATGAATAACTCAACATGAGGACGCTTGCTTTAGCTCTGTCGCTCTCATCGCATTTCGGGTATGGGAATGTAGCCGGTTTTCTCTTCCAACGAGGCCTGCTTACTGCTCCTCCGCCCGCTGCGTCGACACAACTTTTCACGACGGGTTCTGGAGAGCAGATAAATCCTATTACGGGCACTGTTGAGGGTCCGAAGCCTAGCTTAGAGATGACTGACGAGGAGAAAGAGAGAGAAGCAGAGAAGCTCTTCGTACTTCTCAACAGACTGGAGAAGACAACTGGCTTCAAGAATACTATTTTGCGTCGTAACGACTCTTAACCAGAGCAAAGTGAGAAAGCGTGTGGAGTAATCTTTTATGTAGTCTGGCTTTATGTACACCTGCAATGAAACAAAGAGTCTTTTCCAACCCTCTTGGTCGTGTGCGAGCATCATAATGACAAGCGAAGCATGCCGGCTCAAAACCTGGTTCTTTTGCCTTGGAAGGGCGCAATGCCTCCCGCTCCTCGGCCACGATTACCACGGCCACGGCCACGGTCATCCCCGCGTCCGCTAAATCCGCCGAATCCGCCGCGTCCGCCACGTCCTCCGCGTCCACGGAACTCACCGCCACCGCCACGACCCTGAAGAAAGCTTCAGATCAGCACACATGATGACGCGAAAAAAGCGCGATGGGAGATTATTTACCCGTGCATTCATACCGAAACCACCCGCGTCTCTGGGTCGGGAAAAATCAAGTCTGAGGCTCCGCCCGTCGATTTCTTTCCCTTTCATTTTTTTGAAAGCGTTCGCAGCGTCCTTGATGGCAGTGAACTCGATATAACCGAAACCCTTCGGAGTGTTTGTTTCACGGTCTGTAATAATGCGAACGCTTTTCACGTTTCCGTGCTCGCCAAAGGCCTCGTAAAGGGTATCCTCCACCGTGTCGAAGCTCAGGTTACCGACAAAGAGAGTTGCAGAAGGCTCGTTCGTTTTATCTCCAAAGGCATTCGCCCTATTCTCGCGCGCCTTGTCTTTGTTAAGAGGAGTGCTCACATCCACGTGAATAGGCCGGCCGTCGATCTCCTTTCCGTCCAAGGCAAGAGCCTTCTGAGCAGCCTCCGCGGTGGCAAAGTGGACGTATCCAAATCCACGGGATTTTCCTGTGTTCCTGTCCATTTGCACATGCGCAGAAACAACTTCACCACACTCGGCGAATTCTGTTGACAGCCACTCGTCATCCACATTCCACGATAATTTTCCAACGAAGATGTCCTTGGCCTCTTGGTCTACTGGTGCCTGCGCCGCATCACCGTTGGCCATCTTGGCCTTTTTGGCTGGTGCGGCTGATTGACTATCAGCTTTACGCTTGCCTACGTGACTCCATATAAGCAGAGCTAAAATTTAGAGCATGCGGTGCGCAAACCTTTTGAGTGCGCTGCTTGTGCTTCAGCATCTTCCTCGGTGTCATCGCCGGACCCGGATGACTCGTCCTTAGAGTCGTCCTTGGGGTCCTCGTCGGACTCGGATGAGTCGTCCGTGCCGGACTCTGATGAGGCGCTCTCGCCGGACTTGGATGAGGCGTTCTTGCGGGGCTCAGATGAGGCGTCCTCGCCAGACTCGGATGAGGCGTCCGAACTATTTGACTTATCTTCCTTAGCGCGCTTGGCGTCCAGACCACTGGACTCAGAGTCCTCTTCGCCCGACTGGGACGAAATGCTCGATTTTTTCTTATGGGACGGTATCTCTGCGCTGGATTCTCCCGATTCGTTGTCAGATGATTCTGACGACTCGACAGGCTTTTTTTTTTTATGTGTCGTGACTGGGGTGGGCTTGGTGGGCTTTGATGGAGTAACAATGGCTTTCGAGGAAGTAACGATGGACTTCGAGGGTTTTTGCTTTTTCGTGGCAGATTTTGCCGCAGATGACTTGTGACCAGCGGGTGTTGCGTTCGCCTTTGCCATTGGGTTTTTTTGTTGTTGTTTGAGCGTGTGAGGAGTGAGAGCGAAGAAAAAAAAAAAGCGTCGATCGGCGCAAATAAAGGGAAATATTGCACGTAAATGGCATGCACATAAATCGCATAGGCGCCTTGCTGATGCTGAGCCATGGAGGATATCTCATTCGACGTAATCATTCTCGGCACTGGTCTCACTGAGTCTATCGTTTCTGCGTAAGTTGGCTCCCGGGAATCGAGTATTTGTTTGATACATTGTCATCCATCGCAGAGCCCTTTCACAAGCAAGATTCAAAGTTGCCCATGTCGACTTCAATCCTTACTACGGCGGGGATGAGGCAAGCCTGTCCGTAGAAGAATTTATCCAATGGGCCCAGAAACGCTCTGGCGTCGGCGAACATGATGCTTACCTTGTTTCCCAAAGAGAGCGGTACTCCTCGGTGTCCTATTCTCCTTCTAGCTTGCCATACGCACGTCAATATTCGTTATCTCTTTCCCCGTCTATCATACCTTCAATTGGCGTCCTCATCTCTTCCCTCGTCTCCTCTGGTGTCGCCAAGTATGGCGGCTTCCGACTGCTTGGGCGAGTTGGAGTCTACAATCCCTCAGGAGTCATTAATCTCGTTCCCAGCAGCAAAGACGGCGTATTCAAAAATAAGCATCTCACACTCATAGACAAGAGACGTATCATGAGGTTCCTCATGTTTGCTGGAAGCGATTTTGAGCACTCCGCAGAGCTGGTAGGCAAGGAGACGCAGCCTTTGCTAGAATTCCTACAAACCACATTCTCTTTGGCCCCCGAAAATGCCATGACCATTGCATGTGCTCTTGCACACTGCTCCTCCCCATCTGGTAAGCGCTACTCGGCCGAAATTTATGCTCGCTTCATCCCGCTTCCAGAGCCTGCACTCTCAGCCTTACTTCGCGTTCGACGGTACATTCGTTCGGCAGGCCGTTACGGTGCATC
The DNA here is from genome assembly GCA_951802425.1 of Clavaria fumosa. Taxonomy (NCBI): domain Eukaryota; kingdom Fungi; phylum Basidiomycota; class Agaricomycetes; order Agaricales; family Clavariaceae; genus Clavaria; species Clavaria fumosa. Next base: position 3,533,529 of record OX637797.1, on the reverse strand, counting down.
CTCGTTCCTTGTGGGCCACTACGGTGGGTTAGGTGAAATTGCGCAAGGCTTTTGCCGTACATCTGCCGTTTATGGAAGCACATACATCCTAGGTAGAAGGATTGAAACGATAGTCGCCAACCGCGAAGCCGACAATCCGCCCACAAACAATCCCTACAAGTACAATGTAACTTTAGAAGATGTCCCCGACGTACTCAAGTGTGACTTGATCATATCTTCTCACGACTATCTCTCCCCTGCCCTCTCTGATTCCGCAGACTATGTCATGTCAGAAAATGGACGACTGTTACCTTCCATCGCGAGAGCAATAGCTATCGTCGACCAACCCATTGTGCTTAATACCAACCATTCGGGTCCTTCGTCGACGTCTTCGGATCCAGATGACTCCTCTTGGTCGGAAGCACAGCCTTGTATAGTTGTTTTCCCTCCATCGTCAGTCTCGCAAGGATCTTCCACTTTCTCCGTCACTGCCCTTATCGATGGCGAAGGCACTATGTCCGCGCCCAAAGGCAAAAGTTCGCTATGTCCTTAGCGGTCCACTGTTACTGATTTGACTAACACAACGTGCTCATAGAGATCATCTATCTTTCAATGCCTCTCATGGAAAAGCCCGCATCTTCTGCGGAGTCGCTTCTTCGACCTTACCTTGATGCCCTTTTCTCGCTTCCCGAGCCCAAGATTTCACCGTTGTTCACAGCCTTCTATTTCCAGCATCCCCCACCCACCCCGCCACCTCCCCAAGCCTCCACCTCACCGCCCCCGGCATCCACCTCACCTCCCCCGACGTCTGTGATTGTTACGCCGGCTCTGATGCATTTGTTCTCAGAGTCAGGCGACTCAGCGGCGGCACATGCAGAAACTGTGTTCAGGAGAGCCCTCCCTATCTTGCGGGCTTCTCGTCGTGGACGTCACGCGAGTAGTGATGAAACAGATTGCGACGATGACGTCGATGCCTTCTGGCGTCCGTTGGCACAGGAAGATGAGTCTATTGCAGATGAAGGCTGGTAATCTATATGTACTTGTAATTCTTTTCTGCGTGCGGCTAGGATTGAGCCTTAGCTTGACACCAATGTATATACACTCTCACAGCTGGGCTGGCTTTGGAATTGTCACTAGACCTCTGATGCCCGTGGTCACAAGTCCGGTCTTGCGTCAAATGAACGCGATTTGATAGCTTGCAAAATGGGGAACAATTCCAAGCGCCAACTCCGTTGGCAACGGAGAACCCTTGCTTGCTTGTAAATGGCTTACCTCGCATTTAGTTATCTTACTTTACTTGCAAGGAACCACGATCGATTTTAACAGATGATTCGTGATCCGTTCATTACTATTTTGTTTTGGAATTACATTTACGAAGCCTTGTTGTGTCGTTCCTTGTGATGATGACCTTTTTTGTTGGACATAGTGGTGCGGTGCTTACACTTAGTTTACGCACTGTATTCTTGTAAACCTTCAGTACTTCAGTAGCTTCAGTAGCTGAAGTTACGCGCAAGCAAGGGCTCTGCCTTCGCAACACAGCGCGATTCCCTCGGTATATATTTACTTGGACACGTATTTGCAATATGAGTTAGGTTGGGCAGAGGCACTAGTAATAGGTACGCAATTATGGGGAAACCTCGCGAGCATGCTGACCCGGTCTAGCCAAGCCGGGCATCGTGTTGCCGATTGCAACCCCCTTGGCAAGGCCTGCTTTCCCTCTCCTCCGGCATTCGTCCTCGCCATTTTTCTCCCTTTCTGAGACCTTCAGACCTTCGCCATAACAACGAGTGAAGCTACTATGCAGTCTTATTGCCTACATTTGATATGCGTTCAATTTCCAATTCACGATTGGGGCCAGAGTGGCTCGCACCACTGATCTCGACAAATGAAATTTAGTTGGAGCATCAACGGGCTTATCTTTTGAGTGTGAGAAGTGCCTGGTGCCGTGGGCCCATATGCGATTTATTTCCTGCGCCGCTGTGCTGGGATTCAAAATGATACGCCTTGTGGCAAAGGATGTCCTAACGCGGCCACGGTGCAATGATACAAATACAGACATCATCTAAAGATTTTTCTTCTCAGACGCGCTGTAGCCCTTGGGTGCCTCAACCCTCAAGGTGCTTTGGATGCTTGCTAATGCGGATATGCCGACGAAGATCACGGGAATAAGCAAGAAGCAGGTAAGCAAAAGACAAATGATGAGGGCGGGCGTGAGTAGCTGGTAGCGATGCAAGATGCCGCGCTGCGGAGAGGATGTGAACAATGGTGATCGCTTTTGATTGGACATGGGTTGGTGATAAGAAGAACCCGTGTAGACGACTAGATGTCGAGGGAAAGCGGAAGCGATGGCCTGGACCTTGCCTGAAAGGCGAAATTCTAAACATGGTAAGCAGAGTCAGTGTGTCAAGATTCTGCAAGGAATTATGGAACGGCTCAACCATGATCAGCCATGAGCTCTTGGCGCTCCTGAGCACCTCCGCTCAACAATGGCATCCTTATTGATACGAAATACCTTGACTCTGCCTGCATCCAGTCGTCGCTGCAATCCAGTGTGATGTTGATCCTCCCCAATTTGCACTTTTGCGAAATCAATTCAGCGACGTCGCCGAGAGAGGCCAAGGGTTCAAGAGGTGAGTGGGAAGAGCCGACATAGGGATATTGGCGTGATGACGGGGCGGAACGCAGAGTCCGGGCTAACTCAGTCGTCGGAGAAAGGGCACGCAAGTCGGAAGCACGCAACTGGACGCCAATTAGCTGCGCAGTACAAAGGGAAATGATGTGGCTTACTCCGGGATGCTGTATGACCACTACAGCATCGTAACGGCATACTGCATCAGCAGACAAGATGTTGTTAATCAATTGAGCGGTTTGCAAGGTCCTCGGAGCATGTAGACGATTGAGGACAGATGAGCTTGCGAGCTAACGTTAGACGCAGGTGACAGTCAGAGTAGATAGAAGCCTCACCCGACAGACGACCACGTTATGAGAGGTACTGTGTCTGAGGAGCAGAGGGCCACTGGGATGGATAGAGCCAGTAATGCAAATCGCACGAGCATGGTCACTTGGAAGGTGGTTACGGTAAAGGTATTACGATAAAACATGATGCACGTGACTTTGCTTGCCAAAGGCGCTATCTATGCCAAATTCTATTGATGTGATGGATGCCACACGTCAAGTCTGTTAACCGCCATCTAGGGCCTATCGAGCCGTATAATATGGGCCCACCATACCATAAGTACGTCCAGCCTAATCCTTGCAGGCTTAGACTTAGATGTCAAGGAATGGTGTATCATGGGACATCGTGGAGCATAAGCGTACACTACATATGCATACTGTCAGTCGTTTCAACTTCTTTCAAAGCAAATTCCAATGTCTCTAGTCTATTCTAGGAGATCAAATTTTCAGGGATGAGGTCTGATCTAGCCGGGGCCCCAAGGCCGACTACTGTATTTATTTCATAACACAAACATCCAACGTTTTTTCGTTTCTCACATCCCTCCCCTTGCCCTTCATCTTCGTCTGAAGTCTTCGCTGACCACAATGTCGAGTAACTCGGATTCAAATGGCATCGATCTGTCACCAGTTATGGCACCGGTCTTTTTTGGTACGGGCCATTTCTTCTGAGGTGGACTTTGCTGAATGTCAAGTCGTTTGGCGATACCAGGCTTCGTTGTGGCAGTCAGGTTAGCAGCGAGCAGCGTTACCGAAGTTCCGATGACATGTTCCCTCCCTTCACATTCCACCACAGCCTTGGCGGGATTTGCATACTTCAATCATATATCTACTTCTTGTCAGCTCGCGATCCCTGGGGAATCAAGTTGATCGTGAGTTCCTTTGTTGGTCATGCCAATGCAACTCTTGAAATATTCTCTAGGCTGCAATTATGATGTAAGGGAAAGAGATGCCCTGGTGAAAACCGTCTCTGAAAGTTATTTAGAACGCTCGATCTCGTGTCAACTTGTCTAATCGCGCAGGCTGTATACAATTATTTGGTAAGGAACGTTGCGCGGCGTTGTTTAAACTTACTGAATGTCAGCGACTTATACCAGATACCACATTTCGGATCGTTAGCACCCCTTGGCACGTTCACATTGTATGCACGATCATCCACCTGTTTGTTTGGGTGACCTTCAACCGGGTTTTACTCCAGAGGACTATCGATTGATTGCTTATTGTCTACGATTATAACCTTTATGTGGGCTGTTCCTGTGGCTTTCCTTTTGATTCAATTGAAACATTGAATGATCCAGTGCTCAACTGTTCTTTGCACGGCAATTATACCTAGGTAATACGTCCTATATTCTCAGCTCTGCCTTTCCTAACTTGCCCTCTAGTGACGAAAAGAAGAAGGTCACTCTCTGTCGTGCCAGCAATTGTTGTAAGTTTCAAGTCGTCCCCCTGGTTCACGAGAATGTTGAGTCACTATGTTCTGTAAGGCCCTTTGTGCATTTCTGGGATTCGGTAAGGCGTTTCAAAACTTTTAGTATCATCTTGCTGATGGTACCGCGTAGCTTTTGGAGTAGGTGAGCTCAAGCCCATACGTACAATGATAGTTTCAAATGTCCATGTCATGACAGCCTGCGCCGCTGCCATGATTCTTTACAAGCGTTTGGTGCTCACAGAGAAACATCCCAGATTTGCGGTGTGTCCGGTCTCTACTTTCCGAGAGGATTCTGTCAGCCAATCATTCTATTTTTTCAGCTCTTCTTCGGACTGCAGAAGGGATTCAGCGCTCTCACAGACATCATAGCTACCATTGGCATGTGCACCTTTCTGTTGGAGTCGAAAACGGGACTTCGCGGGTAAGCCGGGCCGACATTTCATGAACGACTTGATAACATGGCTACAGTTCTGATTCGATCATTAAACTGCTGATGGAGTTCACCATCGAGCGAGGCGCCCTCGTGACCCTCATTCAGATTACGCTGGTGATATTGTTCTTTGCTTCACGTCATCATATCTACTGGTATGCGTGTCGACAATACTCCCCTAGCCGTCCTTGGCTAACAGTCAAATGTCAAGGCTGCCTGTCCATATCAACCTTACCAAGTTGTATGCGAATGTTTTCTGTGAGTCTTACACTCTGGTCCATATATATGTACTTAGCAGACTAATGACGCGATTCTAGTTGCCATGTAAGCCACAACCAGCCCTTTTCATCGATTCCATCTTGTACTTACGCTCGTTAGACTCAATGCTCGCGGCATTTTGAATGAGAGACGTCCAACCATCACGCACATTACCAGCCATAGCCACGATGCCTTCAGGCTTGTCCGAACAAATTTAGTGAGTATTCCGCGGCCGTCGACGACACTTCACGTTGTCTGACCCATCTGTTGCGTATGGCAGGAGGAAGAGGGCCTCGATAAACCAATGCCTATGGTGACGAAGACAGTCATTGTAACAGATGCTTGAGTGACGTAATATTGTGTCTGCTATTCTACGACCGCTTTGTAGATTGCTTAGCCCTCGGCTATGATATAGGTGATCTCTTACACAAGTCAGATACGAAGGTGTGAGGTAGTTGAGGTCACGTAAACTAGTTGAGATGCCGCAGTTGTGTTATTTACCAGACTCGTGATGTAACTGCCTATCTCGTGATGAAAGAAGCTTCTCCAACTCAATGATGGTTAGGACGTACCATCCACTTATTAGGTTCCTTGGCAAGCGCATCTGGCCATCTGGTTCGTCTCTTTTTGCGTCATGTCGCAGTCGTGTGAGCGTACCTCTGATGGACGAGCCCATAGCGCCTTCACCACCACAAGCGCACCCGCAGGCGCCGCCAGAGAGCCTCTCTAGGATTACTCCGAGTCCAAGATCTAAGACTGGGCATTCTGGACGTCTCTCTTCTGCTCCAAGGGAAGGCTACTCCCGTCCAAGCGCCTTCTCGGAATACTGGGAAGCGCCCACCAGGTTTTGGAGACCGAGAGGACGTATGTTGGAGGAAGCGGAGATCCAAGCTGTCCTTGTACGCTTCTCATTTTGCCTAGCCTGACCGCACTTATCGGACCTGCTCAGAGTGGAGGGGCTCTGAAATAATGGACATCTTGATTCTGAACGTGTCTTACATCGGCGGAGCTGCTATTAGGTCTCAATAGAATGATCGTCGAGGTTGTTTTACAGCAGTACAGTGTCCAATCACTCAATCTCTTTCAGCATAAGCCAATAGATGCCTCTCCACCTCATCGTCAGACATGACGCGCCATCTCCCCTTGGTCTTCCCAAGCTCTTCGTCTGCAGTGGAGACAATTCCGATCTCAATCTCTCCTGGCTTGTAGTCGGTGGCATGGACAACTGACATCGCCTCGATGGCCATCTATCAATACCCAGAGACGTTATTCAATACTAATGTGGGTATGGGAAGATGGAAGCAGACCTCGATGACCTCTGCTCGGCTCAGAAGTTTACCAGCGGCAGCAGCGTTGTCCGCGCCTTTCCCCGAGTCTAACTTCTTCCACTTTTTCTCGAGATGATTCATCGCTTCATGCTGCTTTTGGCCTGCCGCTGTCGCATGGAAGCCTACGAAGTAACCTGCAGGATCAAGCTTATACACCTGTGGCCCGAGTTGTGAGTCGAGGCCGATGATAATCATTGCTAGACATAGTAAGTCGTAAGCGCGGTGACTACGATTGACGGTGTTGATTCGGGAGACATACCAATGCCCAGAGGTCGTATTGCCGCTCGTTGAGTATATACTTGATTAATATCTGCAAGCCGTCGCGCTAGGGCGTCAGCCGTAATGTCATATCCGTTTCTGTAGCTAAATTCGGCGGATTCGGCGCGAGCCCGGTAAACTTGTGCATGTCCGTCGGCTGGTTGCGCAATACATGAGAGGATGAATATGCTGAAATGCGGACAGACCACGCACCAATCAGGCCTGTCACTGCGCAGCCGATGGTTGAAGTGATGTTGAACAAGTGAGTGACCGTTGACGCGTCGAGGAGTTTGTCCTGAACACCAATAAGCAAATCTGGCGGTGGAGATGGGGAATGAACGTACCGGAATCTTCTTCTGCGTGATGATGACCGCCGTGTCCTTCCCCCTCACAGCAATAGCAGTATGACCAGAAGAGGAGATGGCCTTGAAAGCATATTCTACAAATGTTTTGTGCTGCTTGAAACCAGACCTCGTCGATTATCGCTCACCTACTTGGTAGAGCCGACCCTCGGGAGAGAAAACTGTGAGATAACTGCAACAGAAATTGGAGCGACAAGTTAGATGTGTAAATGGATGCCTACCGGTCGTAGGACGTTCTTGACATTGTAAAAGGTGATGCACCGGTGATGTCGCAAGTCGTGGGTCGCGACGCGCAAGTGCTAGTGCCTTTCTTTTTTTGGGTGAATAGATTATGTAACCGCAAGATGGGGTGTCCAAGTACCATAGGAGAGGCAAGATAAAGCAAGTAGAGGGAGCAGTTTTGAACCTGCAATGGTTTTTGTCAGAGGGCTTGCCACTACCTTGACAGTTGTCTCAGCTTCCTGACATATACATATTAGCCACTGCAATTGACTACTCATTGGCCTGCTGGTCTGACGTGCGCTGACCCACTGGCAGGAAAGGTACCAGTTGTATAGGTGGTACATTAGGGTAGCGGAATCCATGGAAACATTTATTTTATTATCAATAATACCGTCGACCAAGGATCTACGGACAATTAGCTCATACCTGTCATTGTCAGCAATCGTAGCACTACTTTGATCCGCATAATATTGTCTAAACATCAAGTGCGACTTGATTTTTCCCACTGCTCTCGTGACAACACGCTCGTTCCGAGTTCCCATCTGAGTAGGCCAACCTTCTCCGTGGACTTCTCGAGTTTGAACCCAACCCTGCGCAGAGCATCTCTGGCATATGGCTTCAACGGGGAATCCGGGGCTCTGATGCACTCGACCCTGTCGTCTGAACTGAAGGCATGCCGCACAGCGTGTACGAGAAGGACCGACTGTACATCAGCCGCTCGGTACAATCTATCGACATAGAAGTGGCGAATAGTTGCGACGGATGAGGCCCCTTGCGACCCGCTGTTGGGGTCATCGTTGGCGAGCTGAGATGCATCGACGGCGATGAGCCCAATGAATTGTGCACGATATTCAAGTATCCAGAGTCCAGATGATTTGGGATGAGAGTAGTAGGAAAGGAGGTCCAGCATCTCAGGCTGGCGTCGGAGGACACCTTCTGTTCGCCTTTCGAAATATGGTCGATGTATCCTGGGAAGCAGCAAGTTTGCATGATAATACAACATTTACAATGGCTGGAGGCTGACCAATTAACTGATAGTAGGACTATAGCGGCCATGGAGGCAAAAGGGTAGACCATATTGAGGTAAGCCAAAAAATCACGAGAGTGGTCTGGCCACCACTTCATGTGCTCGATAAACATGCACGATAGTGCTACCCATACTGTGAGGGTAATCGGATTGCGATAAACTGTACATATATAGCACACTGTCAGGTTGAGAAGAGGGATGGCAAACATCGACAGACCAAGTCGGTTCGCAACAGTCAGGTCCTCCATGTTAGTCATGCCAATCGCGAAAAGGACTTGCTTTTTGTCAGCGGGTTGGAACGGCCGCACCGTTAGTTGAGCCTCGGCCATTTTCGAGGAAGTGGTTGCCGTTCCTAAAAGCCCGCTGACCTCGTTGGGATAAGTCGCTGGCTCATCAACGATGACAAATCGGCTGCCAAACGTAGCCAAAAAAGAAAAAAGTTACGTTCAGCAGCCGCTTGGTCTCTTCCCCGCCATAGAGATGCAGCGCCTGCATCAGATTGGGAATGATGGCTGGATTTTCTTGGAATAACAATGTCGATACTTCTGTTGTGTATGAGGGGCAATACTGGAAATATTATCCTGTCCCTGTCCAGAGTCACGTTATGGTCATAGTCGTCCTTCTAATCTTGACAACTGCCCGTTTCCCGTAACCTGATGTCGCGGCTCACGAAGGAAAACCGCATTTCCATCGTCAAACCATTCGCAAGAGTCCCAGCGTTACCCCATCTGGATCTTCCTCCCATCCGGCGCGCACCTGGCTCAGTCTCCAACGCATCGTCTAGCCTAGGAACCGCGGGCAGGGTCTACCTTCCCGAAGGCTGCCTCATAACAAAGTCCATCAAGTACACACACCAGCTCGCGCACTGGGTCAATGCGGTTCGCGATAAGGGTGCAGATCCCCGTCTAATCGTAAGCGGAAGGTTCATGGGTGGACATTGGCCACAGTTTCTGAATATTTTCCTAGGAGGAGGTCATTTTCGATGTTTTGCGTATCGTTCCCGATGAAAACTTCACCCTTAATGATTCGTGTAATCTCACTTACCGTAAGTTTGAACTTGAAAGTTAGTCCAACGAGGCCTCTCTAATCTTGAACAGTCGAAATATTTATCCACGCATCGCTCGACATTTATGCTTTCATTGCGGTGACGGCATCTTCATCAACTCTCAATGTCCTTCTGGAGATGGTCGGATTAGATAACGATCGCCGACAGCGGATATTGGATGAAACTGGAATTGCGCTTCCCCGTTCCCTCGATGTGAGTGCCTGTCTCATCAGTGTTGCAGGGCGCCAACCTTCTTGTGAACAGTTCTTTGCGCCAAGTGTCATCAACCCAGAGCTCGAACTTGTCGCGTTACATCCCGAACATTTCCTCCCTGGAGACACCGTCCTCACAGTCTATAGTCCCGGGGCCAGAACCCTCAAGCATTATGTTGCAGCGGAGGACCGATATCTTCGCGAATCACCCGATCCGAATAGCCCTCGCTTGCCGCCTTTCCCCGCCAATTCTGGCGACCGTGCCCTTTGCGAGCGATTAAATATTTTTCTTGTAATCCTAAATGCCGAGATCAAATTCCGGCGCTACTTTGAGATGATCAAGCAGGACCCTCCTTCGAGGCCCCTCCCACACGATGTAACGGAACTCATGCACCGTACTATGGACTTGGTAGATCTCATCTACTGGAGACCCGTGCCGACCAAGGGCTCGAAAGGGGAGGCGGCCGCGAGTAATATACATGCTCTTAGGCGACAATATGAAGGAAGAGCCGCAAGGCCTAACCATGCGAAGCTCGTTGAGGGGGATTCTAGTGAAGAGGTTGAAATGGGGGACCAGGATGAGGACTTCCAAACCCTACCTGGGCAGGACCGGGTCCAGTACTCTGCCGCGGCACGTCGCAGGGAGCTTGACTGGCTAGCAAGCGCCGATTTGGAGACACGAAAGGCTTATGGGAGGGCGCTGATGAGTGGCCACGGTGTGTTTCTCTTCATTTCATCGCCACCAACCATTAATCCTGCCATAGACCTTGATTATGATGAGGCTTTGTTCGAGGATGCATTCCCACTCAACGACAGTGCGTATTCACCCTTTCCTTCTCATTTGCACCTCATTATTCCGTTAAACAGCGCATATATATTCTGAACCAGCAACTGTGGAGGCGTGGAAGCAAGGTGTTAGTGCTGAAAGCTCGAAGATGTTGGCCTGATGTCATGGACTTGGATTTCCACCATTCGTTCGTTCCTTTCCCCCTTCCTTTTCCCTCCTTCCCCATCCAATCTGTCACAAGACCGATTGGCCGGCGGACACAGACACACCGCGCGCGGGCAAGCACCCATCTAGCCGGGGCGCCTCGATGCATGCTGACGGACCACGACACGGCACCGGCTCCACCCCGTCTTTTCCGCGTTCGCGAGGCGCGCATCCGTCTCAACGCCGTCGTGCACATGCCGCCGTTTGTGCGGGGCCAGAGACCACCATATGCGGGAGGGGGGGGGCGGGGGACAACGAGGGCACCACCGGGGACCGCCTGCCTCGATCCCGATCCTCCCAAGGAGTCGCGGTGAATAGAGAAACGGAGAACAGCGGCGGCGGCTCCGTGTCGTCGTTTCCCCCTTCCGACCGTTCTTCCCGTGCCGTGCCGTAGCACGGGTTGCGCGTAGCGCATCTGACACGGTGCGTATGTGGGTGTGTGGGTGGGTGGGACAACCAGAGACGCTCGACGCGCGACGCACGGCGGGCACCTGATCACACACCCAGCGGAGAACGGCGCGGCGGCTCCCATCCTCTATGCTTGGTCACTCGCCCGCCGCAGGCAGCAGGCAGCAGGCACAGGCACAGACGGACCCACGATCGGCGGCACCGCCTCCGTTCGTCCGTCCCCCCCGCACTCTTTCATCGTGATCACGCGAGATCTGCCCCCTTGCTCGATTGCCTTGTCCGCTCCATTCCGTTCCCATTCCGTTCCATTCCATTCCATTCCCCCCCCTCTCCCTCTCCCTCCTGATGATCGCCTGTCCCTGTCCCTGTCCCCCCTCGTGGCATGGCGGCGCACTGCGGCGCTGCGGCGCTGCTGCCTGCTGTTATCAACGATGTCAATGCTGCATGACGCGTGATGCGCGAGTGTGTGTGGCTGGTCAGAGTCAGTGCGCAGGTGCGCGGGTGCCTGGCCTGGCCTAGAGAGAGAGAGAGAGAGAGGTTCCCCCCGGCCCACACACACACACACACCCCGCCCCAATTCTCCAGGCGCCAGATCAGCCAGACACGGACACGGACACGGACACGGACACACGGACACGGACACGGGACCCCACCCGTGGGCAATGGCGAGATAGCGGATGGCGGGTGGTGGTTGATGGCGGTGGTGGTTGATGGCGGTGGTGGGTTGATGATGGTGTCGCACGCAATGCACGGAGGCACGGGGGGGGGCTGATCGCGGAACGCCTGGAGGAATTGGGGGTGGGGCGTGGGTATTACGGGAGGGCGTGGGTATCGGGCGTGGGGCGTGGGTATTACGGGAGGGGCGTGGGTATCGGGCGTGGGTGTCGGGACCTGGGACCTGGGTAAGCTCCGGCCGGGGGGAGGGGGGGGGGACACGCCACACAGACCGCACACACACACACACGGCATTCGCACACACACACGGCATTCGCACACACCACACACACAACAAAAGGAAAAGGAGGGGTGTGGCACAGAGGGAGGACGAGAGAGTAGACGCTTGCTCGGGGGATGGATGGGGAAAGAGAAAGAGAAAGAGGGGACAAAGACAAAGCGATGTGGGGCCGTGCAGAGCGACCCCGGCCCCCTGCCACCCGCTTGGGGATGGGGATGGGGATGGGGATGGGGATGGGGATGGATGGGGAAAGAGAAAGAGAAAGAGGGACAAAGCGATGAGGCCTCCCTCGATGAGGCCCTGCCCCGTGTTAGCGCGACCGCCCCGCACGCCCCGCACCCCCCTCCCCGCAGATATGACGCGATGACGCGTTTTTTTGCAGGACGGGAACGTACATAACGTTGGGCGAGGACGACGGACGACGGACGACGGCTGCTGCTGCTGCTGCTGCTGCTTCTCATGACGACGACGACGACCCCAATTATGTTTCATTTATTGATTCATTTCGTTCATTTTGATTCGTTCATTTATTGATTCGTTCATTTCATTGCATTCTGCCATTCAATTTGATGATGATGATTCAGGCACAAGCCCAAATAAGGGCAAAATCCAGTTTGCTGTTAATTTCAAAAAACACAAAAATGAAACGAAAACATAGTAAAGAAGGGGGTGCCACTAAGCCCAGAACGGTAAGAATGAAAAGAGAACGAAAAGACGAATGAGAACGAAAGAACGAAAAAGTGTGATAAATAATTTTAAAAAGTAAAGTGGCACCGAAAAACAACCAAGACCGACTCGAAGAGAAGAAAAACAAAAAAACAAAAAGGCCCCAGGTAGAGAGAGAGAAAAGAGAAAAGAGAGAAGAAAAAGAGAAGAAAGAAAAGTACGAATAAAGATAGATCAATCACAGCTCTCCGATGGTCCAGTCTGCCATAATCAAACCCAAAACCCAATCAGCAACAAAAAAAAACAACAAAAAAAAAACAAAAAAAAAAAAACGACAACAACAAAAAACGCACCGGCCGCGCAAACGTCATCATATGCAAGCCAATATAGCCCCGCGCGAACCCGCTCGCCGCGTACGCGAACAGGTACTGCCACTTGCGCTTGAACGCCGCGAAGCGCGCGCGGTCCAGCAGGCTCGGGTGCGTCGCGGCCATCGTTGCGGGCGTCAGGTTCCGCTCGAGTCGCCGGCCCCATTCGCGCAGCGTGCGGGGGTAGTCTAAGTGGGGATATAATCATGGGTGAGTGGTTTTAGTAAGAGGAATGGAGGTGGGAGCGTACGTTCGCCTTGGGACTCGACGACCTCGAGGTGGAAACGCCCCTGCGAGCCGGTGTTGGCGGCGTTGATGAGGGTGATCGCGCTCGGGAGACTCGAGTTGGGCCATATATACCGTCGCATAAAGTCCTCCGGTCTGGGCAGGGCTCGTCAGGTCACACAGTAATAGGTCTCTCTCTCCCGACTCACTGGTAGGCAGAGTACCGATGCTCGGGGAAGGTAGTGCACGACACGACCGCGCGCGCCCGCTCCTTCTTCAGCGCCCAGTCCACCAGACGGAAATACGTCCCATAATACTGCGTCCCCACATGCTCGAGCATCTCCACGCTCACAAACGCGTCAAACCGGCCCGCCCACTCCGCGGGCATCTCGCGGTAGTCCAGCAGGTGCACGCGCACGCGCCCGGCGAGCCCGCGCGCCGCGACCCGCGCGTCCGCGAGCGCCTTCTGCTCCGCGGACAGCGTGAGCGCGTCGAACTCCACCCCGGGCACCGCGAGACACGCCGCGATCGCGAGCCCGCCCCACCCCGAGCCGAACTCGAGCACGCGGTCGCCTGGCTGCAGACGCAGACGGCGGATGACGTGCTGCAGCTTGCGCTGCTGCGCTGCCTCCAGGGGGCCGTCTTCGCCGGTGTCGTCGTCATCGTCGTCGTCGTCATCGTAGCCGTTATACGCAGGCGTAGGCGTCGAAGGGGGCGCCGGCGGGAGGCCGCCCCCGGGGAGGAGGTCGCCGCGGACGCCGCCCTGCTCGGGTCCCCAGAGGGCGCAGGAGTAGGTCATGTCGCGGCTGAGGAAGGCGCGGAAGAGGGCGTTGCTCTGGTCGTAGCCGGCGATGGCGTTGAGACGCGCCTGGGCGCGTGTTTGGCCGAGCCACGCGTTGGCGCGTCCGGAGATGGCGGACGTGACGCGAAGGAGTGGCTGGGCGGCCAAAGCGGAGAGGCCGGACTCGTTGATGAGCCAGAGCTGGATGGGGGGGGACGTGTGTGTTAGCTGTGTTAGCGAGGGTGGGTAGGTTAGGGTGCCACTCACGTCAAAGACGGACTTGAGGTCGTTGACATGGACTTCGCCGAGCATATAGGCTTCGCTGACTGAGGTTATGTGAGCCAGTAGCATTGTAGAAGAGAAGGGATTGGGTATTTACAGCCTAGGTCCCCGGACATGAGGAGCCGGGCCCAGAAGCTTTCATCGACGACGGTCAGGTGTACGTCGGGCACGTCGGCATGCTTGTCGTCGAGGTCGAGTGCCTGACCAAAGTAGAAGGTCTCGCCGGTAGTGTCGGTGATGGTGAGTCTACCGACATGGACTGCGCCGTCGAGCACGGTGAGGAGGGATTGGCGAGCGAATGAGGCTCCGAGACGGGCGAACCAGGAGCGTGGACCTGAGTTTGGGGAGGGAAAGGAAGCGGTGAAGTGCTTTGAGAAGTGCTCTGCTGAGGGAGAGATTGGGGAGAGGGAGAGAGAGAGGGACATGACTGGGGTAGTGGGGATCTTGGAACGAGAGACATTGAGAGGGTATTTAAGGGATTGGAATAGAGAGAGATTTGAGAGAAAGAGAAAGAGAGAGAGATGGTAGATGATTAGATAATAATAAAATTATAATAATACTATAAAGCAATGAGGCGACGGTGACTTCGATATGAGATCTGAGAGTAGTAAAGTAAGAGACAACGTTGAAGTGTCTATGTCCATTTACGTGATAACGTGATTGGTTTATAATTAGCTTATTGTGAACAGTATAAACGATGATGTTATCTTTGGTATGTCCATCTTTAAACGTTCAATCGGTCCCGCCCATCGGAGAGGGTGTGTGTCTCTATCGGGGAAATGGTCTATTGAAAGCTTCTACCGACGAATATTAAGTTAATAGTGATAGTGCGGATCCCCTTAATCACCGTCATACTACCTCTTTTCTCTTTCTCTTTCTTTTTCTCTCTTTCTAAATTGATTGATTGACCAAAAAAAAGAAACAATGTTAGTAATTTTCTTAACAAGTCAAGAACCGAGTTCCGTCCGTTCCAAAAATCATTCCTAAATGTAGCAATCCTATTCCATTCTAATCACCTTCACTTTTAGGCATTCGACGATCGCATCTTCCCCTTCCCCGTCCTCGCACTATCATAATGCTCAACAAACCACTGCACAGTCGTTTCCAGCGCTAAAAAAACAAAAGGTGACTCAAAATCCAAAGGGGGTAGATATGAGCTAACACGTACCCGTCTCAAACGGCGTGAACTCGAACTCGCCTATCAGCCCAAGCAGCTTCTTGTTCGACGCCGGCTTGCGGAGCTGCCCGTCCGACTTGGTAGTGTCAAACTGAAAAAAAAAAAGGGGCAGAGGGGAGAAAGAAGCGTGCCCCCTTCAGAATATACACGAAAGAAAGGGTCTGGGGTCGGGGAGAAACGCACGTGATACTCCCCCTGGAAATCAAGCGCCCTCACGATCGCATCCGCCACCGCCTTAATGCTCAACTCCTCCTCTTCACCCACTAAAGCCCAGGGAGGCAACAAAATTCACACAACACACAACACACACACACACCCAACACCCCCCCTGTCATCAACCTCCTGGCGCGAACGCGAAGCGAAGCCGAAGAAAGAGCTCACCGGAAAAGATGACCGGCTCCACGTCGTCGTACTCGCGCAGCATCCACACGAACAGCTTCGCCAGGTCCCGCGAGTAGATGAACTGCCGCAGCGGCTTGCCGGTGCCGTACACGACGAAGGGCGTCCCGTTCTCTGCGGCGGCGAAATGAGCGGTGGCGTGGGGTGGGGTGTGTTCTTGTTGGGCTTACTTTTCGCTAGGTAGCATTTGTGGATCAGCCCCGGGATGACGTGCGAGTCTTCAAGGTCACTAATAAAAATAAAAATAATAAAACGTGATGAGTTATCAATGACCTAAGAAAAAGGGGGGCGACGCGCAAGTTGTCATTCGGCCCAAACACATTCGTCGGGATCGCAGAGGTGAAGTTGCACCCAAACTCTTCATGGTACGCCCTGCGGGAGTGGTTGGTCAGCCACTAAATAAATAAATCAACACAAAAAAAGACAAGACCCACCGATTCTGCACATCCAACAAGCGCTTCCCATACGCGTATCCATAGTTGCTGCCGTGCGGCGGGCCGCGGTGCACCTTCGTCTCGTCGAGCGGGAGCGCGACGCCGTCCGGGAAGACGCACGTCGAGAGGCACGACACGAGCTTCGCGCCGTGCGCGTGCGCGGCGCGCGCGACGTTCATGTTCATCTGCAGGTTGTCGTGCAGGAAGGTTGCCTGTGTGCGGGGGGTGTCGGTGTGTAAGTGCGTGTGTGAAGGGGAGAGAGGGAAGACGTACTTGGGACTTCATGTTTTTGTACAGCCCGCCAACTGGGATCATGAAGGACGAAATATGAGCGTAGAGCGCTAAACAAACAATTCCCCCCCTTATCCCGTACGTACCAAGGGCAGCCAGATGGATGACATGCGTCGGTCTATGCTTCTCAAACAGCGCCCTCGTCTGCGCGTCGTCCCTAAGAGAGCGCCAGCGCGCGCAAGGCACCATCATCAGCGCCAAGCCCCAAAAAGACTCCCAACCCAAAAACAAACTCCCCCCCACCCAAGAAAGAAAGAAAAAACACCAAACCCCAAAAGCGAAAAACTCAAAACCCAAAAAAATCGTCACCTGAGATCAGCCTCCGCAGAGCCGACGAACACCCACGCCTCGCCCGCGCGCGCGCCGAAGCGGGCTTCTTCTTCCGTGTGCACGACGTGCGCGAGCGCGGCGCCGACGAGGCCTGTCCCGCCTGTGACGAGGACCACTGCGCGTGGTTCTGATGTTGTTGGTGTTGCTGGTGGTGCTGCTGGTTTTGGTGTTGGTGCTGATGTTGTTGGTGCTGCTGGTGCTGCTGGTGTTGCCGCTGTTGCCGCTGCTACCGCTGTCGCTGCCATCGCCGTATCGTCAAGTCGAGTCGAGTAGGGGAGGGGGGATGACAAAAGCAGAGATGAGCCCTGCACCTGGGACAGGACCTGGAACCCTGGACCTGGACGGACACGAAGCCGCCGGCCATCAACTGGCGCTGCTCCTATCAATTACAATTATGTACTTTCAAATAAATCAATGTGAATGTGACAATGTCCCTCCCTCCCTCCTTTTGGCCTAGGTTAGCTAGCCACTTTCTCAGCGCTTAATGTCCTAACGGACCCCCTCCCTCCCCTCCCGTGTCTATAGTGTACAGTACATCTTTATGTGCGTGATTACATACATACCGACAACCGGCCGCTCCGGGATTGTAGAAACTTTTTAGCTCACACGTGACTGACTGATCGGTGGTGGTGAGACGTTTTTATTTGGCCGGGCCGGGGCGTCGGTCAACTGACGACTAAAAAAAGGTTCGAGGTGGGGTGTCTTTCTTTCTTTTTTGTTTCAAGTGTTTGTTTTTTCTTACGAGTATAGTAACCTAAAACCACTGCCGAAGAACGATGTTTTGGCCGTCGGTCCCGCCCATCGGGGTACAGTAGTAGGCGTAAGCTTACAACACAGTGCCGGCTTTTTCCTTTTCTTCTGCCGACGGTGTGTCTGTCCACCCTAATTTTTTTTTTACCTTACCATTGAGAATGAAAAAAATAGGCGATCCCCCCCGTTTTTGCAAACGGGTTCCTTCATAGACTCTCCTTTCTATTTTGCCCTCCTCCGTGCATCATCTTCTACCTAACGGTAACATTTCTCGCCACGCGGGGGGGGGGACGGCAAAAAAAAAAAAACCAAGCAAAGCCCACACCTAAGCGTCGCCCGCCCGCTTCTTTCGTAACAACGCGCCCCCTATCCACCACAATCCAGAGAAGAGAGAACAGAAGCAACGCGCGTGTTGGTACACCGAAGTTTTCCCCGTTCGATCTCCGGATGCGCGTTGGATGCCGAGCCGCCGCTTGCCGCTGCTTGTAGGAGAAGAGAGAGAGAAAAACGAAGGCCCCCCCCGCGTTACGTTCGAACCAGCGCAAGACGGAGCCGCAAACGGACACCACAAAAATCGAACCCCGGTGGGGCGCTTTGATCCCGATGCTCATTGGATGCCGCTGCCGCTGCTGAGAGAAAAACGAAGCCAGCGACGGAACCAGCGCGACGGAGCCGCAGACGGACACAAAAAAATCGAACACCCGCTCTTTGATCAGCATCCGCTTGTCTCGGTGATCTGGCGCGTTCCCTTGGTGTGCGCGCGCGTGGGGGGAAATATTTAGGCTAACAAAAAAAATTAGTTTGGTGTGACCCTCTGTATTTTGTCGGCTGGGATGGCTCAGCATCTCGTCTTTGTCCTGAGAGCGAATCGTTACGACGACTGTCCCTGTAGCAAGTTTCAAAGTGAATACCGTCGGTAAGGGGTCAATGTGTACCTCGTGGTCAATCTCCAAAGATAAGATGTAGCAAATATCAATAAGGAAAACGACAACTTAACATCCTACCCAACTCAATAGCCTCTTCTGTCGCCGGGCGGTCCTCCTGAACCACCGTGAGCGGCGTACCCAATCCGCAGCGTCTCCCTCCAAGATATGCACACACACAAGATGATCGGGGTCCCTGCCTGGCGACTGCAGCGATGATCTCGAGCGCACGGGCCGCGTCTGCTTCTGCCATCGCCGCTAGATACAGTAACCTTTCGCGTGTTGTGCGGGAGGTGTGGGTGTGGCGCTGCCGCACGCCCATCAGTGCTCTTTTTTTTTTTTGGAGGATCGTCGTCTCTGCTGTTACAGTGCTGTGTGAGGCTGTCAGTGCCCTCACGAAGGCAGGTGCTGCCCGACAGTGTGTTTGTCTACGCCAGGGCCATGGGCTTTCGCGTAATATATCGAAAGCCAGAGTGCGTGTAAATCCCCTCCCCCTCCTCGTGGCTCTTTACGCATGCACTATGCATTGTGTGTTTTTAGTGTTAGTTTAGATTTTGCACACACATGTCATTTACGAGAACGTCGATTTGTGACGAGTGTGACACGCGGCCCAAAAAATAATAATCTTATAATCGAGGGCTTCTTGGTCGGTCCCGCCATACTGCTTTGGGGGAGGGGTTATTTTGTGGGTTAGCAACTAACCCTGGGTTAACGACAACAACCACACTGGCTGTTCTTCTGCCGACGGTATTATACCTCATCGACCTCAGAAGAGAAGAGAAAAAAATTTGGCGGAGCCGATCTCGCGGTCTCTTTTTTTTTTGCTTCTTCTTTCTTTTCTGCAAGTTCCTTTGTAGTTTTTTTCTCCTTCTCCGTGTACTGTGCTTGTATCTTTTACTTCGCACGCGTGAGGGGCAAATTCGCATCATGATCTCTCCAACGGATCGCTTTTTTTTTGCAATTGCAATTTGCGGATATACATCCACCCCCCAAACAAAACCTTCTCATATTACGCCGCCCCGCTTCTTTCAACACTCCCCAGGGTGACTGACGGGCGTGGGTGGTGGCTTCGTCCCGCGTTGGTCCATCTCTCATCCCCGTCCATCTGCGATTTTTTTTTGTTGCCTAATCCCTCTCACTGGATGCCGAACCGCTGTGGGAGGGTTGAAAAAAAAACGAAGTCTCATCAGAACCGACGGCGGAGCGGTAAAAGGGGAAACACCCGAACCGGTTTCAGCGCTTTGATCAGCATCCATTCATCCGGCGTCACTTCTGATCTGAACGTTCCCTGGTGTGTGCGTAGGGAGGGAGGGGGGGGTAAAATAGCGTCCGTACATTCAGCCCCTCTGAAGCAATCCCAATAAATAAATAAAATGGTTTCACCTTGAGCACGTCTATACTCTGTCGGCTGATATGGCTCAACACCTCGTCCTTGTCGTCAAAGTGCCGTCCAAACATCTTCGCGGACTGGTACACCGCATGCTCAATCTTCACGGCCACCCCTCCAGCCGCTTGCCCTTTCTTCACAATCTGTAACAAAAGTTTTTAAAAAAAGATAAAATCACTTATCAGAGGTGGGTCGCTTTACGCACATCGAATGCTTTGTGGTTGATCTCCAAAGATGTGCTAGGATGGCACATTAGAAGAGGAAAAAATAAAAAAATAAAAATGGAATACAAGTCTTAACAACTTACATTTTACCCAAGTCAATGACGTCCCTCTTCTGCGTCGTCGGGTCTACCTTGACCACCGCGAGCGGTGTCCCGATCCGCAGCGTTCCTTCCAGGATATCCACACCCAGGATGATCGGGTCCCGCTTGGCGAACGCGGCGATGACCTTGAGCCTGCACGGCCATACAGCCTGCGGCGCCGCGTCACGTCGCTTCGCCTCCTCGATCTCCTTGTTGTACGCCGTGAACGCGTCGAACAGATGGTAGATGATGTCCGCTAGCGGTGCAGAGGGATTATTTCAGCCGCAAAAAAAAAAACAGCACACACAAAAGGTTTGCAAAAAAAAAGAAGCACGTGCCTTTGAACAAGCGGACGCCCATCTCCTCCGCCAGGCGCTCCGCGTCCCTGTCGATGGGCACGTCGAAGCACAAGATACACGCGAGCTCCTTGGCGCGCTCCAGCATCGTCGCCGCGCGCATGACGTCCTTCTTATGCACCGGCCCGATATTGATGCCCGACACGGGGATCTTGCTCACGCGCAGGAAGTCGAGCAGCGCCTCAAGTGACCCGAGCGTGCTCGCCTGCACGCACACCCCGCGCCCGGACTTGTCGATCGAGTTCAGCAGCGACGTGAGGTCGGACATCACCTCGTCCCGTAAGTCGTCCTCGTCGTCGTCTGGCCCCACTACAAGCAGCCGCGAGCCGGCAATGGCCTTCTCCAGATCCGCCGCTACGATTTTCACTCCGAGTGCGGCCTTCACTTCCTTGTGATGAACGTAGGCGGACTGCAAACAGGAAGAGTAAAAATCCGTTCACAAATGGGAAACACCAGGACGCACTTTGATGCGGAGCTCCCTGAGAGGTTGCGGCGTAAGACAGGCGCGGATTTGGGTGACTATCGGTCCATTTAGACCGCAGACAACAATCTTATCACCTTCTCTCAGGATGCCGTTGGACAGGATGACATCGATGGTAGTGCCGAGACCCTCCAACACTTTGACCTCGAGGACTGTACACTCAAGCTCCGAGAGGTACATCAAGCGATCGCTCATCCGCTGCTGAGTCAAGTTCACAAGAAGCATGATCATATCTGGTACACCCTCTCCTGTGATGGCAGATGTCGGGACCAAGGACACGTTTCGCGCAAAGTTCTTGTTCTCGTAGTAAAGACATGCATTCAAGCTTTGCTCCGCGAATGCGACGATCGTCTTTTGAACGCGGTCCTCAAATTCGCGTTGCACGTGACGGGGCTGCTTGGCCAACGACTCGCGGAAGGCGCCGTCTGGTGTGGGAACCCAACCGTACATACGGTCAATCTTGCGGAGATTGTCACAAAGTGCACCAAGGTACAATCAACATGAAGCAGTACCTTATTCAAGGCCACAATGAACGGAGTCTTGCGATCCCTCAGGAGACGGATAGACTCAAGCGTTTGAGGTTCAAGGCCGTGCTATGAAAACACATAAAGCCCAAAGTTCAAGGCGCTCAACACAGCTTACCATAATATCAACGACCAGTACTGCGATATTGCAAAGTGAGCTACCGCGCGAGCGCAGGTTCGTAAAAGACTCGTGTCCCGGAGTATCGATAACCAATAGACCTGGAATCTTGTACTCTTGAGTTCCATCCTTGGACAGCCGATGTGAGCGGGTGAGAAGTCACAAACTGCTCAGAACCATACCTTGTTCAGAACAAGGGTCTTTGTCTTAATGGCTTCCAGTGGGAAATAGGTTGCACCTATTTGCTGGGTAATTCCTCCTGCTTCACCCTCTTGCACGTTGGTTTGACGAATCTGGCGTGCCATGTATGAGGCAAATTTGAAGAGTACGTCCGTGTCGAGCGCCGACGTACCTTGTCCAACAATTTCGTTTTACCAGTATCGACGTGACCTAGAATACAACAAATTGGACTTCGTAGGTTGTCCTTGCTCCTGGCAGCCAAAGCAGCCTCGTGAGCTCTTGCTTTACGCTCTGCAGCTTCGGCTTTCCTTTGTGCTGCTAGCCGCTGAGCTTGTGACATCCCATCGGATTCCGAGTCTGAGTCCGAGTCTGATGAGTCTGATGAGCCACTGGAAGAAGCTGACGATGAAGATTCGGCTGGTTTTTGCGCGGGTGGCATGTCGGATGGGACAGCTTTGGCAGAAGGACCTGCATTAGATTTTGACACGTTAGAGATGGGTGCAGCAGGTTCGGATACAGGTTTGGTGAGGTTAAGAGGCTTCTTCGCCTTAGATGGTTCAGTGACAGTTTTCGGCTGTGCCCGTGGGGGCGCGCCCGATGGCGTCTGGCCCGTGGGCACATGGCCTGTACCTAAATACTGAGTAAGCCCTCCAGCTGAACACGCTCGGGAAGTACCTGCAGATAATGGTTCCTTCGCCTGCACTTTCGCCTTCGCCACCTCCACCTCCTCCTCGCTTGATGTAGCATCCCAATCATCCTTGACGCTGTCTTGCAGCTTCGCCGCCTCATCTGGACTGTCCGCATCCCAGTCTTCCTTGATCCCATCCTGGCTGGGCTCGGGTTCTGTTACTAGAAGGGCCGCCGCAGGCTCAAGTTCTGGCGACCTAGGTCTTGAATCTGGCGCCGGGGATTCCCCTTTTGTCATGGGTCCCTTCTTTTTCCGAGTTCCATATACAACTTTCTTCCCCGGATCTCTACCCTCGGAACCTTGCTGCAGACCTTCGATCTGGACTCCCGAGGCCAACAATGCTTGCTTCTGTAATTCGGCCCTCGCTTTCTCCTCCTTCTGCTTTTTGGTGAGGAGTCGGCCTTCTTTCTTGAGAAGCTCGCGTTTGGCCTGCAGCAGTGTATAAGATGAGAAAGAGGCAACTTGAGCTGTGAGACCGGCCCGACCTTCTCCTTGTCCTTTTTCCGCAGCTTCTCTAATTCTATCCTCTTCGCCTCTGCTTCCAACCTCTCTTCTTCTTCTTGGATCCGTTTCTGTTCCTCTTCTTCCCTCTTCTTGGCCTCCTCCTCCTGCCGCTTCCGTTCTTCCATAAGGGCCTTCAGCGCACTGATCCCACCTTTCTTCTTTGGAGCAATTGCAGGAGCTGCAGGAGCAGTCGCAGGCTCCTCGTCCTTCTTTTTCTTTTTCTTCTTCTTTTTCGAATCAGTTTTCCCGGCATCCATGTCTTCCTCTTCTGCTTCTGGAGGGTACGGATCTGAACTCAGAGCAGCGGTGGCGGCGGGCGCAGGCGCAGGTACAGGTGTGGTCGTGGATATGGCACCGGATTGGGATGAGTGTTCGGGCTCGATCTCGGGTGCCTCCGCGGGTTCAGACTTGCCCTCGGCCGCCTTTTTCTGTGCAGCCTGTGCTTTCTTCTTCGCCTGAAGACGACCGTCACCGAGACAGCCAGAAAATAGGGTGACGAGGTGTTACCTTTTCTCGTTCTTTCTTCAGCTTTTCCTTCTCTTTCTTAGACAAGATCTTGATATCGCTCTCTCCAGGAGCTTCATCAGCTTCATTGTCTGCAACACCAGCGGCGCTTGAAGAATCAGGAAGCATAGCTTCAGGTTCTATATGTACAAATATGTTGAGAGGCAGATGACATAACCTATATATGACCCACCAGCGTGATTGGTCTGACTTAGTTTCTTATTAGATTTCTTGTCTTTGCTTCTTGCGGTCGCTTTGAGAGTGGACTAGAGAGATATAGGATGAGAACGAGCAATGACCTGGAGGGATTCATAGATGTGTACCATGAGTCCACCAAAATCATCCTCATCACCATCTCCACCTTCGGCCTGCTCGACGATGCCCAGATCTGCAAAATTGGCGAAGCCGACCTTAGATTGACTTGGTCTATTATCTTCGGTGTCAGAAGCATCGTTTGCCGCCAGCGATTCATTGGGAGCCAACTTGCCCGCTTGCTCCCTTGACGGCAGGATATGAGAATTTTGTGGTTAAAAGCAATAATGGACGAATAAACTTCACCAATACGCGTCGTCGTCATCTCCTTTCTTCCCTTTTTTACCCTTGATTTTGGGTGCCATCTCAAGTATTTGGTGGCAATGTAGTGGGAGCGTAAACCAAGTCCCAATTAGGACACTCGACCACACCGTCCCGCTTTCAACCCCTCCCTACTTTGCTGAATCCTCGCGGACCAATCAACGATGGGGCTCCTCACTATCATTCGCAAGAATCGCAGGAAAGAAAGGGAAATGCGGGTTTTATTCCTGTAAGTCAAAAATTTGGCGCGCACGTCACCTACGTTCACCAACGTTCACGATGCACATATACACCCCTCGCAATATCAGCGGGCTGGATAACGCGGGCAAGACGACGATCGTCAAGAAGCTCAGCGGTGAGGACGTCATGAGCGTCAGCCCAACTTTAGGATTCAATATCAAGACGTTGATCCACGGCAAGTGAGCAACCTCGTCCAGGCCTCATGCGCGTGCAGGTCAACGTGAAACTAAGCTTTGTTCTGTCCGCCGCGATCTTTCCTGGCGATGAAAGATACACTCTCAATATCTGTACGCCATCGTCTGCACGGTTTGCGCATTCCATTCATTGATAAGCCAACCCTGTACCCTGTGGTTTGGGTTAGGGGACGTTGGAGGGCAACGCACGCTTCGGCCTTACTGGCGCAACTATTTTGAGCAGACAGACGCATTGGTTTGGGTGGTCGACTCCGGAGATAGAACACGCATGAATGACTGTCGGGAGGAATTGCATAGTCTCCTGCTAGAAGACGTACGTCCACGGCAAAAACGTGGATCCTCCGTTTGATCCCTTTCACACGAAGCCTACTTCCTCCTGGTGACTCGAAAATAGCGTCTCGCTGGTGCGTGCCTTCTTGTGTTCGCCAACAAGCAGGATATAGATGGCGCTATGACTTCTGCCGAGCTTCGAGATGTGCGTTCACAGCTTTGTCATGTTTGTCTGTCATGGTGCGTTGAAACCTAACCCATCAGAACCTTGATCTTCCATCCATCAAGTCTCACCGTTGGAAGATTGTGCAGTGCAGTGCGATTACCGGAGAGAACCTTGTCGCAGGCCTTGATTGGGCAGTTAGCGAAGTGTCTGAAAGACTCTACTACGGTTCTATTGCTTGGGCTTGATATATGTAGTTGATTGAAGCGCGTTTACTGTATGCCCTCGTGAGTTACCCGCGATGCTTGTCACGTGCGGTGTGGTGTGCACGCTCTGACGATGAGACATCGAATTTTGAACCGCCATGTCTGGCCGCAGCGCGAAGCGCTACGTTCCATTAGAATCCAACCCGGAGGTCTTCACAGAATTAATTCGTAAACTGGGTGTCTCTGGCCTTACGTTCCACGACATCTACTCAGTCGATGACCCTGAACTGCTCAGCTTTGTACCGCGCCCGGTTCTCGCACTAGTGCTCGTCTTCCCGACTACCAAGGCGTACGAAACGCAGATCGCAGCAGAAGAGTCTAAACGCGAGCCCTACGTTGCGTATGGTGATGATGAAGACGTCGTGTGGTTCAAGCAGACAATAGGCAACGCGTGCGGCCTGTACGGTGTCTTGCACGCTGTCTGCAACGGAGAAGCAAAGAAATACATTGGTAAAATACACCGCTTTCCACCTTAGTTCTAAGCCATACCGACCTAATTACCCAGAGCCGAATTCGACTTTGTCCAAACTGCTTGAGCAGTGCATTTCACTGGCACCAGCCGAGCGAGCGCGTGCCCTCGAGGAATCTGCAGAGCTGGAAGCCGCCCACGCATCCTCTGCGCAAAAGGGCATCTCCGCTGCGCCTCCCGCCGAGGCGCACGTCGATTATCACTACACTTGTTTCGCTAAATCGCACCGGAACGGACGACTGTACGAGCTCAATGGCGACCTCAAAGGCCCTGTAGACCGCGGGCCTGCCGAGGGCGACTTGCTTAGCGAGTCGGCACTAACCGTCATTAGGGAGTTTTTGCACAGGGATATGGCAGATAATATTGGATTCAGCTTGATGGCGCTCTCGAAGTGACCCTAGCAATTGTATGATAGTGTGTACATAAGCAAATTTTGTCCCTCCTCTTACCCGGCGAGATTCTGGTCAAGAAACAGTCCCCAGGCTTGACTGTCCCGCCAACATTGCTATGGGCGGCATCTAGCGGCCACCACTACTCTCCCACGGTTGATGCCAGGAATTTAACATGTGTCGTACACCATTCTATCTCTGTCAAATGTACAAAAAGGGCCCACTTGCCCTCTTCCGTTCATCAACGTTGCTGACATTCTTCGACATCCAACCACGGTCTTGCTCATACTACATCTACGTCTTAGCATTATCTACATCCTACGTTTGAGCATCTTGTACGTCCTACATCACGAACATCTATATCCACTACATCCATTACAAACGTTGACATCCTATGTCTATTCAGATTGTGTCAAAACCTACTAGTAAATCATGGCGAAAAATCAAATGAAGCCTGCTCTCTCAAAAGGGGCCAAAATTCGCTATGGCTCACAGTTCAGAGGCACGTCACGGGTGGGAAATGTACTGTTGAACAATGGTGATAAGCGCCTTGCCAAGATCAAACAAGAATCTCACCATTTTATTGCTGGTATGACATCTCGGGCTCACATCACTTTTACTTGGATATTAAATGAATTAACAGGGCTTTCGTATGATGACCATGAGTTTTTGGCGGGGAATGATGTAAGTGTGGCATGAACCTAAGGTCGAAATACTACTAGTATTAGAGAAGTACCATATGCGAGATTGTGGGCAGCCCCCCGCCCACGTGCGGCTCGCGTATCTGGTACGTCGCTTGAGAGGCTAGTCCTGCTCCGTTTGATCGCGAGGACGATATTTGATGCCACGATACTTGAGTTCAGCCTCTACGTCTTCGGGTATACGACCCCTGACGCGGACCGCGTACATCCCGCGCACATATTTCGCTAGACAGAAGTTAGAGGAGATCTGAAGTGAAGTGTTAGAACGCACAAGTTCGCTGCCAGCGCGACACCCAGCTGTTTTCTGAATCAATGACGGCGATGATGCCGTCAAAATTGTTACTCGTGCAGACCTGAAAGCGGTCTGGAGAACCTTTCATCTTGTGGAAGGAGCCGTCATCTCAAACCAATGTATTCCAGGCAAATGGCCTCACCTGCATGAATTCATCACAATTTGGGCAACCATTCCTGCGAAAATCCGTCGGGGTCTGTAAGATAGAGCAAAGGAGACATGCTCGGAGAAGCTTCGAACGGGCTTGCGGAATAACTGGCGCATCACCCATTTTCTGGCTTGATTGTACCACACAAACGAGGCTTTGTCAATTTCTGCCTCTCCTTTTTAGGTGTGACCCCATGTGGTCACACCTTCTAAGTAGGGTGGCCCGTCCCCGAAGATAACCCTCGGCCGTCGCTCTCGACAACTCCACCATCGTTTCATCCATGGCTTCAGAACTTACAGCCTCACCAGTCCCCGAAAAGTTCGCCATGGCGCTATTATCTGTTACTGCTCTTGCGGACACTCTCAGTCGACTCAACGTTGACATCGACGTCAACTCTTTCATAGACAAGGTCAACAAGGCCTCAGAACGCCATGCTCCGCCACTAACTGCTGTACTCTCTCCTGAACAAGTTAATCAACGCAAAAAGGACTTCCATAAAGGCGAGCACATCTCACTTTGTTGCAGCCGCTTGCTAAGCGCGCTCGTTGCGTCAGCCACGGTGGCCACCTTGAGCAACGCCGGACACCCCGTTCCCGCTCCTAAGGAATCCGTCGTAATGAAGATTCCAGAGTCGTCTCTTTCGGATGCTGCCCGCGAGAAGCGTAGGAAGATGCTCGCTGCTACTCGTGCTGCTTTTAACAACACGGTTCCCACTCCTTACGTTGTTGTTTGGGCGGGTAACGTTGAGAATCTACAATTTATTCACGGCCTTGAAATTGTCATCCTGGCGGAAGACGATTCCAATCAGCAGGTTTTCTCTGAATGCATCGAGTATTCAAGCACTCCAAAGGTTTTTCACCCGGAGATCGCAGAGGATACCGCCTATGGTACAATGCAGTCAGTATTGTCCAAATTTCCGAATCTTTGTGCGAATCTTAAGTCTTTCACAGACTGACTCGATACTACAATCCTGTGGATGGAACAAAGATGATGTTCAATTGAATTATAAGATGATATTCAGGAGGTGGGTGGTGCACTGGCACTCCAATAGCTACGACTATGAATTCATACCTCGGCATTTGTGACTTGATGAGTATTACTACCTAGTAACGGTTGCCGCTTTTTGAGCGGCTTGGCACTACGGCGGTTCCGAAGTTTAAGTGGGTCATAACAAGCATTTAAATCATGAGCTTGGCGGTCTAGTTGGGTCCAGCTTGCTCATCCACGACTGGAGCTCTTTAACATTCGGAGCAGCCAGTGCGTGAGAATTTGATGACGTGAAGAGGTAGAACGAAAACGGTTTCTGTAGGACGTCAGCTCATGGGGGATGGCGTACAAATGAATGGAAGGAACTTACGCCAAGTAGAAGTTGCTTGTGATGGTCGTTCTCGACATTCACGCCAGTCAAACTGACAACACCGACCTCTTCCAGTTCGTCAGAATGCGTATAGATGTGGAGATACGGCCTGCCAACAAAGGAGTCAGGCAGTAGCCTTTTAGCTTAGACAAGAACATCACCTTCTTAGGACAAACCACCGCTTGGTCCATACATCACCACTAGCATCGGTCAGAATCATCAAATGTCCTTTCTTCGAGGGCACATCGCTACAGACATAATTAATCTCAGGCTTGTCGCAGATGAGTGGGGGGACTCGAACCTTCGAGGCACAACCTTTGTGCTGGCCACCAGCTTGGGAGCATTCGGTGCGCCAGATGCCGTCTTTTCGTGTAAACCTCCTGGCTCGGAAATATCGCCAGGAGCTTGACTCAGTACCAACTGGAAAGTTTTCAATGAAGCTTGGATAGAGAAGGTAGAGCGAAATGAAGCACACCTCGCCATTGTAACTGAACTTCTTTTGCCACAAGCTTAAAGCACTCCGAAGCACTTCATCGGCGGCCCAGACATTGTCCATTACTGGCGTGTGGGTGGGACTGGCGGCAACAATAATACGAACAGCTTGCACATCTGCGGCGCGCCGTTCCGTCGTTATCAACTTATTATAATCTTCCACCACAGACAGACCCCTTGGCTTCCAGGTTCCTAATACTTCTTCACCACGCACATACTTTTCTGATGTGTCAAGTCTCCATAAATCATTTGGAGATCGGGTGAGTTGGGGCGACAGATGCACCCTAAAGAGCGTGCTAGTTTTGGACAGGATTTTAGTCGACCCAAGGAAACCGAACATCCTGGAGGGCGGACGTGCGTCTCGGGTTTGCATGGTAACCAAGACGTCCATGCTGAACAGCACGGGTTCACTGCAAATTTCCACAGCCACAGCCCAGGTCAATTGCAATAAAATGCGATGATTGGCCGCAGTCACGCGGTTCAAGAGAAGGGAATCATGAAGGCTAGAATCCCATAAGATTGTCGCAGTTAAGGAGCCTGTGCCATCTGTCTTGAATTGCAAGGACTGCTCTTTCAGCAGGGGAAGGGTTATTAAAGCTTTGGAAGTCGAATCGTGAATGCGACCTTTGGGGTCAAGTAGACGAACATTGCCCATGCGCACTTTGGTAACTTCAATCCAAGGAAGCTGCAGTCCAGAATCCGAAGATAGGGTTAGAACCAAACGGCGTTGGAGTCCTTGATGCAAAGAGAACGCGCCCGGATCCAGGTTGCCCTGTGATACCACCGGAACCGGAACGTATTCACCTCCTTGCCCGAGTTCACACACTTGGAGCCATGCAACGACATCATGATCCTGACCTACGACGAATTCTGTCTCTGAGCGTCGCATAGACGGCGGAACGATCGTTCGACGTTTCGGAGACGGCATAGATCGAGTGGAATTTCGTTGTTCTCGAAGTTCATCCCAACGTTCCAAACGCTCCAGATACTGTGGCCTAACTGACGCGAAGAATTCCACCGGGGCATAACCCTCACGCATATGAGCCAGAACTCTGGAATTTACTACGATAGAGAATGTGCGGCGGAATCTGAGCTCCGACAAAGACGACCTTTCCATGTCAAGCGCTAAGGACGGGAAAACCTCTTCCGTCTTCAGCGTGGGACCAACGAAAGACGAAAGGCGGACTTGTAGATGAACTGCTGAAAAATCGTGAGGCGAGAGACCTTTCACAGAGTCCACGGTCAAAAAGAAGCCAAGCTTGCTCCCTGGGGTCATGCTGCCGGGCGCAGGCGATGAACAGCGCGTTGAGGTTGCCGAACTGGCATGCTTGAGAGACGGCATAATATTGACAATTTTGATGTCAATCCGACATGACCCAATGGCTTCTGCAGTGTACCGACAAAATATCGGGCCTGTGGAGGATGATGAGAGGCGCCGACATAGAGGGGCTAGAGAGATCAGGGAGTTGCCGATGAATGAATACTCGGGTGGAGGAGAATCATAAAATGGTTCGTCCGATGAGAAGTGCTGAGTGTATGAAGGCCGATCGATATACGTTGTGAGATTGGTCATCCTTTGCAACTGCTGCTGGAGTCGATCCAGAGACCAACAGTAGACAGCATTGTGACGCTTGTCAAGAACCTTAATGGCCGCTGCAGGCTGTGTCACAGAGGGGAGCGGAACGTCTGCAATATCGCCAAATTCATCTAAACCAGCGATAGTGTCTATAGCCGAGGAGGGGGCTGCCAACGAGCCACCTGAGGCAATGGTAAAATTGAATGAAACGTCTTTCCCAAGCTCTTTGCTAAATTGCAAGATTAAACAGGGTAGGAGAACCGTGAAAGTGGATTGACCTGATGACATTGGCTTCCTTCACCTGAGCAGCCATCGACAGCACCGCTTCAACCATTGAGAAGGATCTATGCGATCTCCATTTGTCCAACACTTTGCGTATCAGCCTCAGCTGCCTGGCGGTGTAGATGACGGGTTCGTAAGACTCGATCTCAACATCAGTCTCCCCACGAGCACGAGCGTCCAGCAATCGAAGCATCTTCGCGCGAATAAGCCGTAGTTGGTGTTCCATGTGTTCCTTTTCCG
The DNA here is from genome assembly GCA_951802425.1 of Clavaria fumosa. Classification (NCBI taxonomy): domain Eukaryota; kingdom Fungi; phylum Basidiomycota; class Agaricomycetes; order Agaricales; family Clavariaceae; genus Clavaria; species Clavaria fumosa. Next base: position 3,502,349 of record OX637797.1, on the reverse strand, counting down.
CCTTCAGATCCTCGGCTTCTGACGCTTCTACGATGCCAAGGAGTCTGCTGCCTTCTGCTTGGTTCTGGGTGTCTTTCAGCTTCGCATCCATGTCCGAGGGACTAGGTCCTGTATCTAGGCTCGTGTCATCTGTCGCATCGCTGGAAAACGGTCGACCAGATTCACTCCAGACGTCTTCAACTTGGCTGAGGCTACTTTCAGGTCTTGACTTGGAATGATGGTCTCGTAGTATCTTGACTCTGGCAACCTTCTCGAACAACCTGTTCAAGTAATCGTCGGGCAAATTGTCCAGCGTGGGATCAAGTCCGAGGCGAGCGAATGCTGCCTCGCGCTTAGCAAAGGTCCAATCGACATCCGCTTGATCTGCGGAAGATACAGGGGTATCAGGTCGAGTACTGGGGGACTCTTGACCCTCAAGATCAGTAGCAGAGACGCCGTGTTGAAGGCTTGACCTCATAGTTGCGCGATCACGTTGTTTGCGAACTTCTTCGGGATGATTAAATCGGAAAACATGATGCTCCCCTATGAAACTGGATGTCAGTTTCAACGTCGCGGCCTCCGCAGCTCACACGCACCAAGAATAATACGGAAACCTGAAGAAAGCTTGTATGGCTGGAAAAAGGCAAGTTCTTGTCAATGCCGGAGCGAACATAGCATTGTACGCACCTGTCCAGGTATTATTTGCTTTCCATTTAAAAACTGCAACAAAGTCAAAGACGTGTATGACACACATCGAAAGGCACAGGCTGACCGTGATGCTGTCAGGCATCGCATAAATCATGACCTTCCCGTCGATATTCTCGAAGAAGCAATGTTCCTCCGAAATGTTGTCTCCGCTTAAGCGAATGGCCGCCGACTTCTCGCTGTCGAGACGGCCAACCTGTGTAAAGAACATGTAAGATGAGCTCCTTGTCACATTACGCGTCGGTGCATTACCATCGTGCGCCCTGGTTTGATCTGGTATATCAAGCATTCGCTCATTAGAGGGTCTACAAGAATATATTAGAGGTCAAAACGCTGTGCGAATAGGAGAGAGGAAGGTTAACCTTCGTTCTGATGGAGGAAGGCGTCATCCATCAGCTAAAGGATCCAAATGTTTGATCTGCTGAGACTTACCAAGTTGACCAGATGAGGCATCTAGCTCTAGGTTAGACGAGGAGGTAGGAGAGAATATAAACTTATCTCGCACCTTCTTCGGCGTGTGCACACCGACCAGGTTTTTCTCGACAGTGATACCGAGCTCCTCGAGCGCCTTCTCCCGTTCCTTCTGGACTTCCTGCGTCCTCGCCATCTTCTGCTCCCACGTCTCGTTCAGGCTCTGCATCAACTTCTCGCTCGCGTCCATCTGCTCTTGCAGATCGGCCTTGGTCACCTTTTTCAGCTTGCCGTCCTTGGTGTAGTACGTGACAATTTGTTTCTCTGGCGGGATGCTGGGATCGAAACGGTCCTCGCCGACAGCGCCTGCCACACGAGCTGTAGGTAAGGCCATAATTTGAGCGTTTTCCCCTCTGTGAATAAGGCAAGAAGGAGCGAGCAGAAATAGTTAAATCACACCTCGTAAGATTTCGAGCTCCTCCTTCAGCTCGCGAACGAGCTTGGCATTGGGATCCTCGTTGACGATAGCCTTGTTCTTGATCTTCTTCGCTTGATCAGCGTAGCGCAAGGTGCTGAGCGTCTCCTCGTAATCTGCCGGGGAGATGGCAGCTATCATTGCCGTCTTCGAGTTCCCTCCTAGACTGTCTTTCAGTAGCCACGTCAGGACCTGGCAAAGAGGATCAGACGGTGTGACCGCAAACAGGCAAATAGACAGTGTTTGGGTTGTGTGTTGTGTGTCACACAGGTCGACTGAATGGGAGGAAACGCACAGAGTCGCGATACGGTACGAATTCCTCTGCTTTGCCTTTCCGCTTCTTGCCACTTTCTTGGCTTGCAAGCGCGAGAGAAGATATCACTTTGCCGAGCGTCGTGAGCGACTTGTTGATATTCGCGCCCTCCTTCAGACGCTGGCCCGTCGCTCCGGTCGAGTTCGCTCGTTCGGATCCGGCCAAGTCCACCAGACTGCAATACGAAAATTGGCACCACAAAAATGAAAACACGCCCAGTTTTGCGTACCTAATTCGAGACACCTTCTCAGTGTCCAGATTCGTATCTACGTCGTGCCGCTTCATGCTGAGCAGGAGGGTGAAGACCGCGTGTGAACGGGACGATCTAGAGGCGACAACACAGACGTGAAGCGTGAGAAGGTTAAGGAGAGAAGAGAACGCACGTCTCGTTCATATTAGTAGCAGCGACTGTGCGTGCCTTGTTTCCCTCATCCATGAGCGTCATCATTTCCTCATAGCTATTGACCACGAGCCTGGACAGGTCCTCGACATATGGGCCGAATATGGGGTGTTCGCGGACGCGGAGATTGCCAGTGTTCTTAGGACTGAGAAGGTCGCGGACCTTCTCGTTATATATCTGCCGCAGGGATGCCGTCAGTGTCAGATGGAAATGCGTTGTAAAGAGCGCGCCTCTATGTAGGACACCTCCACTGTAAAGGTGAGGTGGGTGTCCGCCGCCTTCTTCTGGTTTACCCGAAGGAAAAGCTCTGAGCAGGTCAAGGGTATAATTCCTTTATCCGGGCCGTCTTCCGAATTTATAATGAGTAGAGGAGAGGCGCAAACATTAAGGGAAGACACTTACATCCCATCATGCTACAATGGTCAAGGTATCAGCTTGCGTAGGGCGACCTAACCACAAACTACACACCTGTATGACTTGCCCGAACCTATGAACCGCCATAGGAAAGACCTAATTCAGGAAAAGCCGTGTCCTGAAGCCAAATAACAAAAGCGGCCATACCGGTTTGTCCATCTTGGCAGTGAATACTTCAGTCACCCAAGCCACCGTGCAGAAGGGGGTACTTGATAACGGACAAACTCACAAGCAAGGATGCAGGCATTGAACCCCGCGAATCCGTGGTCCAAGAGCTCCTTGCCGAGGTCGTCATAGAGTGTTTGCTGCGAGCAGTAGCCAGGATCGTCCCTAGGTCCGGCGCTCCAGTAGCTCTTGTCGAAGCTGAACGCCATCGTTTTGCGCTCCGTCGCGCGTAGCGACGAGGCGGGACTCGGGTCCGGAGGGTCTAGCAGGGTCTGGTTGCCTTGCATGCGGATGAGCATCTTCGCCCCGCGTGCCATTTCTGATGGGCGTGTTCGTGCGGAGAGACAGACATGAGAAGGACGACGAATCGTTAAGTGTGCTTCAACAAATGACTTGGAGAACAATGGCAGGCGAAACATACCGCGAGCGTTGAGGGGACGGCATCGCACGACGACCTTGATGTTGCCGTCGCCGGACTCTACCATGGTCTATGCGGTACCCGGACAAACCAAGTGTTGAGTCCAAGGAACGACGGCAATGAGGGTTGAGCAGCGGGAGAGTACGCAGCTGCTACAACCCCGTTTTGGAACAGCTTCAAATCACGAGTCAACATCATGCTGGCTTACACAGGGCGGCTACTCAAATTACTCAAAATTTACATTGGATGTGATGCATATGATGTCCTCTAAGGTCTATTACAAAGTATCCACGACACAACGGTTCTCTTAAACTCTGACAGCACCTTTTGAAATTATGGTTGGGATTATAATAGGTCGTAATCGTCGAGCTGTAGGGGAATGAGTGTTAGGCAAATAATGATGCAGATGCCAGGATTGGCAACCCACCTCGTCGTTGTACGCCATGACAGTTCTCCTGAGCTTAGAGGTGTCGACCCAAGTGACAAAGTCTTCCATATGTCTAGACTTGGTAATTAATAGTATTATACAGCGAGTATTTGGTTCACCTCACCTTGTGACTAAATAAGCGGGATCTGTTACGGTGTCGGGGCCGACTCGCACATGGCCCTGTTCTATGAATTTGACTGCCTAGAGTGAAGAATTTGAGACAAGCTGAACAATGAAGTGGTGGAATGAACACCGACTGCGCTGACGGTCTCTGCCATTTTTGACATGCACATGAAAACGGCGAGGCGCCTTCGACAGAACGCAGAGACGGATAATTTGTTCTCGATGTCGCTCAGCTTTGCTGTGGTATTCAGGACGCCCATGTCGTACAGTTTAGCGAGCAGCAAAGCTTCCATTCGAGCGCGAAACGGGTCCTGGGCGGGAAGGAGAGAGAGTCGGTGAGCATATGAGCGCAATGATCCACACAGTCGGTTGTATCTGCAGGGGAGTCCGGCTCATGAAAGTCTTGGTACAACGCGGAGACCTTGGTTGCTCAACTTGTTGTAATCCTCCCTGTCCTGGATATGATACCGCCGCATAACCTTGGCTTCACGATGACTCGCATCTCCTTTCCACTAAAGTCCGGCGGTCAAGCCAAAAAGCGCAAGGGGCAGTGTAGAAACAAACCCACGGTTAAAAAATCTACTTTCTTCAAAAGTTTTTGCTCGTGATACTTGAGTTTGCGCACCATCGTTCGTCGTCGTCGTCGTCGTCAGCAACAGCGAGTAAAATAGAATGAATATTTAATTGAAAAAAAAGATTTTTTTTTTGCTGACCGTGGGAATCGAAGTCGCCTGACACGGACAAACCAGCTCTTTCCTCACCGAACCCTCGCTCGGTCTGTCCCCTGCGACTACCTGCGACCACAACGGCGACGACGACGACGAGGTACGGCGACGCTCGCAACTTATCAATCTCACCGTCTTACCCTCAGTCACGCCCTCGAAATTCCCAACGACGGTCAGCCGACCATTCTCGACGACGACGAAAGCTCATCGATTGACCAGACCCGCTCGCTGTTGCAGGACCGTCCCTCTCTCCCCACTCACATTCGGCTTTCGTCCATCCCTCATATTGCTCTATACCCATCCTCGCCGGCTGTTCCCTTCTCTTTTTTAAGTCAAACTGTCGCCGTGCTGCTCCCCGTAGTGTTTGTTGTATGTCAACTTCCCGGGCTAACGCCTACGCAACTGACCTAGAAGCTCACCTCTCTTTCGACCCTTCGCCACCCATTCCCATGGACGCCCGTCCAGAGTTTTTGCGCCAAGGCATCTCGCAAAACATGCTCGGTCTCAACCACTCCCAGTTCCTCCAATCTCAAGGTCAACCCACACAACCCCAACAATCTCACGTAGGCAATCCCGTTCAACCTATGACCATGCTGGCGAACCAGAACTCCAACAATTCCGCCGTCAACGCCGCTCAACAGCGATATCAAGTGCCTAATCCTAATCACCGCATGTTCATGCAGCCCCGAAATGGGCCACCAATGGCCGGACCGCCCTCAAACGCGGTGCAGACACCCAACCTCTCCGCAATGGGCCATCCTCAGCTACAGGGCATGGGCGGCATGGGATTCATGATGCCCCAGTCAGGAAATCCCCAACAGGCTCGGCGTGTCGCTTCTCAGCCCTCCATCAACCAGCTCAATGCCATCCATGCCCAACAGGCCCTCGGCGGGCTGAGTATGGGAATGCATGCACAAACCAGCATGCCCGGACACATACGCTCCGTCACCCAGCAGCAACAACAGGCTATGAACCTCCGCCTTTCGCCTCAGGCGATGGACATGGCTATGGCTCTAAGGCAGGGTGGTGCCGGCATGCCACAAGGACTGGCGCGATCTGCCTCGGCACACGCCCAGCTCATGAACTCTTTGTCCCAATCACAGCAAGGCCTAACACCCCAACACCCCAACGTTCCGAGCCACGGCCAGGGCACTTTCCAAAACGCGATGCCCCTCCCACAACAACACCAACCATCCCAGACATCATCTCCTCCTCGCCCCCATCAACCACCACCAGCTCCCGCCACGCCCTCGCTATCTATGACGCCAGGCCCCTCCGGCGGCCCCGGGCGGCCGCAAATGTCCCCCGAAAATGCCATGTTTATGAATTTCCAAAACCCGCCATACCCACAGATGTCCCATAACCCGCCACGGATACCCGCCAACCCCTCCTTTTCATTCGTACCGCCTCCCACCCCTCCGGGCCAGCCATCGCACGTCGCCGGAGACCTCTCATCGTCTATATCCGTTCCCCTCGGCGGGCCCCCTAATCGCCCCACGGGATTCCCAACGCCTGCCCAGCAGTTTGCCGACATGCAAGCTGCCGGTGAGACGTACGGCGCTGCCGCTGCTGCTGCCGCCTTCGCCATGTCGCAAGCAAGCAACCCTCCACCTCACGCTGCCCACCGTCAGAACCCGTCACTGGCACAGCAACAACAACATCAACAGCAGCAGCAGCAGCAGCAGCAGCAGCAGCAGCAGCAGCAGCAGCAGCAACAGCAGCAGCAGCAACAACAACAGCAGCAGCAGCAGCAACAGCAGCAGCAGCAGCAGCAGCACCAACAACAGCAACAGCACCAACAACAACAACAGCAGCAGCAGCAGCAGCAACAGCAGCAACAGCAACAGCCGCCGTCACGATTATCGACCCAACCGCACTCGCCGGCCCACCCTGATTCCGCTATGAATGCCCCTTCGCAGCCCCAACGGCCGCAGTCTCAACCACACGGTCGGTCGCCGTCGCGGGGTGGAGGACCGGCGGGAGGAGGCCCGGGAGGTCCAGGTCCGTCGTCGCTCCCGCCGCACGCGTCTCAACCGCCGCCGAACAGTGCTGGCATGCACCCTGGCAGAATGGGTCCGCCCGCTCAAGCAGCTGCAGCTGGCGCTCCACCGTCACACGGGATGCCGACGGGACCTTCTTCGTCTCTACCACCAAGATTACCGATCGCTCCTCGACCACCATCCTCTGCCGGCCGACCGACATCAAACGAAAGTGCGGCAAACGTGCCGCCGCAGAAGTTGTACGATATCCTCTTTCTTTGATTGACCGCTGTTGATCATTGTGATGATTTTCCTCGCTACAGCTATCCTTCTACTTTGCTTTTAGGTACTGGTCAGGGAATTGCGCGGCTGTTGCAGTTTAGTGGATATCTCTCGAGCGAGAATAAACTGGTGCGTTTTCGTTTCTGAGTTGGAGGGAATATCTTTCCCTCCTTTGTTGCCTCTACTTATGTACTTTTTCTTGGTCAGAAACTGCAACTATCGTACTGGGATGATTTAGTGAAACAGTACTTCACGCCCAAAGCGACTGTGAAGATCACGCTATGGAAGGACAACCAGCGGACTGAGGCCAAACCCTTCGGTCCGTGCGTTGACCCCACTTTTGGAGGGTCTCTCTGATCGCGTCTCGCGCGTTATTTTACAGAGATCGGAACACCAATTCTACCTAGATTTTTTCTGGTCACGGCACAGTCCGGTGTCAAATCCATGTCGCTGACCTTAGATGGCGCACGCGAACGACTGGTCGCTCAGGGTCTTGCCGTGATCGAATGCGTCCAGGCGATCTGGACGTACAGGTACACGAACGGATACACCGTCACGCTGCGCGGCCCTCTCACGTGCCACGTGGTCACGAGCCTACCCATGCCACCTGGACCCGGCCAACCCACCCCGCCCGGATATACGCTCAAATTCGACCAACTTGTGTTCGACGCCAACGTGCACGAAAAATACATTGCTCTAGACGCCATCCTAGAGCATCATCACGAGCTGGGGTCGCCCAAGACGGACCGCGGCATGCGCCCCCTCACCGCCGCGCAATTGAATGCCAATGCGCAAATGAACGCCCAGATTGCGCGCGAGGCAAACAAGTGGGAGGAGCCTCGCAAGTATTACGACCGCGTGTCTATACCTGGTGAGCCTGTCAATGCCTTTGGCATTCCACAGGCTACGATGCGATGTCTCGAGGTACGTTGTCTCATTGCTGGACAGTCTGCCGTGTCCCACGTATCACTCAACGGCTTATGTTTTAGTTGGCAGAAAGCGTGGGACAAATGGCCGAGCTGATGGTTTATTCCACTGAGATGGAGCTTGGGCCAATCGGTGAGAGGCTTACGTCTATTGGAATAGTGGAGACCTCTCTGTTCTAAGCTAGCAATCGCTTTAAAACAGCGGCCCTGGAAAAGTATGCCGCCAAACTTCGGCAAGCTCATGCACAAAACCCTGCCATGGGACCGTTAGGTTCAGCCAACACCATGGCAGTGGCAGGGTTTGGCATCAACGGCATGCCATCTACGCCGGCCATCACCTTATACCAAAACCCCCCGCCGTCAGCGGCGGCGGTACCCATCGCAACGCAACTCCCGTCGACGACGTTGTCGTCACCCAAACTGCAGCCTCCATCGTCGTCGTCCTCCACCGCCTCTTCTGCTGCGACTGCTGCTGCCGTCGCCGCGACTACCAACATTGGTGGAGTCGACTCACCGAAAAAGCTGACAGCTGTGAAAATTGAGGGTGGCACGTCTGCTCCTGGGTCGTCAACTCAGGCCACCCCACCAATGGATAATGCAGCTCTCAAACGACCACTAACTGTGGAGCCGCCGAAGGCTCGTCCGCCGAGAAAACGGCGAACGAGCACATGAAGGCTAGCCGCTTGCTTTTTTCCTTTCCTTCGGTTTAATTATCCTATTCCCCCTCTCTTTTCTTTTACTAGTTCATCTTCACGCTGAGTAAAAACGCAATGCTATCCGTTCTTGGTATGTTGGCCTCCAAGGTATTTCCCCCCAACCGCAGAATAATGTATTCTATCCCGTCGTGCTGGGTGTGTGTGAAACGTTCTTCACACCACACAAGATGTGGTTCTGGCTTTATCTCATTCTCGATTATTTATGAAATTTCCTCATCTGTAGTACCCCACTGAGCATTTACAATATATAATTGCTATCCTTATGCCGTTGCTATGGATGAAAAAGCGCATTACACTAAGGGCTGCCTCACCAAACGACTGAAAGCAAAACCAACACAATGGCCACTTCTTCAGGGCATGGATCCTCCAGGACCTTCATGAATGAAGTCGCACTGATCGCCGTATCTGCATCTGTGACAGACCAAGAACATTTATCAGTCACTCGTGCAAGAGTCACGGCATTGTAATTCAAAATGGGCTCGCCTTCCGACTGCAAAGAAAGTGCATGGTTTTCGTTTACTACTTTTAAATCCTCCGTCTTCACCTCGTCCACTACGACCACGGCCGCGACCAGCCCGACCACGACCCCTACCGCCGTCTGCCCACCGTCGATCGCGTTCGTCGGAAGCCCCCTCATATTCAACATCATAATGACCTCCATTCCAATTCTGATCTGGCCCGCCGTACATGGGCTGCTGCTGCTGCTGCTGCTGCTGCTGCACGCCTGGGTCGAATATAGTCTGCTGCGCCATCTGCTGCTGTTGCGTTATGAGCATCTGTAGGTGCTCAGGGGTCAAGGTCTGCAGAGCAGCGAGTGTGTTATGTTCGAGACCGAGCGCTTTCAGGTCGAAAGGACTCGTCGTTTGTCCGCCGAGTGCCATCGTGGACGCGGCAACATCATGTCTGACAACACCCAGCTGGCTGACCAGATCAGCGACGGATTGATTGGTTGATAAAGTCGGGCCAGTCCAGAAAAGCATGTCAGCCTCAGGACCGCAGGTCATGATCTTGACCTCCTTGTCCACCTGTCCGTCAGCCACCGCGTTTAACGGTTCTGACGGCGAGTCTGGTATTTGTGCCGCGGACATATAGCGCGCAACCAATGCCGTCTTTTCCCTCTCCTCCTGAACAGCCTTCTCCGTGCTTCCTGCCCCACGGTTAACGGAAAGCTCAACATCCGGCGGGAGATCCAGGGCTGTGACATAGTGGCTCAAATTGTGCACCGCTGGGAGCTAACAAAAAACATCCTCACGTATTGATTCTGACCAATCGATGGCTTCTTCAAACAGATGTGCATGTAGGGCAGCTCCTTCGCCCCGATCGAGATCTCGCAGGTTGTGTATACGATGTATACCCTGTGGAAACTTTGTCACGCCTGGGAGTAATTTGTCATGTCGTGAATATACGGCTTACGTCTTCAGGATCGTCGTCATAAATCGCTCTCTCAATCAATTTGATGGACTCGAGTTGACTGTCAGGTGCCCACGTAACAGATTTTCTCTTCTTCCCTAATCTAGTTGGCGCCGTCGAAGTGGTGGACGCAGGAGCTGAGGTAGGGGGCGGCGTGGCTACCGCTGGTGAACCCTTCCGCGCCTTCATCGACTTGAGAACCTCCTGGAACGGGTCTACCAGCGAGGGTTGCGCTACGTTCGCTTCGGAGTCTTTCTTCGAGGGCAGAACAGGGACTGCAACAGGTGCCTTCTTAAACGTAGGCAGCTTTGGCTTGGGCTTGGGTGCCGAAAAGAAGGACGAGTCTGACTTGGCGTCCTTGACTGCCGTGACGACCGACGGCTTGACTTCCTTCTTGACGAGTGCTACTCTAGAGGGCGCCGGCGCCACTTGGTTCAACGGTGTGCTGGATTTCTTCGCTGTTAAGGTATTCTTCTGTGCTGGCGGTTCGTTCAATTTCCGCTTTTTCCCCTTGCGTTCCGCTGCATTGAAACAATACGGGGGATACCACATCAGCGCCTTTTCTTTTAGGGAGGGACACGGAGCGCACTGACATGACGTATCGTCTGCCGCATTGGCATTCACTTCTTCGAGCATTTGTCTCCATTTACGTTCCAGATTCGACGCCATATCTTTGATTGCTGCGTTGCACAAGGCGAAGCAGAGGGAGAAACAGATCCAAAAAGAATTGTTAGATACAAAGCAGAAAGACAGAGCTCAAATTGCGCCAAAAGGGCTCGTAACATAGTACAAAAAGAAAGCAGGAAACAGAAAAAGAAGTCCGATGTCAAGCCACGGATGGCCGAAGACCAGCCGTCAATGACACGGTAGAAGTGAAGAAACAACTCACCGGGAGCGGGTGGGTCTTTGACGAGCTTGACGACAATTTTACCGAGTTTGGAAGTCTTCAACGACTCGATGGTCAGAGGCAGCCGGTCAATAATCTGACAGAAGCACATTTGGCTTTCATGTTCACGCTTTTCGATAGGCAACAATAGCTCACTCACGTGTAACAGAGGCATGACGGTCTCAACGAGCGCAGTATCGTTTTTGGCGGTGAAACCAGCTTTCAGCCATTCCCGAGTGATGTCTATCGCGGTGCCATTTTCTACCCAAGCACGAAAATAATGATTTCCTGCGTTGTCTCGCAATCTAGTTAGTATCTCCATGCGACTAGCAGCGTCCACCTCAGACGATCCAAAATCGACGATCTGCGAGACCAGAGCTTGAACGGCACCTGCTCCTGTGAACGAATTTGGTTGCATGAGCGGACGGACAGAATTCATGAAAGCCGCTTTTCGAGCTTCCGAGTGCTCAGTTTTGGTAGGTGCATTTATTCGAGCGTCGGCGAGGGACGTTGCGTTTGCGATTGATGTGGAGGCTGATGGGGAATGGAGAGCATGAGGAGAAAGGGTTCCTTGTGATTGAGAAGATGGTTGAAGAGAGCTTTGGATAAAGCGAGAAGTCTGAATATAGCTAGGCTGAACAGTTGTTGATTGTTCGTGAGGATGTAAATGCTGATACTGATATGACGGGGGTTGTGTTTGCTGCTGGGACGGTTGCGATGGATAGGTCGACGATGAGTAGTGCGGAGTAAGCCCGGAGGAAGTTGAACCGTTCAGTGTAAGAGCTGGGCTAATAATAGAAAGTTAGTCCGGGGATTTATCGGGGGAAGAAGTATTTCATACTCTATCATCATTTGCTGTTGAGGCTGAGAGGAATGCGGGTATTGCTGTTGCGGGGGAGTGGGCAGTGACGTCGGGGTCGGAGTAGTAGTGGTGGCCCCATTCAAGCTCGAATAGCTCGACAACGGCACTTGAGCAGCAGCTGCCTGCTGCGTGGCGGACCATGCACTGTAAGATACGGTGTTGTAAGGGCTGGTAGTGGAAGGGAAGTATATGTTATTGGCTGAGAAAGTGCCGAAGTAAGGTTGAGTAGACGGTCCCGCAGCTACGGACACTGCAGGTGAAGCTATGAGATGAAAATCAATCAGAATGCCAAAGCCAGAACGCAGCAGAAAGATAAGTCAGCACACAATGCGCATTGTGCTCACCAGACAAATCCCCAAGTGTGAAATCGCTCAAGTCCAAACTCTGTTGGACTGATGGAGCCAGTTGGGCTGCTGATGCATCGACCAACGTCGGGCGATCCTTCCAACTTTCGGTGGAAAGTAACCTGCCCGCTTCATGGTGGTGGGCCGTCTGACCGTCTGAAGTCGATGGTTGATGCTGAAGCCATGAGGACGAAGTGTTATGAAACTCCATCTCTGCAACGGTTACAGCGCTCGGTGGAATTTTTTTTTTTGGTTTCTGTTTGGTTTCTTTGGCTTTCCTTTTTTTTTGGCCTCGAGCTCACTGTAATTAACGAAAACGGCCCTTACTTTCCAAAACTGAGAAGATCAACGGTGAGAGGGGAAGAGGGTGGGAGTGTCACAAACTACCAAACGCTTTGAACGCGTTGAGTAAACAGGCAGTGACCACCAACTTTGTCGTTGGCTGGTCGGGGTTTACAGTAATTGTAGTGGTTTGTTTGTGTACGCTTTTCGGGGATAAGATTCAACTCCGATTCAAACTTTGATACCCCGCAATAAGACATCTAAACCCTAACCCTAACGTTCAAATGAAGTTTCAAACCCGTTTTCTTGCTTGTTCTTCTGAACCTGAACCAAGACTGTACCAACTTGAAAAAAAAGGGAAAACAAATCCCGATTCACCATTACACACCGCAGCATGGCGGATGCTGCTGCCCAAATCGAATTTAGTCGAATCCAGGTCTGTTATTCATTCACACATCATCCCCGTCACAGAGACTCCCATTGACTTGCGGCGGTCGTTAGCTCGTCGCCAGTCTCACCACAGTCGCCGAATCACTTCGCAATGCAGCTGCCATGGCGGATCAATTTGCTAGCATTGTCAGAAATCAGCCTACCAGCCTCAACTTACCCACAATGCAATATCCTCAGGCTCTCGCTCAGTCATCAAATCAACCCCAGCAAGCCCAACCACAGCAGGTCAGCAAGCGCAAGACCGCTGTCGCGCATGACGAAGACGGTGTCATCATAAAAAAAACCAGGCGCGTCATGCCTCCAAAAGACCCCTACGCGCCAAAGCGTCCTGCCTCTTCCTATATCATGTTCCAAAACGACATACGCAAGGATCTCAAGAAAAAATTTCCAGACATCACCAACGCGGAACTCATGGCGATGATCTCGAAGCAGTGGTCTGAAATGGCCGAGGACCAAAAGGAGGTGTGCCATGATACATTTTCTTGTTCTCGTCTCGCTTACCCCATTCTAGGTGTACAACAATGCCCAGGCGGTAGCGAAACAGCGGTATGCTGTCGAGAAAGCCGCCTACGATGCCTCACACACTGCCGCTGTACCTCCTCCCTCCAAAAGCGCCCAAGTGGACAACACCGCCACAGTCAGCTTTGCCTTGCCCTTCCCCTTTATAGTATTGCCCTGTTCACTTCGTAGCCGCAGGTCAAGAAGTCGCCTGAGGCGCCGGTCAAGCCGCTGTCAGAAACGGTAAGTTACATGTCTAAGCTCTCGCCAAGCGTGCCACAACTGTCATTAGGCCAAGGAACCAATCGACGCGCCTACGAAACCTACACCTACAGAGACAGTAGGTTATTCAATCCCCCATCGTATGTCACGACTCACCATTTGCTTTCCAAAATCAAAGAGACCCCGCTTTCGCAAATACGTATATCGAGAGTCCTCCAGCGAACTGCAGGACGAAGACGAGGAAAGCACCCGTCAGGTGGCGTCCGCCGCGGAGCCTACGGATTCGCCCTCGTCAAATGAGTCTCTTTCTGTTGTTCGGAAAAGAATTCCGTCAGGGCGTGTCGCGAGACAACACAAGCAAATGCCACCCGCCAAGGAACGGAGGGCGCGATAAATAAGGGGCCTCCGGACCAAGTCATATTCGTTTAAGTCAAAATCTGTGGACCAACTTTACCTACACTTTCTTACCTATCACTTAATCACCCGTCGTTACTTTATGAACTGTCGCTCTACGTATCGCGTTCCTTTGGCACACTTTGAGTATTTCAAAACGGGGGTTACATAAGCATCACGTGTACAAAGCAACATTGCAACATGCAGGAACTTCATGCACACCTCATGTAGGTTCCCAGATCTCAGACCTCAGCGCTCAGCGCACAGGCATCCGTTGAATTCCTCTTCCTCTTCTTACTTGCCTTTTACGATCCCTGATGTTTCTCGAGCTATGGTTTCTTCGCATAACCCTCTACATTGTCCTTGTCAGCGCAACTTCAACTAGGCCGTTTGTTGAACTCTCACCCGTTCATACCAGGCATTGTTTGCAACAGTCGTCCTAGGAATTTCGGCAGCGAGAATACACTTTACTCTCCTTTCATCAGACAACCAGTTGACCGACTCCTTGATTCATCCTGGTGCGTGCGTCTTAGCGGAACACACAGACGCCCATTCTCTCACATACCACAGATCCCGCCGTTAGCGAACTGCTATTCACATCTGTTGCCACTCTCATCTGGTCTATTTACATGTACGTTGCCCAATTATTCCCTTCGCATCACGCTAAACACGTTGGCTTACAGTGTCGATGTCATCGTCGAGCGTCGAGAGCACCGCATGTTGACTACCCTCTGCAGTGAGCTCGCTGGTCTAGCTCTTCTCTTTATTTTCTGGCTCTCGGGGGCATCCGCAGCATCCGTGCGATTGTCTTATTCCTCCCGCTCTTTCTGCCCCGCCTCATTTACCCCACAGCACACATTTGGAACGGCGTGGTGTCGACTGTCCTGCAACGTCTTCTCAGCCCTATTAGCCTTCTCGTGGCTAGGATGGTTCCTTGTCCTGACACTCCTTGTTACCGGCGTTCTCTTTGGTGCGGCGAACGAAGCTTGGGCCGAGCCTCTCCATGGTCGCTACGATCCGAGAATGAGCTCTTCTCAGCCAAGCCACAACGCCAGGATGAGTAAATTTGGTATCAGCGTTTAAGCCCCATAGAGGTCAGAAACAATAAATTGCGTTGTGTTGCAGAGCCAAGAAGAATCATATTGAAAATCGGACATACAACCCATGACTATAAGTGACATTCTATTCGGATTTCTCCAATGACACCGGCAAGACTTCCCCGTTTGGCCGGCACAAGACATACGTGTCGTCCAATTCGCGATTCGTGATGAGGAAATACATCGTCTGCCGATCATCGAAGCCCAAAGGAATTGTTTTGTCAACCCTGAAATCGTGCCATGAGTAAACAAACTGAGCGAGGACAGCTGTCCCTATCGCAGCGCCAAGCCCGGGGCTGTATGAGAAGACACCAATAATAGACGCGGCGAATATTGCAATGTGTTGCATGGCACAGTCAGCCCAGTGCGCGAAACGATAGATTCCTCGCGGTGCATGGATGCGGCCAAGCTCGAAACAGACGGGATCGAGGTATTGTGGGGTGAGTACGATGCAGGCGCCGACAGCAACACACCAAGGGACGAAGCAAAAAAATTGTAGTAAGACTAGGCCAATCACGAAAGCCTTGTGTCGTAAAGCAGAGAGAGGCGTTTCGATCGAAGCGTCATTCGCATTCGACGTCGAAATGATAGTCTGAATGCAGTGAGACGTTTTGTCGACTACGGTCCTTTCAGAACCACCAGCAGCGGAGACGTGTTGCCTTTGTAATGTAGCGAGGGAGAACGGGCCGAGTGACTTGTTTGGCATGTTATAGACAATCTGTAGTCGACTTAAGTACGCTGCGAATTGGAAACGAAGTTCAACAGATACGTGCATGTTTCTGGGGTGTCAAAGGGGTAGAAAGATGAGCACGGCTGGTGACTTCCGCGACTATCCTGGCGATGTGAGGCATAATGCCTGATCCTTTGCTTGGCGCCTTTGGGGCAATGTGTGAAGGCATGTGAAACGGAAGGCACCAACTACTTCACCTTTACCCATTTCAAAGACCTCCTCCAAGTTCCAGCGAAGCTTTTAGCCTTCCTTATGTTCTTCGATAACGACAGAGTCTGTGGATTTGCCCGTGAATCGGACGAGATATCTCGTTTAGCGCTTGAAAATTGCAACGATAACTGTTCTTCCAGCTTGGCTGGTACGGCGTCTAACCAAGCTCTGGCTTGGATGCAATGCAATGGCTCTTCATCCACAGGCGTTGTGAGACTGGATGGAAATGGCGAGTCGTCCGTGCTGCCGGTATGGAATCTGTGTAAATGCTCAGCTCCCTAAGCTCAAAAGTCAGTCACGTAGCTAGACGAGAGACAACGAATCGCCGAACTCACAGTCCTGACCACAAATTGTGAAGGAGCGAACATAATTTGCAAGGTCACCTTTTGACATTGTACGGAATTGTGTAACCATAAATTTAAGGAGCTGATGGAACGGCTGACATTATGTGTCAGGCTAAGTGCTGCCGGTCTGGAACGGAATTCAAGTTTCCAGTACTTATGCGTTCCGCCTACGCCTATATAGTTGTTTTTCATAATTGTCAGCCACATCAGCGATGTTTCCCATCAAATCGTGAAATTGATAGACTAAAATGATACATTCGTTGTTCACCATTAACTAACTTAATCAGTCCACTCCTTGTTGACAGTGTAGTCTCAATAGATATAACTTTTGGGAGCCTACGTAGACTTATATCCGTTGTGGAACAGCAGCAAACAGTGTCACATAGTTCATAGATCCGACACAATAACCGACTCCGTCACCGTCACCGTAGGCATAGGCTTGTCATTAGCCTCCTCCTGCCGTATGGAAAATATCATCGTCAATATGGAGTCACGCCGACAATCAAAGAATACCCACCAAGTTTGTTCGGACAAACTTGAAGGCACTTTGACCATGGGTGCTGAAATGCTGGATGCCAGAACGCTTCTCATTCAAGATACCGCGAGCATTGAGTCTAATATACGGATAAGCACGCGATAGGAACCAGAGGACCGATCGCGATGAGGGAGCGTCATGATTATCGTCACTTACATGGCAACTAGGGTATTATGATTAACTTGAATTGTAGCGATGGAGGGCGTAGGACTTACAGAAAACATTCGCGTATAACTTGGTGACGTTGATATGGACAGGCACCCTGAACAATCATCCGTCAGGTCAGCGAAGGAGACAAGGGGGACACCGTCTGTATGCATACCAGTAGAGACGATTAGGTACAGCAAAGAACAGTATCACCAAGACAGTTTGAAAAATGGTCACGAGAGCGCCGCGCTCGATGGTAAATTCCATCAGCAGTTTAACGAGCGAATCCGAGCTGTAGCTCTACCGCTCAGTAACATTTGGTTTGACAAATATCGGCGCAACCCACCTGCTGAGCCCCGTCCTCGAGCTTGACAGAAAGCTACACAGGCCAATGGTTGCAATGATGTCTGTGAGGGAGCTAATTCCCTTCTGCAGTCCGAAGAAGAGCTGGCAGCAGAATTATATTATTAGCTGATAGAATTCTCTCGAAGAGTAATGTCAGGACGTACCTCAAATCTTGGGTCTCTGTTCGTGAACACTGAACGCTTATATTTGATCATGGCGGCGGTGCAGGCTTTCGTGCATGAGATCTCGCTTGTAAATGCATATATGGGCTTTGAGCTCACCTACTCCGAAAACTACGTGATATTGTCAGCAGGGTGATGCTGAAAGTTAGGAAACGTCTTACCAACTGCGATAAATGCGCCAACGGCCTTTGATCCGTTGTCATCTTGATATGTTAAATCAGAGGGATAGGTTGGAACTTACAACAACTGCTGGCACACATAGGAATGTTTTACTCTTCCTGCTTTTCATCACTACGAGAAACGTCAGTAGAGTCGGGGAGGAGAATATGCTACACAATTACGAAGATACAGTTGCCGCGCGAGGAACATTTGAGCACTAGACCATTCAATGCTTTAATGACTGGAGGAAAATCCACAAAGAACATCTTACATGAACGTTATGAGTGAGGACACTAGACAATCAATTGATAGTCCTCTGGAGTCACACGGTTCAAGGTCGCACGAATAAATGGATGGAAGTTCGTGCATACATTGTGAACGTGCCAAAAGGTATCAACGAGCCGAAATGCGGAACCTAGTAGAAGTCGATGGTCCTTAGAATGTTATTACAGCGACGTGAGCGTGTGGTCACCCACCAAATAATTATAAACAGCTTGTGAAATCAGACAAGTAGACACGACGTCCAGAGTACTAGTTCGATTTTCAGCGACGGTTTCACCCGGAACTTTTCTTGTCCTTACATCGTGATTGCAGCCTGGAAAATACGAATACCTCAGTAGTCACATCAGTACGAGGGACAAAAACACTCACGACGACCTTGATTCCCCAAGGATCACGGGCTGACAGGAAGTAGATGTATGACTGCAGTATACATATCCCGCCGAGGCTAAAGCAGAAAGCCAGGGCGGTTCAAAAATGTCATCGTGGCTTCAGCGACGCGGCTCACCTCGTTGACACGACGAAACCTGAATTCGAGGAACTTTAGCGAAGTGATTTTCAGAAGAAAGAGCCTCCGTACCAAAGAATATAGGTGCCATAATTGGGGACAGGTCGATACCATTCGAGTCTGTCATTGTGACTTACGAAGTCTCCAGGCTATGATAGTGAAGAGTGGAGATAAAGTCGGGGGAACACCAAAACCACATCTTCCACGATATAAATATTGGCACACCAAAACCACATCTTCCACGATATAAATATTGGCACTGTGGAAGCCAAATTGATCTAGACGTGATCCGAAAAATCGGCGACCAACCGTACCAACCGTACGCCTAATTAATTTCGATGTGATCCGAAGATCGTCCAACTGAATTTGGAGAACAGGGAGGGTCATCCGTCTCATCATAGTCTCTATGCCGCTGTATCCACAAGCTCGTCTCCCATTACCGCGAGCAGAAGAGAGCGAAGAACCCTTGGCAGAATCACGTAGACGTGAGCTTCTGCGACCGAGATCAAGGGTCACCGTGGAATCAACCACATGTCGGCAGAATCATCAGCGGACCTGATTGGCAGTTGAGAAGCGTGAGTGGTAGTTGAGAAGAGATAGACGACGTGCCTTCTCTTTTTGGTGTGTCACTCATTGAGTGCTGATACGCTGATGTGTGGTTGTGATGAAAGCTGGTAATGGGGACCCATTAAGGCCACGTCGCTAACACGATTCCGAGACCATGTATTCCACAACTGTCGAACGTACGACGAACACCGACATATCTCATTGGTGGTACACCGCGATCACTCGCCGCTGGTACTCCCGAGCGGCACCAAGGGCCTGCTCGCGATCGCACAATTCTTACGACTTTCCGGAGCATTTACGGCGACGGGAAAACCCCCAGGGCCGAATTACCCGGCTATCGGACATGGCCTCATACCCAGCGGAGTCCCCCCGACCCACACTAGACCACAGCAATTACATCCACAACAATTATCTTACCTCTTACCTACATCATCACCCCACCGCGTCTTTGTCTTAGCTACATGTTGCGGTAAAATGCTAAAATAATTAAATAATAATAATAAAAGGCGCGTGACAATTACGTAAGAAAACACATGCCAGTGTCTATCACGGGCAACTCCATAACAAAGTCCTTACTGTATTGCTGTTTTGAGGGTGTCAATCTTCTGTGCAAATGTGAAGCCAATTGGTAACACAATTAATGCCATTAACACAGGGTCATCATGGCCATTATTGGTTTCACTATGGCTGCTTACCTAAGTACAGTAATCCTGACAACATCATCTTGGAGCAGACACTCTACAGCATCATCATGACTTTGGAATTCAAAGAGCTTTGTACTCTAAGGTGATAACAATGTGTTATCTGTACAAATCAGAGGATACTGTGCTTGACCTTGTGCAAATTGGACCTTGTCATAATGCCCTTGACCATGTATGAAGCTGGGGAAACAAGACCATCATGGCAATGGCACAAACCGTGTCCTGAGGTGTCGACCTCCATCAGTAAAACCTGGGTTTTCTGCCTGCTATGGCTAGCTATGGATAACTATATAGCACTATAGAGTAACCCATAGTAACCCATAGCACCCCTACCAAGGTCCCCCTCTTTACAGTGCTCCAGAGTGCTATAAAGCAATTTCAGGTTTTGCTGATGTCAGCGCCTCAATGACAAATGCTGATTCAATTCAATTCAAAAAAAAAAGCCTCAAATGACAAGTCGGACACATCCATGTCGAAGAGCACAACGCCGAGTTTCTTTCCAACGCCGTCGCTGGTGCGTCGCTGGTTAATGGTTTCATGCCAGAATTACAGAATACAATTTTCTCATCCGCCAGGATCATGCCTTCGCCGGCTTGGGCGCAGGAACTGTCGCCGTGCTCTGCATGCATCCTTTAGACCTCATCAAGGTGCAATTTCAAGTGTCTACCACCCCTTTCCAGACACACACCACCGCCACTGGTTCAGCCTCGCCATCTCACCTCCCTATGTCTGCTTCTCCCTCCGCTTCCGCTGTCGTCCGCAGGATCGGCGTCGGCAACAAGATATATCTCGCCTTGCGCGACATACAAAAGCAGGATGGCTGGCGTGGACTGTACCGAGGTGTCGGCGCGAATATAACCGGAAATGCCAGCAGCTGGGGCATGTACTTTCTCTTGTATGATCTCTCTGCTTCTCCCGAAATATTTGAATTTATACAGTACCCTTTTTTTCTGCTTGTCATTTTAGTTATAACATGCTCAAAAAGCGCATAACGTCCACCGATGATCCACAACAACAGCAGCAGAAAATGTCACCAGGCACTTATCTCCTCTGTTCTGCTCAAGCAAGCGAGTTCGGGATTTGTTCTTCTAGATTCCCGTCCAGCCTCTAATGGCCCCGCTTCTCCGAAACAGGTGCGGCGACTGCGATCATCACTAACCCGATATGGGTCGTCAAAGTTCGTATGTTCACGACGAAACCTGATTCCCCGAACGCGTACCGAAGCCTATGGCGTGCGCAACATTGACTCTTCATTTACTGTATTTTTACGTTTTATACCAATGCTTTAGACGGACTCTCCTCAATATACCGAATAGAAGGCGTCCGGGGCCTCTACCTGGGCACGACTCTGGCTCTTTTCGGTGTCCTTAACGGCGCAATCCAGTTTATGGCTTACGAACAAATGAAAAAGTGGGGTTTTGAGCGGCACAGAAAGCGCTCCAAGCCCGTAGACAAGCTCGTACGCTGAATTTATTGGGTCTCCTTGTTTCTTGCTTCTCACCGAAACTTCCGTGCATACCGCCCTCCTGAACACAGTCGAATACCGCGTACGTCGTGATGAGTGGTGCGAGTAAGCTAGGCGCGTTGGCATTGACATACCCGTATCAAGTGATACGTGCTCGGTTTCAGGTCTGCTACAATGATCTTCTGGACGCGAACGTCTCGCTGACCATGTTTTGGCAGAACGACGCGACAAAGCATTTATACCCCACTATCTCAGCGACGATCCGGCGGACGTGGAGTAAGGAGTCTGTGCGCGGCTTTTACCGTGGGCTCGGGATTAACCTCGTCCGCGTCATGCCCGGCACGTGCGTCACGTTCGTGGTGTACGAGAACCTGGCATGGCTCTTACGGCAAGCGGCCATGAGAC
The DNA here is from genome assembly GCA_951802425.1 of Clavaria fumosa. Classification (NCBI taxonomy): domain Eukaryota; kingdom Fungi; phylum Basidiomycota; class Agaricomycetes; order Agaricales; family Clavariaceae; genus Clavaria; species Clavaria fumosa. The sequence goes on along the minus strand of OX637797.1, from coordinate 3,480,870 downwards.
GGGACGAAAGTAACATCACGAGCGCGAATTGACGTGCTATTATCTTACCAAAAAAGTCCATCATCCACGAACTATAGACATAACAACAGGCTGATTATAATTATTTTATTAACCACAATCAACGTTGTTTTCAAATCGTCCAATAGCGCTGAGCTGTGCAGCGACTGATAAGTCGTAATCACTCCTGCTGCTCTCGCGCAGGTCCTGTGTATTTGATGAAGAAACTCAAGGGAGAGTAGGGTGGGTAAATGAAAAGTTACCACTACATCCACAAGTGAATAAGAAAGAGTGTTTGAGCTTGATAGCTCTGTGTGTTGCATATTCGGTACAAGAATAGGTCGGAGTTTCATTTAGACTTTTACCGTAGCGCGTCACGCCACTACACTTCTCAGTATTGAATAATACTGAGATGTGAGTGTTAGCTCCTTTTTTCATACTCTCTTTTATGTCGCTTATTACATGCGACTACTAGACACTTCACTTTTTAGGTACCTGGATTGTCTAACCCTCAGTATTGAATAATACTGAGATACACTTCACTTTTTAGTCTCTAAGGACGGTCGTAGGGAGAATTCTCTATACTGTGAACACTGAACACCCACCTAGCAAGAATGTGAGAGTGTGAAGGAGAAGAGTGGCAGGGCTCTTTTTTCACAACCTGTGGAGTATGCTTTGAGAAGCCAGAGTTCCCTTCAACACTAGCCCAGATCTTGAAGAAATGGCTTTGGAAAGGGAACTAACAATGGTGTGCCAGATCACTCTGTGCTGACAATTTTGGCTAGAGTAAGCATGACTTTTTAAACATGCAGGTGGTGAGGGTGTTTATGTGTTTTACAGGTGCATGGTGGATTATTACCATAGATAATCTGATTCTTACTTGTCTTGTTCTTTAGGAATCCTCCTTGTAAAATGCACACTCAGTGGGAGCCAAACCAAAATGCTCATGGAACTGGCAGACTGCTATGTAACACCTACATTACACCTTGAAGTGCTACATACAAGTCCATACCATTTTATAGCTGGACTATTTTGCTGATGCTATTCCTCCAGGTCACAACTTCCTCTTGACCTAAACTCAGCCCCCTCGGTGCTTCAGCACCCGCCCGCACCCCATCCATGCCAACCCCCACTGCCTGTGCCTACCCACACCTGCACACCTATCCATCCACCCTGCTCATGTTGCATGTGCCCCATCCACTCCACCATGCCTCTGCAATGGCCCAAGCCCCCATCGCAGTCACATTAATGGTTGGGATTTGAGTCAAGACGACGCCGTGGTGACGAAGTCCAAACATGAATTAATGACCAGGTAAGAGCAATTGGAAGGAATGACTCAGCTAAGAAGGTGTGACGGGTAAATTGACGGAGTCACGCATCACGTGTTCTGTGGTCAAGGACGAGAGGACTCACACTTGGCGTTGTGCCCAAGGGTCTCATTGAGTGTCGGGCGCTAACCATCTCAGCGAAATATGAGTTTCGACCGTGTCTACCACCACGGCGGTCATCATAATCGCAGGCGTCACAGAGGTGAGGAAAAAAACAATACATTGAGACTCTTCCAAACGTCCTCGTCATCCAACAACCGACCAATCCTTTGGTCTTTTACTCCTCAGATGACCATGACCATCGCCGTGAAGTTTTCGAAACACCAGAGCAGAAGCTCAGGTCTGCTATCATCAAGTTGGGCGAAGTGGTGAGTAGCCCCATTCCCTCTTCTGCGCGCTACGTTTTCATGGCCAAATTTTGCAATTCAACCCGCTTCGTCTGTCCAGGATCCGATACAGGAACTTCCTCGTATCGTAAAGCAGATACGCGAACAAGATCCTATCAGTGTTCCTGCTGTAGCTGAAGGATTTCGCATAGGGTGTGTGTTTCGTGGTGCAATTATTAAGCGCAATCTGAGTTATTCCTTGTCTCCATGCAGGGTCACCGAACAACCATACAAAATACCGTATTATGCGGCTGTTCTTCGTCTTCTCTACGATCCTCCTGAGGAGAAGTCTATGCCAGATTCCCCTTCTTTGGGAAGGCAGATCCTAGAGGATTTTTGGAAGGGTTTCCAAGCTTTCCTCGACAAACTTGCATGGAGGGAAATGCGTTTATGCGTGAGCAACGGAAGCCGCATCTCAAGCGTTACCAACCTGACTCATTCCCATTCGTTGATTTAGATACACTTTTTCGCCCACTTGACGGTCGCCGAAGTTGTGTCCGCGGAATCGCTCTCCGCGTTGCTCCAATCTTTCACTGCTGTTCTTGACGAATTCGGCGTGTCACATGCGAGGGCTAAAAGGGCTGCTTTCTGTGCTGCAGAGGGTCTCATGATCGTGCGTTTTCTGATCACCTTTGCGCCACGATCTTTTGCTCAACCTTGTCTTGCAGGGTGGCCATATCCTGAAAACTACATCAGCAGCCACGGTTGCGGAGATCATAAATACAATACATGGATACAACGAAAGCATCTCAAATACAAAGTGGCTCGTTCACCCGATCGGGCAACTTCACGCAGATTCGATCAGCCGTGATGGCGCTGAAGAGGTACAATCTCAGTTTGACATTTTGTGCGCGCAAAAATGACTCAGATCGTATTGTCTTAGCTCCTAGATTCTGCACTGGCAACCTTGAAAACGCTGAACGAGACTGCTTTTGAAGCAACCAAGTCCATGTTGCCCCAACCATATGCGGAGTTTCCTAATATCGATCCCGTCGTCGCGCCCCCATTCCCGCTGCCTTCCGTGTTAGTCCCACCAGAAGTCATAGAACTGGACGCCCTGTCCGCTGATGCCGGTGAAGACACACAAGTCAAAAAAGAAGATTGGCCCGAATATTTTCTCCGCTTCTTCGACAACGAGGTCCGTTTTGCGAGTGATTCGTAATTGCTTGGCTATGTTGAGAAGTCTATGATGTAGGTCACCCCCCAACCAAGCATCCCTTCTGGATACGCCATACGATCAGCTCTGCTGGACATCATCGACATCTTCGAGATTAATCGGAAAGAATGCGCTCGTATTCTACTTGAGTATCCGAAATGGACTGTTCCAGGAACCTTCAAGCCAAAGCCTGGTGCGCCTGTTGAAGTGAACCCTGTAGTAAGCGATAATTGGCAGCTAGAAAGCACTATCATCGAGGTTTGACACACCATGCTCCTATTATTTTATCCGCACTTATTTGTTGTATAGGTTGTGCTTGGCTTGTACCTTGTCCTGCCCGAGTCTTCGCAAAAGTCAATTTATTACATATCGCTCATCACTGAACTTTGCAAACTTTCACCGTCGACTGTCGGACCGGCCGTCGGTAAATCCATTCGCAAGCTGTATGGCAACCTCGGAGAAGGGCTGGACGTTGAAGTTGCTCGTCGCTTCTCGGAATGGTTTGCAGTTCACATGAGTAATTTCGGGTTCCAATGGGTGTGGAAGGAATGGTCGGTACAACTGTGGACTCCTCCATTCAATATCTCACTGTGGTGACAGGATTCCAGACCTTTCTTTGGCCGAAGAACACTCGAAGCGCACATTCATTCGCCGAGCAATCGAGTTTGAGATACGGTTATCTTATCATGATAGGATTTTGAAGACACTACCCGAGCCTATTCAAGTGGCTAGTGCGAACGCGATCCCGGCTGATGCTCCTGGGCCACTTTTTGAATACGATGAACCAGGTACGTCTCTCTTTCCTTTCCTTTCTCCCTCTCAATACACCTGCGATGATGACTTGTGCAGAGCATCCTCAGCATGATGCTGCGCAAACCACCCTGAATCACTTCCGCGGACGGGCGACAGCGGAAGACTTGGTTTCACACCTTGAGACCCTCAGGACCTCATTGGAATCCCACGAGGATCTCGGCGTCAACGTCGACACTGTCGTGCGGTCAATCGCCATACAGTCCCTTCTGCACATCGGTTCTCGATCGTTCTCTCACCTCTTGAACGCGATCGAGCGTTATCTACCATTGCTACGCGCTATCTCCAGCGGCGAGGTCGGCCGGGGCGCAGATGCCAAGACGGATATCCTTGACGCAGCCTCTGCCTTCTGGAAGCGCAACCGCCAGATGGTCGCCATCGTCTTTGACAAGCTGATGCAGTACCAGATCGTGAGCCCCTGCGATGTCGTGCAATGGACGTTCGCGCGCGGCGGCACGGCGGCGGCACTGGTCGGGGAGCGCCGTGAGCGGAGTCTGGACGCCTTTAGATGGGATTTATTGAAAGGCGCTCTGGATAAAGCGAATGGACGAGTCATGATCGCGAGGAGGAAGGTGACGGCCCTCCGAAAAGAAGAGGACGACAACAGAGCAAGGGCGAAGGCGAAAGAGGACAACCCAATGGAAGTGGACGGCGATGCAAAAATAGGTGAATCTCACAACTCGCCACCCATTTCACATTCCTTTTCCTGATTTTTATCACTACGACAGACGATGTGCCCATGGCGGAGAATCCAGTGCTTACCACAGCATTGAAAGCTTTCACTAGCTTGACCCTGGAGCAACGAGAAGCCTTGTCGAAGACGCTGGAGGGATTCATGTCCTGCTTAGTCTTGACTGACCAAGATCACCCTGCGAACGACCCGTCTCGTCGAGTCCTAACAGAGCAGGCCTGGCTTGACCGCTTGAGCTGGAGCGCCGAACAATGGCATGCATGGGAGACTTGGGGATGGTATAGACACTTTTGCAGATATGTATGTGTTTCCTCCGATAACGTTCTTGTGTCCGATCCATGGATGGAGGTCTGTTGCTGACATCGAGCCGTTTCCGACCAACAGTACTCGCCCTATCTCCGCAATTATTCTGTCACTCTGAGCACAGTGTCCTTCGCCAAGATCGAAAGGTCTACGGATCCTTCTGCGGTGCTCATGAAAAAGATATGGAATGTAGCCATTGGTCAGGAATGAGGATCTGGGCTATTTATGTACTATACTATATGATTGCTAGCAATGGCTCATTTTAGTCCCTTTTAAAAAGTAATCTTGGGGTACAGGTGTGTCCGAATTGACTCCGCATGGTGGAGTGACACCGGTCTAAGGAAGAGAATGTATTATTACTGTAATAAGTTATAACCACATTGAAGCAAGTCATGATTATGATGTGGTGGCCGAAGGGCAAAACGGAGTACTCGAAAATAGTGTTTGTCATAATAGATATGTTTGAACGAATTGCGGACTATTAAATATAAGCACATCGCAAAGTCCATCGTCCGAGCACCGTGTTTTGTAGATCTCAAAGGATGAAAAATTAAGCAAGTCCGAAGACGGGTATAATAGATTGTCCATAGATTCGGTCAGCAATCTCAGGCCTCCACCATAGCAGCCCTCTCGGAGCCTTCCGCCTTGGGGAAGAGCGATGACCTTGAGTGCATCATGATCAATCTCCTGAATGCACTGTCCCGACCACTACGCGGAGCAGGCTGACCATCATTCTCCGTCGACGCGCCCGACATAGGGGCGGCTGCAGCAATGTGCCTTGTTCCCCTCGCAGTGGCTGTAGTGCTCTCAGACGCGGACGGGGGAGTTAGATCGTTCGAATGCCCTTTCGCGGCACCCCAGACCCGGCTCAGGAAACCTGAGGCGGAGGAACTCGTGAGGCTGGAGAATGCGGAGGGCGTGCTCGCGGTTGACCTGCCTGCGTTCGCAGGGACGCCTGTGGATGTGTCCGTGTCCGTGCCCGTATCCACTTCCGCGTCATCGACATCACCACCGTCGTCCTTGTTGTCGAAGAATGAACAGGCTGCGCTCACTTGTCGACCGGCAACGCTACGATTCCTCTCTGGCGAAGTAGAGAGACACGGGAGGCATCTAACCGTGCCCACGGAATTCACGGAGCCTCCAGAGGGCTTGCGACAGCGCTCACGGACGCTCCAAGTGTGAGGAGGGTAGCAGTGGGTCTGTAGGGCGGCAACAGCAGAATTAGGCTTTCCAAGACATCTGGAGTTATCACAGTCTACCAGCCGCTCTTGAACTCTTTGGGACGGCGAAGGGTCATCGGACTCGCTATGGGTGCTACTCTCCGACGAGCTCGACGAGTAGTACGAGCCAGAGTCATCCGTGAGAGAATCGAAGGCGGACACGGCGGAACAGGCTGTGGCGTTGGTTGTGGTCACTGTGCCGAAGTTGCTAAACACACTGCTAGATGGTGAGGAGATAGGGAGGAAGGAAGAGGCGCGGCGGAGATGGGTAGACGACAGACGCTTGGCGATGCCTCGAACGGCGGAGACGAGGGTGCTCGCTGTCGTCTGTTGCGAGTGGTGGTGATACTGAGTAGGGTGTTGGTGATGCACGTTTCTGGATGAGGGTTTAAAGACCTTAGTGTCGCGGTCGGACGGGGGGGTCACCAGAAGTGCTTGGGCGAGGGCGCGGGCTTTGCTCGCTTTGGAAACTTTCTCGACAGCCTCGAGCCGAGTCAGTTGCGCCGTGGCTGACATAAGCGGAGCAAAAGTATTATATGCCTCGGACTCGCTCAGGCGGAGGTCGTAGCCGAGCAGGAGGAGCACCTGGCACTCCATAAATTTGATGTCCCTGATTTCGAAGAGCTTGGCGTAATACGCCCAGTGTTTATTGAGCGGGGGGGAGTCGTTGAGGTATTTCGCAGAAATGATTAGCAGGGCGAGGAAGACGCGGTGACGTGTGGACGTCTCGCCTTCGTAGTGTTTGGTCAGAAAATCTGTATACGGCGAACGAAGAGAAATAGAGAGTGGTTACCGATTGCGGTGGGCGGAAGCTTCTTTTTAAGACGGTGAAGATAGATGAGTGTCGTAAGGAGCGTAGGAGCTTGAACATTGGAGCGCCGCACGAGATAGACGATAAACGATTCCAATGGAATGAGCGGCGGTGATTGAGGAGACGAGGGCGAGGAAGTGTCCATGTGGGCAAAGTCTGTTTTGGTCGGGGTGGTAGGTGGGGTGAGTAAAGCAGGGTTGTTCACCTTTTCTTGCGGTGACTGCTCAATCCGTATCACGCGAGTTATCTCTTCCGCGATGTAAGACATCATGAGGGGGGACACATCTTGGCAGAGCAATCGAAGGAGATCTGGGTTGTGACTTTCCCGCGGCACAAGAGAGGCAGGCCAAACCGCAGGCATCTGTCCAAGTCAGGGGGAAGGAGCGGGGAGACGATAGTAGATATGTGTGGTCGACAAGCAGGAGGAGGAGGAGGAGGAGGAGGAGGGAGTTAGGAAAGAACCCGTCGAGGGAAAGATATGAAAATAAAATAAAATGACAAGCTAGAGGACCAGGGAGTTGTCCTCCTGCTGTTTGAATTGATTAAATTCGAACGAGGCCTTTCGTTGTCTTCGTTTCCAACAAAACTCGCAAGGACTTCTCGACCGCAACGAAATCAGAGAAAATTGGTTGGAGATGACGCCAATGAAGAAAGAAGAAAATAGTGAGAAAGCAGTGGGTAGAAGAGAAATTTTGAAACCATCTTTTGACGCCGTCTGGCCTATTTATCCGTTTCCTTTCTGCCTGGAAGTTGAGACTGGAGGCTGACTGGCGCGGGGACTCTCAACATACATGCCATGTTCGCGGAGTGTGAAAAGTGAAAAGAAAACGCTTCGGTTGTGTTACATAATACAACTTCCTTTCTGATCATTATGAAATCGATCGAGTGGTTGATCGCGGTAAGCTGGATTTTCAGTGGTTGTTGCAGGTGCGTTTCTACTGCTCGTAGTCCTCTTTTTTGTGGTCTTCAAAACACCATCGAAACATAGCAACGCCATTACGTTGGAAAGCGTCACCTCTCAATGTCCAAACGCAGGGTCTCTCATTACTTTTTTGCAATTCATTCTTATTTCTCTTGTTGGCCTCCCAAACCACATCACGTTCAAGTCGTCGGCTTATGCCATACCATACCCTACACTCAAGACGCGCAGAATTTCAGCCCTTTCGTATCTTGCCCAAGTATCGCTCTACTTCACAGTCTCATATCTCAACAGTCTCGCCTTCAAGTTCCATGTCCCGATGTCCGTTCATATCGTTTTTAGAAGTGGTGGTTTGTTTATCAGCATGATTCTCGGTTGGCTCCTTCGTGCTAAAAAGTAAAATTAAGCTGATAGGACCTCGTCTGCATAACTGACCAACCTTTTTTTCTCATCGACAAGATACACCCCGCGGCAAATTCTATCCGTTCTCTTTGTCACTGCCGGCATCGTCATCAGTACCCTGTCCGCCGTGAAGCCCACATCAACTTCAAGCTCATCTATGAGTCATTTTGATCTCACCGAATACATGACGGGAATTGCTCTCCTGTCGCTTGCTCTCCTTCTGTCTGGCTTTTTGGGCATCGTGCAGGAATACACGTATACTCTGCTGGCGTTTCACACCGCACGTGGAAAGAAAACTCATGAAAACGGACAAAAGCGCGAGGTGGATCCAGATCCTTTGCCATGGCAAGAATCTTTCTTCTATCTCCACTTCTTCGCCATCCCCATGTTCCTCCCGTTCCGCACCGATCTGGTCATACAGCTCCGAGAAATCAACGCCGGGCCACGGCTGCATATCCCGCTCACAACGGCTGCCGCCGCCATATTGCCACCCGTCTCTTTCCCCTCGTTATACATACCCCTCGCCCTCGGCGCGCTCGCGGCGCTTGCGTGCGCTGCCGGCGTGAACAGGCTCACCACCCGTGTCTCTAATTTGACTGTCACACTCGTCTTGGCCCTCAGGAAAGCCGTTAGCCTCATTATCAGCGCGTCGTTTCTCTCCTCATCGAGCACCGTCAATCATGCACACTTGTGGTTCGGCGCCGCTCTCGTGTTTGCGGGGACTATTGGATACTCTCACGAAACTCACCGCCTCAGGACGGGCATGGAAAAAGGAAGAACGGAATAGGTCACGTCGCATGCAGGTGGGGGTCCTGATAATCAACGTATTTTTAGAAAGCAAGCATCACCCTAACTATAGCCGTGCGTTGCGAGGCATCCTTTTCATTGCCTGCCGCACCCCAAGATCACCCATCACGTCCTCCGCACCGGCAAGGATGGAATCGAAAGGCGACGTTCGATGGTACTAAAAACGCATCAGAATGAAAAAGCAAGGTGAAGAGCCTCGTCGAGCGAGATCCTACGTTCTCGATGATCTTGCCCATACCCGTCGTGGTGATCGCCCGTCCTCCGAAAATCTGCGTTGCGTCCTCGGCAGTCTCTCGACTGCATTTGGAGACGAACCTAAGCAAAAAACAATAGCATGACGAGACCGCATTCTGACTAAGTCGAAGGGCAACACACTGTTTCAGGAGTCCAATCGACCCTGCCAGCTTACTCGACATTTCATCGTACGACATCTGCGGAACCAGTCAGTCCGCTCACGAACCACAATCTAGGAAGGGATCATATCTTTACGTTGTTCATCTGATGCGTGATGGACTCAATCCAACTCTGCCCAGCCTCGACACGGGCGATCATGTTCGCGAGTTTCGCACGAATGACTGGCTGCGCCGTAAGCGGCTTTCCGAAGACCATGCGTTGAGTCGCCCATCTACGATATCCGCATCGCCCTTGTCAGTTCCTGGCGCTTCACGAAAGATGGAGCGCGAGTGCAACGGGTCGCGGGAGAAAAAAAAGGGGCCTCACTTCAAACACTCTTCGACGATCAGCCTCTGCGCGCCGATCGACTGCCCGGTCACCATCCATCGTTCGTGGTTGAAATTGCTCAGAATGACAGACAGGCCGTTTCCCTCCTTTCCGAGCGTGTACGAGATTGGCACGCGCACTCGCTTGAAGACGACGTACGCCGTCCCCGCCGTGGCGGAGTATGACGTCTTGATCGGTTTGGTGGATACTCCCTCGGTGCGAGGAACGAGAATGACGGTGAAGCCGGTCTATCAGCACCAAGCAAGTTCATTAATCGGGTGAAGAGAACTAGAAAGGGGATTGTACCTCCGTCTTGCATCCTGTGGTGAAATAATCTGCGAAAGTGCCTGGAAACGGAGAGTTGGGTTGTACTTCTTACACGAGCACTTGGAAGTTACCATTCGTAATCCATCTGTGGAGTTCAGATTCAGCCAGTGTTGAGATAACTCTGCCAGAGCGCACTTCTTCGTTCCCGTGATTACCCATTCGTTTCCCTCTTTGACCGCTGTCGTTTGCAAGCCGCTCACGTCGCTCCCGGCAAACGCTTCACTTATCGCTAACGCAATGAACTTTTTCCCTGACAGCACTTCGTCGGCGACTCTGGAAGATAGCTCTAGGTTGCCATAATTCATAACGGGTGGAAGACCGATGACACCGCCGTTGAGAAGCCCATCAAGGGCCCCGCGCGTTCCAAAGCGCGCGAGCTCGGTGTTGATAATGAACTGTGCAGAACCATCAGGTGTTCGTGTTGGTAAACGCACCCCTTGTCGCGTACCTCGTGGAAGTAGTCAAATTCTTCGGGCTTGACAACTCCATTCATCAATACCCGGCCCTTCAGTTGCTTTCCTGGCCCCAACCGCATAGCAGGTAAATTAATTGCCCTGGACATGTGTGATGGCTTAGCGGAGACTTTGAGTTAGCAAAGTAAGACTGTGAACGCACGCCATCTTGTCAATCAGCGCTTGAGATATCTTTTTCCCAGTCTCTTCGCATTGGACTGCCTCGGGCTGAACGACCTGCACCAGGAACGTGCGCAGTGCTTTCTGGAAGGTGCGGTGGTTCTCTGTGTAGTAAGGCGAGAAGTAGCCTTTAGAGAGCCACGTAGGCTCAGCATACGGTACGTCGGAGAGCTCTCCCGCGGCCAACAGCTGGATGACCTCCTTCTGACCTTGGACCTTGCCGATCTGGAGACGGGCATATTGAGGCTTCAGTAGGACCTCGTGCCGGTGAAGGCTGAAGAACGCGTCGGTTGCGTCCTTGCCCGCTTTGAAATATAGGCTCAGACAAGAGTTCTCCCTATAGCAGAAGGCACCGGTCAAATTCACCTATTGATGATGCCCATAGCACCGTCGGCCCTCCAGGATGGAGGTCTGCGAACCGCGAAACGTCGTAGACTTTCGAGTCTATGATAATCCACTTCGTTTCCAAGTCAGCATCTGGTGTCTCATGGTTGGACCCCGCCTTACTAGGTCTCCTTCCTTATTATGCTGTAAAATGAATATTCTGAGCAACGGCGTGAAGTGGTGCAGCCTGCAGAACGGTGTACCTTGGCAACTTCCTCGAGGGTGAACTCCTTGAGTTGGGTGCTGGCCATGGTAGATGGGTAAAATGCATCCCGTGAATGGTCCGGGCAATGTCGAGCCGATCGAAATCACAGGCTCTCAAATCTCAGCGCTTAGTTCTTGCCGGTGCCTGCACCCGTCGCCGTGATTTCCCAATCGGAAAGACGGTTCTTACAGAGCTGCCTTATTTACATTTACGCGCGGATATCTTACATGGCATACTGACAACAATTATAAAGATGCTCGGCAGGTTCAAGTCGTATCACAGCTTTAACGAGTGTCTTAGAGTGTGTATCTGTAGGATACAGGGGGACTTACTTTGAACAAAAAACCAAGCTGACGGATATTGATTACATTAGTGTAAAACGAAGGTGAGATGATGTTCTACTCACGTCCTCTGGAGTCAATCGTCCCATCGCCTTGGTATGACAAAGAATGTCAGACTACGGTTTCAAAAGGGGATGAACAACATACCGACTCGTCTGCGGATAAGGTTGCATCCACCATGGCTAGCTTCTTTTCTTGCAGCTAAAAATCAAGTATGCATTGTGTAAGGCGAAGGATGCAAATGGGGTAATTACTAACCTGAACAATCCGGCTCTCAATACTGTCCTCAATTACCAGCTTAATGGCTTTCACTGGTCGATATTGCCCCAAACGATGTATGCGATCCATCGCCTCTGCGATCGGCTGAGGCCTCGTTGAAGAATGCAATAGAAACTTGGGCACTTACGGTATTCCACCTATTGCGACGCGAAGAATCTGAGTGGCGGGGTGCTGCCATCACCTTGGGCGAGACAACTTACCGCGGGATTCCACCAACTGTCCATCAGGTAAACGCGGGACGCCTCTGTAAGGTTCAGAGCGACGCCTCCTGCCTTGAGACTGACCAGGAATACGGTTACATCTACATTGTTCACTGGCGAGGTTTTAGACAAGACACGGTGTTTAAAGTGTGACGGAACCTTGATACTAACTGAAATGTTGTATAGTGAGATCGCGAGCCTGAGGGCTCATGGTCCCCTCAAGTCGGCAAATCTACCACGATCATCAGATTCCGATGGGAGGAGCAATGCGAAACGCGCATGCCCACCTTGAAGCCAGCTTTCTGCAGCCTGAAAGCAATCAAATCAAGGAAGTTGACAAATTGACTAAACACAAGGCTTTTAGTTGTCGCGTCTTGAAGTCGTAAATTGCTCAGCTCTTCCACAAGCGCTTCTATTTTGGACGAGGATCGCCAACATTCAAGGTCAACCCGGCCGAGAATTCCCTGCCGGGCCGGGCGGACATTCTCCTCAAGTTCAAGCGCAGGCGCGTCCAGGTCAATTGTGAGTGGAACATGACATACTGGACAAGCAGGCTGTGGATATGTTGGTTACACGTGCCAGTATCGTCTGTAATAGAATGTTGAGTGACGCAAACGCACGATGTGTTCCACAGCGCTATCTGTATATTGTTTGATGCACTGTCTGTCGAAGATATGCCGGCATTTGGACATGATGGCATCTTCAGCGAGGTCATTGCAAAGTCGGCAGACGGTAGCTTCGCCTTCTTCCTCTACAAACACCCCAGCGTTGCTTTTGCTTCGAATGACTAAATCAGGATGGCAGGCCATTTGCCTCATGCGAGTGAGCCTAGTAAGGAGAAGAATATTGAGACGCAAGTCAGTCCAGTTTTGAGGTCACTGACAAGCTGAAGATGTTGGAATAATCTGAAAAAGCAACCATTCAGGGAATGCCGCGTTGAAATAGTCATGACGCACTGTTCAAAATTGTGCCATGGTCAAGATATGTATTAAACTGTCTCTTTGCATCAGAAAAGAGCGATTGATAGAGCTCTTTTTCTTCTGGACTGAAGTAATCTCTGCGTATGATTACTGTCCGTGGAGGCAGTCCCAGGTCATCGGCCTTTTGGATCTTTGGATGCAGTTAGAAGGAGCCTTCGACAAAGGCAGAAGAAACAAACTTTGGTGCGGCGTAACATTACCCTGTCCAGCAAAATTTTTAGCTTTTTGAAGGCGCTCCCACCAGGCCCAAGCATTCCGTTCTTCTGGATTGGTGTCAAGATCTCATTGTTCCAGAAACATGTCTTCAGAAGGGAGATGAGCGGGACATGATGCATTTACTAGTAACGTCGAAGACATGCTGACGCACATGTTGCATGGGACCGTGTCCACATCCTAGACATGTAAAAATGAGATATGTTTGTTGGTAGGAGAAGTGCATGCACCATCACAATTCCTCTTATTGGTGAATTTCCAATGCAGAGACTTGCAGTCGCATTTTTTGCCTGTATATTTCATGAAGTAAACATTGAGCTGGAGGAAAACCGCTTACAAAAATAATAGCTGAACGGGTCCCCTCCTCTATCCGCGACGTCAGCGAGGGAAATGGGCCGAAGAGGTTAGGACTCAACAGGAATCGAACAAGACTGTATAGCTCTCCGACTCGGTTCTGCAAAGGGGTTCCAGACAAACACCATTTGTACTTGCTATTGAGCTCAAAGCATGCTTTAGCGGTATTGGTGGAACGTTCCTTGATGTTATGCGCCTCATCGAGCTGCAACCGAACCGGTGAAAATGAATTTCAGGGGGGTGATGATGGGTCTTACGACGATTCTATTCCAGTTGATTGCATGGAGAGGTGAGCTTTCTTTGATAATTTCTCCACCTCGTTTGAAACCGATCTGTTGCCTGCGGAAGCAGCTCTCTAAGACAGCATACGTTGTAAGCACCTATGAGGGTAAATATGCAACGCTCTCATTGGAACAAGTCGAAACATGGACGCACTATGTCATACTTCTTCAACTCGTCAATATTGTTCTGCCTAGATGAACCATGCCAAACTACAACACTCATGCCACTCGTGCGGTTAATAATTTCGTGCTTCCATTGCATCACGGCAACCGTTGGACTGACAAAAACTTTGAGTACATATGACAGGAGATGGTAGTAGGACGTACGCAACGACGAGGTTAGACTTGATAGCGTCGGTGACCATCAAAGAAAGAATTTGTATAGTCTTGCCCATCCTATTACTCATGAGTTGATACGATGGTCTAAAAAACATAGTAAACGCACCCCATCTCATCCTGAAACATTTTTATAAGACATGGAAAATATGCGATTGGGGAAGACATTACCGCCAACATTCCACCACTCCAAGCACCTTTTTCCTGCTCTCTCATCCAATACAAGCTCTCGCGCTGGAAAGGCAGGAGAACAACTCTCAGATCCGCCGGTTGCTCGCCTTGGTGAGGCTCGACGGTCGGACGACTCCCTATGTCATCCCACACATTTACCAGTTCGGGATGTTGGCTTTGCAATGCGATAGTTGTTCTCTCGGCCTGCGGAAAAGCAGCTGAGCAGATTTTAGCTGACATGGTGAAGGAACACGCACTGGCGTTAATTTGTAACCAAGCCTTCTCACCAATTCGCCAGTGCGACGACGGCGTAAAGCAGTTCTCTGTCTGTTCCCTCTTCTCTGATGGAGTACGCTGGGCGCAGATGAAGAGCTACGGCTAGAGACAGATGCATCGGATTCAGAGTCTTCAGACCCCGGCACATCCTCCACAAAATCCTCGTCCTCAGAGGAAGCATAGCCGCGCTTTTGACGATGGCGCTTTGCAGAGGCAGCGCGGACGGAGGTCGTGGAATTCACAAGAGACGCCGATTGTGACGACTGACCAACTCGGCCATTAGATGCCGCCTCCAGCCTCGCACTCCGCAGCGACATGTCGATGGCTAAGCTTAGCAGGGCCTCTTCGTCTTCTTCTACTTGAAACGCTTCATGATCTGAAGACATGGCCGAGAGACGAGACTCGTCGGGAAACTCAACTTCAGAGTCAACGCATTCGGACTCGATGGTAGGCGCGTTCAAATCGTTCTCGAAGGCGTCCTCAGGTACATTGTCAAAGCTAGTCGCGTGTTGACCACTCTGGGCTGGCGCGACGAGAACGTTCCCCCCTTTGTGCGCGCTGCTCGAGAGACGCGTCTGTTGAGAAGATTTATGAGAGTGACGCGTTTTCATAACCTCAAATCAATGTAAAAACAAAATTCTTACTTGGATTTCAACGAACGCTTTCATATTAAGAGCCCTTCGCTTGACCGGCGCGACTTGTGAGTCATTCGCTTGGGCCGTTCCGCTCAACTCATCAATGGTTGCAGAACGTTTTCTGTTATTGCTTCTGGACAACGCTCTTGAGCGTCGCGTGGATACTGTGGCTTTGACCGCTTCTTTGTGCGTGTCTCGGTCATCGTCCGATGTCAACGGGCTCTCTGACAGAACGGAGCTCTTTGTGCTGAAAATGGGAGAGACTGTGGTTGTAGGAGCCGCTGAAGAGAGAGAGGGTGCAGCGCGTCTCTTAGTTCTACGTATTGCACGCGCCATGGTGTACGGTGCTGCTGAGAGAAGAGTCGAGCCGCGCTAGTGGCGCAGCCCTGACTCATTTACAGAAAATTAATCGCGCGCTGCGTCAAACAAGTACAAGCACATATTTGTGGCTGTGCTGTGCCAAGGAAGAGTGCTGTGGCTGTGCCGTAACCATGCATTACATAATCTATTAGTCCAAAGACGTGTCTCGTATCTCCTCCGTTCCAAACCTCAACCACTTTCTCCCTGTCTCGTTGCGAATGCGACTCTGCGCGCTCTGGTCGCTTCTTGTCTTGCTAAATGGTGTCAACGCCGACAAGTCTGGGTCCTCATTATACCCGCCGGGTCTTTTACCGCAGATCAACCACGCGAATTCTTTACTCTCCTCAGGGAAATACATTGATGCAGCAAAGGCTTATTCAGAAGCCATTGGTACGTGTCTTATGATGGGAAATCTCTTCGTCCCAGAGCCTGTGATGTGAGCTTCCTTGCCCACATCGCAAGCGCTGTCCGCCCCATTTGGCCCTTCCCTGTTCAGAATATTGACGGACTCTGGTACAGAGCAATCGCCATCAGATTATCTACTTTACTACAAACGTGCGACAGCCTATTTCTCTTTGAATAGGCACTCTTCTGCCCTTGAGGACTTCGAGAAAGTTCTTCACCTGACTTCTTCCACGTTCGACAATGCCTTCCTCATGAAAGCCAAGATCCACACCAAGGACGGGCATTTCTCTGATGCACGAGAGGCTCTGAAGCGCTACACCGCCAAAGTGCAGGGTGATCAGGTTGCGACAGATCTCATGTTCGCCATTTCCGAAGCTGAGGCGGCAAGTGATAAAGCCAACAGAGCAGCGAAAGCCCAGTTGTGGACAGCATGCGTGGATTTTGCGAGCAAGGGGCTAATGACGTCCCCCTTTTCTGTCAGGCTGCGACAGCTACGTGTAGAATGTGCTCTGGCCGCAGGTGAAATCGAGAGCGCCGTTGGCGACCTAACGTTCGTGTTTCATTCGATCACGTGGATCTGCTCTGACACAATATCTTTCTGTAGCCGTCTTATGAACATAACACCGTCTTCGACCACATCGCTCATGCGAATATTCCGTCTCGCATACTTCTTTCTCAAACCCTCTACCCCACCATCCTCCTCCCCTGCAGTATCCGCCCTTAAGCAATGCCTACATCTAGATCCAGACTCCAAGCATTGCCTTGCTGCACATCGTTTTGTGAAATCGTCCGACAAGTTGTTCTCTAAAATAGAGAGTGCTCTACAAACAAAAGACTGGCACGGCGTGATTGCGCTTGTCTTGGGCAGAAGTCCCAACAAGCTACTCGGGGACGGGCTTCTACAGAAATTCCAGGTAGCAATGGAAGAGTTCGCGTTGCCGGAACTCCTTGCCGTTGAATCTCCCTCCCGCGCCGAATTTCCCATGCCGTCTGCGGAGAAAAGCAGCTATCGACGCCAAATTCTTCTGAGTGCGGTGTGCCGGGCATACACCCACATTGGGACCTCACGTAGAGGAGAACGTTGGTGTGATGCCCTTTTGGCGATGGACGGGAACAGGGAAGATGTGGACGGTTTGACTGGCAAAGGCGACGCAGCGCTGCAAAGAGAAGAATGGGAGGAAGCTGTCAGATACCTCGAGAGAGCGTTCGAAGCCAGCGGCAGGTCTGATTCCGAGGTGCGCCTCGTACCCCTGTCATTTCCGTTTGCATTAACGCTCACTCGTCTCCTACGTACTCAAAGGTCCACGAACGTTTGCAGAGGGCAAAGCGTTTGTTGAAACAGTCGAAACAAAAGGATTATTACAAGGTCCTCGGGGTCGCAAGGGATGCGGATGCGAGAACAATCAAGAAAGCTTTGTTTGTTACTCCCATTCACTAATGGGATGACCCTTGCTAAGCATTTCCCTTGCAGTCGTCGGGCAGCGATGAAAGCCCATCCAGACAAGGGTGGCTCCGAAGCTAAGATGGCAACTGTCAATGAAGCTTATGAAGTTCTGTCTAAGCCTGGTATGTTTCGCCGATGTTTTCAAGCCTCCGACGCCTCATTCCCTCTCAGAGCTCCGTGCCCGGTTTGATTCGGGTGAAGACCCGAACGATCCGATGGCGTCGCAACATGGACACCCCTTCACAGGCGACTTCAATGGAGGGCATCCTTTCTTCGCGAATTTCTTCCAACAGAGCGGCGGTCAGGGATTCCATTTCCATCATAGCCATCACTAGATATCAACGCTGTGCGGATTGAGAAAATAGTCATGCCTGATCTACTTACGACCTGTAATATTTACATCTCCTAATTCATAGTGGTCCGGGACAGCCAACCAATATGCCATTGGCCGGAAGCAGAACCGCAGTCTAAGCGTGACATTTTTTTGCACTGTTGTAACCCTAGGTTTGGGGTTAGGGCTTGATACCATGTTCCGGCGATCCTTGATGTGCGCGTCCGCGCGACGGTATGCAACGCAAGGGACTGTCTACGGCCAGCCCCTCTCACAATCTCACCCGCACCTCGTAGCACCGGATCATCTCACACCAGGCATTCCAGCGGAAGATTATGAAGCACGTCGCAGGAAGTTGATGGACTCGCTTCCGGACGACAGTCTTGTCGTATCCCTAGCCGCTCCCATGAAATATATGTCGGCCAGTGCGTTCCTCTGACCTTTGCGAGTGCGGGCGCTTATAATTCCCCCCCAGATATATTGTAAGCACTGCCAGGAAACATATACTTGTGCTCACCAGGCCCTTTCTCCAGTTACAAATATCGCCAGAATTCAGACTTCTGGTACTTGACAGGCTTTGAGGAGCCGGAATCTGCTGTGGTACTGGGTGTGTCCTGGCTCAAGTGTCCGGTGGCATTGTTTTGATCCTCGTGTTAGAAAAAATATCTTCATCTAAAGGGTATCGCATGACTTTGTTCCTACGCGGCAAAGACGCGCGTTCGGAAAAGTGGGAGGGCGGGAGGTGAGTCAATAAGTAATATGTCAGCCTTCCAATAACATGTGCGCGACAGAACCAGCCACAAGGACGCGCTTCACATCTTCTCTGCCGACCGAACGCTATCGACCTCTGAGCTGCCTGCACATCTCCGTAGCCTGTTCCCTCTCTACTCACATATTTATATGGATATCCCAGCGTCACCAACGCCGTCTCTTCAGCGCCTTCAATGGCCATTTTTTAGGCCTAAGCTCCTCAAATACTTGCTAACTTCAAGAGAGGAAGGTGACTCCGTCCTCAACATGTTGGAAAGCTCAAAGAGAAAGCCGCTAGCGCTGGAGATTAGCAAATTGCGGACTATCAAGTCTCCCAGTGAACAAAAGGTTATGCGCACTGCAGCAGCTATTAGCGCGAAGGCCCATACTAAGGCATGTCCTTTACAGAGAATTTCTCCTTTTCTACGACAATTGACAATTGGCGCTGCGCCAGACGATGCGGTTTGCCAGACCAGGCTTATCAGAAGCTGCTCTTGCAGCTCACTTTGAATATACATGCCGACTCGAGGGATCCCAACGTCCCGCGTATGTACCTGTCGTCGCTTCAGGGTGCGTGGTGAACTTCTTTTGGCTCTCGCCACATTCTTTTGATCGGACATAGGAAGAACGCATTAATTATTCATTATACTGATAACAATCACCTGTTACCGGAAGACGAGCTCGTTCTCGTTGACGCGGGCTGTGAATACAAGTGTGTGTCCCCGGATTTCCAGCTCAACTTCGCGCTGACCTTCCGTTTCAGTGGGTATGCCAGTGATATCAGTCTGTGCTCCTACTTCTCTGAGAGGATTGAATCTTAAATTCGGCCCAGCTCGAACGTATCCAATATCAGGGAGGTTCACCTCAGCCCAAGGGGAGCTGTATTCCGTGGTACTTTCGGTACAAAAGTCGCTCATAGCTCTCTGCCACACGGCCGGGTCTGCGCATTCATTGGACAGTCTCCACAAAGAAAGTGTGAAACTACTAGGAAGGGAGCTTGTCAAAGTAAGCGCTGTGGTCTGTTCATCTACGGTTCTAGTCATTTGTGAATGGATTATTTAGGTTGGGTTTGATTTGTCTTCCGGAGACCTGGAAGGATCGTTGTACGAACACCTTGTGGGACATAGTATCGGCATAGGTCAAATAAATTCCGCTTCCTGTCATCTTTCATTGAGGTCCCTTATCGGCGCTGCGCAGATTTGCATGAATCCCTTCCCCGCTACGCGCCGTATGTCATGACCCATGTTCACGCCTCGTGCCTGGAATAATACCACCCTGAGCAGATTAGCAGAAGGGATGGTCATCACGGTTGAGCCCGGTCAGTGCCACCCCATTCTCGCTTGTACAACAACCCTCACTTTGCGTCTGGATACCTAGGCATCTACGTCCCGCCTTCCTCTGCCTTTCCTAAGCAGTTTCACAACATGGGGATCCGCATTGAGGCTGGTATCCCAGTCCGAGTCTGCCTTTCTATTCCCTGGCCCTCTGACGCCCTTTTGATTAGGACCAAGTCCTTGTCACTAAAGAAGGACCCATTGTGCTGTCCGCCCATGCGCCGAAGGAGGCGCGTCAGAATATTCATTACGTGGATTTGTTCCCTGACTCCTTTTCAGATCGTAGATGTAGAAGGCGCATGCCAGGGCCTGCTTGGGCTGGAGCCATATTAAGTGCACTCTATGAGCATCCAAAAGCGAGAGACAATCAATTGGCTTTGCGGACAGAGCACGTCAGGTAGCGGAATAGAGACAAAGTAGACGTATCATAAAGCATTTATGTGCGATTCGGTAGAGAACATAGTTTCAAACTTTCACTTTCAATCAACGATAGCCCAATGGCATCGTCGTGTTTTTCATTCTGCTTCTTTGAATTCTGCTTCTTTGAATTCACCCAAGCCTCGAAGGACCTGCTCCCTTCTCAACCAGTTCTCCTCAGGTATGAAATACCAGCTGAGAAGCGCGAAGATGGTGACAGCTCCCAAGATGACACATGCCTTTCACAGAGCTTGTCAATGGACGTTGCATAGCAAATCGAGCGAGACTCACGAAATTAAACGTGGGGGCGGTCACGGGGAAGAAGAAAGGAGATATCATAACCTAGGGGTGAAATTACACTCCCACGCCTAAGCAGGTCGGCGAAACAAACTCACAGCAAACACCAAGCCGTTGAATAGTGCAGCGGACAAGTAGAACGGCTTCGCCCACTTGCCCAATCGGAAACGGCTGTCTTGGAACTTGTTCGGCGTCATCGTCAACCGCAATAGGGCAATCAAGCCATAGGCGGCAATGGTCGGGACGCCACCAGCTGACACAAGCGAATAGAACGCCACTTGGCTTGGGAGGATCGTCAAGAGAATGAGGGCGCCGAAAACGTATATGACTGTCACAGCGTTCCGTGGTTCGCCGCGCGGAGTCACACGTCCAATCCAGGAGGAGAGGGGGAGAACACCGTCACGGGCCACAGCGAAGACGAGACGAGAGGAAGCAACAATGACCACACTTGTACTCTGGCATACAATAGCTGATCAACAACACCCGCTTGGAAGGTCTGGTAACAATTACCAAAATGAGCCCAATGACAGCAACGACAGTCATGACGACACTGCCGCCTCTTCCAAGTGCGAGTGCGTAAATCTGAACAAAAGGCTGCGGCGCGGGCAGTGCGAACAGCGTATCCAAATTGGGAGTGCAAAAAAGGAAAAGGATCGCAGTGGCGAAGCCTAGGACAGCGGTCGCTATAGCACTGCTGAGAATGCCTTTCCCTGCGACAGCGCTTTGCAAATAAGGTAAGATTGAGTCCGACTCGGCCGGACAATTACCTACCTTGCATTTTTGGTTTCTTCAGCAATATGGCCCGACGCGTCGAAGCCCGTGAGGGCTCCAGCGGTGAAGAGGCTCCACGCAATTTTGAAAGTGGTCACAGTCAAATCCAAGGATTAGGCTCACAATGATAGGATCCAATTCCATCCGGCAGGCGCCCCGGTTCCGTTATCTACAATAGCATTAAGTTGCAGTCACGACAACGAAGTCGATACTTACGCGTCATGGTGAATACCTCCTTTGCCGACCTGAAGCCGTACGTCCTAGAGACGCCGATCGGAAGCCAGATGACACAGAGGAAAAAATCCAGCAACAGTACAAGAACGCCAATTCTGAAGACAAGAGAATACAGTTTCGGCGGAAGATAATTGATGGCGACGGAGAGGATAAGCAGGCCCTCGGATATGGCCCATGTGAGGGCACGAAATTTGATCCCCGAGTTGTGCATGCCAGGAAAATCGACACCCCATACAAATAGTTGCGACACGATATAATTCGCCGTTGTCTAGGACGGCTGATTGAGCCAGAAACTGTATATAAAGGGCGCGGTAGCCGCACCAGACAATTTCCCGCAGCGAAGGTCATCCAAGCAGTACAAGCCCACCACGCGACCAAGAAACCAAAGAACCTGGCGTATTTAGGGCCCGCACTTTCAGCGGCCCAGATGTAGATGGATCCGCTCAGAGGGAGCGAGGAGCAGATTTCAGCCAGGACTGCTGCTGTGATTACCATGAACACAATAGTGATTACGAAAGAGGACCTGCGACGAAGTTGAAGCGTCTAGGGTTAAGGGAAAAGCTGGGATTGTACCATAGGGCCGCAGGGCCGCCTGCCAAGAGACCGAGGAAGAACGTGGATCTGACCTGTTTTTCAGCCAATGCATGGAGATCTTGGGTGTATGGACGCGCCTCACGCCACCAATAAAATTCAAAGCGACGAAACTGGCCGCAAAGGATTCAACAAGGTGCCAAGTTCGATGTAGCTGCTGTAACAAACGTCGTGAAGGTCGGCGAGACGAAAGAAATCAAACACACCTGTTTATAGCCGAGTTTTCGCTGATATTCAAAATGAAACAGATGGTCAGTAACGCGCTGGGCGCCCCTCTGAGAGGAGCAAATAAATGGATGACACTCTGGGGGCTTCCCTACGCAGGTATGAGCGCTGATCAGGTTCGAGCGGTATGATCTCAATCCCGGTGCTGCATCCAGTCCTCAAAGAGGGTCTGAATGAGTAAACCTAGGATACCCGCAGCCGTTCCAGGTTATCCATTTAAAATTTGACGTTACCAGCTCAGTGACAACGACATAACAGCCTCATCTCTGCGATCGGGTCGCCCACCGACGGACTCGAGGAGGTGTTTACCAGTTGAACTTCATCCTCGTCAACAGGAGAGGCGTCCTCGGAGTTGCTCTTAGTCGCTTTCGTATCCGTGGACATTTCCTGATGAGTGTCGAAAGGAAAGGAGGGTGCGAGACTGCGAGTCGTTATCGGGATCTTATCAGATCAGGAACAGGAACAAACGTGCTCGAAGCCTTTATCCCGCTAACTTGTTCGGTTATAGTGCTATTTCAACTTTTGGTACAATGCAATTCTCTTGGCGTGGGAAATTATTTCCAACTTATATTTTGTTTTGGAGTCTTATTTGAAGTAAATAGTATTTCAACAACATGTTACAATATAGACTCTTCTACATACCATTTGTGTCTGTTACATACTTAATGTACAATTTGTATGGTCTTTTTGGTGGCACTGTGGGTCATATTTTTCACAACTCAGTTGTTCTCTTGGCTACAAAGATTTGATATTTATTACGCACAGGGCATGTGGATAGGACAAGAGGACGCACGGAGCGTGGGAGGCACGGATGCCGAGGAGGGTAGAACCTCTGGGGTGCTCAGGCCACTGTTAGCGGGCTGTGCCGTGTAAATACGGCCTTATGCCTTATCCGTATCATGTAGCGCCGCCACCCGTTTTACCCCCCCGCGAGACTGCAACCAAGTCGACCAAGCCGGACACAAACGGCGTACTTCGCTCATGAAAAATGTTGGACAGCAATTGCTCTCGGGTGCATGCTGAAACTCGCTGTTTGTGTTGTTCGCTCAATTTAATCGCAGGCGGTCTGTCGGGATTCGCGTCTACCGTGTGCCTCCAGCCGTGTATGTTGCGTCCGCAGTCATTCTGTTGTGTGTATTAGTCCACATCTCGTGTTGATGACAAAAATACACCGCTAGTCGACCTACTCAAAACGCGGCTGCAGCAGGAGGATGGGACTCTGAAACTACGGTATGCTTGCTGTTCATACTTCGCATCGAATTTCGTTTTCATATACACCGTGCTAGGAAGACGACTCTCGTCGTAAAGACAATGAGAGATATTATCGCTACACAGGGAGTGGTCGGTCTTTGGGGAGGAACAGCAGCTTCGCTCGCTCGGTGCGCTTTCCCCCGTCCTGTGCCATTTATCCCATTGATGACTCTGCCATAGAAATGTCCCTGGCGTAGCATTGTACATGACAAGTCTGACGCAGCTCCGCACATTCATGGCCACATCACCTTACTTCGCGAGGGTCCACAAGGAACCCGCAATGCCTGCTGGCAAAAATACCTCTGTCCTTCCTGTGTTGACTAGTCAAGGCAACCTCGTCGCGGGCGCAACTACACGCGTTGCGGTCGGCTTCGTCCTAAATCCATTCACCCTCCTCAAGGCGCGCTACGAGGTACATCTGTGTTTTCGCCGGGCCGCAGGGAATCACAAGATTGCGTGCCGCTGATCTAGTACCATGAACTCTTCACTTTTCAGAGTGGTATGTACGCGTACAGCAGCCTATCAGGCGCGCTCTCCGGCATCATCCGCCTCGGGCCCTCTGAGCTACTCAAGGGTTTCCTAGCCTCTGCTCTCCGGGATGGCCCCTACGCTGGAATCTTCGTCCTTTGCTACGAGGGCATCAAGCGAGAGACGGGTCAGTTCTTCTCTTCACCCTCGAGATTTCATGCATGTGTGACTGTCGCTGATTTGTCGTCGCGCTCAGCATCTCTTCTGCCCCGTCACTCAAGCACGCAATCTGCTGGAATCCACGGGTTCTCCGCGGCAGGGGCCGGCGCCATCGCGACCTTTGCCACTCAACCCTTTGATGTCATTAAGGTGGGCATGTTCCCTTGAGAACAGTGCCGAGCCATTATTTCCTTTCTTTCTAACCTGGACCGGATCGTCATGCTAGACGAAGATCCAAGTCCGTTCAGAAAGCCATTATCGGGGATTCGCCAAGACGATCCGGACGATATGGGCAGTGAGTAGGACTGATTGTTCAATATGTGGGTCTCAATCTGCGCTTGACAGACGCGGGGTATGACTGGTTTCTTCGACGGTGCTTACTTGAGGATGTCGAGAAAGGTAGGCAGCTCCGCAATCGCCTGGGCGGTATATGAGAGCATCTTGATTTTCATGCGGACGGACTGAGCATTGAACCCTATGCACTTGTAATCAAATTGTACATTTGGCCCTAATCTTCTGTTCCTGTACATGTCGCACCGACAAGTAGAAAACCCCCACGCAGAATGATAACCCCACTCAAAATGATAACCCCACTATGCAGAATAGTCTTTCTGTATGAATTTTGCAATTGTTTGAAGCTGGATGTTGGATGTTCCTTCATAGATAGCACCCTGTAAAACAAGCGGACCGAGACCGGAGAGAAGGTAGGTCTCGCGTCAATAGTTCCTCGGGTAACCGAAAAAATGGCAGCGCGCACAATCTTTGAATCCCTCCAATATTTCTCAAGCCCAGTCTCCCTAGTAAATCCTATGCCTCCCGTCCACTCAATAGCGCTCCCGCTCACTTTCTGCGCAACCACACTGGTCCAATACTTGGCTATCGCTGCCTCCTTCGTGAATGAGCGCCCTTCCTCCTTCCGACGCGCTGCATTGTACGTCACCAGACGCGCCGTCTCGAGCTGTACCGCCGCTTCCGCGAACTGGAAAGCCATCCCCTGAAACGTTCCAATCGGCTGCCCGAACTGCTTCCGCGAGTATGTGTATGGCAGCGCCGCGTCGAACGCGCCTTGCGCCAGCCCGAGCATCTGCGCGGCGATCCCAATGCGGCCTATTTTTAGGAACCGCGATTAGAAGGTTGTCATTTTTGGTCAGATAGAATAACCCATAAATGACCTTCGTTCAGAATCTCAATGGCAATCTGGTGGCCGAGGTAAGGAATAGGGACATTAGGAGATGAGGCATGTGGCCTACCTTATAACCGTTTCCCTCTCCACCAATCACATTCTCCACTGGGACTTTGAGATCATCGAAGTTGATGGTGCAGGTTGAAGAGGCACGAATACCGAGCTTCTGCTCCTTCTTGGCGATCTGAATGCCCATGTCTTTGGTGGCGACGAAACATGTGATACCCTTGTAACCCTTGCTGGGGTCGATCTTGGGAGGCGAGAGCGAAAGAGAGGATCAATAGATGAGACGCGGATTTATCGTACGAAAATGTGAACAGACATTAGCAAAGATGAGGAACACCTCGGCCTCGTACGAATTGGTGATCCACATCTTGGAACCGTTGATGATATAATGATCGCCGGTCTTGACCGCACGAGTTTGCAGCGCGAAGGCGTCTGACCCAGAGATGGACTCAGACAGACAGAACGAGCCGAGCTAGAATGTTCAAGGGTCAATACTAGAACACGAAACAAGGAGGTCCGAGGTCATGACAGGGCTAAAAATACACCTTAGATTCGGCGAGCTGCGGGAGCCAGATTTCCTTCTGCTCCTTGTTGCCATACTTGCGGAAGATGGTATTGACAAGCGTGTTGTGCACATCGCAGAGGACGGAGACGGAAGGGTCGACTTTGGCGAGTTCCTCAATGGCAATGATAGCGGAGGTGAAGGACGACTCGGCGCCGCCGTATTCTGATGGCGTCTCGATGCCCATAAGCTTGTCGATCCAAATCAGAGTTTGGGAGCCCAGTAAGGAATAAGCGAGAACTAATAAGCGAGAAACGATCTTGGCGTGAACGCACCCCTTGTTCGAAGAGACCCTGGATGATGGCAGGGTCCATTTGTTCCTTCTCATCCATCTCAAGTACCTTTGGCTTGACGACGTCGAGGGCGAACCGCCTCACTGACAAACAAACAGGGGAAGTGAAAATGACGTGGAATCCAGAAGTGAGAAGACTTACCCGACTCGCGGAGCATCTGTTCCTCTTCTGTGAAAACGTCCAACGAGGTGGGCGTCTGCGCCGCAGAGAATGAAGGGGGCGAGGAGAAGAACGTCCTGTTGATAGGATTATTTCAACGCGTGAACGGTATCGGCGAGTGCAACACACGAAAGCACCTCTTCGTCATCGCAGAATGGAACAGGGGCGGCCTTGCGTTGAGCGAGCGAAGCGATCGTAGGGATATGCGGTACATCCTGCAGCGGACGGCGATGCACAGAGCGAGCGGCAAAGATAGAGAGCGAGGGGTAAATGAGTAAAACAAGATGTAGCACGCGGTGCGATGGGGATTGGCATGCGGGGCTGTGACTTATGTAGGGTTTTGGCAGGCATATGGGGTTAGGAGTTCCGTAACAGCAGTTGCCGTCATTCAATAGCGGCTGCCATTCTTTAGCTGTCGCTTGTCGTTGGGTGGATGGATGGGCGGTGGAGTTGGGAGAGCGGCAATCATGCTGGTCCTGCAACTAGAAATCATGCTGCATGCTATCCCCCTCGAGCTGCTAATAACGTGCGCGGGCGCTAGTGCGTGAATGAGGCTCTCATCGGCGAGCTTGCTCAAAGAGTTGGGAGAAAAGGACGGTTGAAAATGAAAATATAACCCGGTCAGTGGAGAGCACCGTTCTGCACCCGTTGCTAAATGCACAGGTCACCCAGTATGAGTACAACAATGAATCCCGCAAATTCACGAGCCAGGGTGAAGAGGAATTGCTCTCAAAAAAAAAGGTGGTAGCGGAGCGTGCATCCAGAAAAGCCGCATCGTAATAGATGAGCATGAAGCATAATGTATCTCATGGTGGGAAGAAGCACATCTAAAACTTTTTTTGTTTGAATCACCATTTTTATACTGCAGCATGTGCTAAGATGGTACATGAATGGGTAATGTAGGGGTGAAAATGGGGTTAACATGTAAAACAAAAAAGTATGGAGGGAAGTATGGACTAAATGCAACCATGAACATCACAAATCATCTTGCTCCTGCAAAGGTCTCATGATGGACAAATAACTGTCCAGTCATTGAAAGAGCATGTCCCAGTAGTGTCGCTTAGGTAAACAAACCAACATGAGTCATGTTGGTTTGTCACATGACACAGACATGCAGCACATCCTTCAGCCCATATCAATGTGGCTGAGGGTGCATGCCTTTATACCATATTTCCCTACTAATATTCCTATAGTCACCCTCATAGGTACATACATGATAATACCAGCTTGTATCAATGTAACCGAGGTCATCCTTATAGTTCTATCAGATTATGTAGCTTGTGGATCCCCCAAGATGAACAGAACTCCTTGCTCATTCAATACCCACCACCAACAACTCACCAGAAGCTCCTTAAGAGAGACATAGCCTTCGCTGTGGTGGTTTGACGGATTTAGGTTCGGAAGGGGTTAGTTTACGGTTCACCAGAACCCTTGTCTCTGCACACCCAACCGAGCATCTGCTCGAGCCTTCCACCTCCCTTTAATCCCTCTCAACCGCTTTGCGCTTCTCCGGTCTTTCACTGTGATCTCCGTCCACCACACTCTGAATGCATTGTCATCCTCAAGATCCACCTTGGAATCTGGATTGTACAGCCGAGTCAGCAAGTCCACAAGCTGCTCATTGTCCTGAAGGTCAGTCCGTTTCAACGCACGAGCCAGCACGTCCTTGGCATTGGACAGGCGGCCGAGACGGTTGAGGGCGACTGCCTGACTGATGTATCTACATGGATTGGAAATATAATCTTGACAAACAACACAACAGAGCAGAGTGACGCACGGTGACACTGAACCCGCATTGTATTTCTCCGCCAATTCCGAATCGCGCAATGCGGCTTCCGCACTAAACGCGTCCGAGTGTGTGAGCCATAGTTCCGCTCTGTGATTGTACATCTTCGCAAATGTCACCGAAAGCCGTGTCCTATTAGGGGAATTCCAATCCTGTCGCAAGAGTAATTCGGCCATTCCATCAATAGCCTTCGCTAATAGCTGTAGCTTCGCTTGCCGGGTGTCGACTCCTTCCAATCGCAGGGACTCATCAAACGTCGTTTTGATCATCTTCTCCAGCTCGTGGTCGATGTACCGTTTCCATTCGCCTTGAATGCCCTTCAGTCGGGACTTGCTGCGTTTGTTCCTTTGCGTGATCTCCTGGAGCCAGGACCGGAATGGAGCGAGCTTCGCAGGTGGGCCCTTGCTTCCCGTGTATATTGTAATCAGTTTGTCCACCAGAAATCCGTCGTCTTTGAGGTCGACCCGCCGGAGTGCATTAGCAATAATGTCTTGAGCTTTAGAGAGCCGACCCTTGCGGTAGTGAGAGGCTGCCTGGTACCAATACCTACGAAGAAGAATCAGTTGGGTTTACGAATCATTAAGGATATGGGTCCAACGTACACCAAATTCAGGCTAGGGTCATGCTTTTCTGCGGATTCGGTATCCCGTAAAGCTTCCGAAATCTTTGATGTATCCCCGGAGGAGAGCAAGGCTGACGCTCGACAGGTGTACATGATAGCGAGATTTCTCCGAAGGCCTGTTTTTGCATGGTGAGGGACGGAGATTAAAACCTTGTTCACCATGTTGATGGCGTCAGATACGCCGCTGAACGTCGTCTTATCTTTCATGTTTAGGGATTCGCAGCCCTTCTGGTACTTGCGCGATGCTGTGATCAACTGTCCCATGTTTACTTCAGCGATGTCAGCAGCGGGTTTATCATGAGCTTGAAATGCAACCATTGAGAGACAGGATGGCTTGACTTCAATGGCCGGTAGCGGGTCGGGTGGACTGGTCCACTCCTGGAAAGCTAAGAAGCTATAACCAATCAGGTCAGACAGGTTTATCACTGGACACAAATGATATCTGTCTTACATTAAGATCAACGGTATGACAATGAAAACACTAATCGAATTAAGTACAAGATGCTAAACACCTATGACATGCAATACCAAAAACTGACCTGATGAAGTCATTATGTTCGGATTCGGTGTGGTGTTGTGAATCAACGAGCCTCCTTGTCGGTCCCCTGCCTGCAGGCCGGATAGGTTTGATCTGACTGTCGGGGGATACAGGTCTGGCTGCAGGTAGACAGGGAACTGGTGACCATTTCTTGTTCTGCATGCTCTCCGCCCCTGCCGTCTCTAAAAGCGTCTCCATCGTCGTGTCGCTCACGGAGTTTCCATCTAATGAATTAATTTGATTATTCACCAGAAGGCTGCGAATGTAAATTTTTGTGCAAGACTCACCAAAGACTGTTTCTGCCTCCCAGTTACGGTCCCTGAGCGTATCCAGCCATGCTAAAACAGGGTCACCATGTCCGACTGTGGAACCGCTTCGTGCTGTCATGGTCTCCCAGCGAATGTCATCGGTGATCATATTATCTTGCTGGATAGCACCGAAACTTGACGGAGAACGCTTCAATTCAGTCAAGCTTATTCGGAGTTCGGTGGCCGATTGAATCTTGACAACTTCGGTAAATCATCGAATGAAAACTTGACAAAGAGTGGTTCGCATACCAGGTAGGTATCTCTGAACGTTGACAATCTCTTCTCAAGGAATATGAGCTTCTTCTTGGTCTGGTTCGCTCTCAATAACTTCAAAGGCGTCGTCATCTGTCGATACTCCTGGGCCGTCGAAAAGATATCCCGCAATAGTCTGACAAATGTTCAGCAACCAGAACAGTGTGAATTGCACAAGCAACTCACATTTCTAACGACTGTATGGTGTTAACGAATGGGGCTGCATCCTCAGTCTGGAGGCCTCTGTTGACCAACTCCAAGAATTCCGTGGCGTTTACGCCGAGATACTTTGTGGTTGGAATAAGTGCGAGCGGAGTAAAAAAGCCAATAAATATATCAATATTCTTCGGCTCACCTTCAACGCCCGGCCCTGATCACGAACTTCATCCAGACCATCAACCACGGCAATGATGGCCTTCAGGATCTTGAAACTGACCACCAAAGCAGTGATTGGTTCAACCATGGCAGAGGCACAGCAGTCTAGGCCATGGGATGACCACGTCAGTCATCAACGTCACATGATGACACTTTCGATGCCGTTATCAGTATTTACCCCCAAACTCCCTCTACACGGTTCTTGACTTCCTTGTAGCTCACCACCAGACAGCTCTCCTCGTCCCGCGAGACAAGCATGATCCGTGCCCGCATCAAGCTACACTCATCGCGGGAATCAAAAAGAACAACATTAGAACTAATCAAACGGCCATTCTGAAGTTTTCCTACCTTGTTGAGGCACGTGAGAACGTGCGTTGACGACCGGGTTCCCGTTCTCGTCAACCTGGTGGAAGACGTAGTCGCGAAACAGTTTGAGGATATCGGTCCCTCGTCTCCACGTGTCACGTGGACGCCAAACACGGATGCAAATGTTCAACTTCCAACACAGCACAGAAGCAAATTATTATCTCAACATTCAACAGAGTTGAGGAGCCAATAAGAATTGAGATTTGCAGTTACCCCAACTTGGGCTGGTAGGTTATTAATAGCATACAACTAAAGGGAGTCACTCAACTGTGCACAAATACCTCATCAGCAAAACAGCTCATGAACTTGAACATGCATGAACAGCCATAGATTCACTTATGCTCTTGACTGTTTCTGAATGCACACGAGTCAAGACAGAATCAAGAAAATTCCACCTTCTTGACTGTCTTGACCTTCTTGACCGCCAGTTAAGACAGGCCAAGACAGGTCAAGAAAAAACATGTTTTGCTCAAGAAGACTTGTAAATACTTGAAATCTGTCAAGGGTGTGTTCTCTCTTGGTGGAGTTGGAGCTCAGACAACAGACAAAGGTTCTACAGTGGTGTAATACTGAGTCTTAGAACTAGTCTCCGGGCTATCTGAGTTGTAACTGCAGAGTGCAAGGTGTCTAGCCTGATATTCAGCTTTTGAGCTTCAATAACTTATTGGCAGAAATTATTGACTCCTGCTACGATGGAGAGCACCGTTCTGCACCCATTGCTAGATGCACGGTCACGCAGTATGTGTGCAGCAATGATTCCCGCGAATTCACGAGCCAGGGTGAAGAGGAATTGCTCTAAAAAGGGTGGTATCGGAGCGTGCATCCAGAAAAGCCGCGTCATAATAGACGAGCATGAAGCATAATGTATCTCATGGTGAGAAGAAGCACGCGTAAAACAAAAAAGTATGGAGGGAAGAAAGAACTAAACGCGACCATGAACGTCACGAATGTAAGAATAAACCCGAGAATGAGGTGCAAAAGAATCAAATGAATGAGAAAAAGATGTCAACGACGAGTTGACGATGGCACACACACGTGGACTCGAGACAGCCATCCATCGGGAAAGAAAATAGAATCCCCATCAGGCACCCTCACTGCTTTTCGCCACACTCGGTCCCTCTCCGCCTCCTTCCTTCGGGTTCCTTGTCAAGCCAGCAGCAGCGAACCCTCTCGAAGCATACGACCCACGCCCACGCCCACGCCCCGGCCATCCACCACCGCGTGAGTAATGCGGCGATTCGCCACGTGACTCCCGGTCTGTCGCCTGCACCACCTCTAACGGGACAGCATCATGCAGTTTCTGTCGAAGTGTTATCGTCATCAGAAGGTTCCCCGGCACCACTTTATAAAACTGGACGAGGACCAACCTCCGCATGCTTTTCTAACCCCTGGCGCATGGCCTGCTCATCACCGAATTCGACGTATACCAATTTCTGTTGCCGACCACCAACAGAATACGGGTAATTGACTCGTGTGATCTAGTAGACAAACCTCGCTCAGTTTGTCTGTCCAGAGTCTCAAAGAAAAAGAAGAGAAGAAAAAAACACACCCCATCTTTGGCAGCGCCAAAGAACTCTCTAACCTCAGGCTCATTAGCTCCAACGCTCATGCGCATGAATATGGTCCAGGGGTTGCGAGGAGGCCGCTTGGTAGTTGGTGTTCGTGCACCACCACTCCCACCGTCCACTGGAGACTTGAGCGGCTGCTCAACGTCGTCAGGTGTCGACGACTCCGGAGGTAATTGTGGAGTCGCTTTTCCCGAGGAGGAAGGTGCAGCTGCACCAACAACCCCAGCACTAGGCGCCCCTTCCCCGCCGCTCCCTCCATCCTTCGCCTCAGACTCTTCCTTGAACTGACGGTCCTTCTTGTTAGGCTTCTTTTTGGTCTTATCGTTGGGCGACTGCTTGACCCCGTTCGTCTTCGCATTACTCCCGCCACCACCGCCACCGTGATTGTTGTTGGTGGAAGGCGAGCCATCCTTGGGCGTCTCCCATCCAGATGTAGACGCTGCTGGCGGCTCATGCATCCCCGGCTGCGGAGGCTGGTGCGGCGCCGACTCGCTTGATTTGGGTTCCGCGGTAGATAGTACGCCGGCGGCCGGGGGCGGCTTCTCGGAGGACGACGGTGTGGGCAGAGGGGGCGGCACAGGAGTGCCGCTTTTCCTACTGCTGGGAGAGGCAACGCTGTTAGTGTGCGTTGCGTTGGGGGGGAGTGTGACATGTGCGGAGTTGGGGGTAGCAGTGACGGCTGCGGTGGCGGTGCGGCGGTAGGCATAATTGAACCCTGAGAGAAGAGGAGGGCATGAGGCGTGCGAAGAACGATAAGAGACGCTTCGGTTTACCTTGGGACTTGAGCTCCGCGCTCACCCGCCCGTCTTTGATGTCGAGAACGAGCGTGCCGAAGGCGGCGTCACACAAATTCCAGTTCCAGCAATTCTTCCACGCCGGTTCTTCAGCCCCAGGTGGACCGGCACCAGGCCCACCGTGTGTCTGTGGAGGAGGCACCCGCTCTACGACCGAGAGAGCCTTGTCAAGTAGAACGCGTTGATTGTCGTCGATGGCGGCCTCGACCTGGCCTTTGACGCTCTCCCATACCTTATCGAAAACTTCTTTGCCGTCGGCAAGCTTCTTCCTGAGCGACTCTGGCTCGCTATGCACGCTGAACTCGTTGTAAGAGCTCCCGTACCGGAAGTGCAGCCCCGCCGAGACGGTGAGGTCCACCTTGAGCACGAGCGCGAGTTGCGCAATGATCCCTTCGCGGCCGGGGCTCGCATGCGTCACAAGGAGCCGCGTTTCGGACGGATCAAAAACACGCTGGGCAGTGTCCACGAGCTCGCCAATTTGCAACGCGGTGGTCCACATGGTTCCCTGCCCGCCGGCGATGGTGGCGTTCCCTTCGCCGTTGTCGAACAGCTTGTGCGGGACTAGCGCGCCGCCGAGCCCGAGGAGACGCAGCTTCACGCCGCCGACATCGAGGCAGCGCGTGGTGGCCTCGTCGAGGACCTGTAGGTTCTCGACGTAATAGGTGCCATTGCGGAACTTTTCGAGCACGTTGACGTCTTCACATGCGCCATAGACAGCGTACACGGGGACTTGGAGCTTGATCTGGCCTGAGAGAAGCAGCGGGAACTCAGAGAGCAAGTTGATGTTGACCGTGGCACGGATAGAGGCAGGCGTATTTTCGGGAGCCAACAGGTGGGAGCGTTGGGCGTTGGGGATCAACGGTGAATATTGCGTCAAGTGGCGCAGGGTGCGGTCGTTGATTCGCTCGAGACTGTTAGCCTCTGGGGAGAGAGAAGGGGTGGGGCCAGAGTAAAGTACCGCGAGAGTGTTCAGAAATTCTGAAGAAAGAAAAGGCACAAAGAGGGAGGAGCGGTTGCGCACCGAAAAAACCAAAGTCACCGGTGTGAATGATGGCCTTCGCGTTCGCTTCTCTCGCGAGGTCATTCAAGGCAGAGTGTCGACCACGGATGTCCGCGATACACAGAATTCTGCCGTGTACGGAATCGAGGACCTTGACATGGGTGTTTGCGTGATTTGGGCGAGGATGCGGCGAAGGGCCTGTGCGAGTAGAGGATGGTGTAGGACGAGAAGAGGAATGCATCCCTAAGCGCGACCAAATGCAGGAGTTGAGGAAGAACGAGGAAGGGGAGAAGCGGAGAAAGCGGCAAGAAGAAAGACGGCCACAAAAAAACTGGGCGTGGCTGGTGTCACGGTATTGTCACGGCTGTTTATGTAAGTATCTGAGTCAGGCCACAGACACGCGGTCTGTTTCGTTGATCCTCGAGGCAGCTTGAAGGGAAGAACTCTACGACGTACAGTGGTTGACTAACGCGGCTCAGACTGGCACTGGCAGCCTGCCGCGTGGCTTGGATACCCAAGGCGCTTCCGCGAAAGTGCTTTCAGTATATGTAATGCAGGCTGCATTGCAGCGTTGCCATTGAGGTAGCCCCATTTGACAAGGTCTTGTGGTATGCACAGTAGCGTCAAAGCACTTACGGTCATTTGTAGAGTGAGTTGGAGGGTGTGTTGTATAACACTCTTCCGCTTCCCCAGATTGATCGGGCTGGTGCAGGTATAAATTGGGGGTTGGGCAATCCCTGTAGGTGACAATGAAAAGTCAACTATCACATGACTGTCACATAACTTCAGAAAGGGGCAATTTGGTCATTATAGATTTTATGTCAATTATGTCTCCATGTTTCGAATCTGGCCCTAAAATTGGATTTTTACACCTCCTTCAAATCACATTTTCATTCTTAGCTTAGGCTGAATCCAGTTATAAATTAAATTCTTTCAAGGTGAATTTTCATTTATTTTTATTTATTTCCAAGATATAAAAGGTGACAGAATCTCAATATCAAAGTCAAATTTTTAAAAATCAACCTTGAACATATAGAACATTTCACTCAGCCAAAACTAAGCATGAAAATGTGATTTGAAGGGGCCTGAGTGGGGATGGGCAATGCCTGCCAAACTGGCCTTGTTTGTACCTGTTGTTGTTGTCTGCTAGAACAGGGACACAAAAAATGCAACTGAAATTCTGCCTCCCACACACATTTCTGAGCTTAGCTTAGTAAGAAGAATTGCTCAAAACAATGTTTTAAACAAATGTTGCAAGATCATTTATTTTTTTTAAAGCCTTGTTTTCAAGATAACATTACTATCCCAAGAACAAACAAAAAAAATTAAAATTGGTCTTCAACATTCTTTTCTAAATGAATTTAGAAACATTTTGTCTCACTAAAATGAAGCCTCAAAATGTGTGTGGAAGCTGGAAAAGTCATTGCAACATCTGGTAGCCAAGTGTGATGCAGTGATGAAGTCACACATATGTGACATTCTGCAGATTGTTACTGCCTTCTCACAACTAAAATTTAACTCTCTCCTGGCTCACAAATTGTCCTGCAGCTTGTGGTATGTCAAAAAACTCATTTACATGTTACTAAAAAATTCACCTCTAGGCCAGTGGTAAATTGCAACATCAACAGTCATTAATCTCATCAATATCTTGAGCACATGTAAAGATAGCTTACTTTTTATTACACCATCAAATACTTCAGCAATTTTTGTCTATTCTTTAAAAAAAACTGTGTGTCTAGCTTCAGAATTCATTGAGTTTCTCATTTTTTGATGTCTTGTGTCACTCAGGAGTTGATTACATAAGCATCTGAGTGATCCAGTGGCTGTGCTACCTTAATCTGCTATTCTGAGCTGAGGGCAGCAATAGTCAGAGCATCGTCGCCCTCCCCTCATCGTGTGCTCGAGCCCATCGCCGTCAATGGCGAGTAAAGCTCCCACGCCCAGCGCAGCGCACTCAACTAGCTCTCTCTCTCCGGCTCCGTCTATATCCGCGACGAGCCCTCTTCTTGCCTCCCTCATACCCCTACCAATGGAACCCCACATCATCTACTCCATCTATACTCCCGCGTCTAATCTCCCGACGACGTCAGCACACACCGTGATCGAACAAGCTCGCAGACACATCCTCTGTCAGAACGACTCCCTATCATTGCTACAGTCCATTCTACCGAGCGTCCATATTGACGGCAGTCTTCCAATCTTATACTTGTTCAGGATAAACTCTCATGACCGACTCGAAGAATGTCTCGCTGATATAGCGAAGCTCAAGTTTGACTATTTGTCTCGTAAGCATGTCTTACTTCCTTTCATTTTCCCTGTGTCTCCGCTCTGTATTCTCGGCCTCCTTCTACTCCTGCCAGTGCAGCGGAATGGGGCTTCCCTGTTATTCATATTCGTATCCCCGGATGATCACCTCTCATGCCATAAGGCGCTTCCTTTATGCCTTAGGGCTCCCAGAGACCGTCCCAATACTCCGACCGTCCGAGTGCTGCTGCTGACCTGCTCCCACAACTTTGTTCTACTTCCAGTATCGGAAACGTCCTCGTACACGCCACAACAGCTGTATCCATGTTCTCCTGCTTGTGCCTCGCAACGCAACCCGTGCACCGTTTGTCTCTCGCCTCCGCCCACGAACCACCGTCCGAACGCATCGGCCTCGTGCCTGCTCCCGCGCGAGCCCTTGCGGCCCGTCCACTCCCACTTCCTCGAGGCTGTTCGCGATCGCTTGATCGAGGACGTTTGTGAAGCTGCGAAAAAAGAGCCGACACACCGTATCGTCCGGAGATTTCGACAAGGTGTCGTTCTGGGACGTCCCAGTATGAAACACACGGGCCTCCACGAATGGGCGAAGGGCTGGGAATCTCACACGTTCAGGTTTGGCATGCCGTTACTGTATTTTAGAGCGAGATATTCTAAACGTCCTAAGCAGACCGCTCACATATTGTCATTTGGAAGTCTTTCTCTCCCCTAGCAGATTGACCATTCATCCTCTCCTCCGACCGACTCCGTACCTCCCATTACTTCCTCCGTCTACCCCGCCCATACTCGCAGGTACCCAAATTGTGTTACTTCCCTTTGCTGTGCCCGCTTACTTTCTAGCGGAGTATCATGGGCTGACCAGTACCCTCAGCCAGCGCTTTCGCGAAGCGTTAGTAGGATGGGGTGCAGGAGACTGGGAGGCACTCGATCTCAGAGACAAATTCGAGACCTTGGATGGGGCGCCATCGAGGCAGAGACACAAAACACACCGTAGCAGGGATAGGAACGCCAGATATATCCTCGCCTGGATGAATGTCCAGAACAAACACGGCGAAGACAAGGGAATGCACGTTGTTTGGCCGCGGAAGCTATGCTTGAGTTATACCGCGGACGAGAGTGGGAAGGACGCAAGGAGACAAACATTGGCTCACGTTCCGGAGTTGCCTCGGCCGTTACAGCCCGGTACTCCGCCGCCAGAAATGTCATCGTCGCCATTTACTCGGGAACCGGATTGGACAGGATGGAGGTCGCACGCGAAGCCCAGATCCGAGATGGCGGAACGAGCGGCGTTTGCTTCGCGAACGCCGAGGTCATCGCGCCTTGGCATAGGAGGCAAGGTGATGACAGGCGGCGGCGCTGGCGGTTGGGATGAAGGGCTCGAAGATGTTGCTCTGGAAGTCGGCGGCTACGTTGACGCCGTGGCGAAGGAGAGGGAGAAAGAACGCGAAAGGATTAGGAAGGAGCGGGAGACAGCCGCTTCGCCGACTAAACTGGCTTTAGGAGGCACGGCGGGTGCACTAGGCCCTCCGACGAGTCCCACTCCGTCTTCCGACGTGCGGTGCCAGGCAGGGCTGAGCGGGAGTGAGAGCGTAGTAGGAGGAATGGACGCGACTCAGAGTGTTGACGCCCCTCTCACGTCCATTTCCGCCACCGCGGACGCGGCCGCGATTGAGACGACGTCTGGAGTGAACCAGACGCATTTTTACCCCTCGCCCCCAATTTCGACGTCGACTCGGCACCCCTCGTCTGTGTCGGTTCCCCCAAAAGCCCTCATATCTCCGCCGAATGCGGATGCGCTTATTGAAACCGAAGATCTCGCCGTCACAGCCGCCGTTGCGCCTCCTCCCCCACCAGAGACGCCTTCGGCACCATCCGCCCAGGATGCGACGCAAGATGTGACCGGCTCTGCGGGCTTTGACGCTGATCCCTTTTCCAATCTGGATTCGAGCTGGGCTCAGCCGAACGTGAACGACGATTTCATGGATCTGGGTATGGGTATGGGCATGGGCATGGAAGTGGGAATGGGAATGGGCATGGGCATGAACTTGGGCATGGGCTTGGGTTTCAATATGAGCTTCGGCACGAACTTGGGCACTTCCCGAACCGGCTCTGGGACCACCGGTGTCTACGGTCGCACGAACGGCATTGATCTAGACGACGCGTTCACTGAGGACGACTTTGACTTCTTCGACGGCCCGTCGACGATCAAGCCTGCGGCCTCAAACGACACCGTTTCCGCGCCAACGGCAGCAACCGCGACTGCAGCGTCAGCATCCCCGTTCTCGCGGCGCAACGCTGGCGGTGGGTTCGCCGCCGCGTCGGGTATGTCACCTCCAGCCTTTGGTGACGGCATCACCATGTCGAGCGCCATGCTATCGAGCGGAACGCACTCCTCGCCATCTTGGGGCATGGTAGGTTTTGGAGAGGGCTTCACGCCGCGGTATTCTGATCATACACATGACGGAGTCTCTGCAGGGGCGGATATGCTGCTGCCCTTTTCATCACCTGCGGCGCAGACCCCTTCGTTGCGTTCAGTGCCTGCGACGCCGAACGTGAGGCTCGCTCACGAAGACGGCCATCACGACGCGGGTCCTAGGAGGTCCACCGTGTTTGACGCGATCCCATTTGCGAACTCCCATAGGATCGCAGATGGGAAGTATACGATGGGCAAGTTTGCTCTCCCCAGCCCACCTGACGAGGAGGACCGGACTGAACGTGTACCCTTCGCTGATCGTGGGAAAACTCTGAATGGTTTGAGGTCACAGTATAATGTTGCGACGGATCCGAGGATCGGAATGGTCAGAAAATTGGTCGGAGCCAAACGAAAATTTCTAGACCAAAGCAGCAGGGAGGCAGAATTATATCCTAGGTGGTTAAGAGAACCAGAGGACTGGTGGACAGGCAAGGACGGCGATGCCATTTCGGAAGAACATGACAGCGATGAGGATAGAGACGATGAAGATGACGAAAAAGATGATGACGTTCGTTGCCCGGACGCCTCTGAATCCTCTACGCCTCTACCGTCATATCTTCCCCTGGGACCACAGTTACTGCAGACACATTTCCACCATTCACAGCTGCTTCCGCTCTGTTCCCCGTCTCGACCTCCAGGAGCGGCAGTCGCCCCGACTAGCCTGTCTGCGAGCGTGATGGCGCCCGTGAACAACGCTCCCACGCCAGTGTCACCTGCGGCGATGATAGGCGCTGTGTCTGAGAAGTCCAAATCTCTGGAAGCAGCCGCGGGCATTGTGGCACGGGAAGTGGTGGAGAACGCCCAGTGGGGTGAGGCGTGGCTTGCTAACACGACAGCGTACAAGACGCCTGACTGGGGGGTGTGGCAGGCCGACCTCAGGACGATGCTGCGACTTTTGAGTGCGCTGGATTATGTCGACGGGGGGGAAGAAGGAGTCGATCTCGCGACATTATTTGAGCTTGGTGCGCACGCTCAGCTACCGCTGATACTCAAGTTGTGACCACACTCCAAAATCTTGCAGATGGACTGGCAGGGTCAACTCAATCTGCTCTACAGAAACTGGAGCCTCCCATGATCTCTGTCGGGAAAGGGGACGCTATCATTCAAGTTCTCCCAACCGCTTTGCGCTTCTGGGACAAATTGGGCCTGGGTCCCCGGGCTGGTCATAAGGACGTGATTGTTTTCGTACTTTTCGAAACAGAAGGTGAAGAGCGGATTCAGCAGGTCGATAGCTGGCTCGGCTGCGTTTCCGCGGTGTATAACGTTTGTATTTCCGTCTTTCCTTCCTTATTCAATGTCTCATCTCAGATTCAGGCCAAGCGTCTTGGTGTTCACGCCCCTGGTGATTCCACTCACTGCCCTAAAAAAGGCTTGCTTCCCCTGCGCTTTGACTCATTTCGCAAGGCACTTGGTAGGTGTGAATGCTCATCATCTGTATGCGCATGATCAGACGTTCTGGCTAGGCACTCTTGTTTCTTCTCTCTCTGCTTCTGAGTCTACGTTACTCTTCTACGTCGTCACGCCGCTTTCCATCATGTCTCTCGCATCACCCGTCTTTAGGCAGGTCTGCTCCGCCATCAGACGCACGACGCAAGGGATTTCCGGCTCTCAATATCAATTTCACTTTGTTCCGGAGAAGCTCGTCTTTGGATGCCATAATAAATTAACCGCAGCGTATTCCGAAGTGGATCGGCTCTGCTTTGCGGTCTACGATCGGATCCTTCGGCCCGTAGACCGACAAATGTCACGACGAGTGTTTGAACATGGCGAGCCCACGCGGGGATGGTTTCAAGAGACTGCATACGCGCTGGCTCCAGCGCCTAGCACGAAGGTGAAGTTCCACCGTGAGATTCCAGTGCCGACGCTGGACGTGGTCGACCGCTGCGCGATGCTCCACGTCGGATACGGGGTGAGCTCGTGCGGGAAATGGGTACTAGCCGCGGCTGTGGATGAGCGGGGCGAGGCGCACGACGTAGGCGTTTGGCTCTCTGATTCGTCCTTAGGCGCGGAGAAGAGAGGCGTGGTCGACCTGGTGTGGAATTTTGCGGTGCGTTTTGGCCGGGGGGCAAGTGTGGACTGGAGACTCGTCATCGCGAGGCTTGGTGGACTGGGTGAGCGAGAGCTGGATGGTGGGTCTCCTGCTTCCCTACTTTATGAGATTTGGGCTCACGTATATAACCACGTGGGCGCCTCGTTCGTGCGTCTTGATGCAGCTTGGATAAGCCATCTGAATGAGGCGGTACCGACTTGCCGGGAGCTTCCATTGGCCAGCGTCGTATTGTTGTCGGTTGAACAAGATGCGTCATGGTCTTTCGTTGCCCCTCGCCAGAACGGCAGCGTCGGTGACAGCGGTGCCTGTGTCGTCCCAGCAATGCCCTTGTCCAAGGACAAGGATGCTTCAACAGTGGTGTTCATGGACAGCTCGATGGCAACGTACAAAATGTCATCGGGAGTGCGCCTGCCCTTCATGCTTTCTTCGGCCTGCTTTCGTGAGGTGAGCAGTGCGCAGGTGTCCTACATCCCTGAGCCGGAACCGGCCTGCGCCGCGATGACAACCATGACCGTGATGACAACCACGAATACTATGACCACAATGACAGCTTCGGCGACGGGATCCAAGGTGTCTGGGCGTGCAATATATTCCGAGTGTGGAATCTTGCCATTTGAGACGGTCATCCTTGTGCACATGCCATCAGGTGGGGGGTCATCATATGACGGGATAGGGATGTTGCAGCTTCACGGGCTACATTGGGTGGGTGCGAGGGGTAATGTTACCCCGGCTACTGATGGGGAAGGAGAGGAGGATGGTCAGGGAATGGTCATGGATGAGGGCATTGTCAGGGGGCATATGGAGAGGGAAATCGCACGGAATTACCATGAGCTGTGCCTGCTGAGCGGGATGAGGACTGGTGTGGGTTGTTTTCCCTGGCACCTCGGTGCCATTGAAGTTGTTGGATCCGTATTGGAGAGAGGGGAGGACTTGCACTAATTGCCTTCACACTCTGCTCTCTACTACTACGGCTTTGTTGCATGTTGGCCAATGTATTGGTATCATCATCTCATGTAAATTATTACACTGAAACTTAGCACAGCAAGTGTTGAAAACAACCACATAGTGCATTGTCTGGCTTATTCCTTGGTTAGGAATAGTATACAGGAATGTTATTAATTATTACTCAATCAACTTTCCAAATCTCAACCAAATCACTTCATTCTTTTTACAAGGTTCTAGAGCCCTTTTTTCATGAAGAATGGGCACTTTCACTCATTTATATCTTCAAAATTGACTGTGCATAAAAATTATGGCCAAAAAATGGAGCCCTGAATAATATTGTCCAGTTTGGACCTTCATAGTAAATGGATCCCTTACACAGCAGGCCCTGCCATGTACTGTGGCCTTACACCTTGTTTAAAATAGTCTTGCTCCTTCATTCACCCTCAGACTCGTATTCAGATAATAGATCCAGCCTGGGAGGGCCTACAATTTGGTCTATTTGTGCTGTCTTCACTGAGCAGCCGTCACCCTATATAATTCAAATTCAAACCACGATTTGCCAGTCAGTCAGTCGCACTCCTACTCTTACTCGTAGCACCATTCATCAGACTCCTACCTTGAAAAGAACACAAGAAGGCGAGGCTTTGTTTGTTACTCTCTTGGTTGGCAACCCCAGCACAGCTGGCATTGATGTGGATTTATTTTTCGGAGTGATTTGAAGGGACGTCTATGGCTTAGACGTCACTCTTGTATCGCCTCAGCAAGGAGCTCTCAATACTCTTAACGTGCCCTCTTTTCTGGAGCTGTGCCTGTTTCTATGCTTGCTCTTGGCTGCCCTTTCACCTGCATTCCTCGCATTGAATACCTACACCGCATTCCTGGCAGTCACCTGCGTACCATCACTTGCATTGAATAAATACACTGCATCCCTGGCAGTCACCTGCGTACCATCAACTATTCAATATCTAGCCTTTGCTACCCCCTGGAGATTGATGTTTTACAATCCTGTTGATTTTCAAATCTCCGGGAATTCATTTGCAGAGCGGAAGAATGGAGCGTACAGTATAGAGACGCAGATGCGTCATAGATTTATTCTCTACCATTCTTCCTCCCATCCTCACTAAGATAACATGTTGCGCACATTCATCGTCCTCCTTGTCACCACGGCATTTGGTGGTC
Source organism: Clavaria fumosa (assembly GCA_951802425.1). NCBI lineage: Eukaryota > Fungi > Basidiomycota > Agaricomycetes > Agaricales > Clavariaceae > Clavaria > Clavaria fumosa. The sequence continues at coordinate 3,437,891 of OX637797.1, read as the reverse complement.
TAGTCGTCGGGGCTCCCCAACCCAGACAAGTTTCTTGCAATTTCGCATGTCCTCAATTTAACGCCGCATACGTCCACCTCAAAGCCAGTGGCCAGAGCGAACGGTTCCTCTCCTGCATCTATGATTACCCTCCCGGCTCTACCCCTCCTCACAATTCTACTTTAGGCATTCCGAGATACTGCCTATATGAACGGGTGAGTTCGTGCTGTTTCTGGTGTCGCCTCGCCACATATATCTTCGAATCTCATGCGGTGCACTCGTCACAGTCCAATGGCCACATATATCAAGATAACCTTTCCGACTGTTGGCGGGTCGCCAGTTGTTGAAATGCTGCCGCATGAAGTCACTCTAGCCAATCCGGAGCTGATGGAGACATGCAGTAATCCGACAAGGCAGTTCAATCAGTCTTGACGTCAATGTTGTGTTGCGAACAACTCCAATGCGACTTTCTCACAAATTCTAGTATTTATTTCGAATATTTATGTGTCCTCGGCAAACTACAAACATGCATATGTATGTATGTATCCTGCTCGAAGAAGACAAATTGTGCACTCGTTCTTGACCAGATACAGTAGTGAGATAAGCCCATGCAATAAAGATTGGACTGGTCACATGACTTAGCCAGCCTCACTGAACGATGTCAACATATGTCAGATCCCTGAAAACAGACATGATTAGACTTTGGACAACAAACGCCACAAGTGTCGCTAACGCGCAAACGACTTGTGGGTGGGCTGCGAGCAGCCGATCGAAGCGTGTCGGGGGGTTGACGACGAGAGCAATAACGAAGTTGGTTATGCTACAGGCCACCAAGAACGAGCAACATCGGTGAAATCCCCTGGAGGACGCCGCGCATTGCACGAAGGCATGCAGAGACGTACGAGTTTGAGCTTTAGCAGCCGCACGCTTTGTCGCGATCAGAGGCTCTGATTGGACGCGTGTGTGGGCGCAATATCCTCCATACTAGGGACACCAAGAGGGCGCAACGTGTGGAGGACATCCCAACAGCCATTTCCCGAATAGTATTGGTCGTATTACCTTAGAAGGTAACGCCGATGCTAGTCCTTCGCCGTACTCTTCCTAGTAGTACCAGTCATCAGACTCCTACCTCGATAACAACACAAGGAGGCGAGGCTTTTGTGTGTCGCTCTCTTGGTTGGAAAACCCAGCGCAGCTAGCATTGGTTTGCCGGAGTGAATTGAAGGGACGTCGCTCTCATATCGCTTCAGCGTGTAGCTCTCAACAGTCTTAACGTGCCCTCTTTTCTGGTGCTGTGTCTTTTATCTATGCTTGCTCTCGGCTCCCGTTTCACCTGCACTCCTCGCATTGAATACGTGCACCTGCGCACCATCAAGTATTCAATATCTAGGCTACGCTACCCCCCTGGAGATTGTATGGGCGCTTTAGAATTCCGTTGATTTTCAAATCTCTGGGAATTCAGTTTCAGAGTAGAAGAATGGACCGTACAGTGTAAGAATGCAGATGCATTACAGATTTCTCTACCATCCATCCTGGCTCAGATAACATGCTGTGCACATTTGTTGTCCTCTTTGTCACCGCAACATAGTCGTCGGGGCTCCCCAACCCAATCCAGTTTCTTGCGCTTTCGCTTCTCCTCCCAGAGAATGCCTCTGGCATCCTCACAGTCAATGCTAGTCACCGCCCGCCCGCCACTCACTCACTCATTCACTCACTCACTCACTCGCACTCTATGTTGTACCTCTTCCTAGTAGCACCAGTCATCAGACTCCTACCTCGATAACAACACAAGAAGGCGAGGCTTTTGTTTGCTACTCTCTTGATGTGGATTTATTTGTGGGAGCGAATTGAAGGGATGTCGCTCTCGTATCGCTTCAGCAGGTAACTCTCGACGGACTTAATCTGCCCCCCTTTCTGGCGCTGTGTCCTTTTCTATGTTTGCTTTTGGCTGCCGTTTCACCTGCATTCCTGGCAGTCACCTGCGTACCATCAACTATTCAATATCTAGCCTTTGCTACCCCCTGGAGATTGTATGGGCGCTTTAGAATTCAATTGATTTTCAAATCTCCGGGAATTCGTTTGCAGAGCAGAAGAATGGAGCGTACAGTATAAGAACGCAGATGCATCATAGATTTATTCTCTACCATTCTTCCTCTCATCCTCACTCAGATAACATGTTGCGCACATTCATCGTCCTCCTTGTCACCACGGCATTTGGTGGTCTAGTCGTCGGGGCTCCCCAACCCAGACAAGTTTCTTGCAATTACGCATGTCCTCAATTTAACGCCGCATTCGTCCGACTCAATGCCACTGGCCAGAGTGAACGGTTCCTCTCCTGCATCTATAATTACCGTCCCGGCTCCGCCCCTCCTCCCAATGCTATTTTAGGCATTCCGAGATACTGCCTATATGAACGGGTGAGTTCGTGCTGTTTCTGGTGTCGCCTCGCCACATATATCTTCGAATCTCATGCGGCGCACTCGTCACAGTCCAATGGCCACATATTTCAAGATAGCTTTTCCGACTGTTGGCAGATCGCCAGTTGTTGAAATGCTGCCGCATGAAGTCACTCTAGCCAATCCGGAGCTGATGGAGACATGCAGTAATCCGACAAGGCAGCTCAATCAGTCTTGACGTCAATGTTGTGTTGCGAACAACTCCAATGCGACTTTCTCACAAATTCTAGTATTTATTTCGAATATTTATGTGTCCTGGGCAAACTACAAACATGTATATGTATGTATGTATCCTGCTCGAAGAAAACAAATTGCGTACTCGTTCTTGACCAGATAAGCCCATGCAAAATAGTTTGGACTAGTCGCATAACTCAGCAAGCCTCGCACTGAACAATGTCAACATATGGCCAAAAGGGAAGATTCCTGAAACAGACTTTGAACAAACGCCAAGTGCTGCTAACGCGCAAACGACTTGTGGGTGGGCGGCGAGCAGCCGATCAAAGCGTGTCAGGGGGTGGACGACGAGAGCAATTACAAGGTTGGTTATGCTACAGGCCACCAAGAATGCGAGCAAAATCTGTGAAATCCCTTGGAGGACGTCGCGCGTTGCACGAAGGCATGCAGAGACGTACGAGATTGAGCTATAGTAGCCGCACGCTTTTTGGCGATCAGAGGATCTGATTGGACGCGTGTGTAGGCGCAATATCCTCCACAGGGACATCAACAAGAGGACGCAATGTGTGACGGGTGGTCTTCTGTCCAGGTCCCGAATTGCGCAGATCAGTGCTTGTACGAGCAGCATGTTCGACGTGGTGGAAAGGGGAATGAGCCAGCGACTCAACCGAGCTGCTTGCTGTTTTATAATCCACCGGTCTGCTTATTTTTGGTGTAGGCATTTTGGCTAGAAGATTAGTAGTGGATGACATGCGGCGCGTCGCGAACATCAGCATTTGTATTACGTATTACGTTAGAAGGTAACGCCAATGCTAGACACCGCCCGCGTGCCACTCATTCACTCACTCACTGGCACTTGCTTTCTATGTTGTACCTTTTCCTAGTAGCACCAGTCATCAGACTCCTACCTCGATAACAACACAAGAAGGCGAGACTTTTGTTTGCTACTCTCTTGATGTGGATTTATTTGTCGGAAGGGATGTCGCTCTCGCATCGCTTCAGCAGGTAACGCTCGACGGTCTTAACCTGCCCCCCTTTCTGGCGCTGTGTCTTTTTCTATGCATGCTCCTGGCTACCCATTCCTCGCATTGAATACGTATACTGCATTCCTGGCAGCCATCTGTGTACCATCAACTATTCAATATCTAGGCTTTGCCACCCCTGGAGATTGGATGGGCGCTTTAGAATTCCGGGAATTCATTTGCAGAGCGGGAGAATGGGCCGTACAGTATAAGAACGCGGATGCTTCACAGATTTATTCTCTACCGTTCGTTCCCCCATCCTCACTCAGATAACATGTTGCGCACATTCGTCCTCCTTTTTGTCACCGCGACCTTTGGTGGTCTAGTCGTCGGGGCTCCCCAACCCAATCTAGGTTCTTGCACTTTCGCGTGTCCTTCAAAGAACACCAAGGGCCTCGACCTCAAAGCCAGTGGCCACAGCGAACAGTTCCTCACCTGCATCTATTCCCCACACGTCTCTGGCCACAACCCCAACTTTCCCCATCCCGGCCTTCCCACTATCCCCGCCCATCATGCTCCCCCCGCTCCCACTCCCCCTTTCCACATTCCAGGCGTCGATATCTACTGCATATATGACCGGGTGAGTGCCCTGGTGTCGCTTCGCCGCATTTATATCTCCCTTTGCCTTCAAATCTCATGTGGTGCACTCATCACAGCGCAATGGCCGACTATCCGTAAATCGTGGTGATTGTCAGCAACAAGCTGAATTGTCTTGTTCAAATGCTGCCGCATGAAGTCACTCCAGGCGATCCGGAGCTGACATGCGCTAATATAAAAAGGCAGCTCAATCGGCTTTGACGTAAATACCACAACTCTCATACAGCTTTCTTGCGGATTTTATACCTAGTTCATTCGAATTCTTACGTGTCCTCGGCAAACTACAAACATGCATATGTATGTATCCTGCTCGAAGAAAACAAATTGTGCACTCGTTCTTGACCAGATAGTGAGATAAGCCCATGCAATAAAGATTGGACTGGTCACATGACTTAGCCAGCCTCACTGAACGATGTCAACATATGTCAGATCCCTGAAAACAGACATGATTAGACTTTGGACAACAAACGCCACAAGTGTCGCTAACGCGCAAACGACTTGTGGGTGGGCTGCGAGCAGCCGATCGAAGCGTGTCGGGGGGTTGACGACGAGAGCAATAACGAAGTTGGTTATGCTACAGGCCACCAAGAATGCGAGCAACATCTGTGGAATTCCCTGGAGGACGCCGCGCATTGCGCGAAGGCATGCAGAGACGTACGAGTTTGAGGCATAGCAACCGCACGGTTTTTCGCGATCAGAGGCTCTGATTGGACGCGTGTGTGGGCGCAATATCCTCCATACTATGGACACCAACAAGAGGGCGCAACGTGTGGAGGACATCCCAACAGCCATTTCCCGAATAGTATTGGTCGTATTACCTTAGAAGGTAACGCCGATGCTAGTCCTTCGCCGTACTCTTCCTAGTAGTACCAGTCATCAGACTCCTACCTCGATAACAACACAAGGAGGCGAGGCCTTTGTTTGTCACTCTCTTGCTTGGAAAACCCAGCGCAGCTAGCATTGGTTTGCCGGAGTGAATTGAAGGGACGTCGCTCTCATATCGCTTCAGCATGTAGCTCTCGAGATCTCAACAGTCTTAATCTGCCCTCTTTTCTGGTGCTGTGTCTTTTATCTATGCCTGCTCTCGGCTCCCGTTTCACCTGCACTCCTCGCATTGAATACGTGCACCTGCGCACCATCAAGTATTCAATATCTAGGCTATGCTACCCCCCTGGAGATTGTATGGGCGCTTTAGAATTCCGTTGATTTTCAAATCTCTGGGAATTCAGTTTCAGAGTAGAAGAATGGACCGTACAGTGTAAGAATGCAGATGCATTACAGATTTCTCTACCATCCATCCTGGCTCAGATAACATGCTGTGCACATTTGTTGTCCTCTTTGTCACCGCAACATAGTCGTCGGGGCTCCCCAACCCAATCCAGTTTCTTGCGCTTTCGCTTCTCCTCCCAGAGAATGCCTCTGGCATCCTCACAGCCAATGCTAGTCACCGCCCGCCCGCCACTCACTCACTCACTCATTCACTCACTCACTCGCACTCTATGTTGTACCTCTTCCTAGTAGCACCAGTCATCAGACTCCTACCTCGATAACAACACAAGAAGGCGAGGCTTTTGTTTGCTACTCTCTTGATGCGGATTTATTTGTGGGAGCGAATTGAAGGGATGTCGCTCTCGTATCGCTTCAGCAGGTAACTCTCGACGGACTTACTCTGCCCTCCTTTCTGGCGCTGTGTCTTTTTCTATGTTTGCTTTTGGCAGCCGTTTCACCTGCATTCCTCGCATTGAATACATACACTGCATTCCTGGCAATCACCTGCGTACCATCAACTATTCAATATCTAGCCTTTGCTACCCCCTGGAGATTGTAAGGGCGCTTTAGAATTCCATTGATTTTCAAATCTCCGGGAATTCATTTGCAGATCGGAAGAATGGAGCGTACAGTATAAGAACGCAGATGCATCATAGATTTATTCTCTACCATTCTTCCTCTCATCCTCACTCAGATAACATGTTGCGCACATTCATCGTCCTCTTTGTCATCACGGCATTTGGTGGTCTAGTCGTCGGGGCACCCCCCCCACCCAGACAATGCGGCAACAAATGGGCGTGTCCTCCATTGAACGCCGCATACATCCGGCTCAAAGCCCATGGCCAGAGTGAACGGTTCCTCTCCTGCATCTACGATTACCCTCCCGGCCCTCCCCCTCCTCCCCCTGGCAAGGCTATTTTAGGCATTCCGAGATACTGCCTATATGAACGGGTGAGTTCGTGCTGTTTCTGGTGTCGCCTCCCCACATATATCTTCGAATCTCATGCGGCGTACTCGTCACAGTCCAATGGCCGCCTATTTCAAGATAACCATTCCGACTGTAGGGGGATCGCCAGTTGTCCAACTTTTGCCACATGAAGTCACTCTAGCCAATCCGGAGCTGATGGAGACATGCAGTAATCCGACAAGGCAGTTCAATCAGTCTTGGCGTCAATGTTGTGTTGCGAACAACTCCAATGCGACTTTCTCACAAATTCTAGTATTTATTTCGAATATTTATGTGTCCTGGGCAAACTACAAACATGTATATGTATGTATCCTGCTCGAAGAAAACAAATTGCGTACTCGTTCTTGACCAGATAAGCCCATGCAAAATAGTTTGGACTAGTCGCATAACTCTGCAAGCCTCGCACTGAACAATGTCAACGTATGGCCAAAAGGGAAGATTCCTGAAACAGACTTTGAACAAACGCCAAGTGCTGCTAACGCGCAAACGACTTGTGGGTGGGCGTCGAGCAGCCGATCGAAGCGTGTCGGGGGTAGACGACGAGAGCAATTACAAGGTTGGTTATGCTACAGGCCACCAAGAACGCGAGCAACATCGGTGAAATCCCCTGGAGGACGCCGCGCATTGCACGAAGGCATGCAGAGACGTACGAGTTTGAGCTTTAGCAGCCGCACGGTTTTTCGCGATCAGAGGCTCTGATTGGACGCGTGTGTGGGCGCAATATCCTCCATACTAGGGACACCAACAAGAGGGCGCAACGTGTGGAGGACATCCCGACAGCCATTTCCCGAATAGTATTGGTCGTATTACCTTAGAAGGTAACGCCGATGCTAGTCACTTGCCGTACTCTTCCTAGTAGTACCAATCATCAGACTCCTACCTCGATAACAACACAAGGAGGCGAGGCTTTAGTTTGTTGCTCTCTTGGTTGGAAAACCCAGCGCAGCTAGCATTGGTTTGCCGGAGTGAATTGAAGGGACGTCCGAGTCGCTCTCATATCGCTTCAGCGTGTAGCTCTCAACAGTCTTAATCTGCCCTCTTTTCTGGTGCTGTGTCTTTTATCTATGCTTGCTCTCGGCTCCCGTTTCACCTGCATTCCTCGCATTGAATACGTGCACCTGCGCGCCATCAAGTATTCAATATCTAGGCTATGCTACCCCCCTGGAGATCGTATGGGCGCTTTAGAATTCCGTTGATTTTCAAATCTCTGGGAATTCAGTTTCAGAGTAGAAGAATGGACGTACAGTGTAAGAAGGCGAGGCTTTTGTTTGCTACTCTCTTGATGTGGATTTATTTGTCGGAGCGAATTGAAGGGATGTCGCTCTCGTATCGCTTCAGCAGGTAACTCTCGACGGACTTAATCTGCCCTCCTTTCTGGCGCTGTGTCTTTTTTTATGTTTGCTTTTGGCTGCCGTTTCACCTGCATTCCTCGCATTGAATACATACACTGCATTCCTGGCAGTCACCTGCGTACCATCAACTATCCAATATCTAGGCTCTGCTACCCCCTGGAGATTGGATGGACGCTTTAGAATTCCGGGAATTCATTTGCAGAACAGAAGAATGGAGCGTACAGTATAAGAACGCGGATGCATCACGGATTTATTCTCTACCATTCGTCCTCCCATCCTCACTCAGATAACATGTTGCGCACATTCGTCCTCCTTTTTGTCACCGCGACATTTTGTAGTCTGGTCGTCGGGGCTCCCCAAGGCGATCTAGTTTCTTGCGCTTACGAGTGTCCTAAAAAGAACCTCAAGGAGTACCCACTCAAAGCCGGTGGCAAAAGTGAACGGTTCCTCGCCTGCACCTATGAACCTTCCGTCTCTAGCCACAGACCCCCTTTCAACACTCCCCCTCCCAGCCCTCCCAATCCCCCCACTCCCATTCCCAGTTTCCACATTCCAGGCGTCGATCACTACTGCATATATGAACGGGTGAGTGCCCTGGTGTTGCTTCGCCGCATATATATTTCCCTTTGCCGTCGAATCTCATGCGGTGCACTCGTCGCAGTCCGATGGCCGACTATACTTTAATTTCTACGGTGATTGTCGGCTACAAGCTAATAAGGATTGTTCAAATGTTCCCGCGTGACGTCACTCCAGGCGATCCGGAGCTGACATGCGCTAATATGAAGAGGCAGCTCAATCGGCTTTGACGTTAATACCGTTCTGCGAACAACTCCAAATGCGACTTTCTCGCAAATTCTAGTATTTATTTATTTCGTATTTATTTGTTTCGTATTTTTATGTGTCCTCGGCAAACTACAAACATGTATATGTATGTATCCTGCTCGAAGAACACGAATTGTGTACTCGTTCTTGACCAGACACTGAGATAAGCCCATGCAATAAAGATTGGACTGGTCGCATAACTTGGCAAGCCTCGCACTGAACGATGTCAAAATATGTCAGATTCCTGAAAACATTAGACTTCGGTCAACAAACGCCACAAGTGTCGCTAACGCGCAAAAGACTTGTGGGTGGGCGGCGAGCAGCCGATCGAAGCGTGTCGGGGGGTAGACGACGAGAGCAATTACAAGGTTGGTTATGCTACAGGCCACTAAGAACGCGAGCAACTTCTGGGAAGCGGGGTGAAATCCCCTGGAGGACGTCGCGCATTAACGCAAAGAAGGCATGGAAAGACGTACGAGTTTGAGCTATAGCAGCTGCACGCTTTTTGGCGATCAGAGGCTCTGGTTGGGCGCGTGTGTAGGCGCAATATCCTCCCTAGGGACACCAACAAGAGGACGCAACGCGTGGAGGGCATCCCAACAGCCATGGTGGACATTTTGGGTCCAAGTTCCCGAATTGCGAAGATCAGTGCTGGTGCGAGCCGCATGTTCAACATGGTGGTTAGCCAAGCGACTGGATCGAGCTGCTTGTTTTTCTAAAATCCACCGGTCTGCTTATTTTTGGTGCAGGCATTTTGGCCGGAAAATTAGTCACTTGTGGGTAGTGGATGGTGAACATCAGCATTGTGTCAGGTACCGTTGCGGGCGCTCTCTCTCTGAGAGGCTGATGACGACGACGCTTGACTAGATGTACATGTTCATCTACGTCTTGCGGAGGAGACGGAGGAGATTGCAACAGCAGAGGTGGAACTTTGGTCACTGTCGCGCGGAGTGTGGTTTGCGCTGCTCGGGTCAAGCATCGTGTGCACTCTGATGTGTGTTATGATAATCGAGTGGTGTGTCGTGTGCTTTCCATTTTATCGCTGGAGTTTGCCGCAATCCAACCACTCCAAAGTGACTCCATGTATATGTATGTCGCGCGCGCTAATAAAAAAACATCGAGGCAGATAGAAGGTTTCCTTGAGCCAAGTGCGCGCTCTAAGAGCACAAAAATGTCGCCTCTTGTTTCTACCACTACCGCCCCAAAAAAGATTTACACAACGGCACATCTGGACGCCACAAAAAAAACCCCCGACATCACGACCCGTTCACCTGAGGGTTCCAGGGGCCCGAATCGCTCAGCGAGCAGCCACCGGAGCACTGACAGAGGCCGCCAAACTCCGCGGGCAGATTCTCGGCCGGGATCTGCTCCAGCAACTTGGCTTGGTAGGCGCTGCCCAGGATCTCGATCTTGGCGACGGTGACCTCGTCCAGCCACGGCTTGATGACGGCCCACACCGCGGAGAAGGCCCACGGGGCGTTGATGATGTAGAACTTGCCCATGCACTCGGGGTAGCGATCCTGCCCGATGGAGGCGGCCTGGAACACGGAGTCCTTGACGCGGTAGAAATTGGACAGGGACACGTTCTGCAGGTCGAGGATCGTGCACGACGTCTCGACCGGGTGCCCCACCGCCTTGGAGCACGCGGGCAGCCGTTCCGTAATGAATTTCTCGTATTCGTATACGAGCCGCTGTATTTGGCGTTCTTGCGTTGTGATACTGTACAGCGCCTTGATGTCAAGGCTGCCCAGCCGTTCAACGTATATCGGTCGGCCATCCTGTATAAAAGCACAACCGTCTAAATTCCCTTCCATGGGCGGTAAGGATCAGTGAGACGGACGGACCTTGTCCATCTTGTGATAGTATTGTGGATAGTACTGGTTGACCGCGGCTTTCTCTACAAAATCAAAGTTCCTATGAACCTCGGTGAGGCTGAAAAATCACGGAGCGATTTTTTTTTTCGAAACGAACGCACTTAACAACGTCTTCGACGCCGAAGTCCTTTCTCCACTGCTCCGAATCGAGTAACATCGCCTTTGCTTTTGTGAGGTCAAATTTCCTGGCCCGCAGGAATCTGCATGCGACGCACACCGCCCGGGGAGTCGTCAGCGGTTACGCCCCCAATCGGCTGCTGCTGCGTGCACTCCAGCCGCGAGAGAAAAGCAAGTTTCACCTGAGCAGCATAGCGTCGTCCATCCTCTCCTCGACAAAATGACCCTCCTCCTTTAGCTGCTTCTTGAACGTGTCGAGCGTGTGCAGCTGCACAACGGTCAAGTTGCCCAGTCTGCCCGGCAGGGGCTTGTAATTAGGATCAGTGATGCCGTCCGGGAGCGCGCTCGCGCTTGCTGGGGTGAGTTCTGATAGTGTCGACATGATGGTCTAGCGTGGAAAATGCGAAAGAGGAGGGAGCTGGGAGCTGGGTTTGTGGTGCGATGGGTTTGTGGTGCAGTGACTCAATGTTTGTGTGTTGTGTAGTAAGGTAGGAATACAAGCGGTTGTTCCAAACGAGGATTTTGAGATCCCGAATCAGGCTCAAGCACGAAGTCGAGGAGCGGGAGGGAAGATATTTTACGAGCGGGTGAGCTCAGGATTACAGTAGATATGGACGGAATCTATGGCAACTGAAAAGATCAGTGATGGATGAATATTTCCATTTGAGAAAGACGATCAACGACATGCTAACGACTGCGAGTTGAGTCGCAGCCGGAAGCAACTGATGATTCAAAGACTATACAACTATTCCAATACAGAGGGTGAATTGGTGATGCAGGTTGAAATGCGGTAGGTGAGAGCCAGACCAGACCGAGACACAAGAGGAACAGAAGGAAATTGTGATCAAAACGAAAGCTACACGATGTCCCACATCTCCTCAAATGCACAGCACACCTAATCAGAATACGAGTGGTGTGAGTACCCATCCTCGATATATTCAGATGCAGACGGATCACGTACTTTCCCACAAGCGACACTGGCGCTGAGAGGATAGTCGCTGATGCTGACCTTTTCGTCGACGATGCCATCTGCAAAACTATCTGCACCGCGGGCCATCGCACCAACAAACAACGCTACGGAGTGCGTGGTCGGGAGGGTAGGGAGATAATGGGAGAGGCGCACAGTAGGTGCATCCCCAGAAAGGGCTTAAAAAGTTCCAATTGAGTATGGTGACTGAGAAGATGAGGAAATTCGGGATTTACTTATTTTGATGGTGTTGGTAGGCAGGTGGTCAGTGACAGGATTCTGAGATAATTTTTCAAAAGATACATTAACCGCAAGACCGTTGCCCAAGGCTGACCTTGATCACTTTCAACAACTTTTCTGGACCATTGACACCGCGTATAGACAGCTTATGCAGCAGTTGGACTGAAGATAAATAGTCACTGTATAAGCAGCGGCTCTAGATTGACGGAAGTAGAGCCCTTACCCATCAATCCGCTGAATCGTTTAAAAGTCCTGGGGATCCGCACATGAGGATTGACTTCAATGAGGACGCCCTTGGTGGTGTGGATGTAAACCTGCAAGAGACCTGACTTGTTCAAGGGTGAATCTAATAGCGTAAGAAGACACTAGGACTCTGTCACTTTACAAGACAGTGACTAAGATGATTGGAATCCAGACCTGATGAGTGATATCCGGTCGGGCATCCGCGATATCTCTTCCGGTCTTGGCCAAGATCCCCTGATGGTCGTCGCAATTCAACAGCGTATATTTCGGTTCAGCCGCTCCTTTACCACCGCGCTTCGTGACCTTGGAAGAGCCAACACGGTACGCCTCAAGACACGCTTGCTCGAGCACGACGAAGACGCGCCGCTGGGTGGACGCCGGGCCCGCGCGCACGACATGGGCTTTCACGGGAAGGAGCAACGGGTTGTCGACGTGCGGGAGTGGGTTGCTGTTGGCTTTGCGGCTCTTGGGCGCAGGGAGGGGGCGCGTTGGCCGACAGGGAGGCAGTGCTAGCTGCGAAGGCGACTGATCGATGTCCCCCTGTACATCGGGCGGTTGGGCCTCAGACGAGGCGGCTGAAAGGTCGTCGTCGTCATCATTATTTCCCCTATCCTCGCACTCTGCATTCTCCAAGTCGACGCGGCGCTTCTGAGAGGGTCGTTCGTCCACGGGGGTAGATTTGGGCCGCACGATAGGATCAAGGTCGGCGACGTTGTCTAAAGATGATGTCAAGAGTTTCATAGCCGCGGGGGAGGGTGTTGAATTCGAGTGACGGCGTCTGCGTGCGCCGAGACTAACGGTGGTCGTCATGATTCGATAGTTTTGATATCAAAACAGCAACGACGCTAAGGACTCGTGAAGTAAAGAGTGTATTGATTTCTTTCAACAAGTGTCAAGCAAGCATAGAAAGTGATCGATGATAAGAGCGAAGAAAGGAGAGTTGGAAAAAAAAAAGTCACGGTTTTGCTTGCAATGGTGTCATTCAAAAATCTATGCAATTTTGGGAAGTTTCAATTGGGAATTGAGGTTCAGTATTACAGTAAGCCCATGCGCGACTTCACATCAGCATGGAGTAATCGTCCTGCGTCCGCGCGACATTCCCAAAAAAAAGTATATTCACCAATACCCATACATGCCAACCAACCAGAGTCAGCGGTTCATTATTATGCCAAAGAGAAACGATGACTGGTGCTTGTGAGATTACCAGTGCCCTGTTTCACATGTCCGCCGTCGACCTTTCCATCCTGACCCACAGGCCACCCTAACGCAGAAAATGAAGTAGACATCATGATCAATCAAGTAAGCTACTCACGCGGACAGACAGAGTCAAGCTCAGCGCAGTTCGGATCTTCTCCTTGGCCTTCCTGCCCCCGTCCAGCTTCCACTCAGGGGGCGGGGCGAGCTGCGTGTCCTCCGCCAACGAAATGCTGGAGAAGTTCTGCAGCAAACGAACGAGGAAGAATGATATCTGTGTGTACACATTTTATTAGTCAACCGATCTTCTCCTCTGCATATACTGAAAACAAGAACAGAAGGAACGTCCATCACTGAGCTCACCTCGTTGTATGCGAACTGTTGCCCAAGGCAGATCCGCGGCCCGGCGTTGAATGGGAGGAAGATAAACGGGTTTGGGACCAGATACTTGTGCAAGCGCTCATCAATGAACCGATCGGGGTCAAATTCCTGCGCTGTAAAAAAAGCGTCGATAAGAAAAGACACACACCGAAAGTAGGAAAAACGCTCACCGTCGGGCCCCCAAAGGTCTTCCCGGCGATGCATTATCAACACCGAGTAACCCGTTTTCGTATTGGGCGGTATGTAGAACGGCTTGCCTCCCGGGATTAACGGTGGCCAGAGCACCGCTTTATTGGAGGACCTCAAATTTAACGGCCTAAAGTGAGAGTTGAGCAATCTTTGTTCCAAACCCGGATCTCAGGCGCAAGCACACAGAGGGTTGCATGCGATGTGGAAAAAGGGACGACTTACACGGGAGGATACAGCCGCAACGTCTCTGAGGGAATACATATTAAGCATCACAGTCATCGGGGAGACGCAAAGTCGAACCGTTGATAACAGCCCTCAGATATTTCATGCTTTTCAAGTTGTCATATGTCGGCCTTTGGGTGCTCCCGACCTTCTCAAAGATCTCGACACGAAGGCGTTCAAGGACGTGAGGGTGCTGCGATAGCATGTAGACGACGAATGTCAGAGTCGATGCGGTCTGCAGAACAGCATATTGAATCGTTTTCCGCAGGAAAGTATACGGAATAACCACTGACGGTGTCTCGACCTGCTATCATGATGTTCAAGATCTCGTCCTTCAACAGTTTCTCGTCTTCGCCGATTAAAAGGCGTGTGAGCGACGTGCAAATGCCACGTAGAGAGAACGAACTGCAGCTCACCATCAGTATAGTTGAGCAAATGTTCTAACATTGTCACCCCCTCCCCAGGTTCCCCGTCTTTCACCCCGTCGTCATGTGCCAACGGCGTTTTCTCAACGTCTTGCTGCGTGAGCGACGACTGTACCTCCACCGCTGACGCAAGGATCCGCGTCGCAGCCGCGCCGGCGTTTCTTTTCTTTCGCGCCGCAGCATCCCGAAGGATAGGATCAATCGCCTCCCCAAGGATCCGCATGTTATCCGCCGTAGCGTCGCGCCAAAACTCCAAGAGCGGCCAATGCACGCCGTACCTGGAGCGCAGCGGCAATGTGCGCTGCACCTCCACGAATGCCGTCGCGAACCGGTTCGCGGGGTGTTGCGCCATCTCGGCGTTGCGCATCGATGCGAACCCCGGCGAGGGAGAGCCGTCTTTGTTGACGTTGTTTTCCGGGTAGAGAAGCCCCGCAGACAGTGTGCGTAGATTGTACCCAAAGAGGAACTCGGTGGCTGAGTCTAGCGTGAACCGAGAGACCGCGTCCTGGAAGCGAATTCAGCGGACCAATCCGTTAGAGGATACTGGCACATACTTGAAAATCGATTGGGTAGCCCTCTTTTTGCCGAGGGTTGATTTGCTTGATGACGTCGTCCGAGAGGCGGTCAAAGATATCGAAATGGCTGATGCGGTCTCTGTTGAAAAACGGACGGGTCATGGTGCGGTGAAATCTGTTTCGAAGTTGTCGGGGTGAGAGTCTCAATCAAACGTGGGACCTAGGACATACTTCCACATTTCCCCTACGATGAAATAAGATCATTCATTATGATATTGAGCCAATCGAAGGCCGTACCATCCGAGTTGAAAACACCAGCGCCAAGGACAGATTCCAACTGGATATACAAAACTTCGCCTTACGCCCAAGACAAGTTTGTCATCATACGACGGGAATGGGCGATGAGTGAATGCACCTTTGACGTGATTGGCGAACTGTGTAGCCAAAATGGCCTGAACGAAAGGCGTGTCAGCGACTTTCTTCCGCCACAAACTGATAATCCCACCTTGATATGTTCCGGTTCTGACGTGAACATCTAGCCGCGAAACCTACAGTTAACATTATGAATTCCTTTCGCGCATATCAACATACCCTGTTCTCAAACAGGAGTCTCATATTGAAGACTGGTCCCAACCGGATGGTCTTCTCGAGAAACCCATCGGCTGCATCACAGATAGAAAAATTAGCGGCTCGGCTGACAAAAGAAGTAACACCCGCCGGGACGTGGGTGGGTGAGCATTGAGACGCCACGTACTGACATAGCCCGACCTGAAATCAGTCAAGGCGGCGCGTAAACTGAGCAGATTGCCCGGAGTCCAGTCTTCACTACGGGTCGGGAGTACGGCGCCGTGAGCCTCTGCTGCCCTGCGGTCGACATAGTCCTTGTAGTTTATCGAGAATGTCAGAGTGATGGGGTACGAGAGTGGCAGACCAAGAAGGAAGAGCCAAAGAGGGGGCTTTGTGGGCGAGAGAAGATACAATGCGCAGACCGCGAGAGGAGGACTGAGTATGGCGGGTAGACGCTCTTTCATCCAGCGGATCCCTGGGGGCTGCGACGACATGATACAGCGAAGTTGATGCCAAGACGCGTCCTAAGAGAATCAAAAGGACTGGGGATTTGGGAGCAATTGCGACTTACTTGTTTATATTACCATCGCGGAGAAAAGCATTCCGGACTCGGCTCACTTCGTGATGTTGGTTACACATGCTTGAACTGAAGGCCCCTGACGCCGGCGTGAGAGAGACCTGGACCATTTGCAGCAGTCGATCAGGTCGCTTGCGGGGACCGGCGCAGGGTTTAACGTTTAACACCGGTGGAGTGAGTCAAGTTGGAAGGAGTCTAAGCTCGTCTAAGGGATTATGCATCGATTAAAAGACTATGTTTCCGTACGCTTGAAATGGTCACGTGCAGAACCGTGACTGGACTCGCAAAGCTGCTTACCGAGTATAACACCCGATATCTAGACCCAATCCAGAGTTCAAAAAGACTGCGCATTTTTGATCTACCAAATTTGATCTACCAGAAATTAGGGTAAATCTGTAATTTTAAGTCTCACCTGTAAATTTACTACAGGAGTGAGCTTAGTAAGCCGGATCATGCCGACATGCCGCGGTGACTTCACCGTGACTTGCAATACTCTCGACTCGACTTAGACTACACTCTTGAGCCGCAAGCACAACGCTCCTCCTTGCTAGAACTATACACTCACCACAACCATGCCTCGCGCTGAAGGTGAGCTGCTGTCTCAAATGCCTCGGTGCACGGACGCTAAATGAACGCCCTACCTCGACGAAACGGCTTATAGCCGGAACTCCCAAGGCCATCGCCAACGCGATGAAGTCCAAGGGTCTCCAGCGGCTACGCTGGTACTGCCAAGTGTGCCAGAAGCAGTGCCGCGACGAAAACGGGTTCAAGTGCCATGCTCAGTCTGAGTCGCACCTTCGCCAGATGCTCGTCGTCGGCGAGCACGCGGGCAAGCACATCGCCGACTTCTCGGCCGAGTTCCAAAGCGACTTCGTCAAGCTCCTCAGCAGGCGGTGCGTGCTTCCTCTTTGTTTCTCCGGTTTGCTACGGTTCCGTTGATGATGGGTTTGGTTAACGACGTCACAGATTTGGGACGAAACGTGTGTTTGCAAACAGGGTCTACCAAGAGTTCATCCAGGACAAACACCACCTGCACATGAATTCGACCCGGTGGGTCACACTCACCGAGTTTGTCAAGCATCTCGGCCGTACCGGCGTTGCGCACGTCGACGAGACCGAGAAGGGCCTGTTTCTCGCTTGGATTGACAACAGCCCAAAGGCCCTCGCGAAAGCGGTTCGTCCATCCAGCTAAAAACCAGTTGCCCTCGTCACTCATCTCGTCTTTTGTATCTTCGTATTCTCCTTTTGGCGTCTACAGGAAGCTTCCATGAAGAAAGAACGCGCGACAACCTCAGACGAACAACGAGAGCGCATACTCATCGCTGAACAAATTGAACGCGCAGCCGCTGCCGAATCAGCGAAGGCTGCCGAGGCGTCTTCCGCCTCTCCCGCCATCCCGCCCCCACCAGAAGACAAGCCTTCCCAGCCAGCAGAGCCGCCAGAAAAGATCGTTCTCTCGTTTAGTTCGCCTTCCACGACGCCTTCTTCCGCTGTCGCCGCTGCGCCACTCGTGCCACTGGCGAGGACTAACCCACTCAAGTTTTCTAATCCACTCAAGGCATCCAACCCACTCAAACGGTCCAACCCGCTCAAAAGCTCGGACGTCACTGGTGATGCGAAGAAGACACCCATGAGACGGCCGGCCCCTGTGAGCATGGCAGAGCGGATAATTCTGGAGGAGCAAGAGAGGAAACGGCGGCGGATGGAGAGGGAGGGTACCGCTGTGCATGCATAATGCGGATGGATGTATTTACTTATTTTTCCTTTCTCTCAGTTTACTGTATGTTCAATCACGAAACGATGCCCCGTGGGATGGATTAGAGAATTACTACAAGACAACGAGACCAGCTTCGAAAAGCGGCCTCCTTTATTCCCAAGTCTCCATTGTGACAGTCAGTCAGGCAATGTTGGCCGTAGATGTCAACGAGAAGAGGAAAACGGGGGCCCATGATGGATGTTGGTGTGTCGGAAGATCCACTTGCCGTACGGTGGATCATCATGATTTCTTCCTGATGGTTATCAATAAAGCGCTCATAGACCCATTTAGCCAAGGACTGCACGTGCGAGAGGACGATGGGGTCCAACAGGCAAGATTACGCCTGTCATCGGCAGCAAAGAAGGTTAGACCACAAGAGAAACACTCACAGCGAAGCACGGTAGAATACAGTGATGTATGTGGGTGTGTTTCGGGCCAGACACGGTAACCACGGGTCAAGGCAGTCGTTGCCGCAATGGGAGGGGACGACGAAGGGAGAGTCCCAGTGATTCGTTGCAAGTCGTGGAGTCTTACAAGTCCTTGATACGCCTGCCCTAAATGTCGCGCTATGTGACCGTATCACACACACCGGTCCTGAGTCGCAGCCAGTGATTTGGCCCCACCACCCTTTGCCCAAAACCAACGACCGCGAGTCTCGTCCGTAGGTGCGCAGCTTCATTGCCGTCGCAGTTGCCGCGTCAAACGTTGGCAACAGCGGTGCATTCGTTCACCGCAGCCGCTGACTCTTTACCCACTCCCCTTGCTGTGCATCGCACAACACAGCCTATCGATCAGAAAGTTCCAGTATATATCACAGCGCGCTTCACGTCGTTTCTTCCCCTCAAATCTTCACCTATCGCCGTATTCCTTAATTTGTGACCATGGAAGACGAAGTTGCGGCTCTTGTATGTTCCAAAGTCATCATGGCAAAAGATGTGGTTAATAGATCAACGTCGCAATAGGTTATCGATAATGGTTCTGGCATGTGCAAGGCTGGATGTGCGTTCTTATTTTTGCGTGCCAGTCATCCTTGTCGCTGATTTTTCCGTCGACAGTCGCCGGTATGCATAGCGTAGCCTACGTTCGTAACTCTTCATAATTCGCTCATGGCCCTCTTTTCTACAGGTGATGATGCCCCTCGAGCTGTTTTCCCGTAAGCCATTGGAGGACTTCCATCCATACGTCGTAATCTTGACACATATCTTCCCAGTTCAATTGTTGGCCGTCCCCGTCACCAAGGTGTGATGGTGGGCATGGGCCAGAAAGATTCTTACGTCGGGTCCGTCCTGTTCTCTGCAACCACGCTCTCAACCACCACCACTCATCCTATCTCCCTCTCCGCAGCGACGAAGCGCAGTCCAAACGTGGTATTCTCACACTGAAGTACCCCATCGAGCACGGAATTGTAACCAACTGGGACGACATGGAGAAGATCTGGCATCACACTTTCTACAACGAGCTGCGCGTCGCGCCGGAGGAGCACCCCGTCTTGCTCACCGAAGCACCACTAAATCCCAAGGCGAACCGCGAAAAGATGACGCAGATCATGTTCGAGACCTTCAACGCGCCCGCTTTCTACGTCGCGATCCAGGCCGTGCTGTCGTTGTATGCATCAGGTCGCACGACGGGTATTGTCCTCGACTCCGGTGACGGCGTGACGCACACCGTGCCCATCTACGAGGGTTTCGCCCTCCCCCACGCTATTCTCAGGCTCGATCTGGCCGGCCGAGACTTGACCGAGTTCCTCATCAAAAACCTGATGGAGCGCGGCTACCCCTTCACCACTACTGCCGAGAGGGAAATCGTTAGGGATATCAAGGAGAAGTTGTGCTATGTCGCCCTGGACTTTGACCAAGAGATGCAAACAGCCGCACAGAGCTCTGCCCTCGAGAAGAGCTACGAGTTGCCCGATGGCCAAGTCATCACTATCGGCAATGAGCGGTATGGACCCCCCTTTTCTCCGTCTCTCTAGTCCCGTCTAATCAACTGCGCAGATTCCGTGCCCCCGAGGCGCTCTTCCAACCGGCGTTCTTGGGACTCGAAGCTGCAGGTATTCATGAGACGACGTTCGTTTATTGCTCACCTTACACCCCCTGACGCCCTTCTGACGTTTATGTCCAATAGCTATAATTCCATCTTCAAGTGCGACTTGGACATCCGTCGTGACCTCTATGGAAGCGTCGTCCTCTCCGGCGGAACGACTATGTTCCCCGGCATCGCCGATCGGATGCAGAAGGAGTTGACGTCTCTCAGTCCCAGCAGCATGAAGGCATGTTCCTTATTGATCTCTATCTCGTTCCTGCCTTGACGATTTCTCGCGTTACAGGTGAAGATTGTCGCACCTCCCGAGCGGAAGTACTCCGTATGGATTGGCGGATCTATTCTCGCGTCTCTCAGCACCTTCCAGAACCTGTGGTGCTCGAAGCAGGAGTACGACGAGAGTGGGCCCGGTATCGTTCACCGCAGTACGTCTCTCCCCCCACTTCACCGTTTGCTCGGACTCATTGCGTTTTTGCGTTGTCTGTGGCGTGTGCAGAATGCTTCTGATCGTGCTTTTCGTTATGAGCGTTAATGCGAGGATCATCGAGGGGACGGGAGAGGAGAGGGGAAAAAGCAAGCCGAAATTGAAAGTTGCAGATTTTTTTTTTGTGTTTTTCTGTAGTTACGTTTACCGTATTCAAATTCTTCCCCGGTTTTTGATAATCTCCCTTTTCGTCCGCCCTCCGTCACCTTGTTTCTTTCCTGCCTAACACTAAGGCCGAACCGCATGCCCCGCCTCCTCTCCCAGTATTGAAGAAGAATAAAATTTGTGCTTAACACTGACTGTGCACTGTTCTACCAAACGATTGGTTATGTAGCTCGTGGTGCATAGAGAACATGAGAATGGGATTAGGGGACACAGTTCGTGACGCATTAGGGCGGATATGACGAATGCACCAACAGACTGCGGCTGTGGTGGGGGTTCTTTAGATTCCGACTCACCTGTCGCCGATCCTAGGATAACGAGCGGTTGAGGATCACTCCCACGCTTACGCCTAGCACCTCCACAAGAGCCCGAAAGCAAGATAAGTCGAACGAAGGCCACCGCGCCGACGACACCAGCAACCAAGGCACTGCGCGGTTTGGGAGAAGAGGACACTGTCGACCGCGAAGAAGGGTGAGTACACCGTTGGCGGAGGCAATGGCGGGCTCGTGGACGCTGTGGAAGGAGCTACTGGTGAGGACGATAGTGAAGACGTTGTCGGCAAGACAGCCAGGTTTGGGCTGTCGAGTTGATTAGTTTCTAGAGAATGAGATGCACTTGTCTTTAATGGCCGAGAACGTGCTTGGTAGACGGTCATAAATGGTGACAAGAACGTCAATAAAGTCTCCACTTCGTCGAATTGTAGAAAATGGAAAATGGCTCGTATTGTGGGGCCGTGACACTCACAGCCACACAATGCGAGCCATTTTTATTTCTCAGTGCGAGAGAGGAGGATAAGACCCCGGTCGTTGGTGGTACCAACGGCTTTGGAACTGAGGCTAGAATTGTGGCAGAAAACGTCGCCGAGAGCTGCACGCTGCGAGTGCATTGTCGTGCACCGGCGAAAGGTGTGTGCTGTCGGGTGGTGGTGCCATGAGCGGGGGGAGGGACAAGGGGGAGCGGTCCTTACCAAGCTGAAAACGCTACAAGTTATACCACCCGTTATCGCGTGTGAAAGTTTCCCACCTGACGCTTGTGTAACTTGTGCGAGCAATTTTGGGGTTCTGCCGGCACCACTCTCTTAGTTGTGTATCATCACCCCTGTAACCCGCCTTGATGTGCAAATAAAGTAGAAGTCAGCGCCCGACTCACTTCCCGTCCGCAAGCGACAGCGCGTTGGGTGAGCCGTGTCGGAGCCACTTGGCAGGCGTGATATGGGACGCCCAACTGCGGACACTAGATCATCAGGCGAGAACGCCCATCGCACCGGATAGGTCGGGTGATTGCGCGCAGTTTGTTGCCTAGGAGAGCGCCAGCAAAGAAGATGAGTGTAGAAGAGAAGACGGGTCAAATGGGAAGGAAGAGAAGCGAGGATGCTCACGGATGATATTGTGCATGTGCATAAAATGGTCCACGTTCTGCGCAAAGATAAAGAAAACATCAGAACGGGTGCAGATTGCGTGGTTGCCATAACCTTCTCATTGCGTGCGCAGGAAGTCAATTGATCACATGATGGAGAGAAACCCAGCAAGGCTCACTGAACAGATCTGCAAGGGTGAATGACATTAAAAATCGGAATTGTAGATGGGGTGGATGACATGTGGTATGTACTCTTGATTTCTTCACCAGCAATGAGGAACCTAAACACTACAAGACTGAAACCTGGTGAAAATCATCACACAAATATGGTGAATGGCAACTCATTCCTAGCTGGGAAATCACCAGTAGCAGTTGATAATTATGCCTTTATCAGGTGCACAAAATAGGTGATTTTCACTACTAAAGTATGGTGAAAGTCACCATACTTTGCAGTGATCATAGCCATGATTTTGGGTGTTTTTCATAGGCTTTGTACTGGTCTGAAACCAAACAAAAATAGTTGATTATAGCCATGTAGGCAATTGTTTTGTAGAGGGCATTTACCCAACTCAGACAGGTGATTATAGGAAGTACAGCAGGACTGAGACCTGGTGAAAGTCACTAGTTTTGGTTGATAATCAAGTAAATGAAAGGGGTTATTTGCAGCACATATATGACCAAATTCACCTGCTGCTCTCCAGGTGAATGTCACTGCCATCAAGCACATTTTAACTTGATATTTTAGGTGGCTTCTACATTCAGTGATTTTAGCTATAACTTCAGGTGATTTTTGGCCTGTAAAATGTGCACTCAGTGGGAGTTAAACCCAAGTGTTCATGAAAACTGGGGTCAACCCACAACTGCTGTGTTATCCATTACACTACAGTCCCCATCTAGACAATTATCAGACTGGGTCTCACACAACTTAAGCGTAAGGTCATGACGACAATACTAAGATAAGGGGAAAAGAGTACAAAAATGGAAAGGATGCAGTATATATAGCGAGAGCCTCGGGACTTGCCGACTTTCCCACGCTCGGACCCTCGGACCACGTGATGCACCCAGGCCCAGGTCATGTGATCTTACGATTATGTAATCTGACCACAGCCACAGGTCATGTGACCTTCCAACAACCCTCCCCAGTTTCTCCACAACTGCACTTTGGGATGGCTTAAATAAGCGATCCTAACATCACCCCCCTCTTAAGGCTGGGCGTCCCGACCAGCTAGCTTGGCCTTGTCGGGGTGGGAGAGGAAGAAGTCCTGGAGAAGCAACGTTACGTTAGTGAGGTTCCTACAGGGCTCCCAAGTGTTTTCCTCCACTGGATATCCCAACCACTTCACCAAGTACTTCACCCCACATCCCACCTTCTTAACATCAAGGATCGCCTCCACATCATACTCCAGGTGGTCATCATCAATCGTAGGGGGCGGAGGGGGAGGCAGGTTCTGAGAAGGGAAGGAAGGGGGGTGGTATGGTGTCAACAGCAACTCATTGAAGACCCGATGGATGCACCAGGCCCGAGGGAGCTTGAGGCGATACCCAGCAGGTCCCACCTTCTCCTCAACTGCAAAGGGGCCTGCTCTCTTGTTGTCAAGCTTTTTACAGGGCCGGTCCATCTTCAAGTTTCTAGTATCCAGCCAGACCAGATCTCCCTCAGAGTACTCCCGACTTGGGTGTTTCCCCTTATCATAGCTCTTCTTCATCGCTGCCACCGCTTTCTCCATTGCCTCCTTGGCTGCTCTTTGGGACTCCATGAGCTTAGCCATCCACTCGTCTGCTGCTGGGTTCACCTCAGAAGGTGGCTGGAGCCCCCCATTCCATGGGTGTCATCCATAATCGAGGAAGAAAGGTGTCTGTCCTGTCACTGAGTGCTCACGATTATTAAGAGCAAACTCCGCAGTGGACAACCATTCAGCCCAGTCATCCTGGAGATGGTCCACATAAGCCCGGAGATAGATCTCCATCTTTTGGTTCGCCCGTTCCGTCTGTCCATCAGTCTGCGGATGAAAGGCAGTACTTGGATTTGCCTTTACCCAGATCATGGAGTAGAACTCCTTCATGAAGCGGGACACGAACTGGGACCCCCGGTCACTCACAACCTTGTGAGGGACTCCATGGTCACAAAACACTCGATCCCGGAGGAGACGCGCCGCTCCAAGTCCTGTGAGGTCGAGCCCGATCACTTCGAGCAGTGTCCGTTTCGTGAATTTGTTGACAATAACAAGGATGGCATTATGTCCACGGGAGAGGGGGAGGGGACCGACTATGTCCCATGAGATCACCGACCAGGGACCATCGGGCACCAGATGGGGGTGCAGTGGGGCAGCACGCTTGGTACGGTCAGGCTTCGTCCGTTGGCATGTCTCACACCCCTGGGCATACCGATCCGCATCTTTTACCATGTCCAGCCACCAATAACCCTTCACTAGTGCTGCTCTCAACTTCCGGGGCCCAGGGTGTCCAGCAGCAGGGAGGTCATGCTCAAACTCAAGAACGGCCTCACAAGCTCCTAGGGGGACCCAAGTGACTATCCCCTTTCGCCAGAGTCCAGCACGATCTCGTGTCCACTCATCATCAAGCTCCTCCGGCTTCTGTATGTGTACCGCGCTATTTTTCTGGAGTAGCATCTCCATTTCCAATGTGAATGACACATGGACTTCCGTTTCCAGGAAAACCTGCACTGGTGCATCCTCCTCCACCATCTCTCCATAGTCTGGTCTCCGGGAGAGTGCATCTGCCTTTGTATTCGACTTGCCAGTGCGATACTTTATCTCAAAGTCAAAGCACTGGAGCTCTCCAACCCAACGAACCTGCCTCGGCTTCAACTTCTGGGGCTTCCGGAAGTACTGGAGGTTTGCATGGTCTGTCCAGATCTCAATCGTCTCCTCTGCTCCAATGAGGTATGCTTGCCACTCGCGAAGTGCCCGAATCACAGCCAAGAACTCCTTGTCGTACACATCATAGTTCTTCTCAGCTGCAGTGAGGGCCTTGGAGATATAGTCAACAACTCTCCAGGTTCCATCCGTCTGCTGCTGCGAGAGCACTCCACCAGTTGCCAGGTTGCTTGCATCTGTCTCTACCTTCCATCTCCCTTTGTCCTGAGGCAGAGCCAAGACCAGGGCTGATACGAGTGCCTGGCGGAGATCTCGGAAGGCCACTTCCTCCTCCTCCTCCCATTTCCATGGAACATTCCCAGTCAGCTGGAAGAGTGGCTTTGC
This sequence comes from Clavaria fumosa, assembly GCA_951802425.1. Classification (NCBI taxonomy): domain Eukaryota; kingdom Fungi; phylum Basidiomycota; class Agaricomycetes; order Agaricales; family Clavariaceae; genus Clavaria; species Clavaria fumosa. The sequence continues at coordinate 3,412,723 of OX637797.1, read as the reverse complement.
CCGGGCAGAAAGATTCAGGATGTGCCGGTGGAGGTAGTTCAGCATCCCATTGAACCTCTGGACATCCTTCACATTCTTAGGACGTGGCCAATCTCGGACTGCCGCACCCTTGGCCGGATCATGCTCTAGTCTGTTGTGGGAGATCTTCATCCCCAGGAAGATGATCTCACTCTTCTCAAACTCGCATTTACTGAGTTTGAGACACAACCCATTCTCTCCAAACTTCCTCAAGACCCGATCCATCCAGTACTGGTGTGTAGCCAAGTCCTCTGCAAACACAATGACATCATCCACATAGGCCCTCACATGTCCTCCTGCAATCTCCTCCCTCAACACATGATTCATGAAGCATTGGAAGGTAGCAGGGGCATTCTGCAGTCCAAACCACATGACAGCTGGTTCGAAGAGTCCACGGGGTGTCAGGAAGGCGCAGCGGTGCTGGTGCTCGGGCCAGACCTGCATAGATGGGAAACCTCCCTTTGCATCAATCTTAGAGTAGATCGACGCTCCTTTAAGCACATCCACTGTGTCTCGGATGCGGGGGAGGGGGTACTTGTCCTTGATCAGGTGTGCATTCAGCCTCGAGTAGTCGATGATTGGCCGCAGCTTGTCCTTCTCATGTTTGAAGAAGAAGGGGCTGGCATACGGGGATTTCGAGGGCCAGATTCGTCCAGAAGCAAGCTGCTCTTCCACCCAACAGTTCATCTCCACCATCTCCTGCCGTGTCAAAGAATACAGCTTGGAGGAGAGGTGCTCAGGGTCCTTTTTGAACTCGATCTTAATATTGAAGTCTGGTCGGGAGTGGGGAAGTTCATCCCACTTCACTTCACTAAACACCAAAGGGTAGCGGCTGGGCCAATCGGGGGTAGGGCCAGAGTTGGGAAAACGGGTGTCCAGAATACTCGTGGATGCGAGGGTACTCGTTTTCAGGGGTGCAGAGGCTCGAGGGGATGGGGAACACTGTGGGGGGCAGCGGGTAAGGCTCAGCTCTGCCTTCTGCCAGTCAATATCCGGGTTATGCCGCTTGAGCCAGTCATGCCCAAGGATGACCTTGTGGGACTGGGTCTTTCCCAGCAGAAAGTGGATCTGCTCCTGGTGGTCACCAACTCTCACCAGCACCTCTATCCCATACCGGACCTTTCCATTCCTGTTCTGCGTCCCATCCACATTATACATGGTGATTGGGTTCAGCAGGAGAGATGGCTCCAGTCCCACTCCTTTTGCCCACTCCAAATCCATGAAGCAGTTGGTGCACCCTGAGTCAACAAGGGCCTTCATTGTGGTCCCTTTGCCAGTGCTGAAAGCCTCCAAGTGCACCTGGATGGCTAGCTCTTGTGGCACATGTTTCCGCACTTCTGGCTGCACTCTGGTTAGGCACTCTGCCAGTGTCACTTCCTCCTTCACCTCAGCCCCAATTCAGGTATGTCTCCGCTGCAAGATGGTATATCAGGGTATACTTGCAGCAGGCACAGGGACAGAAAGGGGGCTGGCACACTTCTTCTCCCCAGTGGGAGTCCTCCTCTCTCTCTCACACCGCTCTATGCAGGCTCGGAGCTGTGCAATCTCTTTCTCATATCCCTCCGCCATTTGGGGGGCACATGGTGCTGCCTGGGTTTGGGCCCTTGGGACCTGCAGACGTGTATCAGGCAGGGGGCAGAAACAGACAGCATGGCCAGTCTGGTGGCATCGGAAACAACATCTCTCATCAGCAGGGGCCCATCCTCGGGCCATGGCCACATCCGGAGTACACAGCAGAGGGGTCACAAGAGGTCGCGAAATGGTCATGGCAGGTCGCGGTAGGGTCGCAGTGGGTCGCGTGGGTCGCGTGGGGGTTGCAATGGGTTGCGGTGTCACAGTTTGAAATTAAGGGTCCAGGCTAGCCGGGTTAGGACACGGGGCTAGGGCAGACAGGATCTTAGTATTATATCAGACTGGGTCTCACACAACTTAAGTGTAAGGTCATGATGACAATACTAAGATAAGGGGAAAAGAGTACAAAAATGGAAAGGACGCAGTATATATAGCGAGAGCCTCGGGACTTGCCGACTTTCCCACGCTCGGACGCTCGGATCACGTGATGCGCCCAGGCCCAGGTCATGTGATCTTACGATTATGTAATCTGACCACAGCCACAGGTCATGTGACCTTCCAACAACCCTCCCCAGTTTCTCCACAACTGCACTTTGGGATGGCTTACATAAGCGATCCTAACAACAATAAGATTTTGTAGTTTAATGTCACTCAAATTGAGAGGCATATCACTCAGTATCCTGCAGTTTGATATTAAGGGGGTGTATTGTATCACTCAATATCCTCTGGTTTAATATCACTCAAGTTGAGAGGTGTGTTGTATCACTCAATATTCTGCAGTTTGTAATCACTCAAATTAAGGGGTATATTGTATCACTCAATATCCTCCAGTTTAATGTCACTCAGATTGATGGGTGTGTTGTATCACTGAATGTTATCAACTGAATGCCCCTTAATTCTGAAATCACCTGTCACCTGTTTTTGGGTGAAAGCCATAAATCATCTGACCAGATGGTGATATCAACCTGCTATTGGGTCCACAGTGCAGCCTGTTTGCTTAAGCTCTTTGATCCAGCTCAGTCATTAGATTAGATTGTAGCAAGAGTGCTTTGTACAACCCAATATCCTCTGGTTTAATATCACCCAAATTGGTGGGTGTGATATATAACTCAATCTCATCATGTTGAATATCCCTTGATGTAAAGAGTGTTTTGTACAACTCAATATCCTCCAGTTTACTGTAATATCACCCAAATTGAGAGGTGTATTATACTGTTTGGCTCAATCTTATCTAGTGGATATCCCTTGATTTTGATGGTGATTAGAAATCACCCATCACCTGTTTTGCACTGATTTTTGGGTGAAAGTCATAAATCATCTGACCAGATGGTGATAATAACCTGCTATTGGGTCCATAGTGATGATGAAGCATATGCTTTGCCCCTGCTCCTACTTGCTCATGTATTCACTACAGAACAGGTGGCACTACATCACACTGCCCTCTCATTTGTTCTTCACTATGTACATGCTGTCAATTACCCATAGATAGTACTTATACCAACATTGGACATTAGTAGGAGTTCACATGACATTGCTCTATGATATGAACTCCAGGTTCATACTTACTGTTCAGTTATCCTATCCTAGACTAATGATATATGCATCATTGCTCTACTGCATGAACTCCAGCATCACTTTGGTGTGCCTGTGAGATTATGAGACCCAGGAATGGGCAGTTAGATTTGGCTGCTATGGATGCCTTCAGATTCCCCAAACTGAATGGTCCCAACTACACTAACTGGTCAGTACACATGAAGTCCATATTACAGGCAAAGTACTTGTGGTTAGTTGTTATGGGTACTGAGACATGCCTGGCCAGACCAGCTGATCTGTCACTAGAATCTGCACTGAGCAGTGACAATCACATGAAGCTTGATGAGTACCTTAACTGGGTGACTCACAATGGTGCCATGCAATGATTGCACATTGTTCAGTCAGATGTTTCAATTACAGTTGCTGTACCAGAGAGTGAATATCCTGCAGTGAACATGCAGCAATGGACTCCAGCAAAGATATTCATATTAGACAGTGTAGTTGCAAGTGGTGAGGGATATTTACTCCAATAGACATGGGCCCACTGGATCAGCCATACAGGACAGGAATAATCCATTACTATCTGCACCCTGTCCACTGGACTATGCCAGAATAAAGTCTGGGCAATGCAGGCCACAAGTGTTTGCTATGGATGCTTATCCTGTAGGCATATTCATTTTCCTCAAATGATCCACAATCCTAATCTAATCTTTCCCTTTACAGAACAGTTCCAGAGTGTTCTTTTTTGGCACTGAAAGTGAAGTAAATATGTACCATAATTGGTACTGTCCAGATGGCAGATGTGTGCAGCAATATTCATTCATGCCTATCAATCAACCTAAACATTTTTAGGGGACCCAATGTGTCACAATCACTGTCAATGGAGAAAACCCAGACAGGCATAGGACACTTCCATGCACCAACTCTACTCTGATAATGACATGTATCATGTAGCATTGCAACAATACATGTGATGCCTCCTGGCCAATGAGATCTTTGTTTACAATTCAATATCCCCCTTCATCATAAGACTCAGGACTAATGCCTTGCTCCAATTGCTGTCTTGTATCCATTGGTGAAAATACTGATGCTGTGCCCAAAGTTGGACAAGCTGTTTGGTGATCTTCTATTTCAATTTCCTACATAACACTATTCCTGCCCACTAGGGATGCCCAATATAGAGTAAAGTGTCTGATGGGACTTCCTTTCTAGGCAACCACCACCAACTCCTACAACAAAAATATATATACAGAGAAGCCAAAATCACCCAGTTACCTAGCATCCTAGTCTACAAAATGAAACTGAAAACTTTTTCACCTCTAAAAATTCACTGCTACTATCACTGTACCCACTAGAATAAGTGCATGTCCATGAACAGCAGGGGTTCCAGAGCAGATGTGGCAGGGGGAAGCCACACAACACAAGCACAACCCCTACCAGCAGATCAACCCACCCCACCCAGCTTACCCATCACTGCAAGTAGTGACATCACCCTGAGCCAGGACCACACTAGAAAAGGAAGGTTGGCTCCTGCCCTCACATGACTGACACACAATGTGGCTCACATTCCCAAACAAGTGCTGGATGGCATCAATACCACTGCCATGCTTCTAAGCATGATAGTGGATGAGAGGTTCAATGAAGCAATCACCCCCATCATCAACAGACTTTGGGGAGCCACAGATGAAGCTAACAAGGCAATCATGCAGTTATGTATTGAAACACAAGCCACTGTCACTGCCCTGGAGGTGATAAGGGAAGAAGCCCACACCCTACAAGACCTCCATGACTGTCTAGCACAGTGAGTAGAGACAACATCTCACAATGCAGCTCCACCAAGACATCAGGACTATGCCCTCCCAACCCCAAGATGTGTGCAACAGAATTGATGGGCCCCAACATGGAGAAAACACAACCAGAATCAGAACACCCTGGGAGAAGCAACCTCCCCACCCCCCAACACCCTGCCACCACAACTGCTATCCATCCCCTCCCCACACTCTTATGCAGTGGCAGTGTGGGCAGCCCTCACACCAGGGCATGAAGAAGTTCTAGCATGATCACAAGGCAGGATGAGACAAGTCATCATCAAAAGGGACATGCCAGATGATGAGGCCACAGCCCAATGTGATCCACTGCCACAGACACACTGGAGGTGCATGCTGATCTCCTCCCCTTCCACCTCATAGTTGACAAGATGCATCTAACCTCACTGATGCATCTAGTCACACTCCCAGAAACACTCCCAGTCTCCCAGCACCTTGCAAGAGTGCACAAGCAAACCCCAGCCCCAATCCATGCTAGCTGCAGACTTCTCAATGATTGACCCTGCCAAGATCTTGAGATTAATCTCTTTTGTGGCAATCAACTGCTCATTAAGTGGGATTTCTCCATACATACCTCCCTCCCTCATTTCCCAGATTGCTTTAGTGATGAATTCAGTGGCCCTGCTGACCCTGCCCCGGCTGTTATGGAACCAGGTTTGCTACCTGTGAATAATAATATTTAAGTAAGGGAAACTGAAGTTAACCCTAATAGGAACCTCAAATATTATTACTAGGCAAGCTCAATGTCCCAATTGAGCTTCTGGTTGCACACCTTCCTGTAAACAGATACTAAGATAACCTTAATATTGTCTACAAGGCATTGCTAATGTGGGCAGCAAATAGAAATATTCTATAGTGACTCAAGCATCAATATCTCAAACAAGGGTAATTGACCAAAGGATCCCCATAGTCATCTCAACTATTTCATCCCCTTACACCTTGCTTTAATATCCAAGCAACAATGAGATATTAAATACTTAAGTTTATTCATATGAATATTGTACTATGACAATATTCATATCTTGCCAATGGGATGCCAGATCCTTCCAAGATTAATTCTCTGATACCCTCTCTATCCTATCTCCCTTTCACTCTCTTATACCTTGACCAAATTCCTATTCCTTCTTTAGATATAAATTGTTTATATCTAATCCCTATAATACAAAGCAAGACATCAGTTACAACACAGTAAAATTACCTAAGCACGAAAATATTCTTAGCACATGTATTACATAAGCTTTCGGCGTGACTAGACACTCAGTCATTAGCCCTATAGCCTGGCTACGCTTACATAATAGAATTATCGCACCAGCCCAAGGCATTGATGAGATAATCAACTATTTGTCCACACTGGTATTTAGACATCAGTGGGACAAATATATTAATAACTCCTTTAGGAGTGGTGCTGGCTCTTAGCTTCAGCTGACTAAGGTGATCAGGCAGTTTCTGGGGTCAAGTAGGTGCTGCTGAACATGTCCTTCAGTGCCCTATTTATATTGTTTTCAAGCTATCTACTAAATACAGTAATTTCGAAATACATGGACAAATAGTGCATATAAAATCATAATAAAATGCTCAAATAATCGCATAAGGCATGTACTCTTGCCATATAAGTATTTACTATTTTTATCCTCTCCCCAACTTGAGTTTTTGAGAGAATGAGTCAGAATGAGTCAGATGGAGTCATTTCCCCTATTTGGATTTATCCAAAACAGTCTAGACTGTGCTGGAGTGACTCAGAGGAGGCTGTGCATTGGCCTGATACAGTAAAACTATTATTAGGTATTCCCAATCAGTGTGTGGGCCTCTGAGTCAGTCTGGAAAGAGTCTTCAAAACCGAAGGTTTGATTTTAAAGTTCAAACTCCACTTAAACCTTCCTAATTAGGCAATTTTGTCACTCTGGCTTGCTCTCTGCATCCCTAAAAGGTATTTTGGCTCTAGAGGGCTTTGCCCTTGGGATATAACAGGGATAAACAATTATCTAAGCACTCCTGCTTAAGTAATAATTTCTAGATATGGTCTCCCTGTGAAATTCATCCCCCTTTAGGATGGATGGATGACCAAGACTCTGGATGACTGTCCCAACTAGGCAGTTACAGCACTCTGACTGTCAACAAGTTTTACCAAACTGTGAATAACTCCATGAGTTCTCAACCAATCCTCATGAAACTTTGCATATAGGTAGAGATAAAATATAACTATAGTTTGATACTATATGCAGAATAGTTGAACAGGAACCTGGCATGCTATAGCAGTTCGCATTTTTGGTGCAATATTTACAATAATTCCTCTTGTAAATATCTCAGCCAGTTCCTATTGCTTTCCCATGAAACTTTGTAGGCATGTAGACAATAAATGTAAGCATACACCTATATGCTACATGGTACAATAGAACAGTCTCATAGGTGGATATAATGACTTGACTATAAGAATGCTACATGCAATGTCTCTACATCCTTACAATATATCCTTCATATGCCTATGCAATTATGCAATGAGATGTGCATAGTCAACTGTAATGTTTGCATATTTACTCTTATTCACAATAAGAGTAAGGAATTATTCTGTCAATGGGACTTGTCAGAGATTACCTAGAACCACAGAATCACTCTGGTGACATAAGAGTGATCCTATAGGCAATACAGAGGGATGTGGCAGGTAATGTGCTTAGTCAATGAAGCACCATTGCTAATGCTTCTCCCAAACCACTTATCTTAGAACATAGAACTGTGTTCCAAGAGGTTCTACTGATGACCAGCCACAATGGTGGATGATTGTAGGCTATGCACCAGATACTCTGCACTCTGACTATGGGATTACTCCCATCCCTAACAGGCCCTGAGTTTTGTGATATAAAGCCTTCCACAGACAGGCAGACACCAAAACTGCTTTGGCTATGAACAATTACTCCCATCCCTAACACTGGCACTTGGCACTGATGACACAGTAGAGATGGAATGGGAGTGTGGTATCATAGGAGATATCACTGATTACAAATGCAGGAATTCCAGTTCCTTGAGTGTAGCACCACTACTAGCAACATCAATCTTCATGAATGATAAGCTAGGGAAAGCACACCAGAGTAGCAATGCTTAATTTATCTGTCTTTTCTTCCCATACTAGAGACCAATGCTCGGGGTCTCACAGGGGAGAAGGGAGAGGTATAATATCATCAGCTTGCCACTGAAGTAGAAGGAATTTGGGGGGGGTATGTATACAATATTGATCATGAGGCTGAATGATTCATCAGCAGTTAAGTCAATGGTCAGTGACAATTTTAATCCAATGGACTATTGATCCATTTTAATATGCTGTACACATTTCAAGGTTAAAGTATACTGCACAGTGGCATTGTAACCTGAAACTATATCAAACTGGACAGATACCTGACAGCAGATGAATGGCAGTGAAGAAGGTGCACTAGGGTACCCAATCACCTGGCTTGACACACTCAGAGCAGAGGTACAGATCAAACATCACCCAGATGGGAGGATCCTAGAAATCATTTGCAGAAACCCACATGAAAGAAGAAGTCACACAGATGAGCTCTGCAAAGGAAGATATTCCAGGGAGCAAGAGAGGGGCTAAGATTGCCACAGCTCATACAGCAGAAAAAGAAACTTCAATCCTGACAACAGGATTAGAACAGACATTAGCCCTCACAGAGGCAGAAAGGGAATACCAAGCCATGTGAGCCAAGTGGAGGGAAGATGCCAAGAGGGAAGCTGAATTGGCTAAGATGGGGGTAGAGTCATCCCTGAGTGTTGAATGGGAATATTATATTCCTAAGCAGGAACCAGTCTGTCAGACTTAGTCTCACGGTTCACACAACTTAACGTAAGGTCGATGATGACGATACTAACATAAGGGGAAAAGGGTACAAGTAAGAAAGCGATGTAGTATATATAGCGAGAGGTTCGGGAGTTGCCGGCGTTCCCACGCTCGGACCCCGTGCGTCACGTGATGCGTCCAGGCCCGGGTCACGTGATTTTCCCATTATGTAAGCCACCACCCGTTCGGGTCACGTGACTCGTCCGCAAACTTCCTGCAACTCTTTTGCGATCCTTTCTTGGCCTTTCCAACCTGCTTATGTAAGCGATCCTGACATCACCCCCCTCTTAAGGCTGGGCGTCTCGACCTGCCAACTTCGCCTTGTCAGGGTATTGCTGGAAGAAGTCCCGGAGCAACAGTGCAACGTTAGTGAGGTTGCGACGAGGTTCCCAGGTGTTCTCCTCTGCAGGGTATCCTAACCACTTCACCAAATACTTCACTCCCCGTCCAACCTTCTTGACATCAAGAATTTCCTCCACCTCATACTCCAAGTGGTCATCGTCAATCGTGGGGGGTGGGGGTGGAGGCAAGTTCTGGGAAGGGAAAGAGGGAGCAATATACGGGGTGAGTAGCAACTCATTGAAAACCCGGTGAATGCGCCATGCTCGGGGGAGCTTGAGTCGGTATGCTGCTGGTCCAACCTTCTCTTCGATGGTGAAGGGTCCAGCCCGCTTGTTGTCAAGCTTCTTGGATGGTCGATCCATTTTCAGGTTCCGGGTATCCAGCCAGACTAAGTCCCCCTTTGAGTATTCACGACTCGGGCGCTTTCCCTTATCATAGCTAGCCTTCATCGCATCTGCCGCCTTCCCCATTGCATCCCTGGCTGCTCTTCAGGATTCCGTGAGCTTGGCCATCCACTCGTCTGCTGCAGGGTTCACTTCAGAGGGCGGCCGGATACCACCATTCCAAGGGTGCCGGCCATACTCCAGATAGAAAGGTGTGAATCCAGTGGCTGAGTGCTCACGGTTATTGAGCGCGAATTCGGCTGTGGATAGCCACTCTGCCCAATCATCCTGCAGATGGTCAACATAGGCCCGGAGATACACTTCAACCTCCTGATTGACCCGCTCTGTCTGTCCATCTGTTTGTGGGTGGAAGGCAGTGCTCGGGTTCGCCTTAACTCCAATCATCCCATAAAACTCCCTCATGAATCTGGACACAAATTGGGTTCCCTGGTCACTCACAACTTTCTGCGGGACTCCATGGTCGCGGAAGACCCAGTCTCGAAGGATCCAAGCAGCACCAAGTCCCGTGAGGTCAAGGCCAATAGCTTCGATGAGAGTTCATTTTGTAAACTTGTCGACAATGACAAGGATCGCATTGTGACCACGTGAGAGGGGGAAAGGTCCAACAATGTCCCAAGAGATGACTGCCCAGGGGCTCTCAGGGACAGGGTGTGGATGGAGTGGAGCGGCGCGCCTGGTACGATCAGGCTTGATTCGTTGGCATGTCTCACATCCACCTGCATACCGATTGGAATCCTTCACCATGCCCACCCACCAATAGGACCTCAGCAGAGCCGCCCTCAGTTTCCGTGGACCAGGGTGTCCTGCGATGGGGAGGTCATGCTCAAAGGTGAGCACTGCCTCACGTGCTTCTGGGGGCACCCAAGTGATTTCTGCCTTCCGCCAGAGTCCCATCCGATCTCTCGTCCACTCATCATCAAGCTCCTCCAGCTTCTGCACATATACCGCACTGTTTTTCTGGAGTAGCGTCTCCATCTCCGATGTGAACGATGTGCGGGTCTCAGCCTCTGGGAAGACCTGTACTGGTGCATCCTCCTCCACCATCTCTCCATAGTCTGGCCTCCGTGAGAGTGCATCCGCTTTCGTGTTTGACTTCCCAGTACGGTACTTGATCTCGAAGTCAAAGCACTGGAGCTCTCCAACCCAACGGACCTGCCTCAGTTTCAACTTCTGGGGCTTCCAGAAGTACTGGAGGTTAGCATGGTCCGTCCAGATTTCGATAGTCTCTTCCACCCCAATCAGGTAAGCCCGCCACTCGCGTAGTGCCCGGATTACAGCCAGGAACTCCTTGTCGTACACATCGTAATTCTTCTCAGCTGCAGTGAGGGCTTTGGAGATGTAGTCTACAACTCTCCAAGTCCCATCCACCTGCTGCTGTGAGAGAACTCCTCCAGTCGCCAAGTTGCTCGCATCTGTTTCTACCTTCCATCTCCCTTTGTCTTGTGGTAGAGCCAAGACCGGGGCTGATACTAGTGCCAGGCGGAGATCTTGGAAGGCTGCTTCCTCCTCCTCCTCCCATCTCCACGGGACTTTCCCTGTCAGCCGGAAGAGTGGTTTTGCCCGGGCAGAGAGATTTGGGATGTGCCGGCGGAGGTAGTTCAGCATCCCGTTGAATCTTTGTACCTCTTTCACATTTTTCGGTCTGGGCCAGTTACGGATCGCCGCGCCTTTAGCTGGGTCATGCTCTAGATGGTTGTGGGAGATCTTCATCCCCAGGAAGAAAACCTCACTCTTCTCGAACTCGCACTTGCTGAGTCTGAGACACAGGCCATTCTCCCCAAACTTCTTCAAGACCCGATCCATCCAATACCGATGTGTAGCCAAATCCTCTGCAAACACTATAACATCATCGACATAGGCTCAGACATGCCCCCCTGCAATCTCTTCTCTCAACACATGGTTCATGAAGCGCTGGAAGGTTGCAGGCGCATTCTGCAGCCCAAACCACATAACTGCCGGTTCGAAGAGTCCACGGGGCGTTAGGAAAGCACAGCGGTGCTGATGTTCTGGCCAGACTTGCATCGATGGGAAACCTCCCTTCGCATCAATCTTGGAATAGATGGTCGCCCCCTTTAACACATCCACAGTGTCTCGTATGAGGGGGAGGGGGTACTTGTCTTTGATTAGATACGAGTTCAGCCTAGAGTAATCGATAATCGGCTGCAGCTTGTCCTTCTCACGTTTGAAGAAGAAGGGGCTTGCGTACGGGGACTTCGAAGGTCGGATTCGTCCAGAAGCTAGCTGCTCATCCACCCAGCGATTCATTTCCACCATCTCTTCTCGCGTCAGAGAGTATAGCTTAGAGGAGAGGTGTCCAGGGTCTGTTTTAAACTTGATTTTGATATCAAAGTCAGGGCGGGAGCGGGGGAGCTCATCCCACTTTGCTTCACTAAAAACCAAAGGGTAGTGGCTGGGCCAATCAGGGGTAGGGCCAGTGTTGGGAAAACGGGTGTCCGGGATACTGGCTGAGGCCAGGGTACTTGCTTTTGGTGGACCTGAGGGTCGAACAGGGGACCGGTGGCTGTGTGGGGAGGAGGCACAGGAGTTGGGGCAGCGGGTGAGCCTTACTTCAGCTTTCACCCAGTCAATCTCTGGATTATGACGCTTTAGCCAATCATGCCCAAGGATCGCCGTGTGGGACTGAGTCTTCCCTAGCAGGAAGTGGATCCGCTCCTGGTGGTCGCCAACCATCACAAGCAGCTCCATCCCATACTGGATCTTACCATCTCTGTTCTGTGTTCCATCCACATTATACATGGTGATTGGATTCAGCAAGGGAGATGGTTCCAATCCCACTTTTTTCGCCCACTCCAAGTCCATAAAGCAGTTGGTGCAGCCTGAGTCGACAAGGGCTTTCGTAGTTGCCCCTTTGCCAGTGCTGAGAGCCTCCAGGTGCACCTGGATGGAGAGCTCTCGGGGCATACGCAATAGGGTGTCCTTCAGCACCTCTGCAAGGTGCTTTGTTGGCTCCACTTGGCTGCTAGTCCCCTTTTCTCTTTTCGGTATTTCACTTTTAGTGGTTTCCGTTTCCGCTTTGTCCTTCACCTCAGCCCCAATCCGGGTGTGTCTCCGCTGCAAGATAGTGTATTTTGGGATACTAGCTGCGGGTACAGGGACGGGAGGGGGGCTGGGATATCTACTCCTGAGACTCCAGTTCGGTGTAAGGACCATATGCGATCTAAACACGGAAACATGACAGATACCGACTATCCGGATGTTTTGCGATCCAAAGAAATTACGTGCGATACGAACCGATAACGATCCGACACCGTCCGATAACGACCGATAGTATCCGATACATGTCCGATGTCGGACACTTCGGTCTTCAATCCCCCGTGACGATCACAGCCCACCGCTCTCACACACCGCCCACGCCTCTCTATTTCACCTCTCCAGCACGGTCAGCGCTCGACATACACACTATTCCATTCCCATTCCTTTATTTCATATACCATGCTGTAAATTTCATATTATGATCCCTTTCAACCATTCAATCGTTTAAACGTTTCAAACCCTTTGCAGTACCTTGTCCATTGTTCTTAGTACCCCTTTGCTGTACCAGCCCCACTTTCCTTCAGTTTATGAGCGGTCCGGACATTTGCTAGTTATCGGACATTTCATTCCTCCGAGCTACTCATTTCCCTTGTGATATAACTCCTTCATGTAACCCTTCACGCGACATGGCGCTGTTCCATGTGTTTTCCGGACATTTCCGTACATTCCAATTTGCTGTACTTACAGAACTGTACTTAAGTACACTCCGGACCTCTCTGAAATACAGCTTTCTGAACCCCTTCTCTCTGTTAGAAACCTCACCTAAGCTCACCCGTCGTCGCAACCTTCGATCCGCTGGCCTCCGTCGTTGCCGGCCCTTCGTCTTATCGCACCATCCTTATCGGATTTTATCGGACACATAGCAGAATATCCCGGACACCGTATATTTCTATTTCTCACACATTTTGAATTCATACTCCACATCCTCAAGGGTGTTTGGTGAATCTCTAACGCCTTACAGGAACCCCTGAAGGACTTGACTGTAATCAAGCAGTTGCAGCAAGAACCGTAATACCCACTACAATTCTGGAGCCCACCGCGAGGGGTTCAACAAGACGTCTTCACTACCACCCTCAAGGATTCCCAGAGGCTCATCCGCTCCTCAGCCTCGACGCTCCGAACGCCTGAGAAGTCGAAACCCGAATCCGATCACAGAACCACCGCCCTCCGAACCCCCCGGAGAAGTAATTGAAACTTCCCACCTTCTTCCATCGGACATTCCCAGTATCTCATCCATTGTCTACTCCCACACGAGTTTCACCACTCCGGATCCCTCACTACCACAGACCTTCGAACAACCACACTCACCGCTTACACCACTTCCCCTTGAACCAGACATCCTTCATTTCCCGCCCGAAACACCTCAGAATTCACCAGACGAAGTTCACTCACCGCCCCACGCACCAATACAAATGGCCAACCAACCGAGATATCCGCTCCGTGGCGCCCACGGGGCCCCTGCCTTTGACGGAGTACCGACACACCTCAACCGGTACTTCGAGGACATCGACATCGTGCTCACCGGCGTCAACCCGGACGTTCCAGAACCCGATTTAATTCGGTACGCCAAGCACTATCTCGACACCGATACGTGTCTCCTCTGGGAGACTCTTTCACCTGACCCGGACCCGGTATGGACGTGGGATACCTTCAAAGCGGCCGTCCGACGACTTTATCCAGGATCTGATGGAGGTCGCTTATTTTCCGTCGCCGACCTGGACCGTTTCATATCGGACTCGGCCCAAAAGGGAGTTTACACGCGCGCAGAACACGGAGAATACTATCGGGACTTTCTCCGGATCACCTCGCACTTGATCACATCACAGCGTATGTCCACAAATGACAGGAACCGACTTTACATCCTCGGATTTGGGGATCATACAAGGCGTCGGATCGAAAGCCGACTCGCTATCATACTACCAAACCACCATCCGGAGGATCCTTACCCCATGAATGAAGTACATGGTGCAGCTGAATTTCTTCTCTCCTCGACGTCCCCCCACTCTGCGACAACCGATCAACTTTCCGGACCCGTCCGTCTCGCATCTTCAGCCCCCGGGAGAGAAACGAAACCGGTAGTCAAGAAGGAAGAATTTGATATGTCCGCAGCATGGGCAACATTCGCTTCCACAATGGCTCGCCTGGAATCGATTTTGACAGCCCAATCTCTCGAACCAGCAAGACACTCCGCTCCCCGGACAACGAACTCTCCCGCAGGCCGGACGTGTAATTTCTGTTCGGAAATAGGTCATTTTGTTAGTGCCTGTCCGAAGGCCCTCGAATACATTAAGTCCGGCAAATGTATACGGAACACAGAAGGCAGGATTTGTCTCCCCTCCGGACGATATTTGCCAGGCACTATCTCAGGGAACAACCTATCCGAGCGCTTCGACAAGTACTACGCTACATACCAATCCCAGAACACGCAACCGGTGACAACCGCGGTATTTGAAGCACAGCCGATCGGACAATCCGCTCACCCCCCGGACATGGAAGACGATTCGGACGAGGAAGATGACGAGAATACCGTGTTGGAAAACATGGTCCGCACCTTTGCAAACGATGTCGCGAAGAAAGTAGACAAGGGCAAAAGGAAAGCACCCACACCCAGGAATACCGATCCTCAGCCATCTAGGTTACCGCCCCCACCCGCCGTTGTTATTACGCCGCCTCAGGTCACTCGTCCATCAAAGCCGGAGAAAATCGAACGACCCGACGTCCAGTACCATTACCAAGCTCCGATCGAAAATCCGGTAACCGTTCAACAAGTATTCGATCGCGCACTCGACATGCCAGTCCGCGTCACACCTCGCGAACTACTCGCCATTTCCGGAGACATCCGCAAAAAGATGAAGGATGTGGTTACCGCTCGTCGCGTTCCGGTCACCGCGTCCGTCGTACAGGATACGCTCTATACAAACATTACGGTCCCGGACACCTCCGATCTTGTTGTCGCCGTCGACGCTGCTCCGCTCCGCATCGTAGAAGGGATATTGGACAACCGGATCGCCGCGGAGTGCCTGCTCGACCAAGGCAGCTCAATCGTGGCAATGCGAAGAGACGTTTGGGAGAAACTCGGCAACCCACTACACTCCGAGAACGTTATTCACATGGAATCCTCTCATGGCACCATCGCTCCGACCCTCGGACTCATCAAGAATTTCCCCCTACAGATCGGTCCGTGCACATTCCATGTTCAAATGCAAGTAGCAGACACGTTGCCCTGCGAGGTTCTTGTCGGACGACCGTTTTTCATGTTAACCGGTTCCCAAACGATTGACCATCCCCACGGGGCCCAGGACCTTATTCTCAACGATCCAAACACCGGAGAAAGAATCATAGTGCCAACGAAGGAGCGAATCCCGATCCGCAAATCCTTGAAGAACAAGAAACCGCATCCGGATTTTTGAGAGCTGGAGCCTCGAATGTCCGCAAACCAACGGACTTACCTCCGATCAATGCGGACACGGAAGCTATACCCAGATACGAGACTCCAGCCATTTTTCCTACTTCCGTTCACGTTCCCTTATCGTTTTCCCTTATAAACCCAGTCTCTCTCGACCCCTTCCCCTGTATCAGTATCTCGGACGTTTCTCTCGATTCCGCTGATTCCCCAGTCGCTATCGGACGTGAACCGTCGCGACCAAATGTTGCAACCCCCTTGTACAACAAAACCCCCGAAATAAATTCCCTGTCTACGGACGCCGTTCTTCCAGTTTAAAAAAAAAAAAAAAAAAAAAAAAAAAAAAAAAAAATCGAAATTTCGGACAAGTCCAAACTTTATACCCGACGTTCTTTCAACCATTTTCTCACATTCTCACATTCCTCACTTATCCCACACGACATACCATACCAAATAGAAAAAGAAAAACATATATAAAAACAAAAACAAAATATTTACTTAGAGGACGACTCGCCAAGGAGGAGCATCCGGAGCAGCTCCGCTCCGGCCTTCACCTGGTCCGCCCCCCTCTCCATCATCTCCAGCGCCCTATCGAGCGCCTCCCTCCCGGACACCCCTCGCGCCACCTCCCGCTCCTTACCCTTCCGACTTGGTCCCGCCTCCGCCTTCTTCTTCTTTGCCGGCGGCTCCTCCACCAGCTCCACACTGGTATCCTCCTCAATCTCGTCCTCCTCCTCCGGCGTCGTCTCCTCGCGAACCGGTACCCGCGTCGCACCTCGCCTCGGCCTCTTACTTCCGCTCGCTCCCGCCGCCTTCGGACCTGTTCCGATACGTTAGCAAATGCGGACCCGATACCTTCTCGACATACCTTCCGTTCCGGACACCGCCGCTCTCTCTGTTTTCGCTCCTGAAACACACCTATCATTTGTCTCATCATGAAAAATAAAAAGAATACCACTTACCTCGCACAGCCGACAGACTGCACGATACCTTATACGTCCGGCACCACCGGCACGCTATCCCCTCCACTCCGTAGCACGCCCGCCACTTCCGGGTGCACTCCTTGCACCCCGGAACGTGCTCCTAATCATTATATCAGACGTCGAAAAAGCCTCACATATCTTAATTAACCACTCACCTTATCTCCAGGCTGCCGCGCAGCCCGGGACTCTATGTCGCTCTTCGCCCCGCCTCTCCTCCCTCGCCCTCGCTCCGCTGCCTTCCGCCTCGCGATCTCCACCCACACCGGAGTCGCCATCATCCGCGCACCGTCCCGGTGCACGAACATCGGCTCCTCCACCGACTGCTCGCCTCCCCCGGCCACCGCACTCACCGCCGCCGCCTCGATAACACCGACGGGCGTCACCCCGTCGGTTCCCCACACGGTCCGATGACCGTCCGGATCCTCCCCTGCCGCCACCTCGTCCACACGCAGCTCTCCGGCGTCCGGTGATATCGTCGTCGTTGTTACCGCCGCTGCACCGGACTCCGCCGCTCCCGTCGTCGTCGTTGTTGCCGCCGCCGCCGCCTCGCCCTCGTCGTCGCTGTCACTTACGACAATTAAGCGCGCCCGGGCAAGGCGCGCCCTCTTCTCGGCAGCCCTCGCCGCCTCCGCCCGCCTCTCCTCCGCCTCCGCCTCTGCTGCGGCCCGCTCAGTAGCCGCCCTCTCCTCGCTCGTGCGCTGTTTCTCGGCCTCGACCTCCTCCCGCCTTCTCGTCCGCTCAGCGGACCACTCGTCCCCGCGGAGCTTCCGCCACTTCTTGAGCCTTCGCGCGACCCGGACGAGTCCCTCGTCCACCTCCACGTCGTCGTCGATCGCTGCCACATATCCGGCAAGAAAATCGTCCTAAAAACGTTGTCAGTGCGATACAAAAAAAAAAGTACGAAAGATTCTCGTTCACGCACCGCGTCACCCGCATACGTCCCCACCCACTCCGCGCACTCTCCATCCTGCCCCCGATCCGGCAACTCCTCGCCCGGCGCCATGGCCTGCGCCTCGGTCATCGCCTGGACTGCGTTTCGAAAGATTGAAGAATCGAAGTTTTCCATTGTCGGAGAGTTGACGTGTTGCTGTCGCTGGAGAAAACACAAGGGTGTGTTTGGACCTATGTGCACCCACACGACGCGTACTTCACGATCAACAAACCGTTATTTGGCCTTGTTTGGTTGCAACCGAGGGCGGTTGCATTTTCAGCCCCCGGGAGAATGTAAGGACCATATGCGATCTAAACACGGAAACATGACAGATACCGACTATCCGGATGTTTTGCGATCCAAAGAAATTACGTGCGATACGAACCGATAACGATCCGACACCGTCCGATAACGACCGATAGTATCCGATACATGTCCGATGTCGGACACTTCGGTCTTCAATCCCCCGTGACGATCACAGCCCACCGCTCTCACACACCGCCCACGCCTCTCTATTTCACCTCTCCAGCACGGTCAGCGCTCGACATACACACTATTCCATTCCCATTCCTTTATTTCATATACCATGCTGTAAATTTCATATTATGATCCCTTTCAACCATTCAATCGTTTAAACGTTTCAAACCCTTTGCAGTACCTTGTCCATTGTTCTTAGTACCCCTTTGCTGTACCAGCCCCACTTTCCTTCAGTTTATGAGCGGTCCGGACATTTGCTAGTTATCGGACATTTCATTCCTCCGAGCTACTCATTTCCCTTGTGATATAACTCCTTCATGTAACCCTTCACGCGACATGGCGCTGTTCCATGTGTTTTCCGGACATTTCCGTACATTCCAATTTGCTGTACTTACAGAACTGTACTTAAGTACACTCCGGACCTCTCTGAAATACAGCTTTCTGAACCCCTTCTCTCTGTTAGAAACCTCACCTAAGCTCACCCGTCGTCGCAACCTTCGATCCGCTGGCCTCCGTCGTTGCCGGCCCTTCGTCTTATCGCACCATCCTTATCGGATTTTATCGGACACATAGCAGAATATCCCGGACACCGTATATTTCTATTTCTCACACATTTTGAATTCATACTCCACATCCTCAAGGGTGTTTGGTGAATCTCTAACGCCTTACAGGAACCCCTGAAGGACTTGACTGTAATCAAGCAGTTGCAGCAAGAACCGTAATACCCACTACATCGGACTCACTGGGCCTCGTCTCCAAAATCCGGCTCTTCAACAGGAGCCCTCTTCTCTCTCTCGAGCAAATCCAGGCGGTCTCGGAGCAGTGCGATCTCGTTCTCATAGTCCTCTGCACTACGTGCCTGGCTTTCCACGGCACGGATCTGCGGCCTCGGGATCTGCGGACGTGTGTCCTGGAGCTGGCAATCTCTCACCATGTGACCAGCTTGGCCACATCGGAAGCAGGTGCGCAACACTCCAGGGGCACGGGCACGATCCACCACCATGGCATCACCGGCATTGGTGGGACGCGGCATGGTGGGAGGGGCAGGGGTGCGGGCCAGAGGCTGGGCCAGGAAGGGACGGGGGGCTGGGGCGAAGCGGGTTTGTTGAGGGAGGGGGCGGCTGGTTGCGGGCAGAGCAGGACGCACAGAGTTCTGTTGTGCGATGACTCCGTCGAGGCGATGCTGCTGAGCGTCTAGCTTTTCGGCAAGTGCCTTCCACTGCACGTAGATCTCTGGCATTGGCGAAACACCATAGACCTTTCCCACTAGCCTCCTGCTCAGATTCGACTCCAGCCAATGGACCAGGATGTCCGAATTGGCCACTTCTGTCATCCCCGCTCTTCGGAACATTGTTTCGAACTTTGCGAAGAACTCAGGTGCCGTCATGACACCCTGTTTCAACTTCGCAATATCTGCGAGGGCAGTCGCACGGTCGTTCGGGTCATCGAACGCTCGCTTCATCTCTTCCACAAATTCTGCCCAGGTTCCAACCTCGTTGTTACCCAGGATTTCCTCTCCCTTCACATTTGCCCATTCTGCGGCAAACCCCTCGCCAGTAATTTTGCTGAGGGTGTAGAGGACCTTTGCCAGGTCCGTGGCATAGATTATCGGATTCGCCATAAACAGGAGGCGGAGCGACCGGAGGAATGTACGGAAATTTCTTTTTTGCCCATCGAATGGGGCGACGACTAAATCCAGCCTCGTGGCATGGACTTCAGGCGGGGCAACGTGGTCAGCCATCACAGACCCTGGTGGTGGTGATGGGGTTTCGGGGACGTCGGTAACAGGGGAATCGGGGGGGAGCTGGGCTCGACCCGGTCTCGGACGCAGACGCTGTAAATAGAATTCCGGGCCTTGGGCACTCAGGATTTCTTCGATCTCTTAGCAGTCCTGTCCTCTCAGGCTGCTCTCTATGTATCTAGGTACTTATAGAACTCTTATTCTATAAAACTTGTTGCTAGCGTGGGGCCCAAATGGTGTCCCAGGTGGTCACTCCACAACTCCTAGTGAGTTGCCCGTGTGCCCTTCTGACAATGGTCACAGAGCAAGGGCCCTGTCCACTGGACCAGGAAACTACAGAAAAACTATGTATAGGGCCTTTCCGTGCCCTGTACACTACACGATTCACTGGTACGTAGCTGTAAAGCAAAGTTCCGGGCCTTTGGCACTCGGTGTCTCTTGGGGAGGGTCACAGTAGACTTCCTCTGGGTCTGGTCACGTGTATCTACACACAGTAAAAATTTCACACGGTTCTGTTGCACACCGTGGGCAGGGTAAAGAGAAAGAGGATATCAGACTGGGTCTCACACAACTTAAGCGTAAGGTCATGACGACAATACTAAGATAAGGGGAAAAGGGTACAAGAATGGAAAAGACGTAGTATATATAGCGAACGCTTCGGCATTTGCCGGCGTTCCCACGCTCGGACCTCTCAGATCACGTGATGCGCCCAGGCCCAGGTCATGTGATCTTACAATTATGTAATCTGACCACAGCCACAGGTCATGTGACCTTCCAACAACCCTCCCCAGTTTCTCCACAACTGCACTTTGGGATGGCTTACATAAGCGATCCTAACATCACCCCCCTCTTAAGGCTGGGCGTCCCGACCAGCTAGCTTGGCCTTGTCGGGGTGGGAGAGGAAGAAGTCCCGGAGAAGCAACGTTACGTTAGTGAGGTTCCTACGGGGCTCCCAAGTGTTTTCCTCCACTGGATATCCCAACCACTTCACCAAGTACTTCACCCCACGTCCCACCTTCTTAACATCAAGGATCGCCTCCACATCATACTCCAGGTGGTCGTCATCAATCGTAGGGGGTGGAGGGGGAGGCAGGTTCTGAGAAGGGAAGGAGGGGGGGTGGTATGGTGTCAACAGCAACTCATTGAAGACCCGATGGATGCGCCAGGCCCGAGGGAGCTTGAGGCGATACCCAGCAGGTCCCACCTTCTCCTCAACTGCAAAGGGGCCTGCTCTCTTGTTGTCAAGCTTTTTACAGGGCCGGTCCATCTTCAAGTTTCTAGTATCCAGCCAGACCAGATCTCCCTCAGAGTACTCCCGACTTGGGCGTTTCCCCTTATCGTAGCTCTTCTTCATCGCTGCCACCGCTTTCTCCATTGCCTCCTTGGCTGCTCTTCGGGACTCCGTGAGCTTAGCCATCCACTCGTCTGCCGCCGGGTTCACCTCAGAAGGTGGCCGGAGCCCCCCATTCCATGGGTGTCGTCCATAATCGAGGAAGAAAGGTGTCTGTCCTGTCGCTGAGTGCTCACGATTATTAAGAGCAAACTCCGCAGTGGACAACCATTCAGCCCAGTCATCCTGGAGATGGTCCACATAAGCCCGGAGATAGATCTCCATCTCCTGGTTCGCCCGTTCCGTCTGTCCATCAGTCTGTGGATGAAAGGCAGTACTTGGATTTGCCTTTACCCGGATCATGGAGTAGAACTCCTTCATGAAGCGGGACACAAACTGGGACCCCCGGTCACTCACAACCTTGTGAGGGACTCCATGGTCACGAAACACTCGATCCCGGAGGAGACGTGCCGCTCCAAGTCCTGTGAGGTCGAGCCCAATCGCTTCGAGCAGTGTCCGTTTCGTGAATTTGTCGACAATAACAAGGATGGCATTATGTCCACGGGAGAGGGGGAGGGGACCGACTATGTCCCATGAAATCACTGACCAGGGACCATCGGGCACCAGATGGGGGTGCAGTGGGGCAGCACGCTTGGTACGGTCGGGCTTCGTCCGCTGGCATGTCTCACACCCCTGGGCATACCAATCCGCATCTTTTACCATGTCCGGCCACCAATAACCCTTCACTAGTGCTGCTCTCAACTTCCGGGGCCCAGGGTGTCCAGCAGCAGGGAGGTCATGCTCAAACTCGAGAATGGCCTCACGAGCTCCTAGGGGGACCCAAGTGACTATCCCCTTCCGCCAGAGTCCAGCACGATCTCGTGTCCACTCATCATCAAGCTCCTCCGGCTTCTGTATGTGTACCGCGCTATTTTTCTGGAGTAGCGTCTCCATTTCCGATGTGAATGACACACGGACTTCCGTTTCCGGGAAAACCTGCACCGGTGCATCCTCCTCCACCATCTCTCCATAGTCCGGTCTCCGGGAGAGTGCATCTGCCTTTGTATTCGACTTGCCAGTGCGATACTTTATCTCAAAGTCAAAGCACTGGAGCTCTCCAACCCAACGAACCTGCCTCGGCTTCAACTTCTGGGGCTTCCGGAAGTACTGGAGGTTTGCATGGTCCGTCCAGATCTCAATTGTCTCCTCTGCTCCAATGAGGTATGCTCGCCACTCGCGAAGTGCCCGAATCACAGCCAAGAACTCCTTGTCGTACACATCATAGTTCTTCTCAGCTGCAGTGAGGGCCTTGGAGATATAGTCAACAACTCTCCAGGTTCCATCCATCTGCTGCTGCGAGAGCACTCCACCAGTTGCCAGGTTGCTTGCATCTGTCTCTACCTTCCATCTCCCTTTGTCCTGAGGCAGAGCCAAGACCGGGGCCGATACGAGTGCCTGGCGGAGATCTCGGAAGGCTGCTTCCTCCTCCTCCTCCCATTTCCATGGAACATTCCCAGTCAGCCGGAAGAGTGGCTTTGCCCGGGCAGAAAGATTCGGGATGTGTCGGCGGAGGTAGTTCAGCATTCCATTGAACCTCTGGACATCCTTCACATTCTTGGGACGTGGCCAATCTCGGACTGCCGCACCCTTGGCCGGATCATGCTCTAGTCTGTTGTGGGAGATCTTCATCCCCAGGAAGATGATCTCGCTCTTCTCAAACTCGCATTTACTGAGTTTGAGACACAACCCATTCTCTCCAAACTTCCTCAAGACCCGATCCATCCAGTACCGGTGTGTAGCCAAGTCCTCTGCAAACACAATGACATCATCCACATAGGCCCTCACATGTCCTCCTGCAATCTCCTCCCTCAACACATGATTCATGAAGCGTTGGAAGGTAGCAGGGGCATTCTGCAGTCCAAACCACATGACAGCTGGTTCAAAGAGTCCACGGGGTGTCAGGAAGGCACAGCGGTGCTGGTGCTCGGGCCAGACCTGCATAGATGGGAAACCTCCCTTTGCATCAATCTTAGAGTAGATCGACGCTCCTTTAAGCACATCCACTGTGTCTCGGATGCGGGGGAGGGGGTACTTGTCCTTGATCAGGTGTGCATTCAGCCTCGAGTAGTCGATGATTGGCCGCAGTTTGTCCTTCTCATGTTTGAAGAAGAAGGGGCTGGCATACGGGGATTTTGAGGGCCGGATTCGTCCAGAAGCAAGCTGCTCATCCACCCAACGGTTCATCTCCACCATCTCCTGCCGTGTCAAAGAATACAGCTTGGAGGAGAGGTGCTCAGGGTCCTTTTTGAACTCGATCTTAATATCGAAGTCTGGTCGGGAGCGGGGAAGTTCATCCCACTTCGCTTCACTAAACACCAAAGGGTAGCGGCTGGGCCAATCGGGGGTAGGGCCAGAGTTGGGAAAACGGGTGTCCAGAATACTCGTGGATGCGAGGGTACTCGTTTTCAGGGGTGCAGAGGCTCGAGGGGATGGGGAACACTGTGGGGGGCAGCGGGTAAGGCTCAGCTCTGCCTTCTGCCAGTCGATATCCGGGTTATGCCGCTTGAGCCAGTCATGCCCAAGGATGACCTTGTGGGACTGGGTCTTTCCCAGCAGAAAGTGGATCCGCTCCTGGTGGTCACCAACTCTCACCAGCACCTCTATCCCATACCGGACCTTTCCATTCCTGTTCTGTGTCCCATCCACATTATACATGGTGATTGGGTTCAGCAGGAGAGATGGCTCCAGTCCCACTCCTTTCGCCCACTCCAAATCCATGAAGCAGTTGGTGCACCCTGAGTCAACAAGGGCCTTCATTGTGGTCCCTTTGCCAGTGCTGAAGGCCTCCAAGTGCACCTGGATGGCTAGCTCTCGTGGCACATGTTTCCGCACTTCTGGCCGCACTCTGGTTAGGCGCTCTGCCAGTCTCACTTCCTCCTTCACCTCAGCCCCAATTCGGGTATGTCTCCGCTGCAAGATAGTATATCGGGGTATACTTGCAGCAGGCACAGGGACGGAAAGGGGGCTGGCACACTTCTTCTCCCCAGTGGGAGTCCTCCTCTCTCTCTCACACAGCTCTATGCAGGCTCGGAGCCGTGCAATCTCTTTCTCATATCCCTCCGCCATTTGGGGGGCACATGGTGCTGCCCAGGTTTGGGCCCTTGGGACCTGCAGACGCGTATCAGGCAGGGGGCAGAAACGGACAGCATGGCCAGTCTGGTGGCATCGGAAACAACATCTCTCATCAGCAGGGGCCCATCCTCGGGCCATGGCCACATCTGGAGTACACAGCAGAGGGGTCACAAGAGGTCGCGAAACGGTCACGGCAGGTCGCGGTAGGGTTGCGGTGGGTCGCGCAGGGGTCACAGTGGGTCGCGGTGTCCGTTCCGTGAGTATCCCATCCAGTCGCCTTTGCTGGGCATCAAGCCTCTCAGCCAGCACCTTCCATTCTCCATATGTCTCTGGCATCGGGGAGACACCATAGATTCTCTCCACCAACCTCCTACTCAGGTTCAACTCCAGCCAATGGACTAGGATTCCTGAGTCCTTCTCTGCACTCAACTTCGCCCGTCGGGACAGCGTCTCGAATTTCGCGAAGAACTCTGGTGCTGTCATGGCACCCTGTTTCAGCCCTGCAATATCGGCAAGGGCAGTCGCACGGTCATTCGGGTCATCGAATGCACGCTTCATCTCCTCCACAAACTCTGCCCAGGTTCCGGCCTTGCCACTACCCAGGATCTCTTCCACCTTCATATTCGCCCACTCTGCAGCGAATCCTTCTCCAGTAATTTTGCTCAGAGCAAAAAGGACCTTCACCAGGTCCACAGCATAGACAGTCGGGTTCGCCATAAACAGGAGGCGAAGGGATCGGAGGAATGTACGGAAGTTCCTTTTCTGCCCATCAAAGGGGGCAACAGATAGGTCAAGCCTCATAGGTTGGGCTACAGGCGGGGCGACATGGTCTGCCATCACAGGCCCTGGATGCTGTAAATAAAGTTCCAGGCCTTGGGCACTCAGGATTTCTTCGATCTCTTAACAGTCCTGTCCTCTTAGGCTGCTCTTCTGTGTACTTATGTACCTATAGAACTCTTATTCTATGAAACTTTTGTTAACGTGGGGCCCAAATGGTGTCCCAGGTGGTCACTCCACAACTCCTAATGAGTTGCCCGTGCGCCCTTCTGACAATGGTCACAGAGCAAGGGCCCTGTCCACTGGACCAGGAAACTACAGAAAGACTATGTAGGGGCCTTTCCTTGCCCTGTACACTACACGATTCACTGGTACGTAGCTGTAAAACAAAGTTCCGGGCCTTGGGCACTCGGTATCACTTGGGGAGGGTCACAGTTGACTTCCTCTGGGTCTGGTCATGTGTATCTACACACAGTAAAAATTTCGCGCGGTTCTGTTACACACCGCGGGCAGGGTAAAGGAGAAGAGGATGATAGGGGCTGAGCTGTGACAACGTGTCACAGTTTGAAATTAAGGGTCCAGGCTAGCCGGGTTAGGACACGGGGCTAGGGCGGACAGGCGGATCTTAGTATTATATCAGACTGGGTCTCACACAACTTAAGCGTAAGGTCATGACGACAATACTAAGATAAGGGGAAAAGGGTACAAGAATGGAAAAGACGTAGTATATATAGCGAACGCTTCGGCATTTGCCGGCGTTCCCACGCTCGGACCTCTCAGATCACGTGATGCGCCCAGGCCCAGGTCATGTGATCTTACAATTATGTAATCTGACCACAGCCACAGGTCATGTGACCTTCCAACAACCCTCCCCAGTTTCTCCACAACTGCACTTTGGGATGGCTTACATAAGCGATCCTAACAGAGGATGAGGGGGATAAGCTGTCACAGAGTGTGACAGTTTGAGATAGGGGTCCAGGCTAGCCGGGTTAGGACACGGGGCTAGGGCAGACAGGGGTTGATGTTAGTATTGTGTCAGACTTAGTCTCACGGTTCACACAACTTAACGTAAGGTCGATGATGACGATACTAACATAAGGGGAAAAGGGTACAAGTAAGAAAGCGATGTAGTATATATAGCGAGAGGTTCGGGAGTTGCCGGCGTTCCCACGCTCGGACCCGTGCGTCACGTGATGCGTCCAGGCCCGGGTCACGTGATTTTCCCATTATGTAAGCCACCACCCGTTCGGGTCACGTGACTCGTCCGCAAACTTCCCGCAACTCTTTTGCGATCCTTTCTTGGCCTTTCCAACCTGCTTATGTAAGCGATCCTGACACAGTCATACCAACACCAGCACTGAAAGGGAAGGGGAGGATCATCATGACAGACCATTTTGGAGGGGTGAAGGAGAGCACCTCACCAGCAGCAGACTTCAACCCCTTCACCTCAGGGATAGCTGGAGGAACAGGGAAAGGGCCAGTAAAATTAATTCCACCAAGAAGAGACCCTGTAAGGAGCAAACCATTTGGGAGGAGGCCACCAGAAGGTGAACCACCAGGGGGCAGACCAGCTGGAGGAGGGCCACCTGGAGGAGGCTCACCAGGAGGATGCCCTGAGGTGATTGGAGTACTGGAAGGAATGGGGGTACTCAAGCCACCTAAGCCAACACCTCCCACTCCATTTGATGGGAATTGAGACAATTGGGGGCCATTTGTGGTACAGGTGTATCTGTGCTTCACTGGGTACCCATTTCATTTTTGGATAGATCAGCAGGAAGCCAGATGCCTACAGTTCCTGTGATGGTTTGAAGGACTAGTGATAAAGACCTGAGCCTATGGATTATTGACAACAATAGGAACACCCTCTACTGAGTGATTGGACAACACTCCTCCAGGGGGCAGCTAGATTCTGGGGCCCAATCAATGAACCACAGGTGACCAGGACTAAACTCAGGAAGCTTAAGCAGGAGAAGACAGTGTCTGAGTATCATGCCATGTTCACCAGATGGGCAATCCCAAGTGGGTACAATGAAGTAGCCCTAACAGAAATGTTCTACCATGGGTTGAAACCTTCAATCAAGGACCTAATGGTACACATTGAGAGGCCAGAGACAGTATCAAGACTACTGGGAGTAGCAATCCAGTATGAACAAAGCATCCTTACCAGGATCAGAGAAAGCAGACCTTGGCAACCCTCCAAAGACAGAAGAGAAGCACTGAAAGCAGGGATCAGAGCCTCAAGACTTGCCCCAGCAGAATGAATGAGATGACTCAAAGAAGGAACCTGCTTTATTTGCAATCAGAATTGACACTCAGCTCATGACTGTCCTCAGAACAGAAAATGCAAGTCTAAGGGACTGCAAGTGAAGAAATCAAGAAAGAAGAGGGTTTGGAGGAAGGTTGAAGAGAGAGCCCATGAACTCTTCAACAAGTAATACATCAGAGTCTAAACCTGTTCAGGTCATTGAAGGCTTGTCTTGGCTCTTCTATGAAACCATTTCAGGTTCTGACAACTCCAGTGTTCAAAATTTCAGAATGCATACTTTAATATTGCATTGAATTTGGGAGCCAACCACTGTGGTATGCAGGGAAATTGGGTTATCCATGCATAACACATAATTCATGGAATTTTAAGGCATTATGCAATATGAATTAGTCTGTTCAAAGATCAAATACATTGGTCTGTTCACAAAAAACAGCCCAAAAAAGCCCCCAAGCATACATGCAAGCTTTGCATCACACCCAGCTCCTATGTGTATGTGAAAAGACCTGGACCCAAAGCAAAGAAAGGAACAGAGGCTCCTGCAACATCAGCAAAGACTGGAACTGAATGGAAATGCAGCAATCTCATGCTGCATGACTGGATGACAGTCTTCATGTTCATTGATATGCATTCAACACTGAGCCAAGAAGCAATCATAAATCATTTCCAGACCAAAGCCAATGGTGCCCTAATCTTTACACAGTCAACATTATCTTGCAAACTCAAGCAGTGGGAAGAACTTGAGGCTCAGGTGCACTCACATCCAATGGTCTTGTCATCCAAGCATCCCCACATTGTGACCCAACCTGATGTGGAGAGGGCTTTAATCCTCTGGGTCAGATCTATGGAGCAGAAACAAGAGACTGTGAATGGGCCTATGCTTATAGAAAAGCAAAAATGCTTCAGGGAGCAGCTCAATATGAGTGGCCTTTGTGATGAAGGCTGGGTTGCAATCTGTATCTGATCAGAGTAGGCTTGGTCATGACTCCAGGTTACTCACAGATCTCCACAGGTAAACTCGTGGGAAAACCTGTGAGTCAGGAAACTCGTGAGTCTGAGTTTGCCTAGTGTGGGCTTTTTGAAGATCTTTGAGGATCTGGTCAATGGTCTTGACAAGATTTTGGCTGGTGAATCATCAATTACTTGTGAGTACTTGTGAGTACTTGTCATGAGTACTCATGGGGATGAGTTTCCCACAGATCCAAGTATGGCCCCATGCTCCATGAGTTACCCATGTGCACGGATCCAGGTGATCTGCGAGTGCACTTGTGACCAAGCCTAGATCAGAGATGTGAAATGTGGGATAAAATGTTACTCACAGCTCAGTCATACAGTTGGGGACAGTCAAACTTGGCAAAACAAAAAAAACTAATTATTACCCTCTTGGACTTATTTGGGATTGAAAGCCCCTTCAAAATGCTGTTGATCAGTGCCAGGTACCTGGAATTTTCATGAGCCAATCTTGTGACAAAAGGAAATTAGTCCCTGAGGAGTCAAAATATTGGCCACCCCCCAAAAAACATAGTAAAATTTACAAAAAAATGCACAATCAATTCCTTTCTGTCTGTAGTGTTTGTGACTACAATATCAGACATGTACAGTCACATGTAATAAGTATTTGCATGTTGCAACTTGTTTACACATCAATATAAATTCATAATTTATTCTACAGTAATCTACTTATGCCTAAACAACTTGGATCCCATGAGACAACCCCTCAGCTTCGAAAATCCATATGCAAGCAAGCATCTCTAGGCCAACCTCTCAGTCAAATTGCCCATGACTTCCACTGCACACTTCACACTGTTCAAGCAATTGTCAAGAGGGGAGCTGAGAGAGGTGATCATGAGAACATACCATGACCAGGAAGGCCACCAGGAGTCAATAATTGGGCTCTCCAACACCTCAACCTTCTCATCCTATGTGACTGGCAGGAATCCCTTGTTAACATCACTGATGCTCTCAACCTTGCACTATTATCTCCTGTGAGCCCACAGACTGTCAAAACCACTCTGGAGACTCGCCTGGGCATGTCTCATCATATTGCAGCCAAAAAACCCTTTCTAAATGTGAAGCAGATCCAAAAGAGGATGTTTTGGGCAAGGGAGCATCTTGGGTGGACAATGGTGAACTGGGAAAGAATAATTTGGACAGACGAAGCCTCTGTTGAGATTGGGAAGGACTCAAGACAGTGCTTGGTGTGGTGAAGACCTGGTGAAAGATATAAGAAAGAATGTTTGGCCCCAACGTTCAAGTCTGGGCAGCAGAGCATAATGGTTTGGGGTAGTATTTAGTATGGGAGGCAAGGTCCATTAGTGAAAATTCCTTCAGACAAGCATTCTGGAGTGGATTATGTTGAACTGGTGCTAGGTGGGCCACTTTGAGAGCTCTACACTGAGTTGTGTGAAGAGAAGGGTGCAGTGTTGGTTATGGAAGATGGGGCACCAACTCATCAGTCAAAGGCAGCATAAGACTTTTGCTCTACAAACTCAATGGAGACTCTCCCCCACCTGCCCCAATCTCCAAACCTCAATCCTATTGAGCATGTATGGAAATGACTCAAAATTTTGGTCAATGGGCAACCCACTCATCCTCAAAATACTGAAGACCTTTGGGTGGCATTGCAGGAGGATGTCAGGACCCATTCATTTTTCCCTTGCCCAAGCCGACTTTACCAACACCTACAAACCTCCCAACGGCCCTCTACAACCTCACAAGCTCCTCCACACACTTCCAGAACCCGCCATCCTCTTCTGGAAGCCTCCCCAACCTCCCCCACATTCACACAACACTTGCGACCACCATGCCATACTCGCAACACCTCTCTCTGCCTCACCCACATGTATACTTTGCCCGGACCCACCATCTCGACACATGACACACCGTTGTGCATCTTCTTCAGCCGGCACATGACTTGCCATGTGGCACCCCTGGCACTACCACTACCAGCACTAATACATTATCAGCATTATGACCATTACCCGCATTACCAGTGTTACCCATGTGACCTCCCACCCAAGGTCACCTGTGTCACTAGCGTCACCCACGTGACCACTCTTATGACCTCACAACCTTAACACTCAAACATGCCACCAATGGTCAGCTGCATATACCTTTCAAATATGCCTTCCTTCTTGTCCCCAGTAGTCTATAACTATGCTAGTTATGATCCAAAGATCCCCCTGTAGTTATAGTTACATATATGATTATCTAACCAGGTCATGACCCATGACTGGTCATGCTCGCAACCTTACCTATGCTGTTTTAACCCCTTGTGACCTTAGTAGAGCATGCACATAGTTACTATACAACTAAACATACCCTGCACTACTATAGCCCCATCGCCTGGCAACCTCTGTACTTTTCCTTTTCTGTTATACTCTCTGTACACACGTATATAAGTCTCGCATGTACATACAGTACTGTAGACTTGATATTGACACACATTGGTTTAAGCTTGAGGCTATTATGCCCTTTGAGCTTGGAACCACTGTGATTGATAGGTCTTGTCTCGCTTGGTGACCTCGACAACACCAAGACTATTCTGCTTCTCTCTAAACTCATCCTCCACACTCGTATAAACTCGTGCGCCTAAGTATTTTCTTTATTTCGTCTTGGTACTGATTCTTCAAACCCTGCAGGTTCTCTCATCAGTTGGCAAAGTCATTGCCTTCACTGACACATCTCTCAACATTGTCGCAACTAATATCACCCAAATCAAGGGGGTGTTTTGTATCACTGAATATCCTCCAGCTTTATATCACCCAAATCAAGGGGGTGTTTTGTATCACTCAATATCCTCCAGCTTAATATCACTCAAATTGAGAGGTGTTTTGTATCACTCAATATCCTCCAGTTTAATATCACTCAAATTGAAAGGTGTATTATATCACTCAATATCCTCCAGCTTAATATCACTCAATATCCTCCAGCTTAATATCACTCAAATTGAGAGGTGTTTTGTATCACTCAATACCCTCCAGCTCAATATCCCTTAATTCCAAAATCACCCATCACCTGTTTTTTGGGTGAAAGTCATAAATCATCTGACTGGATGGTGATATCCACCTGCTATTGGGTCCATAGTGGCACTATGCAATGCCCAGTCAAGTACCTCAGGTGGCACTTGACAGTGATCCTTGCACATAGGTGGGTAATTGAGTTTATGTCATATGCTGCAGTATCTACTACAGCTCCGAAGATTATATAGTAAGAGAATATCTAAAATGGTATATTATCAAAGAAAGTCTGCAAAGAAGAAGTTACAAGACAAATACTAAAGAATTGCCTGGAAATGTGTTTCAGTCACCATATCCATACTCCAAAGTCTAATGTCATCAAGGCACCTTTACTTGCCTGGAGGCCACCTTGCAAGTCCTAAACCAACTCCACTCATTTCCCAAGGCTCCCCAATGTTAGCCAAACAACAGCAAAGCACATGGCATTCATCAGATTTATGAATCATGCACAGATTTGCCAATTGTTGGTTCAGAGTGATTGTTGGGTGGTGGAATTGAGTCAGGAGTGCTCATCAAGTGTGGGGACACATCAGGTGGCCTGTAACTGAGTGTGTTGGGTTGTGACACCCTGCTGTTTTGATGAGCATCTCAATCATCAACAGCCTTGCCCTTTCATTGTTGCTGAAGATGGAGTAGGTAATGATTTGTCAGCAAGGTCCTATTTTTTTACAGAAGAATGGCTCAATGTACAGTCATGTGTAAGAAGTATTTGTGCAAGAGAATCTGAAAAATCAAGTGGGAGAATTAAAAATATTCATGTGCAATATAAGACACAAGAAAATTATTCTAATACTTTGTTGACCTCCCTCATGCCTCATAAACTGCCCTGGCATGGCAAGGCATTGACAAAATCAAAGAATTAATGAAATCTATGTCAATCTTTAGCCATTCCTCTGTTAGGGCCTGTCCCATCTTGTAAGTAGCACCGTAGCTCGATTCGTTGGTGACTGATCCTGTGAACTTGCTAAGACCAATCAACTGTTGAATATAATCAAGAATACTCAGTCCCAGAAAGTCACAAAGACATCTGACAAAGTGTAAGGATGGAAAAAGACAAGTTGGGAGAGAGGAGACATTGCTGGGAAGGTTGTGAAGTTGGTAGACGAAGTGTAAACAGGAAAAAGATGAGTTGGGAGAGAAGAGATGTTGCTGAGAAGGTTGCAAGGTCAACTGATGAAGCGTAGAAAGAGAAATAGATGAAGTGGGAGAAAGAGACATTGTTGAGAGAGTTGCAGGTCGACTGGAGAATATTGAGTGATACAATACACCCCATTAATATGAATGATATTAAACTGAAGGATATTGAGTGATACAATACACCCCTCAATCTAAGTGATATTAAACTGGAGGATATTGAGTGATACACCTCTCAATTTGAGTGACATTAAGCCACAAATCCTATTGTCTAGATGGGGACTGTAGTGTAATGGGTAACACAGCAGTTATAGGTTGAGTCCAATTCCATGAGCACTTGGGTTCAACTCCCACTGAGTGCATAATTTACAGGCTAAAAAAATACTTGGAGATATAGTTAAAATCACTGAAACCATGTAGAAGCCACTGAAAATATCAAGTTAAAATGTGCTTGGTAGCAGTGACATTCACCTGGAGAGCAACAGCTGAATTTGGGCATATATATGCCAAAAATAACCCATTTCATTTGCCTGATTATCAACCAATACAGTTTCAAGATATCATCAACAAATTAATTTTGCATAATTTCTTGAGGTGAAAGATAGTGAAAAACACCTAAGATTATGGCTAAGGTGACCCAAAAACTAACATGAAATTCACCTATTAGACCAGCTTAAAAGATCAGTTTAAAATACACTTGTATTGTAGTATTATTCACCCAGATGTTACAATTCCACCGCCCCCACCCCTTTCATACGTCACACCCCCTTCTTTTACCCTTCACACCGTGCACACACCCCTCTCCCTTCGCCCGTCACATACCACATGCCTTCCCTCCTTCTATGCTATCACCATGAGTCATCACGCGCCTCGTTGTTTACATGCGTCGGTTGTCCCTCATGATAACTCTTTATGACTCACACCCATGTACTATATAAGTAGTATCTCGAGTAACACCTATCCTTAGGTTGTTACTTCAAATCACTTACTCCTTTGCTCCCATTCGACCGACTCCTACCTGAGTTCCTCGGATAGCCGGGAGTCAACGCGACTTTAGTTGACAAGTAACAACCTCTCCCCCACCTACCTCCTCACGGACCTAGGCACCCTCACCCTGCCCAGACCGAAGCAAGGTCTGCGTATTCCGAGAAGACAGAACTGGCGCGCTACTGGACAGCGTTTGAATGGCACGAAAGGCGCAGAGCCTTAGTAGGACTTGACGAAGACACAGATTTCGAGCAATTGACACCACCAAGCACACCACAGAGCAGAACCTACAAGCGGTTCCTGTACCCGAGACATTCCGAAGCCGCACAACTGGTGCCACACTACCATTTTGCTACACGACGACTTTGTATACCGACAGACCCGAGCACGAACAACCCCACGTCAATCGAGCACCGGCCCGAGTGGCGAACATTCCATACCAGACTGGTAGCCTTGCTCTCTGAAGTGGCTGCCGAAGAAGCATTTGAACAAGAAACCCTGGATTTCCTAGCAGGAGAAGAACTCCTCTTTGACAACGAAACCGATTACTACAGTGCCTTCGAGGAACTCAAAGACGACACCCACACGTCTGTCGCAGTACAGACTGACAATCCACCCGACCACCGCTCTTCCGAAGCGCAGACCGACCTCACCTTTGGCAGCTTCCAAGACCGCCTATGAGTAGACATTTTCCAGGATCCACCCCGAATTTGGCTTGAAGACCTCGACTGAACAAATGGCCGACGCTGCCCCCGCACCTGCCCCTGCTCCTGCAGCGGCACCGATAACACTGAACCTAAAGATTGCCCCCTACTCAGGGGAACGAACAGAGTTTCAAACATTCCTTCGCAGTCTCCACCTGGAGTTTAGGGTGAATGCTGCCAGGTACCCCACGGACTTCCTCAAGGTAGTCTTTACCTTGAGCAATATGACTGAAGGCTACGCCGCCGAATGGGCAAACCAAGCAGCCACAGTTTTGCTGGAAGAAGGAGGAGAACAGGTCATTTGGGTGACCTTTGAAGCAAGGATGAGGGAGGCCTTCTCCCCCATTGAAGACCAAGCCCTGGCGGTCCAGAAGATCAACGTCTTCAGGCAAGTGCAGATGGACGCTGCACAGTTTTTCCAGAAATTCGAGACGCTCATGAACCAGGCTGGCTACGACGAAGAAATGCATTGGAATGTGATCCATGCGTTACTGATGAGGGCCCTACACCCTAAACTAATGGAGAAAGTACTCTCTTGTGCTGAACAACCCGCGGACTACCAGGCTTTTCGGGTACTTACGATACGGCTGGACCGTCAACACCAATTGCACACGGCAGTACAAAGAGAAATGTGAGCCCAGACAACACCTGCTCCCCGCCCTGCCTGGAACCAACCCGCGCAGCGTCTACCCCCTCAGAACCGTTTCTGGCGGTCGCCACAGTGGCAACTGCAAATCGCATACCCAGGACCGAACCAGTGGGCTGCACCGCCTGCCCAGCAACCCCAGCAAGCGCAATGGCAGCCACATGCGCCGCAGCAGCAACAACAACAACAAGGACCGCTGCCTGGACAATGGAACAGGCAGCCCCCACCCGGAACGAGACAAGGTACTCCAATGGACACAAGCCAAGGAACTGGTCCCCGCCGCCCCCTGATCTGCTACAACTGTGGGCAAGTCGGACACCCTGCACGGTTGTGCCCAGAGCCACCCCAGCGTCGTGCCACACCCAGACAGCAAGCAAGACTCGGCAGTGCATTCGAGATGTGCTCGCCCCCCGGGTACTATACACCACCCCCGCTATCTCCATACCCAGTGCCCGCCTATCCGCAATCGCACCCAGCCTCTCTCACGTTGTTTAACCCCTCTTATGCCGCCTCTATCGCTACCCAAAACGACTTCGAAGAAATGGAGAACACCATCGCGCAGTTGTGGGACCAACTGCACATCCAACAGAGACCCCGGGCGCCAACCCCTGGGCCCGAAACTACCGAAGCAACCTTGAACGTTGGAGAGCAGGATTTTCAGCAGGGATCCGCCTGAGTGCTAAGGCAGGATCCTTATATATTGTACCCGCCTGCCACCATGTAAAACAGCTCGTGAATGATACACCGCTATTCCTGTTGTCGAAAGAGGCTGAGAGGGCTAAGCACACCCTCAAGGACCTCACCTATAAGAAGCTCCCAGGATACAACGATGATGTGGACTGGGACACCGACCCCAGGACCACATATGGGAAGGAAGGAGAACGACAACTAGACATACCAGGATTCATAACCACACTGGACACCAAAGAAACCTACGATATCAAGTTACTAGTTGACTCTGGCTGCACGATGTCTGTCATGGACCTAGAATGGGCTGTGGCTAGGAAAATAAACCTTACAAGACTGGAGACCCCTATAATATTCAAGAATATCGATGGGACCACAAATATCTCTGGGGCCTTCAAACATTCGGTAGCCCTACGACTTAACATTGGAGGTCACGTCGAAGTCAAACAATTCTTATTGGGGCGAGTCACCGGTCACCCGGCGATTCTGGGACACGATTGGCTCCGGTACCACAACCCCAATATCTGATGGTTCGAGAAGTACATCCGCTTCGACAAGTGCAAGAAGAAAGACTGTCACATTGTGAACTACGGCTATGGCTTTCGAGGCCTACACAACATGACAACCACGCTTGATTGGAAGGCCTTATACCCCCAGGTGTTTGCTGGAAAGACTGGCCAGAAACTACCCAAGTCTCTACCGGGAATCGATTACGAAGTCAAGTTCAAAAACGACCCTGGCTTCTTGCGCTCGAAAGTCTACCCACTCACCAACAGGGAAGACGAGGCTTTGAAAGCTTGGCTCAAAGAAAATTTGGAGAACGGCCGACTAGTCTGGGGAGAATCGGACTATGTTAGCCCGATTTTCTTCAAAGACGAAGGGGACAAGCTGCGACCCATCATCGATTATAAGCGCTTGAACTCGTTTTGCGTCAAGGATATATACCCGCTACCTAGGATCGACGAGACAGTGGCAAGCCTAAAGAAGGCTAAGGTGTTCACAAGCATAGATGTGGAATGGGGCTACTGGAACGTCGCAATGGCCGAATGGGCACAATGCCTCGCCGCGATAATCACCAAATACGGCACAGTATGGCCCACCGTCATGCAGTTCGGACTAATGAATGCCCCTTCGGTCTTCCAAAGAAGAATGAACTACATCTTCCGTACACTGATAGCCACTGGAAAGGTGTTCGTATACATCGACGACATTCTTGTGGCAACAGAGATGACTGAGGAACACCAACGCTTACTACACGAGGTATTCAGGATATTACAGGAAAACGACCTCTGCGTCCGCGAATCGAAGTGCAAGATAGAACGGTCAGAAGTCACATTCCTGGGACTGCTAATCTCGGAGGGGAGCATCCGACATTCGCCCAAAAAATGCAAAGGGATAGCCGACTGGCCGGTGCCAAAGAACAAACACGCTCTTCAAAAGGGGATCGGCCTACTAAACTACTTTCGAAGATTTATACAGGGATTCGCCACCATTGCCAAACCACTATACGAACTACTAAGCGATAACACACCGTATATCTGGACAGACCGACAAGAACAAGCCTGGAGATGCCTAATCAATATACTGCAGAGCGATGTAGTGCTGGCAATCCCACAAGATGTAGGCAAGTGGAAAATGGAAGTAGATGTGAGTAATTACGCCACCGGAGGAGTACTATCACAGCAACAACCCGACAGCATCTGGCGACCAGTGGATTTCATTTCGAAAACCTTCTCCCCGGCGGAGATGAATTATGCAACGTATGACAAGGAGTTTTTAGCAATCATCAGGGGACTAGAAGAGTGGCGCCACTACTTGCTGGGGGCCAAGGATCCTTTTGAAATCCACACCGACCATGCAAACCTCCAATATTTTCAAAAAAGTCAAAAACTCAACCCTAGACAAACGTGATGGCAGTCAAAGTTACAGTGCTTCAATTTCGAAGTGAAATACAAACCAGGAAAAACAAACATGAAAGCGGACGCACTCTCCCGATGGCCAGACCACTGGGAGGGAACAGACAAGTACAAAAAACCCTCAGTACAGGTTTTCCCGGCCCACCGCCTTGCCACACTGTTGATCCCCGAGCCGACAATTGATCAATTGCTCCTAGAGGCACATGCAAACACTATGCCACCTAAAGCGATACCCTACGAAAAAGGAACGGATGGACTCTTCCGACACCAAGGAAAGATCTGGGTACCCCAGGACCTAGTACACAAAGTCCTGATGGAACTACACGACTCCCCGCTTGGAGGACATCCCGGACCCGAAAAGACCTTGGAGAGTGTTACCCGGCAATTCACATGGCCAGGGATGAAGGAAGACATAACGGAATATGTGGCCGGCTGTGAGAAATGCCAGAGAACAAAACCTGACTGGACGAAGCGACGCGTGCCCCTGCATCTGCACGCGATACCGCCCTGCCCGTGGCACACGATCACTTGGGACCTTATCGGGCCGCTATCAAAATCTGCCACCCATAATGCCATTCTTGTAATATGCGACAAACTCACGAAGATGACCCTACTGGAAGCCACGGACACGAAGCTCACGGCACTAGGAGCAGCAAAAATCCTACGGGACCGAGTACTTCGAAGCCATGGTGTGCCCTGCAAGGTAATAAGCGACCAAGGATCCCAATTTGTCTCCAACTTCATGGAAGAGTTTTATAAAATTATCGGTATAAAAGGGAACCCAAGCACGGCCTACCATCCGCAAACCGACGGGCAAACGGAAAGAATGAACCAGGAGATAGAGATATACCTATGTTCATACGTTGATTTCATGCAGGACGATTGGTCGGACTGGCTACCCACCGCGGAATTCGCACTGAACAACCGGCAACACTCCGCTACCAAATACAGCCCTTTCTTCTTGAACTATGGCTTTCATCCTCGTATGGGTGACATTAGCCTGCCCGATATGCCGCACACCCCGGAAGCCTCTGACTTTGCTGCAAAACTACAGAAAGCCAGAGAAAACGCAAAGAAGGCCATGGAGAAAGCCGTGCAATATATGAAAACCGCCTACGATAAACATAAAAATAAAAAAACACTAGACTACAAGAAAGGAAACCTGGTCTGGCTGGATGCCACTAACCTCAACACGGAACGACCATCAGAAAAGCTCACGGACAGAAGAGTTGGCCCTTTCGTGGTAGTAGAAAAAGTGGGACTGGCCGCCTACTGACTCAACCTGCCAGCGACTTGGAAAATTCATCCGGTATTTAACAAAGTACTGCTTACGCCATATAAGGAAGGAAAATTCCCTAACCAAACCCCGGACGAACGCCCACCTCCCGAGTTAATCGATGACCACTTACAATATGACGTAGAAGAAGTATTGAAGAGCTGGAAACACAGGCGTAAGTTACAATATCTGGTAAAATGGGCTGGTTACCCCCATGAGGACAACACATGGGAGCCAAAGGCGAACCTGAAGAAAGCGGCCGAGGCGATCACAGACTTCCACCGAAAACACCCTGAGGCGGCACGTTCTCTCACGGTGTCCTTTGCCTGAGTGATCACACACTCAGGGTCAAGCACTTAAAAAGAAAAAACCACAAGCGACTTCGCCCACCAAACACCTTCCTCCCCCCTCCTTGCAACCAACACCCTCTACCATGCCGCCCGACCGCACACCCACAACCCCACGCCGCGGGACCCCGGGACCGCCTTACTTCGCCCGCCACGCGGCTGGATGGCCTAACCGCCTACCACGCCCACCTCCCGCCGAGACCACTCGCCAACGACCCGGACCTGACCCACGGGGCACACCACCGAGGCTCCAGGGCCCACTGTCATCCCCCAGCACAACCCCCCGCATGCGCCACATCTTGGATGCGGTACGGATCCCCCACGTGCGCCGAGTGCTGGGATTGGACCCCCCACCGCTTATGACCAACGACCCTCCTACGCGGATACCACAGTTCCGACAGAACAGAGAACTTCTAGAGCCCGAAGATGACATCTGGCTCCATAGGATGGCTGAGCGACTTAGCGTAAGCTTCAGCCGTGCGATGTGGACCGAAATGCGAGGACTACAATTCGAACAACAACAACGCGTCCTCCGCGCTTCCCCCGTCCTCGTCGAGATATGGGTCAACTCCCGAAACACAAGACTATGATTCGAGATTCCCCTACCACCCGAACCGATCCTACAAGAGGAGTGGGCTGTGCACCATAGCCGCACAGGCCCTGCCTGGGTCATACCTGTAACTACTGACGTAATGCGCCCTTGGATCGTTCCCGGCGACGCCTACGAGCACCCCCTCGTACCAAACACACACGACACCAGCGTCGACCCCCCCACCGAACTCGAGCCGCTGACCGAACCACACGAACGTCAAGGGAGTCCGGAAGCCTAGCGGGCACGTCGAGACGACGGACCACTGGGAGGGGATAATGTTACAATTCCACCGCCCCCACCCCTTTCGTATGTCACACCCCCTTCTTTTACCCTTCACACCATGCACACACCCCTCTCCCTTCGCCCGTCACATACCACATGCCTTCCCTCCTTCTATGCTATCACCATGAGTCATCACGCGCCTTGTTGTTTACATGTGTCGGTTGTCCCTCATGATAACTCTTTATGACTCACACCCATGTACTATATAAGTAGTATCTCGAGTAACACCTATCCTTAGGTTGTTACTTCAAATCACTTACTCCTTTGCTCCCATTCGACCGACTCCTACCTGAGTTCCTTGGATAGCCGGGAGTCAACGTGACTTTAGTTGACACCAGAGAACAGCAGGTGAATTCAGTCATATATGTGGTGGAAATCACCCAAAATCACCCATTCATCTACCCAATGAAGGCCTGATTATCAACTAGTCCTGGTGATTTTCACTTAGGAAACTATTCCTATTCACCACATTTCAGGGTTATTTTCATGGTGATTTTCACCCAGCTTGGGCCTACAGTGTAAAGAAGATGAAACTCTGAAAGCTGGAAAAACTTTCCTACTACAATGAAGCAGAGGAAACCAAGGGCACACCACAATGAATGTTGCAAGGACTGTAAGAGGCAATGCAACCTGAAGCACACCTGTTCAACTACCCTTGATCAACATCTACCTAAACCCCCACAAAGACGGTCCTATGTGAATAATGTTAGTGCAGCTGAGGTTAGTGCAGCTGAGGCAGCTCTGCATCGAGTAAGCCCAAGGCCAGAGCAGGTCGAATCAGGGGTCTGCTGAGCCAATTCTGCTGGTGCCCACTCAGCCGGGAAGAACCAGCGTCTATTGAACCAATTCCCGTGTGGATGTTGCCGAGGCCGCTCTGCGGGAAGAAAGAGGATTCAATAAATCAGCGCCCCGTGTATACAGCAGAGCATGGTTCATTGGAACAGGGCAGATAATTGAGAGTACGATTGGCTTTAGGCCCTGCCCAACCCCTCTTCCAACTGCAGTTCGTTTCCGAGGACGACGAGACTGCCTCTGCTGGTCAAGCAACCCACTTATGACCTACCTCCTAGTGCACGACGAGAAAAGCAAAGGACTTCAGCCATAGGGACACAGCAGAAAGACGACCTCAGAATCTACTAGTGTAGGAGATGAACTGCCAGTACTTTTTATCCAGGAATCATAGAATAATCGGAAAAAGAGGCCTCTAGTATGGAGTCTTCCTTTCTGGATGAAGCATCAAAAAAAATGTACACCCCGGACGATAGACGTCCCGTCTAGATCCATCCCATCACCCTTTCTCCCCACGCCCATCATCAGTAGTCGTCCCCGTCGTTTCCTTCTCGGGGGTAGGGACTGATTCAACCGACGAGGCCACGCTCGTAGTCGTCGTGTCCTTCTGCGGTGGCGGCGCCAGGTTCACCTGACTGATGACCTTCTCCTGTGTCACCGACGGGTCGTCCGCCTGCGGCCCCATAGCAGCCGGTTCGCGCGTTGAGCTCTTCCCAATTTCACCAGCGTGTTTGCCCTCGAACACGTCGTGGCCGGGCTTCGGCTCGCCTGGGTTGATGGACGTCTGCGCCTCCTCGGCCTGCGCCGCCGCAGGGTGGGGCTTCTGAACGGCGGCAGCGGCGTCTTCAACCACGATCGCCGGCCGACCGCCTACCTCTCCGCCAACGGTAGCGAGCGGGACGGAAGGCGTTCGTGGTGGCGTTGCGACAGCGGGGCCCGTGTATTTGGAATACTTTTTGTGGTAGAGAGAAAAGAGGAATTGATCAGCGTCACCTTTGCGTATCAATGGATCGGATCCCTTCGACGTACATCATCATGATAATCAACGCTGACGAGGGGACAACGTCATAATTCGGTATGATCGGCGACAGGTATTGAACCTACCAGTGGAAATCCCAGGTCTTCAGCCATCTGGCATTCTCGCATTGGGTCTTTGTCCAGGGGTTTCCGTAAGTCAGAGGGCTGAAGTGCATAAAATTCCATATGGCAATGATCGCAAGGACCGCCGCGATCTGAAGCCTAATCCTCGGACGCAGCGCATAAGTCACCAGGTCAAAAACGGCACACAAATGCAGGATTGCAAAGTAGAGGGCTGGTAAGTAATGATGTAGAAATAGCTGGCGGCTCATGAGGTAGAAAGGCAGATAATGGAGAGCCCAGCCCATGAACAGGAACCCGCAGAGCAAGTCGTACTTGACCACCTTGGCTTGATAGGAGCCGTTCAAAACGTCAGCGAAGTTTGACAAGATGAACAAGGCGCGTGAGACTTACTGTTGTCGAAGTCCCTATATCCCCGCTTGGCGCGAAGAATGAGGAAAACTCGAATGGCTGTGTAGGCGAGAATGGCAAGCGAACTTGACCACCAAATAAGAGGGTTGCCGATCAAGTATACGTGGAGATGATCTTTGACCCAGAAGTTCTAAACCATATCCTGTCAATCAAGGAGACCACAGCAATTACTGTTCTGGCACTTACTATTCCTCGGCGAAGACGGGGCCATGAGCTTGGCCGGGAATCAAATGTGTGACGGTCGGTGAGGCCCGCGTTCGTCTTCCACATGACTTGCTGAAGTTCGAGGAACTTGGAGAGGAATC
The DNA here is from genome assembly GCA_951802425.1 of Clavaria fumosa. Classification (NCBI taxonomy): domain Eukaryota; kingdom Fungi; phylum Basidiomycota; class Agaricomycetes; order Agaricales; family Clavariaceae; genus Clavaria; species Clavaria fumosa. The sequence continues at coordinate 3,369,912 of OX637797.1, read as the reverse complement.
CAGGAAGCCTATAGTTGACCTTTTCTGCGTTTTCAGGGACTGGAAAAACAAACAACATTCGTCCGGCAACTCGGGAGAAGGGAGCACTTAATTCACGTACATCGAACGTGTTTGCTGGTCTCCACATACCACAGAGAATTCGCCCTCACAGCATTCTTGTTGCACGTCACCTCTTGCTGCTCGAAACCCCAGTCGGGTAGCTTCACTCTGTGCGAGAACAGGTAGCATCCTGTCAGCACATGCTTCAGTCTGAAGCGCGTTCTTAGCGCCCTCAGCCGCTTGGTTGACTCTGGATCTTTGTTGTCGCCTTCCTCGATCTCGAGGTACCAGTCGTCGTTCAAATCGCCGTCAAAGCCCGGCGCACCGTAAGCCGAGACCTCGTTTTGGAAATCAACCTCCGAGACGGGGGGGCGGACATCGTGCGAGTGCAGACGCTTATCGGTGGCCAAGTGCAGCAGCCTGATGCGCATCTGTGTTTTGACGTGTACAAGGGGATCTGCTTCCCAGTCGTGCGCCGGATCGCCCGCAATGGTAGCGTTGAAGATCCTCCAATCGTTGTTAGAGTCACGGTGAGGATAAAGGGTGACTTGTTGCTCTACACGACATGCCAAAGTCAATCAGAAATGGGGGTAAGCAAGATCAGAACAGAACTACGGACGATGACTGCCGCCCGGATACACATGGGGATGCGAGTGCAGGTAGCCACCTTGAGTGTTCACATGGCGGATGGTAATCTGTGAACCGAAGGCGACGTCTGTGGGAATGGTTACGGGGAAGTATTTCAGGAAATGCATGCATATCACGGACCGGCATAGGTGTCGTCCATACTTCGCCCGCTGAGCGTGTGCTGAAATTCAGAACTCATGAAACCATCGCCTTCACCAGAGCTTGAGAGTACGAGGAAGTGGATTTGGAACATGGCCATGTAGAACAGGATGGGAATAACGATCAAGCACAGAGCCCTTGCCATAAAGTGCCTGAACAATAGCATTGGGGGCACACGGATATCCCCGAGGAGTACCCAAAGTTGCAGGATGGTGCTGATTCCAACAGTGGCAATTGTGAAGAGTCCAACCCATTTACAGCTCACAACAGCTCCCAGGGAAAGCCCAGTCAATGTCAACCACGTCCACCAGGACTCCGTAAAAGGCTCGTGCTTATCCTCGTTACAGAACCCAACCCACAAGAAGAGGGTGAGAGCGGTAAAAAAGACGAGAGGGGAGTCGAGAAGAATATATCGAGACTGTGTGACCAATGCGTTTTCGAATATGATAAACAGGGAGCCCAGAAGAGCAGTTATTCCGCGGCAATCAAGAGCGCGAAGGGTGAGGTATGCGAGAGGGACCGTGGCAACTCCAAGAGTAGCCGGGACCATCCGCATGGCGACGTATGGGACGCGTTCGTATATTCTGCCTCTGGCTCAGCGACTGAATGAGAGACAGCGGCATATACACATACTTTCCGATATCCTTAAAGTCGAATTGGCCATCATAACCGAAGACGAAGCCAGCAAACGTGATCAGCAACTTGGCAAGTGGGGGATGGACGTCCATGAAGAACTCTGTCTTGATATACCTCGATGCGAATTTTCCAAAATGAACCTCGTCAAAGCTAGGTGGTGTGATGAGAATGGTTCGAGCGCATGAACTAGTTTCTAACGCACTCACACCACGCTGTTTGGCTGAGACAGCCGGAATAGACGAACTGCACAAGCAAGCAGCGTGATGACCGCCAATAGTTTCCATTCTGCTGGAGCCAATGCCAACCCTCCTGACGGGAAACTCTTCCGGCCGGGAAAGTAGCCCATTGAGGCCGCAGCGCGACGCTCATCTGCATCCTGGTGGCCTTCCTTTCCGTGAGGAAACCTTGGTGTGGGTATTGGATGGGAGAGCCCCGGAGGTGGTGAAGCGGGTCGTCTAGCTCTGAAAGTGGCAGACATGACTGGGAAAGGGAGGCAAGTGTCTACCGTTGCAGGGTCTCTCGAGCGCGTGTACCGTTTTTCAGTGCTTCAGTCCAAGATGTGGGGAGACCGATGGAGGCCAGAGCAAAAACAAGCTGCTGTCGTGGCGCGCCACATCCGTCGTCACGATCGTCGCGGTGTTTTGAAGGCTGGCTGAAACGTCCAATTCTAGCCTGGCCTTCCGAAGGGATTACTTCTGCACAAACCACACAGTAATAAAAGGACCACTCTTGCGTGGGATATCTCTCGTTCTGTTGTCTGGGATTCACTCCAGTTCATTGTGCCAGGCGGAGGCGCTATTGGTCATTATTCGCGCCCATTAACACCACGCATGACCGCAGTAACGCAAGGAGCTGTTGCTCCATACCGCTAGTATAGCCCAGAGCGCCGCGCCTGGGCACTTGGTTTACATGATGTGGAAGAGTTTGTCGACGGCGCATCTCAGGCTGTATTCTACACAAGAAGCGTTGGCAACTAACTTCGCAAGTATCCAACAGAATGGGGCACCACCAGTCCACAACTGAGCGGCTAGCTTTCTTCTGTTACGACGAGAGAAACCCATTATAACACATTCAATATTTTTGGTATAAAGTGAGTGGGGATAGCATGATGCCAGCTGCGACATCATATTATTTAAGACGCCTGCGCAAACGCCTTCCCTTTCTCGATGTTCTTCTTCAATTCAGGAAGACATATTTCGAGCAATTTTTGTTCTTCGGGCGAGATGTCCCCGATGGGATGGATCTTGGCCACGCCATCAACCTGCCTCGCGGAGAAAAAACAATCATGATATATAAGCAGCAAATAGAGGGTGGGCGGGAGAATCGAGAAACGCACGCCAAGCTCAATATTGCTGGAGAAGAAGTCGATGCCTTGGTCCTTGTACAACGGGCTTTCTACGAACGAGGGCATGATCACCCCAGCCTCGCCGTTCAAGCCCCTCAGTATGGCGTTCGTGAATCTGGAGCCAGCGTAGGCCATGCTGAGCGTGGCGCTTCCCGCACCATCCTTGGCTTTGACGACCTCGTCTCCGCCAAACTGGATCCGCTTGATGAGCTCCTTCCGCACGTCTTCGGAGAGTGCGCGCCCGTGCGGATTCTGGCTTAGCAACGGAACAATAGTCGCGCCGCTGTGCCCACCGACGACGGTGATGTGTGCCTCCGCAGGCGAAGTGCCGGCCACCGAGGCCAGGAAGCGCGCGGCACGAACAACGTCAAGCGTGGTGACGCCAAAAACGTGCGCTGGATTATACACGCCAGCGGCGCGTAAAGTGGACGCGACGATGGGCACTGTCGAGTTGACAGGGTTTGAGATCACCAGGACCAGCGCATTTGGAGTGACGGTTGCCACGGCGGTCGCAAGGTCGCGCACAATGGATGCGTTAGTCTGCGTGCGGCGCTGCTTAGCGGGAGGACGGGAACGATTGGAGCGAATATACACACATTGAAGAGATCATCACGCGTCATCTGAGGCAGGTTTAGAAGGGAATGAGTGATAGAGAACAAAACTTACACCAGGCTGTATGTACCGAACATCTGTTGTCAGAAGACGCATTCGTGATCACGACATGGACAGTAGAAATACCTTCCTCGGAACACCAGCGGGTATTACAACGACCTTTGCACCCTCGAGAGCGTGCTCGAGCTGATCTGCGGAATATCCATGCACCTGCTCCGAACCCGGAGCTAAGTGGCGGATCCCTCGTTAGATTTACAGAGAGCCGTACCTCGCTTCCGGTATCTATGTGACTAACGTCTGCAGCTACTCCTGGCGCACCGCGGATATCGTAGAGACTGAGAGAGGTGACAAGCGGGTCTGATTTGAGAAGGAGGGACAAAGGTTGCCCGATGCCGCCGCCAGCACCGAGAACTGCGACTTTTGTTCTACGAGGGAGTGAAGTCGAGAAGAGACGAGAGTTTGTCACAGGCAGAAGACGGGACGCTGAGCGGAGTAACATGGTGGAGGAGCAAAGCCAACCGGAGAAGCAGGCGGAACGGGGATAATAACACGCCAGCGCGCAAGCGAAGGATTTTCAGAAGTCCATGCGGCTCTCCGTATTTTGATTACCTCATTCAAACAAAAAAAATAGAGCTTGCTTTTTCCCCATTCGGAACGAGATTTTGCGCTGTCTACGCCGGTTAGCCGTCGAGAGATATATCATTGGGCAGCAAAAATCTTCACTGGAACTCATAGTACACTTGATTACCTGAAGCAACAGATGGTTCAAAGGTGCTGCTCAAATTGTGCTGCTTTGTGGTCACGAGATTCTGATCGGGCAAGTCACGTTACCAAACGACGTGCTCCTGCTCGCTCGGCAAAGCCAGAGAATGGCCACGGATTTCTGGTCGAGCTCACACTAGTAAGGCTTACTCTTGTGCGTCATTTCACATCATCTCTTTTTTTACGCCGGGCAGCAAAAGGTGGCTCGTCGACCGCGCATCACTCAAGCAGGCCCGCTCAGAGGATCTGAAATACGTCCCCGACCCCATCTATCTCGATTTTCTCCCAATCTTCTTCGCGAACCGTCCGTTCTTTCTCCTTTTTACTCTCGCTCGTCTTGACCCGTGTTGTGGACAGTCATATCTAAGCTTGGCAAGAAACTTCAGCTGCGTCAACGCGTGATTGCTACGGCAACTGTCTTCTTCCGTCGATTCTACCTCAAGAACTCTTACTGTGACACTGACCCATTTATCGTCGTCGCCGCGTGCTGTTATCTAGCAGCAAAAGCGGAGGAATTACCCCTGCACATCAAGAATGTGGTTGCCGAGGCCCGCACGCTTTTCTCTCGTACGCCCTTATTCATTCAAGTCAGTCGTATCAGGCTGAAGATGCGTACCAGATGAATGCTACGGCATCAAGAACTTCCCCTCAGACAATGCAAAACTAGCGGAAATGGAGTTCTACCTCGTTGACGACCTCGAATGCGACCTCACCGTTTTTCATCCATACCGCTCCCTCCTCACCCTGTGCAGAGAAGGCGCGAGCACAGCCGCGGCCGACTCGCAGCTTGACGCGGAGGCAGGCGAGTTGGCCGTCGAGACCACAAATGAGCATGTGGGCAAGGACGACGATGACACACGTTACTGGGGGACGGGAGACGGGCAGCTGGAGCTCCACGAGGGTGGTTTACAGATGGCATGGTATGGCTGCCTCGTCTCTCATCCGACCCTCATTTTTGACGCAGGAGAGGCTCTCACCTCCAGGTTCATCATAAACGACACATACCGCTCCGAGCTTTGCCTCCTCTACCCACCACACTTCCTTGCCGTTGCCGCGATCTACCTGACGCTCGTGCTGCACGTCCCCACACGCGACTCCGTGCTTTCCCAGCCGCTATCTACGTCTTCCTCCTCTACCTCCAGTGCCTCCCTCGCCGCTCCGACCACGACGACCGCCACACAGCCCCGGCGCTCTCCTCGCCAGTCCGTCAGCAATACCCCGAAGAAGCCCGTCGCCGCCCCCGCCCCCGACCCTATCACGTTCCTTGCCTCCCTCAACGTCTCCCTCCCGCTCATCGCCACCATCGTCCAAGAGATCATCGCCCTCTACAAGCTCTGGGAGAGGTACAAAGAGGACGTCCCGGCCACCAGCGCTTCGGGGAACCCGAGTTCGCCGAGTGTTGCAGGGACGAAGCGCGCGGCGTCCAGCCATGGCGGGAAGAAGAGCAGCGCCAACAGCAAGGGCAACAGCACGCGAGGTAGCCGAACAGGTACCCCCCCCAGCGCCACCCCCACGCTAGTAACGCTTGCGGCGGACTTGGACGTGGTCATGGACCTTGGGGATAAAGGTAGCGGTAACGTCGGAATGTATGTGAACGCGCGCTCTGACGTAGGTGAGAAGATTGTGAGTGCTAAATCAGAGGGGCCCAGCGCGGAGTCCCGCATGCAAGCCGACGACGGCAATTCGAACGGCAGTGCCACCAGCCGTGACGGAGACATCATCACAGCATCATTTCTGGCCCGGATGCTGCTCCGGATGAGAGAGAACCGTATGGCAGACATTACACACCCCGAGAGCGCAGGGCTCTTAGCGGTTAATCGACTATTGGAAAGAGCGCAACCTGGGTAAAATTTCCCGGCTGGTCAGACATGTATTACAATTTGTCGACAACTTCATAGCTACTACATTTTTTCCATGTGACAATTACAGTTCACTATACTAGATCCTCCTTTTCTACGTTATGGTGTGATTATAAGATGATATATTCGATGTTTCCTTTCTTTTCTTCTTTTCTTCCTTTTTTTCAGCTTTTCAGTTTGCGTTCTTTTCATTTCCGTAGGTAAGGTCGTGTTGCTTCGTAGGCAAATCAAAGGAATGGTTCCATTTTCAGCCAACTTGAGAAGTCGAAATGCGCGTCATCGTCTCCAGGCTGGGAGAGAGTGTGCACGGCATGGTCTGTCGATCCTGTCGCAGCAAACGTCGCGGCCAACTCGCTGGCAATCAGATTAAGATAGGAAGCCTCAGGCTCCGGGACATCATCCTCGACAAACCGGCCTGCGAGAAGGCCTGCCCAAACGTCCGAAAAGTTGATCAGATAGGACATGTAGTAGACCCAATGGGAGTTCTGTCCGACGTAAGTCTCGAGGGCCGTCAGCCAGTCACGGGAGGGCTGATAGCTCATCATCTCGAAGGCATGTTGCAGATCCTCGCTCGACTCAGATGCGAACCATGCAGACGCGTTGAGCTGTTCCTCGTCGTCGACTTCCCTTTGCGTGTGGAGGCGTTGCTGCCTGTCGTGGTCGTGAAGAGCCGCAGGCCCTCCTGTTCTCTCCAGGATACAAGCCATGATATAATCGAGTATAGACATCGCCCTCGCCAAAACGGGGGCTTTCTCGCGGGCCTGTTGCAAGTCAGCCACGGGAGGCAGACGAAGACGCGGAATTTCGTCTGTCGGCACGAAGGGCTCAGGAACGGGCGACGTCGGATTGTCCGGGGCAGGCGATGCGGAAGCGCAGACAGATGCAGCGCCTGAGTCCTCGGTCGGACGGTCCTGCATGACAGGCGCGGCCTTGCGAGACGACGTGGCGCCATTAGGCTGCGCTTCCTTGCCCTGGCGCGATCCCTCCGCTGCTCCCTTGGCCTCGCGGGGCCGGGGTCGGTACTTGTAGCCCGGAAAATTCACTTTGTGAAGCCGCTTCTCCTCCTGAGCGCGCGCCACGTACTGCCTCTTCCTAGCGGGAGGGAGCTCGCGCCACTGGGTCGCGGCCATGCGGCTGATATTGCGGTGGTTGCGCTCCCCGTTGGCGGAGCGGCGCAGCTCATCCCAGAAATCCGACCGGAATATGATGAACGCGTTGCGCGGGCGCGGGATGTGGTCCGTGGGCTGCTTCGTGAGCGGGTACGGGGCAAAGCGCGCGCTACTGGCGCGTTCCTCCGAGGCTGGTTCCTCATACGCGGTGTGGTCGTCGCTATCCACCGAGGGCAACCTCTCACGTTCCAACAGTGTGGGATCGGCGCACTCCACCTCCACTTCCCGGGGCTCGGCCTCCGAGATTAGTTCATTACTAAAGACTAAATTAGAGGTCGGGGCGCGCGGTTAGCAACAGGCCAACGGGGTACAGGTGAAAGGGCGGAGAGCCAGACTGACCGACGACATCGTCTCTGGCTTGTGTAGGGAGGCAGCGAGAACGCTTTCCTTGGCGTATGTCCCGCATAGCTTAAAAACGCGTCCGCCTGGAATTACAGTAAGAGTGTGGTAGTGATAAGAGAGAGAGAGAGATGGGGTGGCATCCCGCGGACCAGTATTTAAGACTTAATCCACACAATCCTCCCCTTTCAGTCCCTCGGAATCATCCGCGTTAGAGTTGCCAAAAACGGAAGCGAGGGCACACATACAGTCTGCTGGGGATGGCCTCGAGGCCGAGGGTGGCGGTGAGGCCTTCACAACGTCACACCCGTTGCCACCTAGATTCGGAAAAACAGCGTGCAATTGGTCCGCCTGACCGATTTGCTGCCAACAAGACCCTGTAGAAAACCGGCCAATGATTGTGGAGAACCTCTAATACGGCTCGGACAAAGGGGAACGTCAATGCACGAGTACGGAAACAAATTTCAACATCCGAGAAGTTGCTGATCCATATATGAGGGTGAGAGTTAGCGGGCATCACAAACGACATCAATGGGCAGACAGAAGGGTAAACAGACGGAGTTGCTCGAAGAGCACGGTGAGCGACGCGATATTTGGTCCCATTTGCAATTTATCACCCGTGGAAAAATGGTACCCGAAAGGAAAGTCACGTGTCCCCGATCAATCTCGATCACAAAGGGAAGAACTCCTGTCATTATGGGCGGCAACGACTTATCAGTTCAAAGGGACGACAGTGGATTTGGGGTGTAGCGACGCTGTCAAGCCCGAAGGTGAGATATGAACTAGCGGGAGAGAACGGACGTACGCAGCCCCAAAAGATACTTATATGGGGTCAGTGCCACTTCCGTTTTCGTGATGCAAAATCAGGCGCTCGTTCTACTCAGAGTGCATTTCTGGACTCATTTCCATAAACCCAGGAGCGAACACACGACTCACGGTATGCGAAAAAAAAAGCAATACACCTCTCATTGATAAGCATCATAGTAACAAAACGCGTCAGCGCGTAGGGAGAAAGGTAGGGGCACAACAGAGAGTCCTCCCCGAACCATGCGAAACAGATAGAAAACCGAGGCAATTCACCGCCAAAAGATTGGCCAGCGCATGCATGGGCAAGTAAAGTGTATAAATCGACTTCCAATAAATGGTTTCCCATGTTTCTTTCCTTACTTGTGGCGCCTGACAATAGGGTCGTGTTGGATGCCTTTTTTTTTTTCCACGTCAATAAGAAACAGTAACACTGACGAGGGAGAGGGCAAAGCAAACACTCACCGCGGATGAAGCCTTGCTGGTTCTCATTCGACAACTCCTCCAAAGACTTGCCGTTCGTCTCCGGCAGTAAAAGCGTGGAGCCAATTCCCGTCAACATGAAGAATGCGAACAGCTCCAAGCTATAGGACAAAGCGACGTCAAAAAAGAAATACCAGGCCGAGGGATCGGATGGTACTTACATATGTTTCACGAACTTGTTCTTGCCACCGATATCCTTAAGACGGGCGAAGCCGACCTGGGCCACGATGGCGCCGAGCTTGCCGCTCGCAGCCGAAATCCCGTGTGCCGTCGACCGATAACGCGTCGGGAATGCCTCTCCAGGTATAATGAACGTCGTCGTGTTTGGCCCAAAGTTTTGGAAGAAGTTCGCTAGGCAGTACAAGAACACGAAAGCTTTCGTGGTTGCTGCCGTCGCGGTGAGCTTGTCAAAGCCGAACCCTGGTGCACCACAACAAGCACAAACACGTTGTCAATAACTGGTTGAAAAGAAATCAAGAAACAAAACCCACCGAGTATGACAAAGATAATCGTAAGCATGATGAAGCCCATGAGTTGGATTGGCTTGCGTCCCCACCGGTCAACGAAGAGGAACGTGGCGTAGTAACCAGGGATAAGCCCCGCGACGGCGAGGATCAAGTTGCCCACAGAGATATTCTTCAGGTTCACAAAAATGCCCAGCACACCCTTTTGTGACGGCGCGCCGAACCCGATCGCTTGAAGAATAATGGACGAGTTCAGGCCCAGGCCGTAGAATGCGATCTGGGGAGGCAAGCAACAGCGGCGCAATTCACGATCAGATAAAATAACAAATTCAGTAACTTGAGAGCACTCACGTCGAGGGCAAACCACGAGTACGACGTCCCGAAGAGCACCTTGAAGTTCTCCCATCTAGAGAAGTACGCCCTAAAGTCGGCCAGAGACGCCTTGGGCGCATCCGCAATCTCATACACCGCAACCGAAGAAGTCAGCTCTTTCTCCGTCGGCACGACCGTCTCAATGTCCAGTGCGGCCTGGTGTATGTTCCGTTCAATGTCCATAGTGAAACGTGGCGTCTCAGGGATTGTCAGACGGAAGTAGAGCGCAACGACAGCCGGTACGCAACCGAGACCTGAGAGTTTCGTGTAAGAGATCAGCCGAAGAAGAGGAAGATAAAACCGCAGGATGAGAGCGCTTGATGCGTACCGATGAGGAGGCGCCACATGAAATCGACACTTTTGGGATTGTCAACAGTGTCCTTAAGAAGGGATTTCTTGTATGCAGAGACGACAATCAGGGCGATAAGAGCGGCGGCTGAATAAGATAAACCAAGAGAATGAGCAAGATGGAAGACAGGGAGATGCCGTTCTTGCGCGGTGGGAAGAGAGAAAGACTGACTGAAGTTCCCCCAGCCTTGAGCGGCAAAGACAAGGGTCATCATGCGACCACGAGTTCTCTTGTTGGAGAACTCGGACGTTATTACGGCGGACAGAGGGTAATCACCTCCAATTCCCACGCCCATCTGTACAAAAAAATTGTGAGGAAAAAATGGAGGGACACAAAAAAACAACCAGCGGTCACTGACGATGAAGCGCCAGCAGACCAACACGCCAATAATTGAAACTGCGGGACCGGTGCCGCTCAATGCCTGACCAAACGTGGCGATGATCATGACGATGAGTTCAATGCCATCTAGAGAAGAAAAAAAGAAGAGGTGGCGTTAGAATGAACGTCGACTGTACGGTCAACAAATAGGCGAGAAGTAAATGCAAACTCACACATGCGCTTTCTGCCCACAAGGTCAGCTAGCCATCCGAAGAGAAGTTGGCCAACCAGAGTGCCGACGGGCGTCGCAACTTTGAGGCCGAGGTCCTGATTCGCGTTGAGAGTTTTGGCTGTAGTCGCTGATTTTGCTAGAGAAGAGGAAACAATGAGCGGAGCCTGGCCGTTCCAGAAGCCTGAGCTTACAAGAGCCATAGACATTGCCTATCATCACGGAAGCAATATTGATAGCAAAGATGTCATAGCTGCGAACACGAGGTTCAGAATTCCAACGCAGACGACAACAGCCGAGGTGGAGAAAGCTCACGCATCGGTGAAGAAGCCAATACCAGCGACGACGACGATCTTGGCGTAAAACCAACTGGAGAAAAAGGAGAGAATGGTCAGATAAGCCTTCTTCTGTTTCTGTCTACATACGAGAATCCGGCGTTGTCGATCTCTGCGAGAGCAATGCGACGACGCTCGTCGAGTTCGTAGGCAGTGGGGTTGCGTTCATCAGAGCCTTTGGACTCGCGTTCGACCTTGGTGGACGCCATTGTGAGAAATGCGACAGGCCTGGGAGAGCGCCTGCATTATCTGGGTGAATCCTTTATAATGGGGGGCCATTGTGGAGTTCCTGAAGTTCCCGGTAGGGGAAGCGCGTTAACCTTTCCCTGAACCCACGTTCGTTCTCGACCTCCAGATATGGGTATTATGCCAAGAAAGGATATCACGCGCGAGACATTGCGGCATAAGGGACCATAAGTACCGCGTGCATCACCCATTCTGGCAGGTCGCAATTCGGATAAAGACGGCCGTGTGTGCATATTCACGAGAATGGTGCAGCCAATTTTCAGATGCAAGTCTGTCCAGCGTTAACCCAGCTTGCCGTGATGACAGTATAGGATGTGCACTCCTAACGGTCGTATCGAGAGAGTGTCTAGCAGGACGAACGGCGAGATAACCACCAACTCATCGCTTGGTTTGATCGCCGACAACTGGTCATGCGGTGAGAGATTCAAAATCCTGTTCCTGTACTTGGTCAGGCTTGTGGCTGACCATTCATTCCGCATGTGTTGCATAGCCTAGAAACCCGGCAGAACTCTTTTCTCGTAGGCAATGCTTCTAACTAAAACCATTTGTCACTCAGCATGTATCAGCAAACTCGCAAGGTCACATGGTCTGCACCACCAACAACATGTAACGCGTGTGTAAGTGTCATTGCTTCTTAGAAACGTGCATCCCCGATTCAGCGTTCAACAGATCCCAAGGTCCACATGTGCGTGGCACTCTCTGATGCCAGGTAATGGCTGAACCGAAAGGGTCCCGATGCAATGAAAGCTGGCTCCTTCTCTCGTCTCGCAATGTGCAGCACCCGGGTGTCCTTGAAGGCAAAAAAGTTGAAATGTTCCTGAGCACGCGACGGGAAAAGCTGCCCCAAGGGGCAGGAAACAGACAATACTCTTGATGTCGCTCACAGGGTTATGAAGGCCTCCAGGGTCGTGTGAGAACTCGTGATGACACTCGAGATCCGGAAGGATCCCTGCCGATTGACATGCCAAAAAAAAACGCATAGATTAGGAATGAAGCGGGCGATCACCGCAAACTTGTTGTATGTAACATAGCAAGTTATACACAAATCATCCATCTCAAAAGAGAGACGGGGGAAATCATAGATGAGAGGAATGGACGACAAAAAAGGATATTAAAGATCGACGAACCATCGTGTGACGATCCCAAGAACCCGTCCCAGGCGCGATGAGATAACAGGGGAAAAAATAGAAGCAAAAATACAAAGTAATCAGGGGCAGCCTTCTGCGTGCGATATCATTATTTGGCCCCGTTGATCGTTTGTTGGAGACAGTCATCCAGAGTCTGACAGAAAAAACAAACACACGGATCAGTTTCAACAGAAATCGCACTTGGGCATCACCTAAACCATAATCTGGAAAAAAAACAGACCTTGTCCATGTCCTCCAGCCGCTTAAATGCCCCGGCGTACATCTCCCGTATCTGCGGGTGCAGCGATGCCCGGTCAATCGGCTGTCCAAACAAGAGCCGCTCGATCGGGTCGAGTGGTGGTGGCGAGGCCACAGACGCAGTTGCACTTGTGTTGCCCGCTGTCGTCGTCGTAGGCAGTCGCCCGCTGTACCCAATAATCGCCAGCATGTGGGCGACCCCAAACTCATCCTTCGGTATCGACGTGAGCCCTCGTTTCCGGCGCGTCCCCGATGGCGTTGGCGTTGAGTAACTCCCGCTCCCACCGTGCGATGGTGACACCTCTGGGGTTATATTGGAGCCCGGTCCCTGACGCCGGTCCGTAGCCACGCGGTGATTGCTGGTTGGCGTATTTGTCCGTGATCTCGGCTGAACTTGCCCAGCACCAGCGGCTGCAGCAGCCCCCGGTCTCGAAGATAAGACGGGAGAAGAAGCGCCCGGCCGCGCCGCCGCGCCGCCAGACGTCGTAGGCGTGTTACTACGCGCGCCTAACCGTGCCGTAGATACCCCCATAGCGGCAGCAGTGGCCGCTGCCGCGGCGCCTGCGCGAGAGTCTTCTGAGTACTCCGAGGTGGCCGAGCGCATCGAATCACGGCTGTCCCGCGGCGACGACACCCCCAGCGCGGGCGGCCTCCCCACCTTCACCTTGTTCAGCACGCGGTCCAGGCGGTCGCCGAGCGCGTCGCGGTTCGGGTCCAGCCCAAGCACACCCTGCAGCAAATCCTTCCCGTCCCCGTTCCCGTCCGGCGCTTCGCCCTCACGCCACTCCTCTTCGACGATATCACTGATGTCGTACGTCTCCCCATCCGGCTCGACGTAGGAGTATCGCATCCGGTCGTCCGTCTCGTAGCGCGAGCTCCGGAGCATCACGTTCCCGGGCAGCAAGATGTCCACCCCGCGCACTGAGTTCGTCTGCGCGGAGAGAATCGCCTTTTGGTTCGCCCTTGTAGCTGCCCGCTGTGCCGCGATGATCTCTTGCCTGGAGGGGCCTTGGTGCTTACCGTCTTCAGCAGCCGAGACCGTTGCATCCGAGCCAGCGCTTGACTGTGACAGCGCGGACTCTCGGTGCAAATGAAATTGTTGCAATGCAATCTCGTCCAATGGCGCTGACGTCCGGTGCCGCGAGGCGTGGCGGTAGGAGACGGCCCTCCGCAGAATAAATGTCGGGTCGTCCGGGTGTACGTCGTCCAGGGAGCCCAGGAGCATCGCGGAGTCGACCGACCGCCGTTTCTCCGCAGACCGTCGATCGGTTAATCGGTTGGTAGGCGGGCGCGGGAATGCATCGATGACTCTACTAGATGGGGCCAGCTCACGCTCTTAGGGAGGAGGAGAGAGGGTTAGGGAGGAGAGCAACGGTGATTAGCTTCTTTGACTCACCTGGGTTTCCACTAACTTGGGCCATCAGCACGTAGCGAACCCGCGTGAAACTTCGTCTCTTGGTCAACTTGTCCTCTACTTCGTCGCCGCCGTCTACGACACCCTCCTGTATTCCAAACCTCTCCAAGCCGAGCTCAATCACCTCTGCAACGGTAACGTTCTTGGGGAAAACAAAGACCTTGCGCCTCTTGGTCTGCGACACACCAGAGGGGCCACCCCGGGGTGACCTATCACGTAGTGTGTGCTTGAAGACGACGGCTTCGGTCGTCGGGTCGAAGACCATGTCATCCGGAAGGTCTTCAGGGTGGATCACAAGTTGTACAGGGAACCGGTACGACGGAGAGCTGAATCGTTCGGGTGTGACGCTGTTGTTGCCCGTTGCGACGGCAAGGTATTTTGATCTCGACCGACTGTCCGATGAGCGATCTCCCTGTAAGCTATCCGCATGACCGGCATCCGATTCACCAAGACTCTCGCTGCTTTCGTCGTCACTCTTGCGATTCAAGTAGAATTTTACAGCCGAGTCGTCAGTGAAGTCGTTCATGGACAGCTTCTTGATCGCGGGATGCATGGAAAGATTGCTGGCCACCGAGCTAATGCTGCCTACGCTGCTCCGCTTGACCTTTGGCAGCTCCAGAGAGCGTTCAACAAGCGTTTCAAACACGCGCAGTGGATTTTCGTCCGGTCCGAGGACAGCCGAAGAGCCCTCTACCTGCTTGATGGTTAAGTAGTAGTCACTAAAATCGTCACCCTGGTCCAGCCTGAACCGCTGGATCGCTTGCTTGACGAGCTCGGACGAAGTCGTTGATGAATTGAGAAGTACAGTTTTGAAAGTGGCTTCAGTTTGGATCTTTTTCCCAGCGAAGACGCGAATGACGCTGAGTTCATGAACGTGGCCATCAACAGCGGCAGGTGATAGGATCAGCGACCCTGGTCGAGGCCTAGCCGCAGGAGGGCCAAGGCCAGAACTGGAAGCTGAGCTATTAAGTGAAGTTGAAGCCATGATCGCGGAGACAGATTGTAGTCCATACGAAGGTTGAGCTTCCGGAGGAGTAGCAGGCGAACGGTTAAGATATTGCTGATACAATGCTTGTTGTTGCTGATCGCGTTGGCGAAGCTGTGAAGCATGTTGGGAGACTTGGGAAAGGGTTGCCTGTGCCTGGGCTTGCTGCTGTGGCTGTTGCTGCGGTTGCTGGACTTGGACATTGCGTTTGGGGTCAGCTGGGCTGTAGGTCGTGCTAGATTGGACCTGCGGCTGTTGGACCTGCGGCTGCTGTTGTACAGTACTTATCGCCGTTGGAGAGGATGTGAGGTCCGTCCCAGTGATAGAAGGACGGCTGCTTGGCCGGCTTGAATCGTCCGACGTGCGAGCTTCAACATCAGAGGACGACGATTTATCCTTGCTCTTGTCTTTCTTGCGGCTAAAAAGGCCACTGAAGACACCCTTCTTCTTTTTGTCCTTCTTTTCTGGGGAGTCCCTTTGGCTGTCGTCGGTCGCCTTCCCGGTGGAGGCAACAGACTTGGAACTTGTGATCGAGCTGACAGAGCCACTCTTCTCCTTGCCTTTGTGTTTCTTCCTAGCCGCATCCTCGGAAGAATCCTCCTCCTCCCTCGGCCTTGTGCGCTCGTCGGGCTGTGTCGTGGCGACGGCACTGGGTGAGACCTTTCCCCTACCCGAGTAAGTGTCTTGGTCCTCTCGTAGAAGAGTCGGGGTCGTTGTAAGCTTGCGGGTCTCCGTTGCTTCCAGAGGATCGATGAACTTGGTCGTGGAGGGCGTCGGCGAGGAGTCCTGGTTTGGAGTGACGACGCGGTCACGAGACGCCGCTATCTTCGCAAGGGCTTGCTGTTGTGCGGATGCTGCGCTATCCGCCTGTTGTTGTAGTTGTTGCTGCTGCTGCTGTTGTTGCTGCTGTAGTTGCTGTTGCTGTAGTTGCTGTTGTTGTTGCGACAACGCAAGTTTCTGTTGCTGTTGCTGCTGGAGTATTTGCTGCTGCAATTGTAATTGCTGTTCCACAACATATCCATTCCCTGGCGGTGGAGCACGAAGCTGCGACTGCAGATCCAGTTGTCGTGTCTGCTGCATGGTCTCTGCGACGCTATCGTCCCAGCCCATCCCATCGTCGGGGTCCAATAGTGGCAATGTGCCTGCCGCGGCCATCTCGGCGCGCCTTTGCTGCTCCTGCTCATCCGCAAGGTCCGGGTCCTCATCCTCGTACTCCCCATCGTCCCATTCCACGTCCTCTTCAATCTCGTCTTCGTTCCAGACTGCTGGCGGATATCGGTGTACGGAAAGTGTGGGCGTGAATGCTACGCCTCTCGGAGATCTGGACTGTGGGTCTTGGATATTTCCCGAGGGTGGTTGGCCTTGACGGGTAGTGAGGTTGATACGCTGACGGTTTTGTGAGGCATGTAGATCTTCCTGAAGCTCGGCTTGTGTGGCAGATGCCAGCTAGGACATGCGTCAGCCATGCCGACTCAGTCCAGAAACTGAATCCTTACATCGACATTGCGGTGTTTGTTCAACCTAGCCAGACGTTCGAAAGGGGTCTCAATGTTCTCCGCTGGGATGTATCCCACTTCTTGAGTCTTGAGAACCCGAACAAGCCACCAGTAGCTATTGCTGTCGTCCATGAGAAACAGGCTGTCGCCCTTCATGACGTTGGCTTGGCCTTCTACGGTTGCAGCAAAACTATGCAGAGAGTACACCAAGTCGAAGTCGATAGATTCGTTTGGTATTGATAGGGAGGACGATCCATCATCTTCGTCCATGTAATCATCCGCTTCGTGGCCTTCACCATCAGAGTCGTCTTCGAGGACAGAATGCTCTTCGTCTTCGACCGAGTAATGGCCCAAGTCCGAGTGGCTAAGACTAGGGTCGTTGGTCGAGTCCCGCAACTCGTATGCTCTCCTGTCGACTTGCATCGACGAAAATTAACACCGAAAGTGATTGGGGGTGTGAAAAAAGAGTCAAAGAGTGACGCGCTGGCGTTGAACAACGTTTTAAGGTGAAGATGTGACGAGAGAAGTTGGTGGCAAAGGAGCGACAAGAATATCCAGGCTTGGGAAATCAGCGAGTGGGGGCCAAGCAGCCCGACATGCGAATGCTGGTCGTCCCTGTCCGTGGACCGTCCGTTGCGGTTGTGCGGTTGCGATTGGATTTCCGATCACCGTCACCGTCACGAGGGTCAAGCGCACTTTTTTTGTTGCTGTGCTGTGCCCTTTTTAGTGAAGTACTGTAGGGCCACCGATGAATGTGCGTTCTGCGCGACTTCAGTGCAGCCAATGGTATTTACAAAGGCTGCAGATCTCTTCTCAAATTGTGCCATACATCTTCATTGAGACCAGCTCGGAAGTCATTTCGAATTGGTGACAGTGTGGTACAATACACTGACAACATAACGGCTAAACCGCCAGACTCAGAAAAAAAAGCATGCAATCCTCACATCTGACCCCAGCGCATCAAATTCCTACGTACCCTCCTCCGCTCCGCACCGAGGCCCTCTCCCTTTCCCCACTGCAAGAATGGCACCTTGCCCTGCTCGACCCCAGCCACCCCGTCATCGGCGCTCCTAAAGTCCAGCATGCCCCACACTGGGAGTTCCAACTCGCCTTTTACTGCAACTCTGCATTTCCCCAATAACTGCGGCGGGAGAGGTGTAAGCACATGTAGATGCGTGGTCGTCCCTGATATTGCGCGAACTAGGGCGAGTCCATGGCAGGTAGAAGTCCATGGGGAAGGTGCGGGTTGGCCCTGCACATACGGAAGCGCCGAGTTCACTTGTGCAGAAGAAGGGTCACACGGTGCAACCATGCCTAATTCGCAGGCGACGAGCCCCACGATGGCGCCATTTAGCACACGCCCCACCTCGGCAGGAACCACGTCCTCAGCACCAGCACCTGTTAAGATGACTTTGTCCAACGCCACAGTCCAATCAACTTGATATGGCGGCTGAGCACACAGGGGCAATGAAGCATCCCAATGAGCCACGGTGACCTGCTGCAGATTGTTCTTGGGTACAGAGGGGAACACGGCATGAAAATACGAGAGGATAGAAAGGTTACGGTAGTCCGCAGGAGTATATCTAGACGGCAGGAGTGACGAGGCGATAGGCTGTAGGAGATGTGTCCGAAGTTTATGCGCTCTCAACGTCCTGGATGGCAGCGGAGATCTCGGTCTAGCAAACTCGGGTGCCGGGTTCTCGATTTCAAATAAATCGGTTGCTTCCACCAGGACTTCAATCTTTTGCATGAGATCAAGCCCGAGGCCTTTTGTCCAACCCATAGTATTCACGACAAGAGGAATTATGTCCGAGATCCTTGGGTCATCATCCGTGGGTGTTTCTATCTGGCTTTGAATTTCTAAATGGTAGGATTGAACGAGGGCTTGTATAGCACTGAGGTAATCAGAAGGGGATGACAGCGGCGTAGTCGAGCCAAGGTAATGTGCAACATGCGGAAGACTAGGGTGGGTGAACGGCGGCCCTGCATAAGGGAGTGAATGTCATCTTCACTGCTCCGCTCAGGGTTTATATGCAACACGCACCAAACAAGGGTGATTCAATAATGTTCAAGCTCACCATGCCGGCAGGCGTGAACTCGGATTGACCAGTATCACATTCCAGGAACGCGACCTTCCTATATCTGCTGATGTCGTCACAACGGTGAGCACATAGAAAAGTAGCTCAAAGAGGCGCACTGGCCTCGTGGTGAGACGATTAAGTAATGTCCGTGCAAATGTACTTTTCCCCGACCTCTTTGGTCCCTTAACGAGGCAAACAACCACATCGAAGTGAGCTCTCTGATGGTGATCGTCTGGGACAACGGAAGACATAGCTTCGTCCCAGTCATGAGGGAGGATGAAGGGCTGAATATCTGGAGTTCTGATGGTAACCTAGACCAATTAGTCTTGAGAGCGCAGAAGACAGTGGATGTTTATACCAGACAAGCTCCCGAAACGCCCAAATTCCTCTCTGCATCCTGCAACTGTCTTTCGGAAACAGTGAACACGGACCGAAACGTTTGACAGACCCTCTCCAGACCCTCCACGCCCGTTTGCAGGTCCTGAACAAGGACGACGGCACATTCCTGGGGCAAATGAGCGCGGACACGCACAGGTAGTTGAACGGATGCTAAGATATCCCCTTCACCCGAGGCGTACGTCAACGCTGGTAGAGGGGAGCAGCTCGGCGCAAACACCCGGTGAATCGTTCGTGAAGCCTCAAGTTTCACGCCAGATATGTGGAGGGAGCCACGCAACACAGTAATTGTGTAAACACCAAGAAGAGTCACCGCGTCCCCGTCGCATAGAGCGAGAAGAGTCGCAGACGTTCCTGCACATTCCGACAGGCCCAGGTCGTTGACTTCCTTTGCCGAGAGGTACCATATGTTTTGGTCCGGGACAGGCTGAAATGTCGAAAGAGGAAGTATTGGTGCAGGGTGTTGCGAATCCAAGTCGTCCACAACAGAATCTGTATCGTCTTCGGAGGAGCTATGAGACCCGGGTCCAGCTGCGAAATAGCGTGGCCCTCTATCGCCCACGCGTTTCGTTTTCTTCCTCTTCGCCATGGTTGGCGCGCTACAGTACCCTTCTTTAGGCAAACGGTCTGTCAGGAAGCTTAACCGTTTTTGACTGTAAAATGTGCGTGCGAGTCTGAGCTAACGAGCTTTTCTACACAAGTGTATACAGTATTGCATGAAACCATCAAGATTAGTAGACACAACACCAGAGCCTATAGTGTATCTGAAGCAAAATGAACCGAGTCTCAGCCAATTCGGTTCCAAGTCAAGTATCTTCTCGGAAACCATTCCGGCATTGTGCTTTCAATTGCACTCTTCTGAGACTCCCACCTCTCCCCCCAGCTCTGTTCCTTTGCTACTTCCATGTTGCGCATTTCATTCAGCATGATGTCGACAAGCGCCTCGGCACTATCATGGCCGTCAACCATGACACCAGATGTGAAAAGAAATGCCATACCATCCAGATGCGCGTGTCATACCGTGTCCACTGTAACCGGCGGCTAGATACTCACCACAATGTTCTGAAGATGGCTTGCCATCCGGGCCAGGAAGCAGGACGGGGCCAACCTTACGGATAGAGTAAGTAATGACATTGAGGTGTGACGAGCAAATGAGAGCGGGCACACAATGGGATCCTTTGACGGTGTGAACCCCATGATTCCAGTCTGTTTCACATGTGAGCAGCAATCTGTGCAGATCAAAGAAAACACTGGCCCATTCCCATTCAACTGTTGTCTCTATTCTTTCCCGCAAAAATATCTTGCCAAGGAAATGCCTGAGAGCCTGTCCAATCTCCTCATTCACCTCCGCATCATTCACATTCCACGTCTCATCTGGTGGATCAGAGAGTGACGCATTCCTGGCACCACCAAGCACGACGATGGGCTCATATGCCGTGCCCTCGCCGCCGGGGCGTGTGAACCAGTACTCAGATCCTGCGTGAGCTGACCAAGCGACTCCACTCCCTGCATAGCCGCTGTGCAGCCGGAGTGCCATGACCTGGCCCCTAACGGGCATTATTTCGTGCAGATGCGGTAAGAGGTGTGGCGTGTACGCATTGCTAGCGTGTAGCACGGACGTGCAAGTTACTGCCCCACGCGGCGTATGCAGTATCTGGCGGCGTGCTCGAGGAGGCGAGCTCGAGGAGGCGAGCGTTTGTGTGGGCGAGATGGCGAGAACAGGTGTGTGCGTGTGCAAGGACAAGGAGAAATTCAAGCCAGACATAGACGCTGCGGCATGGTAGAGATGATTCACGAGTTTGAGGGGCCATAGGTTGTTACCAGGGTACATGATCGCGGGATAACGTGTCCCGTAGCTCTTCGCGGCATTGAACGCAGTAGTACTATACAGAAGGAGATTTGCACTCACCGCCATCATCGTCTCGGCGTCCACCCAATTCACATCTCCCATATCTACGCCGTGCATCCTAGCCATATTAAAGTCTCTTTGTAGCATCTGTCTTTGTTCCTCATCAGAAATCAAGACAGCACGCCTGCTTTGCACGAGATCAACTGCATCCCCCAAGCTTGCATCAGCTATAAAATGCAGCAAGCTTTTAGTTGTGTGACTCTCAAGAGCAATAGAACGCAGGGCCTCCTGCGTCCCGTACTCCTGCAAGTGTGTAGAAAAAGAGAAGAAGGGATCCGGAGTAAGATGACCACCGTTCCTACCTTTCATTTCGGATCAAGAGGTCAATAAACTTGTCATGAAGACCAGCAGAAAGGACACACCAGTGGCACCAGAGCCTGTATGTCGCGGGTTTCAGATGCGGTAAGTGATCAGGACTCAATCAGAAAGATATACACTGACAAAAATCTCTAGCCTCAAAAATCACAGCCTTAAGAGGTTTCTCAATATTGGCCTTGGACAAGGCATAAGCGGCAGAGACACCTGTGATTCCTGAACCTATAATGCAGACGTCTGCATCTGTGGTGAGAAGGCCCGTGCTACCATGTTTTGCCAGTGGATTAGCTTCAGGAGAGTCAGTCCAAAAAGAACGCGTCGGGCCTGAGACTGGCAGATATCGAAATGGAAACAAGACAGAACTAAGCACAGATAACCATGCACCGAGGAGATGCATGACAGCCAACACGGCTGTACCGCCAACGCGTGGCGGATCACGTGTTCGCTCCTTCACCAATATAAACGCGTTCATATCTCAAATCCCATGTGCTAATTCCATTCAAGGATCACAACAAATGACGATCGGATCAGTGTACATGCTCTGTACAGATATGCGTGTTAAAGTTCCACGCAAGCTGGTCCCGAGCCCTTCAGAAGAAATTTGCGGTCCTCGACGGCCACGCGGGAAAGCGGGCAAACAAACGAGCGAGCTGAGAAAGGTAGGTGGGGGAAACTTCGGGACAAGGGGGGTCATAGGTTGAGACCGCAAACGATGGAGGTAGCCATTCCCAGGACGCGCCTAGAAGAATAGAGTCAGCGCTACCATGTGTGGAATGGTGTCTGGACGCGGGGGCTTCAGAGAACTCATCAGCGTCCGTAGAATGACTTTGAGGACGGTTGTGTGCATCTGGAGGTGTTATTGCGCCGCCTACAGTTTGATCGGCACTAGAGCACGGGATGGCCTCTGATAGCTGGCAAGAGGTTGGACCGTCAGCATCGAAATCAGTGGCATACACATCCTTCCTAATCTGTGCCATGAGTTCAGCGCTGCGCAGCCGCCAATTTATCGTAGCCAGAGCGCCCTTGAGGAGTGGCGTAGGATTTGAATAGTCTCGCGAGCTAGTAAGGCCGCGCGAGGCCCTATCAGAGCGCGGGTCGGCGCGCAAGCTGGACCCTTGGAACTTGCTGTGGACCACGTTTGGACGAGGTGCAAGCTCACAGCACGAAGCTCGGCTGCGCAGCTCTTTATCTTCCTCGAGGATAACGGCGAGCCGGGAACGACGTGACTGGAACTCCTGGATGGTAGGCTCCGCGTCATGATCATTCATAACGGCAGGCGGTTTCGTCGTATCGAGGGCAACAAGCAAAGCGCCGCGTTTCAGGGAGGGTGCCATGATCTTAATTGAGAACAGGTAGAAGTGAAGGGACATCGTGAACACGAAGACGGATAAAAAGGACTCCACTGCGATTCGGACCAGTTGCAATCAAAATTGCAGTAGACGTTCAAAGAATGATTCGCTCGAGCTACCCGTTGCGAAGGAGACCAGTGACCGGGCGGAAGTTTACCAAGGATTGAGTGACCCAACGGTCGAGTACGGGGCCAAAAACGGCTTTTGAACCAGCGAATGGGGATAGTCCCGAGGAGGAGCAAAGGGGTCATTATGGCCATCTACGATCAGAACCATCACACGAGCAGCCCTTTCGGGTCCGTCGACCTTCCCTGAGAAACGGTGACTTTTCCCCACCGGTGATCGCGCCGCACTCAGATGCCGTGATGATGAAGAAGGTTGATAAAAGCACAAAGCGCCTGCGCGCGCGCGGTCCACCCTTTGCAACGCGCGCCCTTCATCAAGCCCACAGCCTTCTGTCCTGTTCATAAACGCCGTGCAGATAGGCATCGGCCGCTTGCCTTAGCTGCAATGCAACCAAGAAAAAAGTCGGAAACGTCAGAAACCCGCGTCGTCGACGGCGGCAAATGATGAGTCCTGTATGGGAATAGCGCCAACCAAGGGTGCGCAGATAATAAAATGTCTCGCTGTAAGCGCGACGCACACTTCGTCATTTCAAGTGCCGGTCGACTCATAGGCACCCATGTCGTCGCCTCAATTGTGCAAGGAAACGGTGGTCTGTCCGCCGGACCCGGCGTACCCTCTGCATGTCATGGCCAACCGATACTCCCTGCCAGAGTTTGAAGCGAGTAAGGACGACCCAAGTGCATTTACGTTGATCTGCCTCCATTCTACCAGTTTCCACAAGGAGACCTGGGAGCCCACTCTGCAGCACTTGTTCGCACTTTGCCTCAGGCAGACGAGGGAACATAGGGCAGTCGCAAGAATTCGCGAAGCTTGGGCTATCGAAGCCCCTAACCATGGTGCCTCCGCTCAGCTGAATGAGAAGGCGCTTCAACTGCCAGAATTTTGTAATAACTGTGCGTCGTCTGCCGCGATCCCTGCAGGGCGCACGACGTCTGCGGAGAGCGCACGCTCATTTTCCTCTAGTCACTTGCCATAAGTACGCAAACGCCGTTCATCGTTTCCTCACCGCAGATTTGGCAGTCGAGGGTGCCGCTGTCAATTTCACGAAGCGCAACCTCGTCGGAATTGGGCAATCCCTAGGAGCCGTGTCCATCACGATCCTGACAAACTACTCTCCCCTTATCCCCATCCCGACTCTCATCTTAATAGAGCCGATGCTCTCACCTGCGGGCGCGCATTACCTTTACCCGCTCCGTGATACACTCATTCGCGGCGCCTACGAACGCAGAGACGTGTGGGGGGGCAAAGACGATGCGTTCCGGGCGTTGAAAAATACACACAGGACTCAGAAATGGGACCCGAGAATCGTGGAACTCTTCGTAGCAAGTGTATCATGCCCTCGTGAGATGGCACCTAATATCATACGATTAACATAGGAATATGGTCTGAGGCCGCACCCTTCTGCCTCGGATGCGGTGGCCCCTTATCCAGGCGTGACTCTCTCTTTGACCAGGGATCAAGAGGCTGTTCGTCTTGGTTTTTCGTATTTTCAATTTTTTGACTCACGTAGTTCTTGTGTCCATGCAGGGAATGTACAGAGATATCGACGCTCTGGTCAAGCCAGTGGCAGATCTCAACAAAGCCAACGCTGAGAATCAGGTTCATCTCATTCTTGGCACGACAGCCGACTATGTGTGCGTCTCAGTTATCTTCCGGCCATTCAAGCCACTCGTTGATCTTGATCAACTAGACCGAAGGAAGTTCATGACACCCTGACAGATTTTCGATTCGCCTCAGTTACAAGAATCGAGGGATCAGGACATTTAGTGATTTTCTGTCATATTTCAGGCTATGCGTAAATCTGATAACCCCCCAGGTGGCTCAGGAAAAACCGGACACTTTGGGGAATGCCATCTTTGATATCCTTGATACTACATTTAAACGACCACACCAGTCTAAACCTGAAAGTAAGCTCTGAGTTGCGAGAGGTGCCCGCGATAGCGGCAAAAGTGGGTTCGTCGAATCTTATGCGCTCCCTTATACTACTTGATCAGCAACAGTTGAATTGTTGCATTATTTCCACAAATCCATGTAAATTACAGTAGATCCTTCTTCCAGTTCATTGGAAGGAAGCAAAGCTTTCCGTCATGTGACATTCCAAATGAGATGTGGCTGCTACAAGTCTACAAACTGTAAACCTCCGAAACGACTATGGTGTGTAACGCTCGCTGCTACCTAATTTGATGCCACTTCTCATTTGTTGTTTGACAGCCTAAAGTTCGCAAAGCACGCATCGGCGCGCATGCGCCATCCGTCAAGCTAAAGCCTCGTATCTCTGACGTCAAGCCTGACGAGGTCGCGACCCGTGATTTCTCCGTTCGCCCTACGCTCTCTTTGTTCTGTGGTACGGATTCAATTAAAAATGTGCAGGCATCAAAAGCGGAAGAAGAACCTACGCCGGTCCCTGCGCGCAAGTCCACACCGGAGAAGCGCAAAGGTGTGAAACCTCTTCCTCCACCTCACGCCCCTCTCACCTCTTTGCAGGCCTACATGACCAAGTCGCGGCAGCTGCCATTCATTCCTTGGTGCCGTACTCAAAGAGCCATATCCGGCGGATGAAACGGCGCGCACGCGAGCAGCTTGCGGGCGGGGTGCTGGACGACCTCCGAGCTGCGCTGGCGGACGCAGAAGAGCGAGGCGACGGCGAGGCAGGCCGATCTTCGTCATCCTCGTCTGCGCGGCCTGAGGGGACGAAGACGCAGGGCCTGATGATTGGAGAGGGGAGGCATGCGCCACTCAGTGCGGCGCAACGGAAGCGCGCGCTGTGAGTTTCGCCTCTTTCTTTGCGCTCTCTGCTGCCGCGACTGATTGACCAACATGATTTGGGGCGTTAGTGCGCTGGAACAGATGCGCCACGCTTTGGTCTTGAAGGATCCCGCATTTTCGTCCAATCCTCTGAAGGCAATACAGAAGCACGCCTCCAACGTACTGGTGAAGCGTCAGCTGCCATCCCAGCCGCCTGAAAAGCAGTAACGAGGTGATCTTCGAACTGCAGCACGTCATGCATTGCTGCTCTATTTGGCATACAAGCAGGCCTTTTCTATCATTATCTACAAGCTACAAATGCGACGCAAATTCGTAGTTGTGGGATTACAATCAGGTCTAGTTTCTATGGAGCATAAAAATGTATTGTAGCGGTAACATTTTTGTGTAATAGTAGAGCATAGGTTCATCAACGACTGTCTCCTCCTGGTCTATTTCATGTTCGCCTCTTCCCACTCCCCTGTACCAGTGTGAACCCATCCTCATCAACAATTGGTTTTCCGCTGTAATGTGTACTGTTGTGAGGGGCACGAGAATCCAGTAATGGAGGAGCCTCATCCTCCATCATTTGGTCATCGGATGCGCCGTCACCATCCTCTTGGTCGTCATCACTCTGTGTCTCTGCCTCCACTCGTATCCTCTGCCCCTTCAGCTTC
Source organism: Clavaria fumosa (assembly GCA_951802425.1). Classification (NCBI taxonomy): domain Eukaryota; kingdom Fungi; phylum Basidiomycota; class Agaricomycetes; order Agaricales; family Clavariaceae; genus Clavaria; species Clavaria fumosa. The sequence continues at coordinate 3,343,890 of OX637797.1, read as the reverse complement.
CCCGCTTTCTCCTCAAACAACTCTACCCTTCCCATGATCCCCAGCTGCGCGTCGTCCCACAGCTGTATGACATCCAGCGCGATCTGCTCAACGCTGTCGTCCTCGATCTCCGTGTCAAACTCGTCCAGCATGATCTGCAGCAGCAGCTCCTCGATGTAGACTGCATCCGGGAGCGGAATCTGCTCCTCGAAGGCGTCCACAATGACTGAGGTGATCCACCTGCGTTTCGCGGCGCCTTCTGGCCCACCCCATCCCTCGTCGACGGCAACGCGAAGGACTGGCCAGATCAAGAGTCGGGCGATGACGCCCCTGGCGAAGAGAATAGAAGAAGGTGCAGGCGCGGGCGTAGCATTCGAGGGTTGTAGAACCATGGATGTATTGTATCGTTGTGGTCGTCGAGAGATCGCTTGCAGCGAAAATCGCGTGCGGCGTTGCTTTCCAAATTTGGGTCGCGTTACGCGCGCAAAGTTTCAGAGACCGTGGCTAGCCTGGCATCCTCAGAATCTCGCGTTCAGCACTCAGCTCCACGAGTACAGTACAGATGGTCTGCGACCCTCCTTTGATGTTTTGAAGGACCGCCGCGCAACTTCGCTGCATAGGGCATAGTGAGTTTGTGGTCAGCAGGAAATTTTCGCGGCTCGCATTGGAATTTCTTGCCAATCTCAAGTCGGGCCTCCGGATTGTCATCAATTATCATGCCTACCAAAGTGGCCCGAACTCTACCGAAACGCGCCAAGTTGGTCCCAGTCACGCAGGATCCTCCCAAGTTTACCTCTGCGAAGGACATTCGTGCTGCACTGAACAACCAAAACCATGATGCCCTAGCGACTTGTGTGTGCTCAACTTTATACGCAACTTGATTTTCAGGCCTGACAATGTTGGTTTTAAAAAGCTCTAAAATTGCTTCGCAACCAGTTGACTGTTCGACCCAACGAAGGCACGCTTTCACCACAAGACGAACGCCTAGTGCTCGTGAGAGATTGGCTGAGGGCAGATCCTGGGACACAAGACGTTTTCCAGCTATGGGAAGGCCCCTTGCAGGTTGGTTCATTCACCTCCTCGACTGTGCCATAAACTTTGCTCAGTTTTCTATGCACAGCGTCAATACAACGTGGCAGTACCACTTCTCTCCGTCTTGTCGTCCCTCTTAACGCTGCTCACGTCTCATTATTCGGACCATTCACTCGGTTTGCCGATCGTCAAGGCGCTTTTGTCTCGTCAGTGTCTGCGGCGTCTGAACTCATATCTAAACGGATCGCACAACGAGCTCATTCTCGTCACGTTGAAGCTGCTTAACGGAATCAGCACCTTCTCTGGCGGATGCGAACAGAAGTCCTTACTGGATGAATTTACGTGGGACGCCAAGGTTTCGATTTCCCGACTTCGTGATCACATTCTAAGCTCATCCATTCCATTCCAGACTCTGTCTAAGCTTTTGTATATGCGGCGAAAAAGCAAAGACGTGGCATCTATCAATCCTTCGGAAAGACCAGGTACCTCTCATGTGTTGTGAAATGTACGACCTCTGATGCATGTCGTTAGATATCCGAACTCTCTATATCATGCTCATCTTGTCTTTTGTGAGCGCCGACAGTCACACCGCTGTGAAAAGGGCGTTCTTGGAACAGAAACGCGATGTTTTCTTGTCTATCTTTAAAGGTCTCACCCAGGATCATTACATTGTTGTCTGTAAGGTTCTCGAGGTTTGCTGGTCCGGTATCTGGAGCGACGTGAAAATCACGAGAACGATGAAGATTGGGCTGTTCCAGGAAAGCACTATTGCGCATGTATGTCTTCCTATGTTGTCGCATTGATTGCCACTGACTGACTGCATCGCCAGTTGACGAAATTGTACGATCGTGTGACGTCAGAGGATGGTGATCCCGAACATATTGTAGCAGACGTGGTGCATCACTTCTTGCTCTCCATCAGCACGAGTCCAGGCACAGGGATCTGTTTTGCTGACTTGGGTTGGTATCCACGTGAGTCGGATGACGTCGAGGTCGGCGGAAGGAAAGGAGGGAAGTTGTATAACAAAGTTCTTGGAAACGTAGTGAAGACTCTCAAGGTGAACGAGGATCAGAGGCAGCAGGAACTCGCGTTGAGGATCTTGGCAGCGTGTCCGGAACTTGTCGCAAGGTGTGTCTGTGTCTTTCGGGCGCGCAGACATTTCGAGGCATTAACTAGTATCACTAAGTTTCTGGGCTGGTGCTGCCTTGACTCTCGAACCACGGCTGTCATCCAAATGGATCAATAACGTGGCTTTCCTCGGCTCTGTGATATCGTTTCCAGTCCCTACGTCCTCCTTCCTGCTACCTGGATCAAAGGTTGACCCGAAGATCTCCCCACAATCTGCACCACACCTCAGGCCTACCCCACCTCCACTCTCCGTCATAATCGAGAACATTCTTCCCTCCAGCGCACACACAAAGCCCCACTTCTCTCGGGGTCTGCAGCAGACCTCACCTTCCTCCTCTGCACTCGTCCAGCATTGCACGGCCCTCACGCTAATCAAGTGTCTCGCGAAATTACGTGAGGTGGGGAGAGCGTTTAAAGCTGTGTCGAAGGCGTTAGAGGAGAACGAGGAGGGACAGTGGGCGCGGAGGTGGGCTGAGGTGAGGATTGAGGCGAGGCGAAGGGTCCCAGAAATCCAGGTCGTCATTGCATTTTCGCTGCAGGCATCGCCCAATGACGGTGCATCCAAAAATGAACCGATCGCCTCGGAAGACAAGGTGAAGAAAGCTCTACTGGCAGAAAGCGCGCAAAGACTGCTCTGGATGTATCAGCAATGTCTGCCGGAGTTTCTGGCCGAGGCGCGATTCGATTCTGGGAAGCTTCTTGTGTGTTTTGCTGGTGAAGGGACTGAGGATGCGAACGAGGCGAAGAGCGAAGATGCACTCACAGAGCTGTCAGACACACCGGTCCATCGTTTACAAGCGCTCAGAAAGTTGCATGTCCTGAGACTGGTGAAGGGGACTGACGGTTTCAGTTGGGCTGGAAAGATAGGTGTGGTCGTTATTCTTGCTATATGCCCTTCTCTGATGCTTGGCTCAGCCTCCCTTTCCACATCACGAAGTTATCTCCACGTTCTCTTAAAGGCGTACATGGTTTCCGAGATGCGAGACAGCATAGGGTCGTTGCTAGTACAAATTCTGGCTCAGAGCCTCCCGTTTCGGCTAAACCGCAACCCAGACGAGCCGGCCCTGTGGCTTTCTGCATTACCCGGTTCTCGACGCATACCAGACGCTGAGGCGCCGGATGAGGCGCCTCTGGCGGATGAAGGAGACGGAGTGGCATCATTTTTGGACGAGTGCGTGCATAGGCACCTCAAATCGCCGTACGGGTATCTGGACGAGATGCATGCGATCGCGTTCCCCGCATCCCACTTGGGTACACGAACTGGGGCTTGGGCCACATATCCCAGTCCACTTCTGATGACGGTCATTGAACAACTTGAGGTGAAGATGGTGAAGAAGTTACTCTCCGTTTCGGACACCCTGGCGATCGCAGTCTTCATGCGCAAGCTATTGTACAACCTCGCGAGTGAGTACGAAGGACTCCATACGCTGAACCATGTCATCGATAGGATGGACAAGGCACTAAATCCAGAAAACCTGTTCCCGCAATACGACTGTATGACCGCAGCGATAAGACGGCAAGTTTTTATGGTCCGCTTTGCTCTTCGATATTCTCCTCTTGTGCCCTGCTTCGGAGCGACTCGTGCAGCGGTACAAGATTTTCTGAGACGGGTAGAGGAGGTACCAAATCGTGCGACCCATGTTTCATGCAGCTGGCCGAACATTCCACTAATCCAGGGGTTTACATAGCGCCATCGAAAGCAGCCCGTGTCACATCTGCCTACGAGCTCATAGATTGGCTTCACTTTGTGGATGTTCCCCTTGGAACTGAGGAACTGACCCGGTTGACTACCGTTGTGGAGCGACTGTATACCCCGGCCATGCATGACCTCTTTGAAGGCATCCCTCCAGGGTACGGCTTGAAATTAGACCACCCGGCTTTGACTACCCACTTAACGAAGCAGTAAGTTTCCACATGCCATTATCATGTACTGCTTGTCGCGCAGGCCATTTAAATATTCCTGACAGTGCAACTTTCGCCACTCTGTTGCTCCATACGAGCGATTCTGAATTTTCAAACTCGGGTGTTCGAAATATTCTACTCCATTCGTTAATTCGTACTTCTCCAACAGTTACTGACACGAAGAGAGCAATCCGACTCGTGTACCAGCGGCTGGTGTCGTGTACAGATGGTGCCGCGGCTCAAGAAGACATCCTAGTATTCTTGGCCGCAATCATGAAACACGGCTGCTCTAGCCTCGCAGCAGAAGATGCGACGGCCCTAAAATCTCTGGTATTTCGGCTCCCCTTCATCGTGGACGGGAGTATGGAGTCCGTGGTATCGGAAAAGTATCTGAGAGGTGAGGTGGAGTTTATGCGACGCCGGACGTGCCTTGTAACCGAAATCAGGCATCCCTGCACTCGTTCTCTCATCTCTTGAGCCAACGAATGCCTTTGACAGGAAGATCGCAGAACCCATTAGTCGGTCTGCACGAGCTGCATTTGAGAAAGGGCTGCAGGCATCTTCTCCATTAGAACCACAGGTGAGCATGGAGAGTCGCTTGTCTTATTACACAATTACATGTACCGTGTAGGTCCTTGCCGTCATTGCTGTCTGGATCCAGTTCCTTTCACCTGTAGAACTCTTCCAGCTTCTGGACACCCTCTGTCATGATTTCTCTAACCTTCCAAGTCAAAATCTCACTCCGTTCTTGGAATCGATTTTAGGGGCATTAAGCCGATCCGGTCTGGATAATGATTGTCTTAGGGATCGTTTTGATGTGCTCCTCCTTCTCCGTCCACTCAATCCGAAGTCGCAACTCCTTGAAGGACTTATATGTCAGGCCATGGAAGCCTTTCTACCGATGTCGTTGGACGGATTGTCCGTCCGCGCGGCTTCTTCCTCTCATCCTTTGTCGCATCTTGTGGTCAAATCACGCGATCGATGGCGGCGGCTAAATGATTCGATTTACAAAACTGATGTCCGGCTATTTCTGTATCAGGATGTATGGAGCGACACGACGTCAAAAATAATCGCGGGGTTTCTGTATCTGCAGCAGGCGGCCAGGACGGCTTTTCTGGAGTGGTTTGAGTCGGCTAATCCATTCTCTCATTCTACGCTCCACATGGCGGTTGTACTATGTGCTCTACTCGATTCAACTCGCTGTCATGGATCAACAGTGTCGAGCGATACCTTCACCGCTTACTTTATTCGCATGCTGAGTGAGGTCACCCATCCCCAGGCTCCGGCAACACTGCAGCAGCTGTGCACGGACTGCATACCTCTGATGATACCTGTGATCCCTCGCCAAAGAGACGACTTGTTAGCCCAATTGGAAAAGCATATTCAGGCCCTTGCAGTCAACCAGGTCACCGCTGCCCACCTACGTATTGCCATGCGAGTTTATGGCATCACCCCAGGCGCCAGTCGATCTCTCGTGATTCACCTCGTGGAAAAAAGTGTGCAGCTGATCGTAGGCTGTTCCACAGAGGAATTACGAATTGATTCGACCCTTATCTTCATCAATGAGCTGAGTAGGTTTGCGCCTTTATCTTCGTTGAACAGCTTGCTGACTAATTGGATTAGCCAAACTCGTTGAACTCATCAGCGACTTCCCAAGTCATCTTGTGGATACGCTTCTCGCCGCGATTACACAAAATTGTCTGGATGAGGAAGCGGCGTTGCGACTTGGTGACACGGTCGTGCGGAAAGCATTTCTGAAGGTTATTATAAAAAACGCTATCAGAAGTCATGTTCTGATAAAATTTTAGCCATTGATTGTCAACCGGCATCTACAAGGAATTGTGCATCACCCACGGTTCTTCAAGTCTTGTCGTGTCGGAAGCCAAACTCGGAATGTGTTGATCTGCCTCGTACAGGCTCTGTTCCGTTTGCACCCACAAAACACTTGTCAGCCCAGTCATGTCGAACCCTTGATCCGGATCTACGGGGGAACTGTTTCTGATTCGGATCGCCGTCTCTTATCTATCTTCCAATTATTCGAATCTCAAAGAAAGCTATCGATTGCTTCTCTGCTGACGAAATGGTCCTCACATATGACCATCCTTTCCTCCAATGTTCTCGATGCCCTCCGAAGTTTGGACCCTAGCCTAGTTTTCCAGACTTCTCTTGTCTTTCCAGAGCAATCTCGTCTACGCAGACTATCCAGTTCCGGGAACAACGAACAATTATATGATCCTGTCTTTCTAATTCTACTCTTTGCGTCCGTATTATCTGATTGTCGACCAGAAAGCGCTCACGGTTGGGTCGGACTGTTCAGAACCAACGTTGTCTGCGTGCTAATTCGAGCGCTTTCTGCCAAGAACGACCACGTGCGGCATCTGGCATACTGCCAAGTGGCGGGGTTGTGGCAATATATCCAGGTTCGCGCGAACGTTCCGTCTGCATTCAGGAATTTATTTATTATGTTTGTAATAGGATGCACATATGCATGAGAACGAGCAAGTCATTTGGATATTGACTTTGCTGAAGGATGTCTATCCTCCTCCGTCTCAGCCAATTCCTCCTCGGATCCCTTCATACACCTCTCTCGTGCTTCTGCATGCTTTGCGAGGTGTCTTCTACCCCACTACCTTCACGTATCCGCACACCTCACGCTTCCTTCTGCAACGGCCCGAGCTCGATACGCGGGATGTCCCATTGCTTTACAGCATGCTGAGAAGCAGCTCTGACGACTGGAAGAAGGAGCAGATATGGATGATCCGGTTCTTGGCGGATGGCATGGTGGGTATTGATGACTGGGCTGCTCTGAAAAGAAGGCACACCTGGGATCTCCTCGCGAGTTTTTTCCAATCTTCGGAAAGAGACCGAGTGATTCGCACGTGTATCTTAGAAGTAAGCCGCATGTGCCTACCCACACAGCGTACCTGTGACTGATCACGCCTTCGCAAGGTATTTGCGAACCTTACGTGTAACTCTCTAGTGACGACGAGTCTCGTTCTCAAATCCTGCTTCCTCTCGTGGATCAAGATGCAGCTGCTGGATTTGAAGGACGAAGAGGCCGTTTCCTGGGTGAAAATACTGGAGAACATCCTGATCGTGGCGGACCGCGCCAGGTTCGAGTCCTCGGTCGGCCCTACGTGGCGCGTCCTGATCTGCGCGTGTCTCTCGCTTATCCTGCGCGGTGGTGAGTCTGGCACCTCGTGCTCTCCGATCACACACACAGAGCCTCACCCGGCCGTGCCCAAAGCAGGGACGACCATCTTCACCCTGGCGCTAGTCGCGCGCGTCATCCTGCGGCTCGGCGCCTTGCCCGGCCTGTCGGCGCTCGTGGATGACGCGGTCGCGCTCCTCCCGCGGCTCGAGGAGTCAGTCGAGGTCCCAGCGGCGCTGCCTGCGCCGTGGCCACCCTCCCCCGCCCCCTGCCTTCCGGAGCCGCTCCACTGGTCCCGTAGCATGCATGTGCATACACACGGACACGGGCACGGGCCCGTCGACGACCTTCCCACAACGGCTACGACGACGCTGCGCCTCTGGGGCGAAGCGGTAGAGCTTCTCTGGCGCACGGCCATGGGCCCGTCTGCCTCTTCGCCTCCCGCCGGCGAAGGGGCGCACCAACAGCATCCACAAGAGCATCAGCATCAGCAGCCCCAAGCTCAACCCCAGCCTCTGGCGCAGCAGCCGCAACAAGAACAGGGACAGCAACAGGGACAGCAACAGGAACAGCAACGGCAACGGCAACAGGGACAGGAACAGGAACAGGAACAGAATCAGAAACAGGAACAGGAACAGGAACAGGAAAAGGAAACAGAACAGCAACAGCAACAAAAGGAGCAGACGGCAGAGCCGCCCGCGTCCGCGGCGTGCTCCGTCGGGGCGTGGGACGCGCTGACGGCGCGGCTGCTCGTGTGGCGCGCCCTCGGAGGGGCGCCGGACGCGGGTGCGGGTGCGGGGGGTGTGGCGGAGTGGGCGCGGCGGGAGGCCGTGCTGCGTGTCAGCCGGTGAAGTGGCGAAGACCGGGGGTTTGGAGATTGGGAGGGAGAGGGGGAGTTGGCTTACGCACGGGGTGGGGCCGGGGCGACACGGGGTGTGACGTCCTTGTTGGGCCGGACGACCGGACGACCCCCTCGTTCTTCGACGACCCTCTTTTTTTTGACGACCCTCTTTTTTTTCCTTTCCTTTCCCCAGTTGGAATTGCTGTAAAAGTACATTACAAGACTAAAAATGGCTTCGCTTCTTTGGTTTGCTGTACTGTTACGATCGTCGCCCGTGCGCCAAAATCGCTGCCCCCAATCACAGCGCGTCGATTCCTCACGAGAACGACGCGCGCCGGCACATTTATAGTAATTTATACCATACCCATGGCGAGATACACTCAATCACTCACTAATGCTCAAGCAGAAACTCACAAAACACAACACACCACAAAATCCTATCCATTCCAAAGTTGATATAATATTGCCAGACAGAAAAGAAAAGAAAAAAATTGGGAGCGTAAAGGAAAAAGGTCTACCAAGAATCCTACAGTTACAACATCTGCGATAAGGGGGGTGCAGAAAGAAAAAAGAAAAACGTGCACACAACAGAGCAAAGCAGGGGGGGTAGACATATTGCATGGATATATCGGCGGCCGCAAGTGGGTGTGTACGGGGTGAGTAGGGTTAGGTTGATGCCGTGCAAGTGTCAGCAAGAGGAGAACGTGGAGGGGAGAGGAGAGGAGAGGAGAGGAGAGGAGAGGAGAGGAGAGGAGAGGAGAGGAGAGGAGAGGAGAGAGACAAAGGGAGGGGTAACTAAAGGAGAAGATATCCCAAGCCATTGTCAATATAACGTCGTCGTCTCTCTGCCCGCCTCACCAAGAAAGGGTGAGAAAAAAAAAAGAGACACCACACCACACCAGAGCAGTTCATATATGTTACGAAACTGCACGGAAGGAAAGCAAAAAAAAAAGGGGGAAGCGGAGAAAGAAAAGGGAGACAGGGCACAATGCACACAAACAGACACAGCAGCATGTTCGCGGGAGGGGAGGTGGTTATAACTATGGTAAAGGCCCTTCCAAATCCAGCAGCAGGAGAGAAGGGGGTAAGAGGGATATGGGGGATTGGGATATATCGCGTGTGTTCGGTCCGATGACGGCAAACAAGAAGCAAGCTAGCAAGATTGGGGGTTACGCGTCGAGAAAACTGATAATAAGTTTTGGGCTCGTCGGAAAAAACAGAACGCGAGCGCGTCCCGCCCCGGGTGGGAAAACCCCGTCCGTCGTCTTCGTCTTCTTCTTCGTCGTCATCGCTATTGTCATCGTCGTCGTCGTCATCACAGGATTGTACGTGCGGTATATAAAGTGTGTGTGCGTGTTGCGTGTGCGAGTGGGAGTTGCAAGTTGCATGTTGTAAGAAGGGTGCCGAGACAAAACAGCAGACCATAGACGAGGCCAAGCAAGAAAAAAATTGGAGCGTCCTCGCACGTGGAGGACGGCATAAGCTCGATAACTTTGTCGACCCACAATAGAAGAAGAGTGTGGAGGCGAGAGGGGGCTTGCCAAGAGAAAGCAAAGCAGCAGCGCAGTTGATGCACTTGCCCCAATAACAGAGTCGACAGTTTTTTCGTTTTGGGTTCTCGGTTTTCAAAAGGGAGAGGGGGCGGCAGGGAGAGAAAGAACGCGTTTGGTCCTTCTTCCTCTTCTTCGTCGCTCTCTCAAGCCGTCACGCCTCGCAAGTTGGGATCATACACCTGCTGTGGCTTCGCCGCTACCAAAACAAAAACGTCCCATCAGCCCCGAAGAAACAAGAGGATCCCAACCGGGAACGAAAATCAACACACCACCAACAGGAGTAGGAAGCGCCACTCCCCCATGGCCATGCTTCCGCCGCCCCCCATCCATCTTCATCCCGTCCCGATCCGGCATCGTCACATCCTCATCCACATCCGCCACCACATCCGCCAGCGTCATCTCCGTCTTCATCTCCAGCACCGGCACCGCCGCCGACGCGCGTGTCACTCCCTCGTCGCTCATACCAGGACCAGCACGCCCGCCGTCACCAACAATGTCGCTCTTGATGTCCACAGAGCCATTGCCACTCCCGTTCCCGTTACCGTTCGTCGACACATCCATGAGCGACAAGCCCATCATCGCAGACGTAGATTTCCCGTCTTCTTGCTGCTGCTGCGATAATGGTGCTAGTTGCTGCTGCTGCATCCCAGGCCCAGGCACCGGCACCGGCGCACTCACCGCCACTCCCACTGGCTGCTGCCCTGGCTGCCCCCCCTGTTGCACCTGCCCTTGTCCCTGCCCCTGTACCCCCTGCTGCCCTTGCTGCCCCTCCTGCTGCGGCTGCGGCTGCGGCACCGGCGCCGTCACCACCGTCTGCGGCACCGCGACCGCCTGCGCCTGCACGACCGGCGCCGCCGCCACCATAGTCGACGGCACCGCCGCTAGCGCCGCCGGGAGCGCCGCCTGCTGCTGGTGCGCGTGGTGGTGCTGCGAGTGCGCGTGCTGCGGGTGGTGGTGCTGGTGCGGGTGCGGCGCCCGCCCTTCCACGACGCGCACAAACTCGCCCCACAGGTGGCGGTCCGTAGACGGGCGGGCTGTCGTTGCCGCGGGAGTCGGAGCCGAAGCCATCAGCATGCTGAGGGGGCTGTTAAGAGCCGCCGTAGGAGGCGGAGGTCCAGCCGACGCCGAAGCCGCAGAGGCTGGGTCACCAGCATTAACAACCATCGGCGCAGGCCCCATAGCCCCCAGCCGATCCACCGTCCTCTTCCACAACCCGCGATGCCGACACACCGTGCTCTTCACATATCGGCACTGGAAGACCCGCTCAAACGCCACCTTCTGCGTCACATTCGGCCCCTGCGCGATCAGCACGTCCATCTGCCGGAACCCCTCGAACACCTCGCGCACCGTGTAGTCGTTCGGCCACCGTTTGAGGGTCTGGTGCGCTTGGTGCTGGATCTGGTGTTGGTGAGGGGGTTGCGGGTGCGGTTGCTGGTGTTGGGGGATTGAGTGCTGCAGCTGCTGTAGTTGCTGCTGTTGCGGGTGCTGCTGGTGCTGGTGCTGCTGTGGAGGCTGCTGCTGTTGTGGATGTTGGTGTGGGAGTTGTTGATGCAACGGCGTAAGCTGTGGCAGCTGATGTTGCACATGCTGCTGATGCTGCTGCTGCTGCTGCTGCTGCTGTTGCTGTTGCTCGTATTGATGCTGATGCAGCAAAATCGCCGCGGGAGACACCGGGACAGGCGCATGCACTATCCCGATCCCATCCATACCCCCGATGCTCTCCATGCCCATGGCAATACCCTCCATGCTCCCCATGCCCATCATGCCCATACTCCCCATTTCCGCCACCCCGCCGCCGCTCTCCATCCGCGCCCCATGCGGCAGCGGCACCGGCGCACTCACCCCTGGCCCGCCCACCCCCGTCCCGGGTCCCGTATAACCCGAATGCGGCGGCCGCTGCTGGAACGCCAAGTTCTCCGTCGACGGCGGCCGCTTCGCCGAGAGCGCCGACTCTGGCACCGGCACCACAGGCTTCGGCAGCGCGCTCGCGTCCGCCGCAGGCGCAGCCACCCCGCCAGCGCCTCCGCTCCCGTTCCCATTTCCATTCGTGTGGTCCCCACTAGGCGCGCCGTTCGTCCCGTTCGGGGCGCCCGTCGTCCCCGACCCACCCTCGCGCTCCCCGACGTCCGGCGAGACGTACGACATCCCGTGCGGCGGGTATGCCGACCTTGGCACTTGGCTCCACGAGTGCGGTTGCGCGGGCACCGCGAGCGGCGCGCCCGCGGCGTGCCCCGGCGCGTTCGCATGGTGGTGGTGCGGATGATGTCCGTGCTGCGGGTGAAACTGCGCCGTGACGTGGACTTTGCTTGGCGGGGCGGCCTCCCCGCCTGCACTCAGGTCATTGGAGTGGTGTCGCTTGCGGCTACTGCCACTGCCACTGCTGCTGCTATTGCTGCTCCCAGCAGCACTGACGGCACCGCTACTCCCTCCAGGGCTCCCGTTGGCATTGAGGATTGGCTCCGCGCCGGACTGTTGTGGCGGGGACGCATATGGATGCGGTGGGACCGCCGTAGCGGGCTGTGGCGGGTACTGGTGGGGTTGCGGATGCTGGGTCATAGTGGGTGTTTGCGCTACAGGCGGCGGGATAGAGCCGCCTCCCGCCTGGAGCGCGAGCTCGTCTGAGAGGCCGAGACAGTCGTCCTCGGCGAGGCCCTCTAGGAGGGACGCGCGCGCGCGGAGGAGAAGGGTCTGTGCGCGCCGTACTTGGCGCCAGGTGTTCATCTGGCATTGCTCCCATTTACCTGAGATGTCGTTGAAGATGTCGAGGTACGACCCGGCGGCGAGGGACAGATCGGTGGCGAGGGAAGGGAATTCGGAGAGGCGGAAGAAGGGGAAAGTGGGAATCTCGAGAAAAAGACGGACGGGGTCGCGCTTTGCCTGTTGTGTATCGACATGGTTTATAATTTTTTATTAAAAAGTTGGAGACGCATATGGTTAGACCATGAGGGAGATTAGGGGACGGTGTGGGGTAAGCGGGGTGTGCACGTGCCTTGTGCCAGAATACGATGGTTATCGAGCGTTGGATTGACTGTTCGAGTTGATCTGGCATGAATCGTTTCTCCTCGGTCTGTGGTGGTTCCACAGGCTTGGAGGTGGCGATTAGGTCCGGGGGGGCGGAAGGGACCGCTAGGGCAGTGCTACCCGGGACGTCTGTGAACATGGGCGTATCAAGCATCGGTGTGGTCTGTCGTCTTTGAAGTCGTGCTCTGTCTCTGTCGGGCGCATACACGAGTACTGCGCTATCGCGAATGTGGGTGTAGTTTAAGTGAGAAAGCTAGAGGAGAGAAGAGGTAAGCGATGAGGCTGAGCATGATGGTGGTAATGGAGAGAGGAGTGTGTTTCGATACTCGCCTTGACTGACGAGGGGGAGTCAGTTTGTAGACAGTTGTTGTCGTCAGCGAGGGAAAGTCGTTGGAGACCGAGACCCAGACTCTGCATGTCGTTGTTTGTTTTCGGTAGACGCCGGATCACATGAATACATTGACAAACAAGTAGTTGCATGGGTGGTTGACGTTGACGTAATTGACAAGGACCGGTGGCCGAGACCGTGCAGTTGTTAAGTCTGCGTAGCAATTTAAAAAAAAGGAATATGGGGGAATTGGGTTATTGGGAAATGAGTTGACGTGAAGCGAGGATACTTATACTTGCAGCACAGCTGCTGCATCAACGTTGAACAACTCTCGTACGACGGGCGGCAATAACCCAGTTATGGCAGTTCTGGACCCATGACTGCACCCCTTACGCTTCCATCGGAACGGAAGACCCCACTTACACGTTGCTTCGGAGCCAAGAACCATTTCCAATGTCCATGGCTCCAACGTCCCCCACGTTTATGAGAGACCTAACATCCCTGCACCTTTATTGTGAGCCCAGCTAGACTAGCGAACAACACTCCGATCCGATAGCTCCGACAACGTGGTCACCGCATGGATCAGTTTTCCAACACATATGTCCTCTTATTTGCCCCATGCTGTATCCTCCTTGACCTCGATGATTCCGCGTGCATCAGTCTCACAAATGGCATCAGTCTCTCATACGGCATCGCCACTGCCCCGGATCAACCTTCGGTCAAGCCTCGGAGAACTCGGGCCTTTAAAGCGACCTGTGTGGAACAGCCCCAGATGGACAGACACACTAAGTCAATAACCCCATGGGTCGTCCCAGAGGCTTACAGACCCGTGGCTATGTGTCCCTGGTGCTTGAGACACCACCGTACATACCATCAGAAATTTCTATGAAAATGAACACGTAATTTTTTCATTACTTTTGACATTTTGACATTTCGTTCTCCACCTCATTGAAAAGGCACGTCTTCAACAAGGGGCAAGAAAAACAGCGCTATTTTGCTGCCTGATACGACTCCCATCCTACCGCTTCCAAGCGCTCCACCTTCACCAGCACCTCATCACGCATCTCCTCCATATATCGTTCCACCGCCTCCAACAGCCTTGGCATCCCTGCCCCCAATATGCGCACCGCAAGTAACGCCGCATTCGCCGCGTTGTTGATCGCAACCGTCGCCACCGGGACGCCCCGCTATAAAACCACCATCAGCACCAAGCCAACCACCTAAAAAAACCTTAGCTAAAAAAAAAACACTCACAGGCATCTGCACAATACTATACAACGCGTCTACCCCTCCCAACGCGCCCCCCTTCTGGCCGACCGGCACTCCCACAACTGGCAAGGGCGTCATCGCCGCCACCATCCCCGGCAAATGCGCCGCCCCCCCAGCCCCCGCCACGATTACCCTTACCCCGCGCCCTGCCGCCCCGCGCGCATACGCCGCTAGCCGCTCCGGCGTCCGGTGCGCCGACACCAGCGTCACCTCATGTGCCACCCCCAGTCTCTCCAACACCTTCGCCGCCTCCGCCATGACCCCCAGGTCCGAGTCAGACCCCATGATGATCCCCACGAGCGCATGCGCGTCCTTGCGCCCCCCGCCCGGTTCAGGCGCGTAGTGCGCGAGCTCGAGCGCCCGCTCGGCTTCAACGTCCACCGACGGAGCCTTGGGTGAGGGCAGCGCGGCGAGCAGCGGGCGGAGCCGTGCGCGCAGCTGCGCGTCGCAGTCCGCCACGAGCGTCACGTGGCCCATCTTGCGTCCCGGCATCCCAGGGTCCTTGCCATACATGTGCACGCTCGCGCCGGGCACGGCGAGCGCAGTCTCTGCGAAGCGCCTGAGCACCGCCGCCGCCGTATCTGGGTCCATGATAGGGCCCTGGTCTTCGTCGGAGGAAGGGAGAGGAGCGGGCCCGAGGATGTTCAGCATCGCCGCGACGGGGACACGCAGTGCCGTCGACCCGAGCGGGAGCCCGAGAATCGCGCGCAGGTGATTCTCGAACTGCGACGTCTCGCACGCCTCGATCGTGTAATGCCCCGAGTTGTGCGGGCGCGGCGCGATTTCGTTTACGTACAGCGTCCCTGAAGATATGGTTCATTCCCAGCTGTAGGCATGTAGATAGACATCATTAGATTGTGTTGTGATTGGCGCACCGTCTTGCATGAGGAACATCTCCACCCCAAACACACCCGCGCCCTCTAAGCTCGCTACTGCGCGCTCTGCCAACGCCTGCGCGCGCGCGCCAAGCTTGGCGTCCTCGCCACGCAGCGGTGCGAACACAAGATGACATACTCCGTCACGATGCACAGTCTCCACTGCGGGGTACGAACGCATCTCGCCAGCGGCGCTACGCACGACCATCACCGCCACCTCCCGCTCAAATGCAACTTTCTGCTCCGCATACACCGCGCCCGCGCCGCCCAGCCGCTCAATGGCGCGCCGAGCGTCAAGCAGCCCGTGCACGACTGCGTTGCCGCGCCCGTCGTATGCGCCGCGGCGCCGCTTGACCACGAGCACCCCGCCGAGCGTCGCCAGCGCGCGCCCGGGGTCGTCGAGCGCGAGGAAGGGCACAACGGGCACGCCGTGCGCGGCAAGGTGCCCTTTCTGCGTGTACTTGTCCTGTATGAGCCGCACCGTCGCCGGGGCGGGGTGCACTTCCACAGCGCCGACGCGGCGCACGGCCTCCTCGAGCACGTCGATGTTGACGTGCTCGATCTCGAAGGTGAGCACGTCGGCGGCGCGCGCGAGCGCGAGGATGGGCGCTGCGTCTGTGATGGACCCGTCGATGTGTGCGAGGTGCGCGCCGCGCGGGGCGACGACCTGCTTGGCGGGCGCGTGGGCGCCCGTGTCGAGCACGACGACGCGCACGTTGAGCTGCGAGGCGGCGGCGGCGAGCATGCGGCCGAGCTGGCCGCCGCCTGGTCAGGACCGGTCAGTCAGTTCGGGGTCGTCACTCGTCGCTGCTCGGGGATCTGTCGCAGGGGTGTTGTTATCGATCTGATCGCCATGGAGCAAAGGGATTTTTTGTTGGCGTACGCACACGCACCAAGGATGCCTACCACTTTGTCGAGCGGCGAGGCTATGCTGTTTCTATCACCCATCCGGACTGAAATTGATGCCTGGAGCTAAGACAAGGAAAAGGGCCCTAATGCCGCGTCTAAATTGGCAGATTCTGCTCTGCGCGCCTTACGCCTAGAATGGTACCCCCCTATGTCACGTGTATCGGCCACGTAATGAAACGAATATTCACTGGAAACGGTGAAGGGCGTTGTGCGATACTGCAAAGTGTCCTTCGCGAAGGGGTGCCTGCAGAGCGGGGTAGAACAACTTCACGGTGAAAAGAAGAGGGTGAACTGATAGCGACTGACCGGAGATGCCTGAGAAGTCACGTGGTTGATGCACTCACTCTCTCCCTTAAGGAGGGTCTGCGCGCGTTTTACCCCTTCCTCCTCATCCCTGCGTACGCACAGAATGGCCGCAGCGTACGCCCCCCCGCCCAGCGGCGAAGCCGACACGCCGTACTCGTCTGACTCGGACGCCCCCGCGTACAGCCGCTCGGTGAAGGACCCTATCCACGACTACAGTGCGTACCGGCTCCCCCGCTGTGTCTCCGTATCGGGAAGCTGATCAGCCGTGTAGTCACCCTGCACCCCAGGTCGTGGGCCTTTGTAGACACGTGTGTTAATCATTATTATCATCCCTCTTCATGACTTTCACCTCATCCCTGTTCCCAAATCTGTCCTGTTCTCCCCGCGCCCCAAAGCCGCCAATTTCAGCGCCTACGCTCAATCAAGCAGCTCGGGGTGTCATACTACGTCTGGCCCGGGGCGTCGCACAACCGCTTCGAGCACTGTCTCGGTGAGAGACCCCCTGTCCAAAAGAAATACATATTCCCGCTCCGCAACGGCTGACGCATACTCGCACAAAGGCGTCGCGCACCTCGCGCGCCTCCAGGTCGAGCACCTGCAGCGTAGCCAGCCCGAGCTGGGCATCACGGAGCGCGACGTCGAGTGTGTCGAGCTCGCGGGGCTCTGCCACGACCTCGGCCACGGCCCGTGGAGCCACGTCTGGGACTGCCTCTTCATCCCCCTGGCCCTGTGCGCTCCTTCTCACCCCACCCCACTGCCCCCCCCCCCCCCCCCCCCCCCCCATGCGCGCCGCTGACAGCACCCTCTTTTTTTTCTTGTCTGTCACAGTCCGGGGAAGAAATGGAGGCACGAAGACGCGTCGGAGATGATGTTCGACTACCTGCGCCTAGACAACGCGGTCCAGATGAGCGACGCCGACGCGCTGTTCGTCAAGGCGCTCATTGTGGGCAGCCCGGAGCGCTGCGGCCACAAGGAGAAGGCGTTCCTGTTCGAGATCGTCGCGAACAAGCGCAATGGGATCGACGTCGACAAGTGAGGTCTTTGGCTTGTCCCTTTCTGGCACTGGACCTTTTTTTTCTGACTTGCATCTTTTTGTTCGAAGGTTTGATTATATCGCGAGAGATACGCATGCCATTGGCGAGAAGATCAATATATCCATGTCGCGGTCTGTTTTCCTTCTTTGAGTCTACATGCTTTTCTGGTCCCAGAGCTTATGGCGCCACCGTCCTCACCCAGACTCATCCGCTCTGCCCGTGTCATCGACAACCAGATATGCTATGACATCAAGGACGCTAACCAAATATACGAGCTGTTCTACACGCGCTTCAGCCTGCACAAGCGCATATACAACCATAAAACATGTGCGTACCCTCCCTGTCGCGTGGCGCTGCTTCTGCCGGCGCATTTACCCCCTCCCCTCACCCAGCGATGGCCATTGCGCACATGATCACCGACGGGCTGCTCAAGGCCGAGCCCTTTCTGAAACTAGCGGAACGGATCAACAAGCCGGAGCAATACCTCTACCTCACGGACGAGATCCTGGGCCGCATCGAGAGCAGCACAGACCCCGTAACGCTTTCTTCATCCCCCGCTTGTCGTTAGCCACGCTGATACGATTCTCCCCCCCCACCGCTATCACAATGATGCCCTTTCCAGGAGCTGAGTGCATCCCGCGCGCTCTTCGAACGCCTGCGTTCGCGGGACCTCTACAAATACGTCGACTACAAGGTCGTAGGGTGGCACCTGCGCGACATCTGCAAGGCGCATATCACGCCCGACCGCATCGTCGAGGCGGCAAAGGCATGGGCATCGTCGCCGTCGTCACCGTCGCCGCAGTTGTCCTTTTCCAGCCGTGCGGACCGTGTCCCGGCCAGCGTCGCGTCCCTCATGTCAGATGACGTCATCGTGCATATATCAACGATGCACTACGGCATGCGTGAGAAGAATCCCCTCGACTCGGTCAAGTTTTACTCGAAGCATCGGCCGGACCGTGAGTGTGCAGCTGCTTTAAATGTCCAGAACGAGATACTGACTTTTTCTTCCTCCCCCCTTCGCTTCAGAGGCTTCGCAGGCCGGCCCGGGAGACATATCCTCGCTTATGCCCGCTGTCTTTGCGGAACTGATGCTGCGGGTGTACACACGTCAGGCTAAGTAAGCACTCTACATTCCCTGCACCCATTTGTCCCTAATCGCTGCATCCATCTGCGGCGTTCCCTCAGGTACTTCGGGATTGTGCAAGCCGGCTTCCGACAAGTCCTGAAGAGCATGCCCGACCCCGCCGACCCAACACCCGCCAGCCCGAGCAAAAGCAGACAGAGAGAGACGGCGCCGGCGGAGGCGCCGCCGACGCCGCGCACACAGAGCGGGACTCTGAGCGACGCGACGGCGAGCCCGCCGTCGTCCCAGCCGTCGCTGCCGTTCTCGTCCGGCACGGTGCAGCGTCCGCTGCCCTCTGCGGATGTGGGGCGGGCGCCGTCCCCGCTCAGCAGGGACAACACGTTCACGACGGTGCCGGTGAATTTCGTGCCGACGTCGCCGATGCATCGGGCTCGGACGCGGGGGCGGGGACAGGTCCTGAGTGCTGCTGGTGAAGCTGGTGCTAGTGCTGGAGGAGGAAAAGGCGGGGAGAGGGATGTGATACGAGGTGGACATGCCCCGGATGGAGGTGAGGAGAGGGCCAGGAAGCGGAAGAAGGATTGAGATCAAGAAAACGTTGTGTTAAATATTACACGGTATACAGTAAGACCTGTAGATAAGCTGCTTCTTATATTTTATCTTCGTTTGCTGTCTCCTGACATGACCGCAGAAGGCAGTAGCACCGGCTGATGGCAAAAATGTCCAAGTGCGACCACTTCCACTGCAGCTTTCCAAGATTGTAGTATACCCCAGGTGAGCTTTACCTGGCTAGTCTGGATGTTAGAGTAAGTGTTACTTAACATGGTGCATCACACCAGCTTATTGGATCATTTGATCCTCAAAGCTGTGCTGGATCGACAATGGAAGGCAAGGCAGCTCAGGGCAATCGAACAAAGAGTCAATCTAGGAAGGAACTAGACCAAGTGATGACCAAAGCGCATGATGCATGATGAGAGGATTGCAGTGGAATTATCCTCTTTCATACCCAGAGGGCAGTACAGGTATTAGGTGGTGACATACCATGGCAACCACCATTGACATCATCAGCTCGTCACACAAAGATGGCTATAGTCACATGCAGTAACCAGACTGAAATGTGTCAGACTAACTACAAACTAATCAAGCCAAAGAAGACTGTCCGGCCGCGGTTTATCATGATCCACACCCCATCCTGCACTATTCCCAAATGGCTCAATTGGGCCACCTGCCACCTTCCATATCCTCTGTTGAAAGAAATTGAGATTGGCATAAAATACAAGAAGGTTGTTTCCTTTCTTGTCAAATAACATTTGGTACAGGAACCGTGTCCCTGATTCCAATGTAACATCTGAAAAGGCCGAAGAGAGTGTCCTTGTCCCAAGGGTATACTGAAACTTTCGGACCATAGAAGGTACATCGTCCATGTCAGGCGAAGAAGAACAACCAATGTAAATGTCTATGTCATCACCGCCATTGGGTGAAGGTCGAATGGCAATCTTGGCTGGTTTGCGCCCACCAGGGACCTCGAACGCATGGGCGGTATCACTGGTATGGTCACCCGCTGGATTCGGCGGGGGGTGGACATAAAGCTTGTTCAGATTAGTGTCGAGGTAGAAAACAAGATTGCCTGCGTAGCATACATCAGATTTGTACACAAATTTTTCTCCTGATTGGGCAGAAAGTAACTCACTATGCACAGCGATTTCGAAACGTCCATGACTTTCTTCATTTATCCACTTTGGGTCAGCGCTTGCCAAATCCAGGTGTTGGAGAAAGAACCGTTCATTGGAGCCAGGATTTGCATAAGGGGCACTAGGACCTGTATAGTACCGGCCAGGCACATAGACATGCGAGCCATCAATTAAAATTTCCTTGGCAACCCATTTGCAGTTCGACTGATCAGCGCAGGGTGCCGTTTGAAAGTCTAGGGTTGGGGGAGTTACGTCAAGTACAGCTGATCCATCCGGGTTTAATGGATAGATGTAACTCATGACCCCATTCATGCCAGGTGGCTGGCTGGGATCGTTGTACGTGACCGCACGTGACTGGTAGGGATAGGCATTGAGACATTAGTGATATTCGTGATTCCATGCCCAAATGACTAACCATCACAGTCACAAGTTTATCTTGTGCAACCGCAAGCCACCAACTTGAATCGCCGGCAATGGGTGGCAGCGTTTCTGGAGTTCCTTCGGATAGTTGGCAACCCGAACCAACATGAATGGTGTGCAGGTTGGTTCTTTCGGTGGCACTGCTGAAATTAGGCTCATGGCCTTTCAGATTAGGGCGATGAACTTACTACACAATATTCCCTGTTGGATGTTTGGCAATAGACGCAATAGATGGAAAGGTTCCAACGGCAGGGAGTCTTTCTGGCTCGGCTATCGAGTTGGAAACATCGTTAAAGGTTCTGCACTGGAGGAAAGCCTGGGGATCGTTAAGGTTGGTATTCGAAGAGAAGATGCGAAGTGACATGGTAGTTCAGAAGTAAGAGAAGTTATCAAGAGACTAGCACTATATGTACTGTGTGGTTAGTGATGAGTCTTGGCATGTTGGGATGGGGGTAGTTTGAGGCAAGTGTCAAAGTGAGTGTGAGTGTCAAAGTGACAGTTGCCACTTTGTATTAGTGTGTAACTCAAGAGGAGGAGTTTGATGCATGGTTGCTCAGGCTGTGTAAAACAATACCCCTTGCAAGGGATGCCATGACATCAACTTTTTGTTTTTTTTTGTTTTTTTGAATCAGCATTTATATACCGCAACATGTGGCTAGGGCAAAGACGCGGTTGTACGTGGGGTACATGGATTTTGGTGATGCGGATGTGCAGGGTGAGGATGTAAATAGTGTGATTTAGTGTGGCGTGACATCACTCGTATATTAAGCAGATGTCTTTTGGTCTTATTTACGTCTCAGCCACTGCGTCGGCATGGAAAAACTACGTAAGCGGCTGCCACCGCCTCGGCATGGGAAAGTACGTAAGCGGATTAGCTCTACTGAGTCACATGTAGGAAGTCACGGTTCATCGCTTATTTAAGCGTCATTCGTCTCCGTTCGGTATACGTCTCAGCGACTGCGTACACACTTTGCCGAAGACAGTTTCCACTCGCACCCGCATATGTGACGACTTTCAACAGCTGCCAAGGACTGATGCTGATGACTCTGGGAATCGACCTCACTCGCCCAGCATTTTCACATGGTCAGTTGTATACAGCACTATCACGGGTAAAAAACCGTAAGCAATTGAAAATCAGATTACAGAGTGGTATGACCCATACCAGAAATGTAACGTATTCAGAATCACTACTGTAAATGAATGATAAACGTCAGAAATACCGTCTGGCGTGATGGAGAGCAGGGGGGCCTGTTGACGAGCGAGGCAACGTCAGAGGAATGTCACGCGCTAGATGCCGCGAGCCAGACAACGTCAGAGGTATATGTCGGGAGGTGCCAGGAGGTGCGGTAGAGCGAAGGTCCCGGTGCTCATCTGAAACGTCAACGAAAATCCTCTAGAATCGCCTCTGGCACTCCTCAAATGGTCAGCTCTACTAAAAGTGGGGAAATGAGGATTCGTGTATAATCCAATCCAACGTATCACTCACCATAGACCGTTCAAAGACTATGGGGAGTGGGACTTTTCTACGTTGTAATCGTCACACCTTCACTGACCCCAGATAGCCAGAGTGGGCTGAAATTATAAGAATTGAAATAACCATGATCTGCGTTCCCGGGCTCGAGTACAGCAGACATGTTGGAGAGTGGTGTGCAGAGGTCAGAGTAAAACGAACCAAAAAGTCCTTAAGATTACATAATTTTTGGAAAATATTACATAAGGCCGGAGCGGAGCGAGGCCCTACCTTGTCAACAGTGATGGACGTCAGCGGTGACTCGTCACGCGTCACGAGTTGAATGCATTCCTTTCGAAGAATACATATCACCGTCTCAATATTGCCTTGGCTCGAGCTTTCTCCTTTCAATTTGAAACTACAGCCATCGCGGAAGCAGATGCGATGCGTGCGTACTACTCACCCAGATAAGTCGTGCCTTTTACACCGTCAAGCGAGCCATCAGGCATGCAAAACAAGCACCCAACCCAATATGTTGCAAGCGATCGTGCCCATGCCTTGATTCCGAGCCATTTCGTCGTCTTTCCTGCCGCAATGTCGCATACGAAAAATTCATCGCCGAATTACTAAAATGTAGGCAATGGGCTGATGCCCACTCTGTCTATCGGCGGATGATTGGGGAGAAATTGGAGCCCTCGGCGCAACTTCGCAGCAAGATGCTCGCCGTGACTGTCGTTAACACCACTATTGCGTCTGACGACCCCGTCAAACAGTTCACGAGTCGCTTTCCGAGATGGGATGTCGACGACGTTTGTCTGCGCCCAGGTCATTGCCATCCTGACAGAACATCATTATGACGTTGAATTTGTCGAGAAGCTCATCGATATATATCTCGATGCCCGTCCGGCGCACTGGGTGTCTGCTTTGGACTTCTCGCTCGTTAAGGAGCATGCCTCGATCCGAGAGAACGCTCGTATGCGCGGTGGAATTATCCCCGCCATGACCTGGCCACTGTCTATACCACTGTGCTTGAAGACGCGGCTCGCAGGTCGACGAGCACCTGCAGCGGAGCCTGAGCTGGGCACCACGGAGCCCGACGTCGAGTGTGTCGAGCTCGCGGGGCTCTGCCACGACTTCGGCCACGGCCGTGGAGCCACGTCTTGGGCTGCCTCTTCAACCTCCTGGCCCTGTGTGCTTCCTCCCTCCCCCACACCACTGCCTCCGTACGCGCCGCTCACAGGACCCTCTTTTTTTCTTGTTTGTCACAGTCCAGGGAAGAAGTGGAGGCACGGAGACGCGTCGGAAATGATGTTCGGTTACTTGCGCTTAGACAACACGGTCCAGATGAGCGGCGCCGACGCGCTGTTCGTCAAGGCGCTCATCGTGTGCATCCCGGAGTGCTGCGGCCACAAGGAGACGGCGTTCCTGATTGAGATCGTCGCGAAGAAGCGCAATGAGATCGACGTCGACAAGTGAGGTCTTTGGGCTTTCTGGTACTCGACGCTTGTTTTACTTGCATTTTTTTGTTCGAAGGTTTGATTATCTCGCGAGAGATATGCATGCCATTCGCGAGAAGACCAATATATCCATGTCACGGTCTGTTTTCCTTCTTTGAGTCTGCATGCTTTTCTGGTCCCAGATCTTATGGCGCCACCGTCGTCATCCAGACTCATCCGCTCTGCCCGCGTCACTTGTCATTGGCCACGCTGATACGAGTTTCCCCCCCATCGCTATCACAGCGACATCATTTTTAGGAGCCGAGTGCATTCTGGGTGCTCTTCGAACGTCTGCGTTCGCGGGACCTTTACAAATACGTCGACTACAAGGTCTTAGGGCGGCACCTGCGCGATATCTGCAAGGCGCACATCACGCCTGACCTCATCCTCGAGGTGGCCAAGGTGTGTGCATCGTCGCCGCAGTTGCCCTTCTCCAGCCGTGCGGCCAGCGTCGCGTCCCTCACGCCAGATGACGTCATTGTGCACTTATCGACGATGCACTACGGCATGCGTGAGAAGAATCCCCTCGACTTGGTCAAGTACTGAAGCATCGGCCGGACCGTGAGTGTGCAGCTGCTTTAACATCCAGAAAAAGATACTGACTTTTTCTTCCCTCCTCACTGCAGAGTCTTCGCAGGCCGGCCCGGGAGAATTATCTTCGCTTACGCCTGCTGTCTTTACGGCGCTGATGCTGCGGGTATACACGGTCAGGCTAAGTAAGCACTCCACATTCCCTGCACCCATTTGTTGAGTGCCGAGGCTCTAATCGCTGCATCCATCTTCTTTCAGGTACCTCGGGATTGTGCAAGCCGGGTCCCGACAAGTCTTGAAAAGCGTACTCAAGCCCGTTGACCCAATACCCGTCCGCTCGAGCAAAAGCAGACAGAAAGAGACGGCGTTGGCGGAGGCGCCGCCGACGCCGCGCACGCAGAGCGGGACTCCGAGCGACGCGACGGCGAGCCCGCCGTCGTCCCAGTCGTCGCTGCTGTTCTCGCCCGGCGTAGTGCGGCGCCCGCTGCCCTCTGCGGATGTGGCATCAGGAAAAACCTCTCTTGCTTATTATGTTAATTAGTAATTTATTAGCTGGCATTAGGATAATAAGTCATAATAAAGCTACCTCCTCTCTAAAATATACTATTTTTCCTAAAAAAGCATTATAAGTCCAAATTAGAATGTGATTAGACTAATTTAGACATATTTAGGATTAAGCATGCTAACTTTGGTTGTTGGAATCCTAATTAGAAGTATGTAAGGATCTATAAGATATGTGGAAGTATAATTAGGATTAGGCTTCCTAGCCTTGGTTGTTAGAATCCCTAATTAGAAGTATATAAGGGTTTTTAAGATATTGTAGGGGCATAATTAGAATTATGCCTCCTGGCCTTGGTCATTGGAATTCTTAATTAGAAGTATGTAAGATGTCTGGAAGTATAATTAGGATTAGGCTTCCTAGCCTTGGTTGTTGGAATCCTTAATTAGAAGTATGTCAGGGTCAATAAGATGTCTGGAAGTATAATTGGCTTTAGGCCTCCTAGCCTTGGTTGTTGGAATCCTTAATTAGAAGTATGTAAGGGTCTATTAGATGTCTGGAAGTATAATTAGGATTAGGCTTCCTAGCCTTGGTTGTTGGAATCCTTAATTAGAAGTATGTAAGGGTCTATAAGATGTCTGGAGGTATAATTAGCTTTAGGCCTCCTAGCCTTGGTTGTTGGAATCCTTAATTAGAATGATGTAAGGGTCTTTGAGATGTGTGAGGGGATAATTAAGATTAGGAGTCCCAGCCTTGGTTGTTGGAATCCCTAATTAGATGTGTGCCTGATGTTTCTGTCCAAGATCCAGGTTATTATGAGAGTTGAGCTTGATAGCTCTGCAAATGCTCACCTAGGAAGGTAACTAGCACTGATGTGCCAGATCACTCTCTGTTGATGATTCACCATAACTGATCACAGGTCTGCTTTGTTTATCCTTGTTTGTAGTCACCATCCTTCCTTTCTTGGAAGTGCTGGACCTGCCAGTACATGCCATCTGGTCATCACATGCAGATATCTGTGACCTGTACTGGCCCAACAATATGACAAAGAATTCCAAAACCAGTGTTGCCACAGCTTGGCTTGTGCACTTCATCAGAACAATTTTGAGGTCTGAGTCATCTACATTAGTTGTATAGATAGATACATAAGTCTGTATGGCATGCCCACAGTTGGACTTGAGAGAAATTTCATTGTGGGGATCACATGATCTCATGTTGAACTTTTTTCGAAGTCCAACACACTCACACACCCTCTCTCGCTCCATCCCCATCCTCTCTTGCTGCCCAACCCCAGCTCACCTTGTTTCCTCTACTCAACCACTCACAATCGAACCAAGGTTACAGTGACCAAGTACATGATCTTGCTAACATTCAGAGTCATTGGGTATGTCCTCCCCCTTGGTGCCCCAGTTCCAGCTCAGAGCGCACCTCGTTTCCGTTGCCCCCGCAGCTCCGCAACTGCGTTTCTCTACCCGGGCTATGCCTTGGACAAGACGCTCTTCTAGTGCTTGTCCTCCTCTGAGGACATTGAGTGGTGGCTCATGTACTGAGCGGTACTGGGCTGCATCGTTGGCATTGAGTACATCAGGAAAAGTGCAAAGTGACTTATGATTACTTAACTTTACTTAGCCATCTTAAATGTGTGATTAAGACTATCAAGACAGTCTCAGATGACAAAGTTGTCTTGGGGATGTCTTAATTTTTTAATAAATAATGGAATCTAAGACATGATAAGTATAATCAAGTAGCCAAGATCATAAGCACCAGATGAAAATAGTACTAAGAGCAAAAAGTCATGGTATAAGAGCTCAAGTGCTATGCCTAAGCAAACATCTGTCCTAAGACTGTCCAGGTATTAAGATAATATCTTTCATAAGACCATCCAGAAGTTGAGATGTAATTTTAAGAAATGGTTTCACCCAATCCAAGACCAAATAAGATGGCTAGATGACAAGCTTTAAACTTAAGAAAAAATATTTTCTAAGACCATCCAGATGTAATTACAAAGAGGAGGGTGCCACCCAATCCAAGACCAAATAAGGTGGCAAGTACAGCTCCATCTTTCTCAAGATGACAAGATGAAAATAACTTTTCTAAGACCATCTAGATATTAAGGTAATATCTTTTCTAAGACCATTCAGATATTAAAATGTGATTCAATGAAGTGGTGCACCCAAGCCATTGAAGCCAAGACCATGAAAATGACCAGGAGAGTCTTAATCAAATGTCTTAAAATGACTTAATCTGCTGCATCAGGAAACATCAAATTTTCTTAACCAAACATAGCTGAACTTAGCCAGCTTAAAGCACCTTAGCCAGCTTGACACAAGTAGCTACATATCAAATAAGACAGCTAAGATGGCTAAGATGTATAAGACAAGCTGCCACTGCTGTCACCACTGTTGCTGCTGCCACTGCTGCCACCACTGTTGCTGCTGCCACTGCTGCCACCACTGTCACTGCTTTGCCACTGCTGCTGCATTTCTGCCACCATCACTGCTTTGCTGCTGATGCTGCTGTTGCTGTTGGTCTTAGAATGAATGTTGTCTTAGGTGTGGTGCTTGAGCACCCTTATGGCCAAAGATCCCCATGGTGCAGTCAAAGTTCAGTCTGAACTGGTCACTAAATCCAAGCTTTGGTTCAGTCCTCAGATGTTCACTTCCTCACCTGAACTGAACTTGCAGTTCATCACTATTAGAGGGTACTGCCTAATCAGGGTGAGGCTGTGTCAGCATTGCATTTGCCTGTGGTGTGAAGTGCGAAGTTCCTGCAATTTCAAACTCAGCATAACAACACTGTGGGTTCTCAACAACCAATGAATGGATTACCTTCAAATTTTGATAGGATATAAATGCTTATTAGGATGGCTTATATTAATATTTTCATGATTTATACACATTTACTGAGGGCGCAGGAACAAATCCGCATTGTGTTTATTTTAAACTCCGACCTTCAGAAAGTCGTCACATGCTATGTTGAACTTGTCGTTCTCCCACCATCACCCATGCCTCTCTGACGACGACGGCGGCGGCACCTTCTCGCTTTCCCTTCCCTCTCTCTCATCCCCAGCAATGACAACAACGGCGGCGACACCCTCTCCCTCTCCTCTCCTCTCCTCTCCCTCTCTCCCCTCCCTCTATCCCATCCCCAGCGACGACAACGGCACCCTCACCCTCACCTCCAGCAACGACGACAACGGCGACAACGGCGACGGCACCCTCGCCCTCACCTCCAGCGACGACGACGGCGGCACCTTCACCCTCACCCTCTCTCTCCTTCAGCGATGACTGCGGCGGCGGCGGCCCTCTCCCCCTCTCTCTCCTCACAACAACGACGGCGGCGGCACCCTCAGGGAGGGTCCATCAGGTGCGTCCTCTCCCCTTTTGTTCATATTCTTTTCATTTTTTATTATTTACAGAGCGATGGTGAGGGCGGCTTCTCCCTCTCCTCTCTTTCCCTCTCCTCCCTCTCTTCTCTCCCATTCCTTTCCCTATCTTTCTCCTCCGGCATCGACGACGACGACGGCAGCAGCAAAGCAACAGCGGCGGCGGCAGCAACAACAGCAGCGGCTACGGCAGCAACAACCATGGCGGCGGCGGCGGCGACAGCAAAGCAACATTGACGGCGGCGGCAGCAAAGCAAAGCAACGGGGCGGCGGCGGCGGCGGCGACGGCGGCAGCAGCAAAGCAACGGGGCGGCGACGGCGGCGGCGACGGCGGCAGCAAAGCAACGGGGCGGCGGCGGCAGCAGCAGCAAAGCAATGGCGGCGGCGACAGCAAAGCAACGGCGGCGGCGGCAGCAACATTGACGGCGGCGGCGGCGACAGCAACATCGACGGCGGCGGCAGCAAAGCAACAGGGCGGCGGCGGCGGCGACAGCAAAACAACGGCGGCGGCGACAGCAACATCGACGGCGGCAGCAGCAGCAGCAGCAACGGCTGCGACGGAGCAACAACAGCAGGCTCCCGCTGTACTACCCCCTCAAGACGCTCTTCCTGCTCCACCCCCACTCCCGCAGCTGCACAGCGCGAGCTACCTCGACACCAGCCATTCCTCCATGTGCATGAGACGCAGGCGCGGCTTCGCGGGGTGTGGGGACACGTCGTGGGCGTGCTTGCGCTCGGGCCCCCGCCCGCGGGGTTGCCGCCATCGCCGTCATCATCGTCGTCGCCCGGGAATGGCGCGGAGGTGAGCGCGGGGCAGCTGGTAATGTAGCTGTGGCACACCAGTAAGTGACGGCGGCGACCAGTAGCGACCAGTGGTGACCAGCAGCGACCTGCGGTGACCAGCAGTGACCAGCACCAGTGACCAACACCGGCAACCAGCAGCGACCAGCACCGGTGACCAGCAGCGGCGGCCAACAGCAGCGATCAGCAACGGCGACTAGCAACGGTGAGCAGTGGCGACCGGCAGCGATGACCAGCGGTGGCGACCAGTGGCGACGACCAGCGGTGATGACCAGCGGCGGCGACCAGCGGCGACAACCAGTGGCGGCGACCAGCGGCGATGACCAGCGGTGGTGACCAGCGGCGACGACTAGTGGTGGCGACCAGCAGCGACGACCAGCGGCGGCAACCAGCGCGGCAGCCAACAGCAGCGACCAGCAGCAGCGACTAGCAATGGTGAGCGGCAGCGGTGGCAGCAGCAGTAACAGTGGCAGTAGTGGCGGCAGCAGCTTAGTTGTGCGGCAGGCTAGAATAAATTAGGTCTTTTTGTTTCTAAATATGTGATAGCTAGAACAATTTAAATCTATTTTGTTTAAATTTTTCTAATTGTGTGATAATGCTAGACAAATGAAAGCCTTCCTTTCTAATCTAACCATATCTACCCTTAGGATCAAGATAAAAATGGTATAATTAGAGATAAATTACTCTAATGAAAAGGAATCCATCATAGAAAAAATTAGGGATCTAATGGCTAGAATAATTTTGCCTAAATTAGCAGTAGCATCTGAATAATTAGGATACTTCATCCCTAAATAAGGGCCATGTAAGCCTTAACTGGAGCTAATTAGTGACAAATTCCAATAATTAGAAAAGGGGGTAAGCTAATTATTCTAATAAAGGCTTCCAGAGAATTAGGGCTAATTATCCCTAATTATCCCTAATTAGCCCCAATTAGTGAGAGAGGTTTTTCCAGATGGGGGCGGTCACTGTCCCTGCTCAGCAGAGATAACATGTTCACAACGGTGCCGGTGACTTTTATGCCGACGTCGCCGATGCATCAGGCTCGGACGCGGGGATGGGGACAGGTCCTGAGCGCTGCTGGTGAAGCTAGTACTAGTGCCGGAAGAGGAAAAGGTGGGGAGAGGGATGTGATACGAGGCGGGCTTGCCCCGGATGGAGGTGAGGAGAGGGCCAGGAAGCAGAAGAAGGATTGAGGACAATCAGGATCAAGAAAACGTTGTGTTACTGTCTTTTTTGGATAGGTTGGTGGAGTCTAAAATTTTACCAAAAAAGGAGGGAGAAATTGTTTCTGCTATAACTCACCCAATTCTAACCGGAATTCCAAATGGTAAGTGGATTCAGAATCCCAGAGCAGAGTGATATTTCAACATATACTGGTGTCTCCCTCCAGTCTGTTGAATGGATCCTTCAGCACTGCCTATTGCAGGGTCCTTTTCCAGGCCTGCCTATTGCAGGGTTACAGTTGCTGTGGAATATCAGGCAGGATTTTGAATTCAGATTCCAGTTTATTCGGTCTGGTCTCTTATTGAATGTCACAACACGTGTCAGCCCTATGTTCCCACACCTGTCACTGCCATCACATGTGCCCACCCACCACCCAGAACCTTCATGCTCATCATCCCCAACAACGAGCTCAATCATTTGTCAATATCTCTGTCAAAAATACATATATTAACTTGGTTCTTTTTGCTACATGCTTAGATACATGTCTATAGTTGCTGCAAAGCATCATACATCAAATACAGATATTTTCCCACCAGTGCCAAGCAGGTCATCTATTTGGCTGTGTGGAGGGGAGGAGGTCAGTGCAGGGAAGGCAGGGAAGGGAAGGAGAAAGAGGTTGGCACTTCAAAGATGCCTGCCCACCTTGTTGAAGGTGTGCTTGGTGCCCCCAGACATGGACCCTGTTGGTAATCAACTGGCCACCTTACATAATCTCATTTGCCTTTTTGGTCATTGCACTTTGCACGTACACAGCTCAGTCCGTACTACAACTGAGCTGTGAGTTTTATTGGTTTTCATCCTCCATTTGTCAGACTTAGTCTCATGCTTCACACAGCTTAACGTAAGGTCAATGATGATGATACTAACATAAGGGGAAAAGGGTACAAGTAGGAAAAAGATGTAGTATATATAGCGGGAACCCTGGGAGTTGCCAGTGTTCCCACGCTCGGACCCCGTGAGTCACGTGATGCGCCCAGGCCTGGGTCATGTGACTTTTACATTACATAATCCCCCACCTGTCCAGGTCATGTGACTTTCCTGCGATCTTTCCGCATCTCTTTTGCAACCCTCCCTCTCACTTCTCAGGTGCTTATGTAAGCAGTCCTGACATCACCCCCCTCTTAAGGCTGGGCATCTTGACCAGCCAATTTTGCTTTGTCGGGGTGTTGCTGGAAGAAGTCCCGGAGTAACAGCATAACATTAGTGAGGTTGTGATGAGGCTCCCAAGTGTTCTCCTCCACTGGGTATCCCAACCATTTCACCAAATACTTCACTCCCTGTCCAACCTTCTTGACATCAAGAATTGCCTCCACATCATACTCCAAGTGGTCATTGTCAATCGTGGGGGGTGGAGGTGGAGGCAAGTTCTGGGAAGGGAAAGAGGGGGCAACATATGGAGTGAGTAGCAGCTTGTTGAAAACCCAGTGAATGCACCATGCTCAAGGGAGCTTGAGCCAGTACGCAGCTGGTCCAACCTTTTTTTCAATGGTGAAGGGTCCAGCACGCTTGTTATCAAACTTCTTGGAGGGTCAATCCATTTTCAGGTTCCAAGTGTCCAGCCAGACTAAGTCCCCCTTTGAGTATTCATGACTCAGGTGCTTTCCCTTATCATAGCTGGCCTTCATCACATCCACTGCCTTCCCCATTGCTTCCCTGGCTGCTCTTTGGGATTCCGTGAGCTTGGCCATCCACTCATCCGCCACAGGGTTCACTTCAGTAGGTGGTCAGATACCGCCATTCCAAGGGTGCTGGCCATACTCCAGATAGAAAGGTGTGAATCCAGTGGCTGAGTGCTCATGGTTATTGAGCGCAAACTCTGCTGTAGACAGCCACTCTGCCCAATCATCCTGCAGATGGTCAACATAGGCCCGGAGATACACTTCCACTTCCTGGTTGACCCATTCTGTCTGCCCATCCGTTTGTGGGTGGAAGGCTGTACTTGGGTTCACCTTGACCCCAATCATCCCATAGAACTCCTTCATGAATCTGGACATGAATTGGGTTCCCTGGTCACTCACAACTTTTTGTGGGACTCCATGGTTGCAGAAGACCCAATCTCAAAGGATCTGAGCAGCACCAAGTCCCGTGAGGTCAAGGCCAATTGCCTCAATGAGAGTTCGCTTTGTGAACTTGTTGACAATGACAAGGATCACATTGTGACCACATGAGAGGGGGAAAGGCCCAACAATGTCCCAAGAGATAACTGCCCAGGGGCTCTCAGGGACAGGGTGTGGATGGAGTGGGGTGGCACACTGGTATGGTTGGGCTTTACTCGTTGGCACATCTCACATCCACCTGCATATCAATTGGAATCCTTCACATGCCCACCCACCAGTAGGACCTCAACAGTGCTGCCCTCAGCTTTTGCGGACCAGGGTGCCCAGCAATGGGGAGGTCATGCTCAAAGGTGAGCACTGCCTCATGTGCTTCTGGGAGCACCCATGTGATTTCTGCCTTCCACCAGAGTCCCATCTGATCTCTCATCCACTCATCGTCAAGCTCCTCCAGCTTCTGCACATGTACCGCACTGTTTTTCTGGAGTAGTGTCTCCATTTCCGATGTGAATGACACACGGACTTCTGTTTCTGGGAAAACCTGCACCAGTGCATCCTCCTCTACCATCTCTCCATAGTCCAGTCTCTGTGAGAGCACATCCACCTTTGTGTTTGACTTTCCAGTCTGATACTTTATTTCAAAGTCAAAGCACTGGAGCTCCCCAACCCAACGGACCTGCCTCGGTTTCAACTTCTGGGGCTTCCGGAAGTACTGGAGGTTAGCATGGTCTGTCCAGATTTCGATGGTCTCTTCCACCCCAATCAGGTAGGCCCGCCACTCGCATAGTGCCCAGATTACAGCCAGGAACTCCTTGTTGTACACATCATAATTCTTCTCAGCTGTGGTGAGGGCCTTGGAGATATAGTCTACAACTCTCCAAGTCCCATCCACCTGCTGCTGTGAGAGAACTCCTCCAGTTGCCAAGTTGCTCACATCCGTTTCTACCTTCCACCTCCCTTTGTCTTGTGGTTGAGCCAAGACCGGGGCTGATACTAGTGCCAGGCAGAGATCTCGGAAGGCTGCTTCCTTCTCCTCCTTCCATCTCCACGGGACCTTCCCTGTCAACCAGAAGAGTGGCTTTGCCCAGGCAGAGAGGTTTTGGATGTGCCGGCAGAGGTAGTTCAGCATCCTGTTGAATCTTTGTACCTCTTCACATTCCTCGGTCTGGGCCAGTTACAGACTGCTGCGCCTTTAGCTGGGTAATGCTCCAAACGGTTGTGGGAGATTTTCATCCCAAGGAAGAGGACCTCATCCTTCTCAAACTCACACTTGCTGAGTCTGAGGCACAGCCCATTCTCCCTGAACTTCCACAAGACCCGATCCATCCAGTACCGATGTGTTGCCAAATCCTCTGCAAACACAATCACATCATCCACATAAGCTCAGACATGTCCTCCCACAATGTCCTCCCTCAACACATGATTCATGAAGCACTGGAAGGTGGCTGGTGCATTCTGCAGTCCAAACCACATGACAGCTGGTTCAAAGAGTCCACAAGGTGTCAAGAAGGCACAGTGGTGCTGGTGCTCTGGCCAGACCTGCATGGATGGGAAACCTCCCTTCACATCAATCTTAGAATAGATGGTTGCCCCCTTCAACACATCCACAGTGTCTCAGATGAGGGGGAGGGGGTACTTGTCTTTAATCAAATGTGCATTAAGCCTTGAGTAGTCAATAATCAGTTGCAGTTTGTCCTTCTCGCATTTGAAGAAGAAGGGGCTTGCATATGGGGATTTTGAAGGTCAGATACATCCAGATGCCAACTGCTCATCCACCCATCGGTTCATCTCCACCATCTCTTCTTGCATTAGTGAGTATAGCTTAGTGGAGAGGTGCCCAGGATCAGTCTTGAACTCGATTTTAATATCAAAGTCAGGGCAGGAGCAGGGGAGCTCATCCCACTTTGCTTCACTAAAGACCAAGGGGTAGAGGCTGGGCCAATTGGGAGTGGGGCCAGTGTTGGGAAAACAGGTTTCCGGAATACTGGCAGAGGCCAGGGTACTTGTTTTCAGGGGTGCAGGGGCTCGTGCTGGGGTCAGGTGGGAGTGAGGGGAAGAGGTGCAGGTGCTGGGGCAGTGAGTAAGCTTCACTTCAGCTTTCACCCAGTCAATGTCTGGGTTATGTTGCTTTAACCAGTCATGCCCAAGGATCACCATATGGGACTGGGTCTTCCCTAGCAGGAAGTGGATCCACTCCTGGTGGTCACCAACTATGACAAGCAAGTCCATCCCATACCAGATTTTACCATTCCTGTTCTGTGTTCCATCCATGTTATACATGGTGATTGGGTTCAGCAAGAGAGATAGTTCCAGTCCCACTTTCTTTGCCCACTCCAAATCCATAAAGCAGTTGGTGCAGCCTGAGTCAACAAGGGCTTTTGTAGTTGCCCATTTGCCAGTGCTGACAGCTTCCAGGTGCACCCGGATGGAGAGCTCTTGGGGCATACGCAATAGGGTGTCCTTCAGCACCTCTGCAAGGCACTTTATTGGCTCCCCTTTCCTGCTGGTCCCCATTTCGCTTTTTGGTATTTCACTCTTAGCAGTTTCCGTTTCTGCTTTGTCCTTCATCTCAGCCCCAATCTGGGTGTGTCTCCACTGCAAGATAGTGTATTTTGGAATAGTGTCAGGACCCATCCATTTTTCCCCTTGCCCAAACCGACTTTACCAACACCTACGAGCCTCCCGACATCCCTCTACAACCTCGCGAACTCCTCTACACACTTCCGGAACCTGCCATCCCCTTCCGGAAGCCTCCCCGACCTCTACCGTGTTCACACGACACTCGTGTCACCTCCCGCCACCTTACCTTACGTGTGTCTACCACCCGAACCTGCCAAATCGAGGCGCAACATGCAGTTATGCAATCTTTCTCAGCTGGCATGTGACCAGCATTATCCACATGACTTCCCGCCCAAGCGTCACCTGCGTCACTACTACCATCCACGTGACCACATGCATGGACCTCGTGACCTTAATGATGAAACACACCGCCGATGGCCAGTTGAGCACTACTTCAAATTATGCTTCCTTTCTTCTCCCCAGTCATCTATAACTATGATAATTATGACCAAAGCATCTCTTCGTAACTATAGTTACCCATATGATTATTTAACTAAGTTGTGACCCATGACTGGTCAGGTTTGTGACCTTACTTATGTTTCCCTTACCCCTCGTGACCTTAGTAGAACATGTCCATAGTCACTTTATGACTGACCATACCCCGTACTACTATAGTTCTGTCACTTGGTGACCTCTGTACTTTTCCTTTTCCGTTATACTCTCTGTACATACATATATAAAGTCTCGCATGTACTTACAGTACTCCAGACTTGATATTGATGCACTTTGGTTTAAGCTTGAGGCCATGACGCCCTTTGAGCTTGGAACCATCGCGATTGATAGGTCTTGTCTCTCTTGGTGACCTCAAGATCGTCAAGACACTTCTACTCTATTCTAACTCATCCTCTGCGCTCGTATAAACTCGCACGCTTAAGTATTCTCTCTTATTCATCTTGATACTGATTCATTCAAACCCCACAGGTTCTCTCGTCGGTTGACAAAGTCATTGCATTCACTGATACACTTTTCAACATCGTCGTGACCACCCGCGACTCTTTCAACATCGTCTATTTCTCTCTCCTCATCTATTCCTTCCTTTACACTTCATCAGTCAACTTCACAACCCTCTCAACATTATCTATTTCTCTCAACTCGTCTTTTTCCCTCCTTATACTTCGTCTACCAACTTCGCAACCTTCTCAGTGACATCTCCATCCTCTCTACTTGTTTCTCTTCATTCTCACATTCTCTTAGATGTCCTCGCAACCTTCCAGGACCAAGCATTATCGACTGTGCTCAACAGTTGATTGGTCTTAGCGAGTTTCTAGAACTGGTCACCAATAAGTCGACCTTTGGTATTACTTACAAGACGGGACAGGCCCTAACAAATAGGTGGTAAAACATGCGATATCAGCTGGAAAAATTACTGGCATCAAGATAGATGACATGTCCAACTCACCTTTTTGTGATGCTTGCGCCCAGGCCAAGCCGCACCATCTCCCGTTCCCTGATTAGGCCTCTAACAGAGCCAAAAACTATGGTGAACACATACATACCGATGTTTGGGGGCCAATGGCCACTACATCGATTGGGGGGAATTGCTACATGGTCAACTTATGTAGATGATGCGACTAGGTGGACAGAGATGATCCCTATACAAAAGAAATCTCAGGCCTTCACTGCCTACAAAAAGCTTGAAGCTGAGATTAAAACTCACAAAAGATACAAAGATGAAATATCTTCAGTCAGACCAAGGAGGTGTTATGGAACCAGGTTTGCTACCTGTGAATAATAATATTTAAGTAAAGGAAACTGAAGTTAACCCTAATAGGGACCTCAAATATTATTACTAGGCAAGCTCAATGTCCTAATTGAGCTTCTGGTTGCACACCTTCCTGTAAACAGATACTAAGATAACCTTAATATTGTCTACAAGGCATTGCTAATGTGGGCAGCAAATAGAAATATTCTATAGTGACTCAAGCATCAATATCTCAAACAAGGGTAATTGACCAAAGGATCCCCATAGTCATCTCGACTATTTCATCCTCTTACACCTTGCTTTAATATCCAAGCAACAATGAGATATTAAATACTTAAGTTTATTCATATGAATATTTGTACTATGACAATATTCATATCTTGCCAATGGGATGGCAGATCCTTCCAAGATTAATTCTCTGATACCGTCTCTATCCTATCTCCCTTTCACTCTCTTATACCTTGACCCAATTCCTATTCCTTCCTTAGATATAAAACATTTATATCTAATACCTGTAATACAAAGTAAGACATCAGCAACAGCACAGTAAAATTACCTAAGCACGAAAATATTCGTAGCACATGTATTACGTAAGCTTTCGGCGTGACTAGACACTTGGTCATTAGCCCTATAGCCTGGCTACGCTTACATAATACAATTATTGCACCAGCCTAAGGCATTGATGAGATAATCAACTATTTGTCCATACTGGTATTTACACACCAGTTGGACAAATATATCAATAACTCCTTTGGGAGTGGTGCTGGCTCTTAGCTTCAGCTGACTAAGGTGATCAGGCAGTTTTTGGGGTCAAGTAGGTGCTGCTGAACATGTCTTTCAGTGCCCTATTTATATTGTTTTCAAGCTATCTACTAAATACAGTAATTTTGGGATACATGGACAAATAATGCATATAAAATCATATTAAAATACTCAAATAATTGCATAAGGCATGTATTCTTGCCATATATGTATTTACTATTTTTATCTCCTCCCCAGTTCGAGTTTTTGAGAGAATATGCTGGAATGTGCCTGAATGAGTCAGACAGAGTCATTTCCCCTATTTGGACTTCCCTAAATTAGTTAAGGCCGTTTTGAAGTGACTCAGAGGAGGCTGTGCATTGGCCTGACACAGTAAATTTATTAATAGGTACTCCCAATGAGTGTGTGGGCCTCTGAGTCAGTTTTGAAAGACAGTTCAAAACTGAAGGTTTGATTTTAAAGTTCAAACTCTGCTCTAACCTTCCTAATTAGGTAATTTTTTCGCTCTGGCTTGCTCTCTGGCCACCTAAAAGGTGTTTTGGCTATGGAGGGCTTTGCCCTTGGGATTTAACAGGATTATCTAAGCACTCCTGCTTAAGTAATAATTTCTAGATATGGTTCCCTGTGAAACTCATCTAGTGTTGCCATGGTTTGGTTAATTTCAGTTAACCGATCTCAAACCGATCTCAAATAAAATCTGTAAAATCACAGAAAAATTAGGGTAGGTTTAAAATATGTGTAGAAATCTCCAGAAATATTTCCATAATTTTACAGAATTTATTGAAGTTTTAAAAGCATTGGTTTGAGTTTGGTTAACCGAAATTAACTGAACCATGGCAACACTAAACTCATCCCCCTTTAGGATGGATGGCTGACCAAGACTTTGGATGACTGTCCCAACTGGGCAGGTACAGCACTTTGACTGTCAACAAGTTTTACCAAACTGTGAATAACTCCATGAGTTCTCAATCAATCCTCATGAAACTTTGCACATAGGTAGAGATAAAATATAGCTATAGTTTGATACTATATGCAGAATAGTTGAATAGGAACTTGGCATGCTATAACAGTTCGCATTTTTAGTGCAATATTTACAATAATTCCTCTTGTAAATATCTCAGCCAGTTCCTATTGCTTTCCCACTGTAGGCCCCAAACTGGGTGAAAATCACCACAAGAATAACCCTGAAATGTGGTGAATAGCAATGGTTTCCTAAGTGAAAATCACCAGGACTAGTTGATAATCAGGCCTTTATTGGTTAGATGAATGGGTGATTTTGGGTGATTTTCACCACATATATGACCGAATTCACCTGCTATTCTCTGGGTGAATAATACTACAAAACAAGTGTATTTTAAACTGATCTATAATAGGTGAATTTCACTCTATCACAAGTGCCTTTTAAGCTGGTCTAATAGGTGAATTTCATGTTAGTTTTTGGGTCATCTTAGCCATAATCTTGGGTGTTTTTCACCTCAAGAAATTGCACAAAATTAATTTGTTGATGATATCTGGAAACTGTATTGGTTGAAAATCAGGCAAATGAAATGGGTTATTTTTGGCACATATATGAGTAAATTCACCTGTTGCTCCCCAGGTGAATATCACTGCTACCAAGCACATTTTAACTTGATATTTTAGGTGGCTTCTACATACTTCAAGTGATTCTAACTATATTTTTATATATATAGTAAATTATGCACTCAGTGGGAGTTGAACCCAAGTGCTCATGAAATTGGACTCAACCCATAACTGCCGTGTTACCCATTACACTACAGTCCCCATCTAGACAATAAGATTTTGTGGCTTAATGTCACTCAAATTGAGAGGTGTATCACTCAATATCCTCCAGTTTAATATCACTTAAATTGAGGGTTGTATTGTATCACTCAAAGTCCTCCAGTTTAATCACTCAAATTGAGGGGTGTATTATATCACTCAATACCCTTCAGTTTAATATCACTCAATATCCTTCAGTTTAATATCACCCAAATCAAGGGGGTGTGTTGTGTCACTCAATATCCTCCAGGTTAATATCACCTAAATCAAGGAGGTGTATTGTATCACTCAATATCCTCCAGTCTAATATCACCCAAATCAAGGGGGCATTTTGTATCACTCAATATCCTCTGGCTTCATATCACCCACATCAAGGGGGTGTTTTCTATCACTCAATATCCTCCAGTCTAATACCACTCAAATTGAGAGGTGTATTATATCACTCAATATCCTCCAGCTTAATATCACTCACATTGAGAGGTGTTTTGTATCACTCAATATTCTCCAGTTTAATATCACTCAAATTGATGGGTTGTATCACTCAATATCCTCCAGCTCAATATCCCTTAGTTCCAAAATCACCCATCACCTGTTTTTTGGGTGAAAGTCATAAATCATCTGACCAGATGGTGATATCAACCTGCTATTGGGTCCATAGTGGGATCCCATGAAACTTTGTAGACATGTAGACAATAAATGTAGCCATACACCTATATGCTACATGGTACAATAGAACAGTCTCACAGATGGATATAATCATTTGACTATAAGGATGCTACATGCAATGTCTCCACTTTGAGGGGCATACATACTGAAACCCTGAAAGTACAAACATGACATCCTTACAATATATCCTTCATATGCCTATGCAATTATGCAATGAGACTTGCATAGCTTTGTGTAATGTTTGCATATTTACTCTTATTCACAATAAGAGTAAGGGATTGTCCTGTCAATGGGACTTGTCAGAGATTACCTAGAACCACAGAATCACTCTGGTGACATAAGAGTGATCCTATAGGCAATACAGAGGAGTGTGGTAGGTGATATGCTTTGCCACTGAGACACTATTGCTAGTGCTCCTCTTAGAGTACTAATAGAACTGTGCTCCTAGAGGTCCTCATGACTACTAGCCACAATGATGAATGATTGTAGGCTATGCATTACTACATACTCTGCACTCCAACTTGTTAGGGCCTGTCCTGTCTTGTAAGTAATGCCAAAGGTCAACTTGTTGGTGACCGATCCTGGAAACTCGCTAAGACCAATCAACTGTTGAGCACAGTCGAGAATGCTTGGTCCCCACATGACCACTCTTATGATGTTGTGACCTTAACACTCAAACATGCCACCAATGGTCAGCTGCATATACTTTTCAAATATGCCTTCCTTCTCATCCCCAGTAGTCTATAACTATGCTAGTTATGATCTGAAGATCTTCTTGCAGTTATAGTTACATATATGATTATTTAACCAGGTTGTGACCTGTGACTGGTCATGCTTGCAACCTTACCTATGCTTTCTTAACCTCTCGTGACCTTAGTAGAACATGCGCCTAGTCACTTTATGACTAAACATACCCTGTACTACAATAGTCTTGTCACTTGGTGACCTCTGTACTTTTCCTTTTCTGTTTTACTTCTTGTACATATGTATATAAAGTCTCACATGTACTTACAGTACTCCAGACTTGATATTGACACACTTTTTGTTTAAGCTTGAGGCCACGACACCCTTTGAGCTTGGAAC
The DNA here is from genome assembly GCA_951802425.1 of Clavaria fumosa. NCBI lineage: Eukaryota > Fungi > Basidiomycota > Agaricomycetes > Agaricales > Clavariaceae > Clavaria > Clavaria fumosa. The sequence goes on along the minus strand of OX637797.1, from coordinate 3,303,319 downwards.
CATTGTGATTGATAGGTCTTGTCTTGCTTGGTGACCTTGATAAACACCAAGACCACTCTGCTTCTCTCTAACTTTGTCCTCTGCACTTGTACAACTTGCACACACCTAAGTATTTCCTTTACTTCATCTTGGTACTGATTCTTCGAACCCTACAGGTTGATCTGTCAGTTGGCAAAGTCATCACCTTCACCGACACATCTCTCGACACTGTCGCGACTACTCACAACATTCTCAACAACACCTCTTTCTCCCACCTCATCTATTTCCTTCTTTACACTTTGTTGGTTGACTTCGCGACCTTCTCAACAATATCTGTTTCTCCCAACTCATCTATTTCTCTTTTGCGCTTTGTTGGTCAACTTCACGACCTTCTCAGTGACATCTCCTCTCTCCAAACTTGTCTTTTTCTGTTCTTATACTTCATCAGACATCTTTGTGACCCTCTGGGACTGAGCATTCTCGACTGTGCTCAACAGTTGACTGGTCTTAGTGAGTTTCCAGGATTGGTCACCAACAAGTTGACCTTTAGTATTACTTATGAGATGGGACAGGCCCTAACAAGCACTAGGAATTGATGGCTGGAGTTCGGAAAATGTCCTGATTTGTATTGCCATGGACAGACAGCTTGTGGCAAGTCCAGGTCTGGAGCAAATGCACACAAGGTGTGCTCGAACAGACCAGAGTTTCAGAGTGGAGTTTCGGATTGGAGGTGCAGATTGGAGGTGTGGATCAGACCTTTGGCTTTTGCAGCAAGGAGCAAGACAGGCAGCGGCACAAAGGGCAAGCAAAGGACCAGTTGTATACATGAGGTTGTTAGTTCAAATATACTGTTAAGATTTGATTCTTTGCTCCAAGAGGGGTAGGGTAGTGTAGAGGAGACAAAAAGGGGGCAAAGGCAAAGCTGGAGTGGAGCAGAGTCTGGTTGGAGTCCGGATCAGAGTTGCGCAAGGACTTCTCCTCTACACAAAAGGAAAGAACTTGAAGGGGGTCAAAGGGTGGGACTATGGCCTCAACTTATGGGTTGTGCCACCATGTGTATACATGTCCCAATTTAACCTTGCTGGTGCTTTGCTTTCCAGGACAAGGAAGGACAGAGTCCAAAGGGAAATCACCCAGAGTCCATCAGAGTCTGCTGGAGTTTTGTGGAACTCATTGGGACTGTTGAGAACAGTGAGGATGAAGTCCCTTAACACACAGACCAAGTGACAAAGACCAGAAATAATGTTAATATTTGAACTTAGGATCATGGAGATACATGGGGGCTTATATGCTACTAGGGTAGGGCATAGGGCAGACTGTGAAACATGAGTATATCAAATATCTACAGTAATTTCACCTGAGGAGTGGGAAACCATAGATGATACATGTAAGGCAAAGAATATGCTCCCAGGGTAATGGGCATTGTCCCATAGGTTGCTAACCATGGACTAGCACCAGGGAACATGCTAGCAGTAAAGTCCATGCAGTCCGAAGGACCGATATTGAAGTCCGACAAAAGTCCAGACCAGACCTTCAGAGTTGGAGTGGACCCAGAGCAGAGTTGGAGCGGAGTGGGATTGGAGATCTTGGAGTCAGAGTGGAGATGTGTCGGAGGTGCATCAGAGGTATTTTGGAGGTATTTTGGAGGTGATTAGGAGGTGATTAGGTGACTGGATAGGGCCGTGACATGCGCCCAACTCAATTCACACAAGTCTGAGCACAGGTGCACAAGTACATTAAGTTAAAAAAAAAAGAAAGAAAAAACTACAGTGTAATAGTGGTCCTTTGACCACTACAGTTCCTTTGACCAAAGGGAGATAGCAAGCACAGTAGCCACATGTCTATTTTGGAAATTAAGTAGGAAAATCATGAGTGTAATGGTGTATATCTTGGGGAAATTTTGAGTGTTTTGGGCCGGAACTGACGTCTTGGCATGTTTTTGTCTCGCTGATGCAAGGTGTTCACAGCACAAATCCACTTTTGGCAGTGGATTTGTGGAACAGGAATTGGTGATAAATTTTTGAAAAAAATGGCTGTGAAAACTACTCTATTTGGCTTTTGGCCTATGCATAATTCATGTCCAGCTGGGCACCTGATGACGAATGTGAAGGCCTTGTTCTCGTTGACTAGATTTAAACATGACAGGTGTGACATGCCCAATTTGGGCACGCGCTTCTCTTCCGATTGCGTTCCTCCTCCTTGGTTCACCCTTGCCAATCTCAGCACAAAATGACAAAACATGCACTGTCAGAGCGTGTCAAGAATCTCAAGCAGCTTCAAGTTAAAGAATCAAAGCTCAAGCTCACAATCTTAGAGTACAAAATGGACCAAGCCAGGCCCAAGGAGAACAGACAAGGAGGCCGTGCAATTGCGAAGAGGTATGGAGTCAACCAGACCACTCTCATCTACCACAAGTAAGAAAATGACACGGTGTATATAGTGAACACTTCGGGAGTTGCCGGTGTTCCCACGCTCGGGCCCCGTGCGTCACGTGATGCGTCCAGGCCCGGGTCACGTGATTTTCTCATTATGTAATCCACCACCCGTTCGGGTCACGTGACTCGTCCACAAACTTCCCGCAACTCTTTTGCGATCCTTTCTTGGCCTTTCCAACCTGCTTATGTAAGCGATCCTGACAGTTGGTGACTGATCTTGGAAACTTGCTAAGACCAATCAACTATTGAGCACAGTCGAGAATGCTCAGTCCTGGAAGGTCGCGAGGACGTTTGAAAGAGTGTAAGGATGGAGATAAACCAATAGAGAAAAAGAAGACATTGCTAAGAAAGTCGCAAAGTTGGTAGACGAAGTGTAGAGAAAGAAAGGGACAAGTTGGGAGAGATGGATAATGCTGAGAAGGTCGCGAAGTCGACCGACGAAGCGTAAAGAAGAGAAATAGACAAGGAGGGAGAAAAAGACGATGTTGAGAGAGTCGCGGGTAGTCACGACGATGTCAAGAGGTATATCAGTGAAGGCGATGACTTTGCCAACCGATAGGAGAACCTATGGGGTTAGAGGAATCAGTACCAAGACAAAATGAAGAGAATACTTAAGTGCACGAGTTGTACGAGCGCAGAGGACAAGTTAGAATAAAGCAAAGGTGTCTTGGCGATCTTGAGGTCACCAAGAGAGACAAGACCTATCAATCATGGTGGTCCCAAGCTCAAACAGCGTAATAGCCTCAAGCTTAAACCAAAGTGTGTTAATATCAAGTCTACAGTATTGTATGTACATGCGAGACTTATATACGTGCGTACAGAGAGTATGACAGAAAAGGAAAAGTACAGAGGTCGCCAAGCAACAGGACTATAGTAGTACAGGGTATGTTTAGTTGTAAAATGACTAGGTGCGTGTTCTACTAAGGTTGCGAGGGGTTAGGAATGCATAGGTAAGGTCACAAAGATGACCTGTCATGGGTCACGACCTAGTTAAATAAGTATATACGTAACTATAACTACGGGGGGATTCTTGGATCATGAGCTATGTAGTTATAGACAGTTGAGGAGAAGAAAGGAACATAATTTGAAGTGTTCGTACAGCTGACTGTTGGTGGTGCATTTGAGCATCAAGGTTGCAAGGTCACAAGAGCGGTCACATGGGTGACGCTAGTGATGCAGGTGATGCAGGTGACTTTGGGCAGGAAGTCACGTGAGTAACGCCAGTAATGCGGTGTAAGGATAATATGTGGTTTAGACAAGGAAACATCACAGATACCAACTATCCAGACATTCTGGGATCCAAGGCAATTGCGTCCGATACGATCCGATAACAATCCGACACCGTCCGATAACATTTGATAAATATCCGATATCGGACTCTCCGGTCTCCAATCCCCCATGATGATCACAGCCCGCAGGTCACACACACTGCCCACGCCTTTCTATTTCATCACTCCAGCATGGTCAGCGCTCAACATACTCACTATTCCATTCCCATTCCCTTATTTCATATACCATGCTGTAAATTTCATATTGTGATCCCTTTCAACCATTCAATCATTTAAACATTTCAACCCTTTTTGCAGTACTTTGCCCATTGTTCCTAGTACCCCTTTGCTGTACCAGCCACACTTTCCTTCAGTTTACGAGTGGTCCGGACATTTGCTAGTTATCGGACATTTCATTCCTCCGAAGCACATGATTCCTTTATGAATTAAGACCCCTATATGACCTTATACACGATGTTGCATTGCCTTCTGTAGCCTCCGGACATTTCCGTAGAACTGGATTTGCTATACTCAGAAAAATGTATATAAGTACGTACCGGACTCTATGGAAAGGCAGTTTTTCCCGACCGTCATCATCTTACTTTGACATTAAAAAAGACTCACCCTTTGTCGTATCTCTCGATTTGCTGGCCTTCGTCGTTGCCGGCCCCTCGAACCTTCGATCCGGACATCGCATTCTATCGGACCCTGCACCGGACACTTCGGACAAATGTATATTCTCACTTTCTAAATTTCTTACACTCAACCTCTATATCCCCCGAGGTTCTGTTTAGTGTCCCTGTTGTGTAACAAGACCCCCTGAAGAACCTGGCCACGAACACCTAGTTGCAGCCAACACCCGTTCAGCCTACTACAATTCTGGAGCCCACCGCGAGGGGGTCGTAACAACGTCTTCACTACAGCCTTTGAGGATTCCCAGAGGCTCCTCCACTTTCCAGCCTCGACGCTCCGAACGCCTGAGAACTCGAAACCCCAATCCGATTACACAACCATCACATTCCGGACCTCCTGGAGAAGTAATTGAAACTTCCCACTTTCTTCCATCAGACATTCCCAGTATTTCATCCATTGTTTACTCCCACATGAGCTTCGCCACCCCGGTTACCTCATTACCACAGATCTTCGAAGAACCACACTCACTGCTCACACCACTACCCCTCGAACTGAACACCTTACAATTTCCAACTGACGAACCACAGAATCCTCTCAACGCCGCACAAGAACTTCCTCACACAGCAATACCAATGGCCAACCAACCGAGATATCCGCTCCGTGGCGCTCACGGGGCCCCCGCCTTTGATGGAGTACCAACCCATCTCAACCAGTATTTTGAGGACATCGACATCGTACTCACAGGCATCAATCCGGACGTTCCGGAAGCCGATTTAATTCGGTACGCAAAGCATTACCTCGACACTGATACCTGTCTCCTCTGGGAGACTCTCTCATCTGACCCAGACCCGGCATGGACCTGGGATACTTTCAAAGCAGCTGTCCGACGTCTTTATCCAGGTTCCGATGGCGGCCGTTTATTTTCCGTCGCTGATTTGGACCGTTTCATATCGGACTCAGCCCATAAAGGAGTTTACACACGCGCAGAACACGGAGAATACTACAGAGACTTTCTCCGAATTACCTCACATTTGATCAGTTCACAGCGCATGTCTACAAACGACAGGAACCAACTTTACATCCTCAGATTTGGGGATCATACAAGATGCCAGATCAAGAGCCGGCTTGCTATTATACTACCCAATCACCATCCGGAGGATCCATACCCCATGAACGAGGTACACGCTGCAGCCAAATTCCTACTTTCTTCGACGTCCCCACACTCTGCCACAACTGATCAATTCTCCGGACCCGTCCGTCTCGCATCTACAGCCCCCAGGAGGGAACCAAAACCAGTGATCAAGAAGGAAGAGTTTGATATGTCCGCAGCCTTGGCAACATTCGCTTCCACAATGGCTTGCCTGGAATCAATTTTATCAGCCCAGTCTCTCGAACAGGCAAAACGCTTCGCCCCCCGAACCACGAATACCCCTACAAATCAGGTGTGTAATTTTTGTTCGGAACCAGGTCATTTCGTTAATGCCTGTCCAAAAGCCCTCGAATACATCAAGTCCGGCAAATGCATTCGGAACACTGAGGGCAGGATTTGCCTGCCTTCCGGACGATATTTGCCAGGCACTATTGCAGGGAACAATCTATCCGAGTGCTTCGACAAGTACTACGCCACCTACCAATCCCAGAATATGCAACCGGCGACAACTGCGGTATTTGAAGCACAGCCGATCGGACCATCTGCTCACCCCCCAGACATGGAAGACGAATTGGACAAGGAAGATAACGAGAGGATCGCGTTGGAAAACATGGTCCGCACCTTTGTAAACGATGTGGCGAAGAAAGTAGATAAGGGCAAAAGGAAAGCGCCCACACCCAGGAATAACAATCCCCAACCATCTAGGTTACCACCCCCACCTGCCGTTGTCATTATGCCGCCCCAGGTCACTCGCCCATCAAAGCCAGAAAGAATCGAACGACCCAACGTCCAATATCATTACCAAGCTCCGATTAAAAATCCGGTCACCGTTCAACAAGTTTTCAATCGCGCACTCGACATTCCTGTCCGCGTGACACCTCATGAGCTACTCGCCATTTCCGGAGATATCCGCAAAAAGATGAAGGATATGGTTACCGCCCGCCGCGTTCCGGTCACCGCGTCCGTCATACAAGATACGCTCTACACAAACATTATGGCCCTGGACACCTCCAACCTTGTTGTAGCTGTCGATGCCGCTCCGCTCCATCGTTGAAGGCATATTGGATAGCCGGATCGCCGCGGAATGCCTTCTCGACCAGGGAAGTTCAATTGTAGCAATGCGGAGAGATGTTTGGGAAAAACTCGGCAACCCACTACACTCCGAAACCGTCATTCACATGGAATCCTCTCATGGCACCATCGCTCCGACGCTCGGACTCATCAAAAATTTCCCTCTACAGATCAGTCCGTGCACATTCCACGTTCAAATGCAAGTGGCAGACACGTTGCCCTGCGAGGTTCTCATTGGATGACCATTCTTTATGTTAACCGGCTCCCAGACAATTGACCATCCCCATGGGGCCCAGGACCTTATTCTAAATGATCCAAACACAGGAGAGTGCATCATAGTGCCAACAAAAGAGCAAATCCCGATCCGCAAAACCTTGAAGAACAAGAAACCACACCCGGATTTTTGAGAGCTGGAGCCTCGAATATCCACAAATCAACGGACTCATCTCCGATTAATGCGGACACAGAAACTATACCCAGATACGAGGCTCCAGCCATTCCTCCTACTTCCATTCACAATTCCTCATCCTCTTCCTTTGTAAATCTAGTTCCTCTCGATCCCCTTCCTTGTATCAGTATCTCGAACGTTTCTCTCAATTCCGTTGATCCCCCAGTCACTGACAGATGTGATCAGCCGCGTCCGAATATCGCATACCCTCTGTACAGCAATCCTCCCGAAATAAATTCCCTGTCCACGGACCCCGTTTTACTGGTTTATTTGGGAAAGAAATATAAGAAAGTCGCGAACCGCATCAATCTGATCAAAGCAACAGTACCCGAAGAATTTCGGATTGTCCGACAATGGCATCCGGACCCACTAGCCAACATACCGATACTTCCAACACACCCACCCGATTTCACCCCTGGTATCCGATATACTCAGGACCAGAAAGACGCGCATAATGCAAACCCCACTGGATTTTTATGGCCGGATGAAGAAAAACTTGTTCACTATCTTATTAAAGCCCAGGAAGATGCCTTCGCTTGGACGGAGACCGAAAAAGGACGATTCGATGCAAAATACTTCAACCCAATTATTATCCCGACAGTCGAACATGTTCCTTGGATCTTCAAAAATATACCGATTCCTCCCGGCATCTACGACAAAGTCCTGAAGGTTATCTGAGACAAGATAGCGGCCGGAGTCTACGAAGAGTCCAACTCCTCCTATCGGTCCCAGTGGTTTTGCATGTTAAAGAAGGACGGAAAGTCTCTCCGACTCGTACATAACCTCCAGCCATTGAACAAAGTCACAATCGGCGACTCCACGGTTCCCCTGATAATGGAAGTTTTTGCGGAATCATTCGCCGGACGCGGATGCTATGGAACTCTCGATTTATTCGTCTCCTTCGATCAACAGTCTCTCGACGAGTGAAGCCGAGACCTTACCACATTTCAAACCCCTCTCGGAGCCAAACAGCTCACTTGCATCCCAATGGGATATACCAACGCAACGCAGATTATGCATGGAGACGTCACGCATATACTACAAGACGAAATTCCACATGTAACCATCCCATTCGTAGACGATGTGGCAATCAAGGGCCCGGAAACCCGATACGAGCTTCCGGACGGCACCTACAAGATGATCCTGGAGAATCCACAAATACGCGGTTTGTTTGGGAACATTTGAATAATGTTAACCAGGTGCTCCAACGAATCAAGAAAGTCGGAGGAACCTTTAATGGCAAGAAAACGACAATCTGCACACCCGAAGCAATCGTTACCGGACACACGTGTACATATGAAGGGCGAATTCTGGATGCTTCCAATGTTCAGCGTATCCGGGACTGGCCTCCATGCGAAACACTCACAGATGTCTGATCATTTTCAGGTGTTTGTGGACTGCTCCGGATGTTCATTAAAAACTACGCCGTACTTGCCCAACCACTCGTCAGACTAACTCATAAGGACGTTCCATTCAAAATTGAAGAAGAAGAGCAAAATTCGATGGACCAACTCAAAAACGCTATAGCCAACTCATCCGCCATTCAACCGATCGATTACCGTTGTGAACGGCCTGTGATCATGGCCGTTGACTCATCCAACATCGCCATTGGCTTTGCACTATTTCAAATTGGAGAAGATGGAGTCCGGTACCCATCTAGATTCGGTTCGATTACCTGGAACGAGTGCGAGGCTCGATACTCCCAAGCAAAAATCGAATATACAGACTGCCCTTCGGTCGTACCGGATATACCTTATCGGTCTTCCGAAATTCACTGTCGAAATGGACGCAAAATTTATTAAGGGTATGCTAAACAATCCGGATATTCAACCAAATGCTGCCATGAATTGATGGATTGCCAGTATACTGCTTTTCGATTTCGACCTTGTTCACATCCCCACAGATAAACATACCAGAGCTGACGGATTATCACGCCGATGTGCCGGACATGGTGAGGAAGACACCGAGTCCGAAGATCATGAAGAGTGGATCGATTGGAGCTATGTGTTCGCTATGGAATACATGAATCGAACACCGAAATCTCACTACCCATCTGATGCACCCCCCTCCGGTCTCGCTCATACTGGCTTCCAACTTCCCACAGGATTGATGCTACTCAACTCGATGGTACCATCCGATGATCCACCAGCCCCCAATAAATCTTCCGCCATTCTTATCCCCCGGTCAGACACAGCCAAGAAAAGAGAAGACCAGATCCGCAAAATTGAATCTTTCCTTCGAAACTCGATCCGTCCACCCGGCATCGACGCAAACCAGTTCCGATGATTAGTCCGCTCTGCATCCAAGTTCTTCATCCTTGATGACAAGCTATGGCGTCGCCGACCTAACGGATGCCACCAGGTAGTACCTCCGGACCACAAACAGCTCACAATTATCATAGAGGCACATGATTCACTTGGCCACAAAGGCGTTTACATAATCCAAACACGTCTCTTAAATCGGTTCTGGTGGCCGATGTTGGATCAAGACGTCAAATGGTTTGTCCGTACTTGTCACCAGTGTCAGACCCGACAGATCCGGAAGATTTTTATTCCACCGATGGTTGCCACCCCGGCCAGTCTTTTCCGTCGAGCGCACATTGACACTATGTTCCTACCCAGGGCTCACGGTTTTCACCTCCTTGTCCATGCCCGATGTTCATTATCTGCATATCCGGAAGCGAGACCGCTACGAAACGAGACCGCCCGACTTCTTGGAACCTTCATATTAGAAGATATATTATGCCGATGGGGAGCAGTAGAAGAGATCATTACGGATAATGGTACCCCATTTATCAAGGCCCTCGATTTCCTCAAGAAACGGTACAGAATCTGTCACATCCGTATCTCCAGATATAACTCCTGCGCTAATGGAGTCATCGAACGTGCCCACCGGTCGGTCTGCGAGTCGTTAATCAAAGCAGCAGACGGAGAAGAATCGAAATGGCCAGATGTGTTACCTTCAGTCATTTGGGCAGAATGAACCACAATCCAACGATCCACCGGTCACTCTCCATTTTACATCGCACACAGCATTGAACCGCTTTTCCCCTTCGACATAGCCGAAGCAACATATTTAATTCCGACCGCCGATGCCCCAATGACCACTCTGGAACTAATAGCCCTCCGTGCCTGCCAACTACAAAAATGGGAAGAAGATCTAGCGACAATCGCCGATAAAGTACTCGCTGCCCGAAAACAATCCGTCAAGCAGTTCATAGACGCACACCGGAACTCCATCATCGACTACAATTTCAAACCCGGATCACTGGTATTGATCCGTAATTCGGCCGTAGAAATGGAACTAAATCGGAAGACAAAACCACGATTCTTCGGACCGATGATCGTTGTCCGCCGAACTCAATACGGCGCAGATATTCTCTCGGGACTCGACGGCACCGTCTCAAAGATCCACTATGCAGCTTTCCGCATTATTCCCTACTATCCGCAGTCGCAAACATCGATTCCGGTCACATCTATCATCAACCAGACGACGGAGATAAACGAGGACATCTCGTGCTATCAAATACACGAGGCTCCACATAACTCCATCGATACCAGAGATGGGGAAACCCAAGCTGCTGAACTATCCGATGAATCCGACAATGAAGCCGCTGATACCGACGCTCCGGAAACTCGTCCGCAACACTCCGGAACAACCCGAAAACTTCGGCCTCGCCATTAAGCATCTTTCTCTATTGTATCCTTTATTTTCCTATAATTTTCATTGATTTGATCGACACCCAAACGTTCAAAAAAAATATAAAAAAATAAAAAAATGTTCTTTTAACCTTTTCCTTACACCCTCGCCCTCTAACTCACTTTTCCCACACAACATTCCACTCCATTCAAAAAAGAAAACACAAAACATTTACACTGTAAATGACTCGCCGAGAAGGAGCATCCGGAGAAGCTCCGCCCCAGCCTTCACCTGATCCGCCCCCCTCTCCATCATCTCGAGCGCTCTCTCCAGCGCCTTCCGTCCGGACACCCCTGGCGCCGTCTCCCGCTCCTTTCCCTTCTGGCTAGAACCCGCCTCCGCCTTCCTCCTCTTCGCTGACGGCTCCTCCACCAGCTCCACGCTGTCATCCTCAATTTCATCCTCCTCCTCCTCCTCCTCTGGTGTTGTCTCCTCACGAACCGGTGCCCGCGTCGCACCTCGCCTCGGCCTCTTGCCTCCGGTCGCCTCCGTCGCCTTCGGACCTGCTCCGCTCCGTTAGCCAACACGGATCTGATACCCCCTTGACTTACCCCCGGTGCCGGACACCGCCGCCTTCTCTGTTTTCACTCCTGAAACATACTTATCATTTGTCTCAGCATGGAAATAAAAAGAATATTACTTACCTCGCACAGCCGATAAGCTGCACGACACCTTGTACGTCCGGCACCACCGGCACGCTATCCCCTCCACTCCGTAACATGCGCGCCACTTCCAGGCGCACTCCTCACATCCCGGATTGTGTTCCTATTCATTAGATCAGACACCTAAAACCTTCACACATTTTAATCGACCACTTACCTTATCTCCAGGCTGCCGCGCAGCCCGGGATTTTATATCAGCCCCCGCCCCGCTTCTCCTCCCTCGCCCCCGCTCCGCCGCCTTCCGCCTCGCGATCTCCACCCACACCGGAGTCGCCGTCATCCGCCCGCCCACCCGAGGCTCCAACGTGAGGGGCACCTCCACCGTCTGCTGGCCCCCCACGGCCACCGCACTCATGGCTGCCGCTTCGATAACACCGATGGGCGTCACCCCGTCGGTTCCCCACACGGTCTGATGACCGTCCCGATCCTATGCCATTGCCACCCGCACCTCTCCTGTCTCCACCTCTGCAGTTGCCACCTCGTCTGCATGCAGCTCCGCGATGTCCTGCGATACCATTGTTGTTGCCGCCACCGCCGCAGCGGGCTCATCCGCTCCTGTCGTTGCTGTTGCTGCCGCCGCCGCCCCGCCGTCATCGTCGCTGTCACTGATCACGATGAGGCGCGCCCTCTTCTCGGCAGCTCTCGTCGCCTCCGTCCGCCTCTCCTCCGCCTCCGCCTCCGCTGCAACCCTCTCGGCGGCCGCCCTCTCCTCGTCCGCACGTTCCTGTTCGGCTTCGGCCTCCTCCTGTTTCCTCGTCCACTCGGTGGTCCATTTGTCCCCGCGGAGCCTTCGCCACTTTTTGAGCCTTCTCGCGATGAGGACGAGTCCTTCGTCCACCTCCACGTCATCGTCGATTGCGGCAATGTAGCCGGCAAGGAAATCATCCTGAAAACTTGTCAGTGCAAAGTGAAAAAGAAAGAAAGAAACACCACGTACCGCATCACCCCCATACATCTGCACCCACTCCGCATACCCACTGTCCTGCCCCCGCTCTGGCAATTCCTCACCCGGCGCCATGGCCCGTGCCTCCGTCATTGCCTGAGCCGTGTTCCGGAAAACGAGAGTGTCGAAGTTTTCCATTTTTTTCAGATGGATGATGTGTTGCTGTTATTGGAGAACACACAAGTGCGTGTTTGGACCTATGTGCACCCACACAACACGTACTTCACGATCAACAAACGATTATTTGGCCTTGTTTGGTCACAACTGAGGGCAGTTGCATTTTCAGCCCACGGGAGAATGTAAGGATAATATGTGGTTTAGACAAGGAAACATCACAGATACCAACTATCTGGACATTCTGGGATCCAAGGCAATTGCGTCCAATACAATCCAATAACAATCCGACACCGTCCGATAAATATCCGATATCGGACTCTCCAGTCTCCAATCCCCCATGACGATCACAGCCTGCAGGTCACACACACTGCCCACGCCTTTCTATTTCATCACTCCAGCATGGTCAGCACTCAACATACTCACTATTCCATTCCCATTCCCTTATTTCATATACCATGCTGTAAATTTCATATTGTGATCCCTTTCAACCATTCAATCATTTATACATTTCAACCCTTTTTGCAGTACTTTGCCCATTGTTCCTAGTACCCCTTTGCTGTACCAGCCACACTTTCCTTCAGTTTACGAGTGGTCCGGACATTTCATTCCTCCAAAGCACATGATTCCTTTACAAATTAAGACCCCTATATGACCTTATACACGATGTCGCATTGCCTTCTGTAGCCTCCGGACATTTCCGTAGAACTGGATTTGCTATACTCAGAAAAATGTATATAAGTACGTACCGGACTCTATGGAAAGGCAGTTTTTCCCGACCGTCATCATCTTACTTTGACATTAAAAAAGACTCACCCTTTGTCGTATCTCTCGATTTGCTGGCCTTCGTCGTCACCGGCCCCTCGAACCTTCGATCCAGACATTGCATTCTATCGGACCCCACACCGGACACTTCGGACAAATGTATATTCTCACTTTCTAAATTTCTTACACTCAACCTCTATATCCTCCGAGGTTCTGTTTAGTGTCCCTGTTGTGTAACAAGACCCCCTGAAGAACCTGGCCGCGAACACCTAGTTGCAGCCAACACCTGTTCAGCCTACTACAGCGGGTAATGGCCGTAACACTGGTAACATATTGGCACTCTGGGGTGCCACATGGCAAGTCACGTGCTGGCGGAAGAAGACGTGCAGCGGTGTGTCGTGCATGGAATTGGTGGGTCCGGGCAGAGTATGCGCATGGAGTGAGGTAGTAGGAGGTGTCGCGAGTATGGCATGGTGTTCGCGAGTGTTGTGTGAGTGTAGGGGAGGTTGGAGAGGCTTCCGGAAGGGGACAGCAGGTTCTGGGAGTGTGTAAAGGGGTTCGTGAGGTTGTAGAGGGCCATCGGGAGGTTCGTAGATGTTGGTAAAGTTGGTTTGGGTAGGGGAAAAATGAATGGGTCCTGACAATGTGCCCACCATCAGTGAATTCAATTCTAAGAAACAGAAACTATCAGTCGCAGAAGAACAAGTCCTTGTTGGCTTCATTCAAGCGTCTGCTGATCACGGTTTTCCACTTTCCCATCAAGCAATTCAATCTTATGCAAATGCAGTCATTACAAGTCGCGAGGGAGGTACAGACCCAGTTGGCAAGCAATGGGTCTTCCGTTTCTTGGACCGACATCATGAAAAACTCCAGACACACTGGAGCAAGCCCTTAGATATGCAGAGGGCGAAATCACTGAATCCTGAAGCTGTCAAATCCTGGTTTGACCTTGTCAAGAAGTACATTGTTGATCTCAGCATTCCCCCAGAAAATATCTACGGGATGGACAAGAGTGGATTCCCACCAGCTAATCAAGGCCCTGAACGTGTTATTGGCCAGCGAGGCACAAAGACCCAACATAAGCAAGGCAGTGCTGACCAGGAGAATGTTACTGCACTTGTTACAATCTGTGCTGATGGCACAGCTCTGACACCGATGATCATCTACAAAGGACAAAATTTCATGTCAAAGTGGGGTCAAGACAACATAGCACGAGCGACGTACGTGCAAGTCCAAGCCAAACTACAGCCACTAACTTTTGTCCAGGATCTCCCACTCCCCAAATGGTTGGACAGATGGGGCGCATGCACTAGAATGGATCCAGAAAGTCTTCAATCCACAGACCAAAGAGAAAGGATTCACCAACAAACCACGAATTTTGCTACTTGATGGGCATAGCTCCCATCACACCATTGATGTTGTGCAGTTTGCTCAGGCTAACAATATCATTCTGCTGGCCTATCCACCACACTGCACTCACGCTTTGCAAGGCCTTGATGTTGCTTGCTTCGCAAAGATGAAGGCAGTCTGGAAGAATGAGATAAATGCCTTTGAGGAGAAGAATAGGAGACCGGTTGGGAAGAGCGACTTCACCAGCATATTTGGGAAGGCATATCTCAAGGCATTCAATATGGAGACGGTTTTGGCAGCATTCCGTGCTACGGGCATCCATCCATTTGATCCCAGAATGATAACAGTGGGCCAGATGAAACTGAGCATCCCTCACTCTATGAGGGGCAGTTTTCCTCTGCCACAAAGCAGCCCTGTGAGGCGCATCATGGCGGCTTTCTGGGCTCAGCGATATGATGAAGAAGAGGACTCTGACGCACCAACAATCTCAACTCAGCCAATAGAAAACAAGGAACTCACATCCCCCACACTGCTGCATCACCATCCAAGGGATACGGACATTGATCCCACTCTGACTGTGGCTTCAAAGTGCATCAAGTTGCTCTCAGAGACGCTCCATGCAACATCCACTGGTTCTATCCTCGTATCACAAGCACCGATGAGGGCCATTGACAACGTACCTGCACCTGTTCTTGAGGCTCCCCCAGACCTTCCAGAACCAGACTGGACGCTGGCAGAACTGCCAACAGAATACATCAGCTGCAACACACTAGAGAAGCATGTCACAGAACTCCGCAAAAATCTCAAACTTGCCCATTCACACATTCATGCCCGAGACTCGATGCTTGAGAGACAATCTGCACAGCTGATCTTCCAGCACATGTTCCTGGACAAGCAAAATGAGGCCTTGAATAGCAAGCAGAACCGGAAGAAGGATGACCGTACCATGCTCTTTGATGGCAAGGCTGTGGCATTGACTGCTGATGAGTTTGAGGAGAAATTGAGGACAGTGGCACAGCGGAAGGCAGAGGAGGCTGCCGAGAAGGAACAGAGGGCAATAAACAGGGCTACAAGGAAGAATGCAAGGTCAGCAATCAATGCCCAATGGGACGAGTTGAAGGCCGCACATGCAGCTGCGATTTTAGCCTGGGAGGCTGAGTGTGCACACCTGACAGAAGAAGGCATTGCAAAGCAGAATTTGCCCCCAGAGCCGGTGTGACCAAAGAAGCCAATGCTTCCTGATGATGTTGGACAAGTGGGGGAGTTGCATGGAGATGAGGCTGACAAGAGCCTGTGACAGATGTCACATGTCACATGTGACATCACACTGGTCAAAGGAACGATGAAATGTGACTTTTCAATGCTGCCAGCTCACATTGAGATTTAAAAGACTTTGCTGCTGGTAGTAATAATTCCTTAATTTTGTGGGACATGTAGAAAGCATTTAAATTGGTCAGTGAAAAAATATGGGCAATAAATATTGACATCACATGGAGAAAATAATAATTCAAAGTTGTGGTCAAGGGAACAGTATTACACTGTATGTACTTCTATGCAGGCAACTTGTCATTGCCTGTGGTTGTGTGAGGACAGCCACACCAGGCCAACTACTGGTGCTTAAGACTACTCAGCCAAAAGGCCACAATACTCAATCCAGATTGAGTATGCCAGTTGGTCCTTATATAGCACATGTAATGTCACTCTCCCATCCTGTATGGGTCATGACAGGTTGCTTTCTCCGCTGGAGCCAGCCCCAGCTCCAATCCCTTCCCCGCACCCACTTCCACTCCTCCACTTTCTGTCTTGCCTGTTCCACCTCCTCCGCCTCCCTCTGCACTTGCTCCTCTGCCTCCTTCCAAACCCGCTCTGCTTCCTCCACCTCCTGCCTTCTCTGCTCCTCCGCCTCTTTCTCCCTCCATGTCTGCTCCACCTGCAATGCCTCTATCTCTGCCTGCAGCTTTTGAAAATTTATTTCTAAGTCATTTCCATCATCTGCCATGCTGTTATGGATCTGGTACTGGATGCAGTCAGAAATGAGTCACTGAGAGTCAGGATGACTCAGACAGGTCCTCAATTCCTTATGCAGTTGGTCTACAGGACTAGTAGATCCTCCAGTTCCATACCTTCCTGCTAACAGTATTGAAACCAACACTGCTAGCATGTCAGGATCACTTACATAAGCACATGAGAAAGGTCAGGATGGGATTACAAAAGAGTTGTGGGAAAATCACGGGAAAGTCACATGATCAGAACAGTTGCCGGATTACATAATGGCGCGTCACGTGACCAAGGCCTCGGGCGCATCACGTGACGTTTGGGTCCGAGCATGGGAAAACTGGCAACGCCCGAACCGTCCACTATATATACTACAACTTTTTCTGTCTTATACCCTTTTCCCCTTATGTTAGTATTGTCATCATCGACCTTACATTAAGTTGTGTGAACCATGAGACTAAGTCTGACACAATACTAACATCAACCCCTGTCCGCCCTAGCCCCATGTCCTAACCCAGCTAGCCTGGACCCCTGTCTCAAACTGTCACACTCTGTGACAGCTTATCCCCCTCATCCTCTTTCTCTTTACCCTGCCCACGGTGTGCAACAGAACCGTGTGAAATTTTTACTGTGTGTAGATACACATGACCAGACCCAGAGGAAGTCTACTGTGACTCTCCCCAAGAGATACCGAGTGCCAAAGGCCCGGAACTTTGCTTTACAGCTACATACCAGTGAATTGTGTAGTGTACAGGGCACAGAAAGGCCCTATACATAGTTTTTCTGTAGTTTCCTGGTCCAGTGGACAGGGCCCTTGCTCTGTGACCATTGTCAGAAGGGCACATGGGCAACTCACTAGGAGTTGTGGAGTGACCACCTGGGACACCATTCGGGCCCCACACTAGCAACAAGTTTTATAGAATAAGAGTTCTATAAGTACCTAGATACATAGAGAGCAGCCTGAGAGGACAGGACTGCTAAGAGATTGAAGAAATCCTGAGTGCCTGAGGCCCGGAATTTTATTTACAGCATCTGCGTTCAAGACCGGGTCAAGCCCAGCTCCCCCCCGATTCCCCCATTACTGACGTCCCCGAAACCCCATCACCACCACCAGGGTCTGTGATGGCTGACCACATTGCCCCGCCTGCAGCCCAACCAATAAGGCTTGACTTATCTGTTGCCCCCTTCGATGGGCAGAAAAAGAATTTCTGCACATTCCTCTGTTCGCTTCGCCTCCAGTTTATGGCGAATCTGGTTATCTATGCCACGGACCCAGCAAAGGTCCTCTACACCCTCAGCAAGATCACTGGGGATGGGTTTGCCACTGAGTGGGCAAATATGAAGGGAGAAGAGATCCTGGGAAATGATGAGGCTGGATCCTGGGTAGACTTTGTGGAGGAGATGAAACAGGCATTTGATGACCCAAATGACTGTGTGACTGCCCTCGCAGACATTGCGAGGCTGAAACAGGCCTCTGTGACAGCCCCAGAGTTCTTTGCAAAGTTCGAGACACTGTTCCGCTGAGCAGGAATGGCTGAGGCAGCTGATTCAGATATCTTTGTTCACTGGCTAGAGTTGAACCTGAGTAGGAGATTGGTGGGGAAGATCTATAGCGTCTCACCGATGCCCGAGACCTATGTGGAGTGGAAGGCACTAGCAGAAAAACTTGATGCCCAGCAGCACCGCCTTGATGGAGTCATTGCGCAGCAGAATTCTGTCTGCCCAGCTCTGCCCATAGCCAGCTGACCCCTCCCCCAACCAACCCGCTTCACCACAGCCCCTCGCCCCTTCCTGGCCCAGCCACAGGCCCGCACCCCTGCCCCTCCCGTCATGCCGCATCCCGCCGGTGCTGGTGATGCCATGTTGGTCGATCATGCACATGCCCCTGGAGTAGGACACGCCTGTTTCCGATGTGGCCAAGCTGGCCACATGGTGAGAGACTGTCTCCTCCCAGACACATGCCCACAGATCCCGAGGCCGCAGGTCCGTGCCGTGGAAAGCCAGGCACGAAGTGCTGAGGACTACGAGAATCAGATTGCTTTGCTCTTAGACCATGTGGCGTTGTTGGAGAGAGAGAAGAGGGCTCCTACTGAGGAACTGGATTTTGGAGACAAGGCCCAGTGAGTCCGAACTGGCATCTCAAGAGTAGTCACCCCAGCCCCCCTTCCATCCCTGTGTCTGCAGTGAGTATACCCAAATATACAATCTTGCAGCGGAGACATACCCAAATTGAGGCTGAGGAGAAGGACAAAGTGGAAACAGAAACCGCTGATAATGAAATACTGCAAAAGGAAAGGGTGGCTAGCAGGAAAGCAGAGCCGATTAAGCGCCTTGTGGAGGTGCTGAAAGACTCCCTGATACACACCCCCTGAGAGCTCTCTATCCAGGTGCACCTGGAAGCTCTCAGCACTGGCAGGGGGGCAACCACGAAAGCCCTTGTCGATTCAGGCTGCACCAACTGCTTTATGGACTTGGAGTGGGCTAGAAAAGTGGGATTAGAGCCATCCCCCCTGTTGAACTCAATCACCATGTACAATGTGGATGGGACACAGAACAGGGATGGCAAGATCCAGTATGGGATAGAGCTGCTTGTGACAGTTGGCGATCACCGGGAACGGATCCACTTCCTGCTAGGGAAGACCCAGTCCCACATGGTGATCCTTGGGCATGATTGGTTAAAACATCATAACCCAGAGATCGACTGGGCAAAAGCTGAAGTAAAGCTCACTCGCTGCCCCCATGCCTGTGCCTCTCCCCTGTACAGCCGCCCGACGCCTAAACGAGCCCCTGCACCCCCGAAAACGAGTACCCTGGCCTCCACCAGTATTCCGGACACCCATTTTCCCAATGCTGGCCCCACACCTGATTGGCCCAGTCTCCACCCCACAGTCTTTAGTGAAGCAAAGTGGGATGAGCTCCCCTGCTCCCGCCCTAACTTTGACATTAAAATCGAGTTCAAAACTGATCCTGGGCACCTCTCCACCAAGCTGCACTCACTAACACGGGCAGAGATGGTGGAGATGAACTGATGGGTGGATGAGCAGTTAGCATCTGGACATATCCGACCCTCGAAATCCCCGTATGCAAGCCCGTTCTTCTTCAAACATGAGAAGGACAAGCTGCGGCCGATTATCGACTACTCGAGGCTAAACGCGCATCTGATCAAAGACAAATACCCCCTCCCACACATCAGAGACACAGTGGATGTGCTTAAGGGAGCGTCTATCTACTCCAAGATAGTGTCAGGACCCATCCATTTTTCCTCAACCTAACAACTCTATCACCACTCATGGACCTCCCGACGTTCCCCTACCACCTCGCGAACCCCCCTACACTCTTCTGAAACCCGCTATCAACTTCCGAACACCTCTCAGGCCTCCATCATCTCCTCACGACACTCGCAATCATACCACCATACTCACGTCACCTCCCGCCACCTCACCTTATGCATACTCACCGCCGAACCCACTATTCGATGCTCAACACGCTCTTACATGACTCCTGCAGCGGCACGTGACTTGCTGCACGGCACACCGGCACTACTCGCGTTACTCGCGTTACCAGCATCACTCACGTGACATACCGCCCAAAGACCGCCCAAGGTCACCTGCCTCACCAGCGCTGTCCACGTGACCACTCGCCTGACCGCGCGACCTTAACGATGAAATGTGCCACTGGTGGTCAAGCTGTGTATCCTTTCAAATTATGTTCTCCCTTCTTCTTCTCAGTCGTCTATAACTGCATTAGCCCTGGACCAAGCCCCTCTGCCCAGTCGTAGTTACACATATGCTTATTTAGTTAGGTCGCGACCCATGACCGGTCATGTCCGCGACCTTACCTATGCCTAGTTTACCCCTCGCGATCTTAGTAGAACACGCGCACGGTCACTCTACGACTAGTTATACCCCGTACTACTATAGTCTTGTCGCCTGGCGCTCTCTGTACTTTCCCTTTCTCGTCATACTCCCTGTACGTACGTATATATAAGTCTCGCATGTACTTACTGTAGGACAGACTTGATATTGACACACATTGGTTTAAGCTTGAGGCTAGTATGCCCTTTGAGCTTGGAACCACCATGATTGATAGGTCTTGTCTCTCTTGGTGACCACAAGATTGCCAAGACACACTCTACTCTGTTCTAACTCGCCCTCTGCACTCCTACAACTCGCGCGATCTAAGTATTCTCTATTATTCGTCTTGGTACTGATCTTGGAACCCTACAGGTTCACCCGTCGGTTGGCAAAGTCATCGCCTTCACCGACACATTTCTCAACACCATCGCGACCACCGCAATCCTTCCAACATTCTCTATTTCTTTCACCTCGTCTTTTTCCTTCTCTATGCTTCATCGGTCGACCTCGCAACCTTCTCAGCATTATCACTTTCTCCCACCTCGTCTATTCCTTTCTTCACGCTTCATCAGTCGACTTCACAACCCTCTCAGCGTCACCCATTTCCCCCCTCCTCGTCAATTTCCTCCTTTACACTTCGTCTACCGACTTTGCGACCTTCCCAACGACGTCTTCCTCCTCTATACTTGTCTTTCTTCACTCTTACATCTTCTCAGACATCTTCGCGACCTTCCGGGACCGAGCATTCTCGACTGTGCTCAACAGTTGATTGGTCTTAGCGAGTTTCCAGCATAGGTCACCAACAAGTTGATCTCCGGCACTACTATCGAGATGGGACAGGCCCTAACAGATAGATGCAAAGGGTGGCTTCCCCTCGATGCAGGTTTGGCCAGAACACCAGCACCGTTGTGCTTTCCTAACACCTCGTGGACTCTTTGAACCAGCCGTCATGTGGTTTGGGCTACAGAATGCACCTGCAACCTTTCAGCACTTCATGAATCATGTGCTGAGGGAGGAGATTGCAGGAGGACATGTCCGGGCCTATGTTGACGATGTCATAGTGTTTGCAGAGGACTTGGCTACTCACTGGTACTGGATGGATTGAGTTTTGGAGAAGTTTGGAAAGAACAGGTTGTGCCTCAGACTCAGTAAATGCGAGTTTGAAAAAAGTGAGATCATCTTCCTTGGGATGAAGATCTCTCACAACTGCTTGGAACACGATCCGGCGAAGGGTGAAGCAGTGCGGAACTGGCCATGACCTAGGAATGTGAAGGAGGTGCAGAGGTTTAATGGGATGCTGAACTACCTACATCGGCACATCCCAAATCTCTCAGCCTGAGCCAAACCCTTATTCCGGCTGACTGGGAAGGTTCCATGGAAATGGGAAGCAGAGGAGGAAAAGGCCTTCCAGAACCTCCGCCTAGCACTAGTATCGGCACCTGTCTTGGCTCTACTACAAGACAAAGGGAGGTGGAAGGTAGAAACAGACACGAGTAACCTAGCGACTGGTGGAGTGCTCTCGCAGCAGCAGGTGGATGGGACCTGGAAAGTGGTGGACTACATCTCCCAAGCCCTCACTGCAGCTGAGAAGAATTACGACATGTATGACAAAGAGTTCTTGGCAGTAATCCAGGCACTTTGTGAGTGGCGGGCATACCTCATCAGAGTGGAAGAGACGATTGAGATCTGGACAGACCACGCAAACCTTCAGTACTTCCGAAAACCCCAGAAGCTGAAGCCGAGGCAGGTCCGTTGAGTTGGCGAGCTCCAGTGCTTTGACTTCGAGATCAAGTACCGCACTGGAAAATCAAACACAAAGGCAGATGCACTCTCGCGGAGGCCAGACTATGGAGAAATGGTGGAGGAGGATGCACCAGTGCAAGTCTTCCCAGAAGTGGAGACCTGCACGTCATTCACGTCAGAAATGGAGACGCTGCTCCAGAAAAATAGCGCAGTACATGTGCAGAAGCCAGAAGAGCTGGATGATGAGTGGACGAGAGATCGAATGGGACTCAAAAATTACCTGGGTGCCCCCAGAGGCACGCGAGGCAGTGCTTGCCTTCGAGCATGACCTTCCCATCACTGGTCACCCAGGCCCCCGGAAGCTGAGAGCAGCGTTGCTGAGGTCCTACTGGTGGGTGGGGATGGTGAAGGACTCAGATCAGTATGCAGGAGGGTGTCAGATGTGCCAGAAAGTGAAGCCTGACCGCACTAGGCGTGCCGCTCCGCTCCACCCTCACCCTGTGCCCAAAGGGCCTTGGGCAGTGATCTCTTGGGACATTGTGGGCCCTTTCCCCCTCTCCCGTGGGCACAACGCCATCCTGGTCATTGTGGACAAGTTCACAGAGCGGACCCTCATCGAGGCTATCGGCCTTGACCTCACTGGACTTGGTGCTGCTCATATCCTCCGAGACCGGGTCTTCCGTGACCATGGAGTTCTGCAGAAAGTTGTGAGTGACTGGGGCACACAGTTTGTGTCTAAGTTTATGAAGGAGTTTTATGGGATGATTGGGGTTAAGGCAAACCCGAGTACAGCCTTCCACCCCCAGACAGATGGACAGACAGAACGGGTCAACCAAGAGGTTGAGGTGTATCTCCAGGCCTATGTGGACCACCTACAGGATGATTGGGCAGAATGGCTGTCTACTGCTGAGTTCGTGCTCAATAACCGTGAGCATTCAGCCACTGGATTCACGCCCTTCTACCTAGAATATGGCTGGCACCCATGGAATGGTGGAATTCGGCCACCCTCGGAGGTGAATCCTGCAGCAGATGAGTGGATGGCCAAACTCACAGAGTCTCGGAGAGCAGCCAGGGAAGCGATGGGGAAAGCGGCAGATGCGATGAAGACCAGCTATGATAAAGGAAAGCAGCTGAGTCGGAAATACTCGAAGGGAGACTTAGTCTGGTTGGACACACAGAACCTAAAAATGGATCGACCCTCCAAGAAGCTTGACAACAAGCGGGCTGGACCCTTCATGGTTGAGGAAAAGGTTGGACCAGCAGCGTACCGGCTCAAGCTCCCTGAGCATGGCACATTCATTGGGTCTTCAACGAGCTGCTA
This sequence comes from Clavaria fumosa, assembly GCA_951802425.1. Lineage (NCBI taxonomy): Eukaryota > Fungi > Basidiomycota > Agaricomycetes > Agaricales > Clavariaceae > Clavaria > Clavaria fumosa. Next base: position 3,279,889 of record OX637797.1, on the reverse strand, counting down.
CTCACTCCATATATTGCGCCCTCTTTCCTTTCTCAGAGTCTACCTCTGCCCCCCCCTCCCACGATTGATGATGACCACTTGGAGTATAAAGTTGAAGCCATTCTTGATGTCAAAAAGGTGGGATGTGGGGTGAAGTACCTGGTGAAATGGTTGGGGTACCCTGTGGAGGAGAACACTTGGGAACCTCGTTGCAACCTCACTAACGTCACGCTGTTGCTCCGAGACTTTTTCCAGCAACACCCTGACAAGGCGAAGTTAGCAGGTCGGGACGCCCAGCCTTAAGAGGGGGGTGATGTCAGGATTGCTTACATAAGCACATAAGAAAGGTCAGGATGGGATTACAAAAGAGTTGTGGGAAAATCACAGGAAAGTCACATGATCAGAATGGTCGCCGGATTACATAATGGCACGTCACGTGACCCAGGCCTCGGGCGCATCACGTGACGTTTGGGTCCGAGCGTGGGAAAACTGGCAATGCCCGAACTGTCCGCTATATATACTACGACTTTTTCTGTCTTATACCCTTTTCCCCTTATGTTAGTATCGTCATCATCGACCTTACGTTAAGTTGTGTGAACCGTGAGACTAAGTCTGACATAGCAAGGCATTGCTTTGGGCAGATATTATTATTATTAGTTAGTAACCTAAGTCACAACATCCCATGGGCTTAGCCATTGACCCCCATGGTCTGCCTCAACCTGGTATCACCCCACAGATTGATACCATGGCTCAATGACTGACCACTCCATAGGTATTGCACACTTAAGCCAAATCAATGTACATAGGTCAAAATAGATCAGTGAATACACAGCTAACTAGACACAGGAGAAACAAGCTAAAGGGTTCATGAGATTCTCCTGGTCTTGTAGACCATTCTACCTCTATAAACCTCTGCCTAATTCTCAGTACTTGGCTAGTTATTCACTACTTACTCTGATGAATACACTGGTACATTGTACAGTAGAACACCTTGTACCCTATACCAAAATATTCATAACTCGCTCAATACTTACTGCGCCGAGGGGAGCCGGCACAGGGTGGCTCATCTGAAGCCTGTACCCAAAGGTACCCAGATCACTTGACTAGACTAAGTCCTTAGTTGGCAGATACTACATTTAGCTTAACTAGACCCTGTCCATAGTTTAGCTAAATATGTCCTTAGCTCCATGGGGAGCTAGACTCAGACTTAGTCCTCTTAGAGGATAGTGTAATCGATGTATGGGTAGGTAATGATGCCTGGAACGCGAGGTTCCGTTGGCTATTTATACTCAAATTTGCATATCTACTACATTTGGAAAGATTCAACATAGCTCCTTAACTAGTAATCCTAACATACCTTTTAAGGACTCTAAATTAAGGAGAATTCACTGGCTTTACATATCAGGCAAGATCATAATTATATCTCATGTCCTCATTGAGATATTCCTTCTCGAAGGTTCTACATATTCTAGAAATAATCAAAATGAGTCATGATGACTCATTTCTTGGGTCCCGGTCGTCGGGGATTGTGGGGAAGGACCCCACGATTACCCCCGATCGCTTCTACGACGTTCCGCGACTTTCCACGACTTTCCGCGACGTTCCTGGCCTTGATCGCGTCGTTATCTCATCTATACTTCCTCTGTTTCCTCTTATCTCCCCCAGACTAGTCATAATTAAGCGTACTAACCCTATTTAGCATGTGTTTCAGCTGTATTCTATGCCAAATACATGCTAGTAACACCCTAGTACAAAAGGAGACAAGGGGAGGGCTGAGGGACTGCACACAAAGGTCGCGAGTGCACAGTCTGCTTGTGAGGATGACTAGTCCATATCTGGAAGTGCGGCAGCATCGGCCATCACTGCTGATCACTGCCCTCACCACCATGAGAACTGGGCCGAACTGTTGGTCCTCGATCACTCGATCAAGGTCCAATCATGATCAGGACTGCCCCACAATGCCAGAGTGGTGCCAAACTCGCACCAGCGAGTTCGCGACCCTGTAGCTCAGCCGCAAGTGCTCCGCGTCTCTCGTAAACTCGCGGGTATGACCTTACAGACCTTTCCGACATTTCTGTCTGTTCAGACCTTTCATTTAAAACCTCCCTTTAGCGCTATTTTAGTAATACTAGAGTATGGCCTAAACAGCAGTAGAACCAGCCTGAGCGAGTGAATAACAGTTACTTCCTTTTGATTTTATGCATATAAGGGTAAACGAGCAGTGGGAATTCAATGGTAAAAACCGTTTGTTTGTGCGGTTCTTCGTTCTTGCTGTAGAACCATTTCTTTCCATCCTAGTACCACTTTCCATAGCTTATGTCATATTGGGAGTAAGTTTACATGGGTGAGTAGTACAGTATGGGTAAAGGACCTAGAAAGAGCATAGGAATGTATTGAAGAGATGCATAATTGCCTGGATCATCTGTTCAAGGGGCTAAGTACTATAGGTACTCAAGTACCCTAACACATGCCTGATGATGGTGCAGGTTGTTGGGGACAGATTCCAGGGGTTGGACAGGAGTTGGTCAGGAGTTGGTTGGGAGTTGGTTGGACTTAGCACAACTGGCATAGGAGATGGAGGGCAAGGGTCAGATTAGACATTATACAATTTACAAGGTGGTGGGTGGAAAGGACAGAAGTGCAGGAATGGATGGAGGGATGGGAGATGGGGGTCGGACAGGATATGGGTACAGGGGTGACGAGGTTGTACGGGGGTGTACAAGAGTGGTATCTGGACTGCTGAATACTCTATGAAGTAGTTGAGTATATATACTATGGATCTGGGGCATTTCCAGCAACCCAGAGTACTGACAGTAGCTATGGAGAATGTCCCAGAGATACATTGCAGGACTTGATACAGGACAATGGGAATTGCAATGGGGATCAGTATCCTGATCCAGAGGTCAGATGCTACTACCATCAGGTTGGTAGCTACACTGCCAAGCAACTGTGTGGATTGTTCAGTTTCCACACTTGGAGTTCATTGCTGGTGAGTAACCATGGATGTTGGTTCATGACAGTCAGGAAGTTGGGCTTGGGATTTGGAGATTGGGATCAGGATTGGGATCAGGACAGCCACTTGGGGAACTATCCCTGGAAGTGGGTTTGGTGCTTGCCCTACATGTGGGGCAGGTACCCTCCAATGCTGAGGCACCAGAGTGGGAGTTTGGAGATCTGGGTCCAGAGATCAGAAGTTGGGGGCCAGAGATAGGAAGTCCAGGACTGGAGATAGTGTTTCCAGTCTGGACCCAAAGGGAGCAGCACAGATGTGACAGTGCCTCTGTCATGGGAAGAATGACAAAGTCAATTATATAAACAAGGCAAACAATGACAAAGCAATATGACTAAGGACAACTGTGACACTAGAAGCAAGAAAACCAAAGTACCAATGGCAATCAAGAGTGAGGAGATGCTCCTCGCTGTTGATGGCCATTGGGGATTGGTTTATGGAATCGAAGCACCTAAGTAATACAAGAACCAATCTGGAACCAGAAATTATGTATTACGTCAAACGGAATCTTTGACATTTGGGCCACTAGACCCAGAGCCTATCCTCATCCACCGACTGAGAAGGAGACTTCCCAACCTGGACATACTCACCCTTGACGTCTGGCAAAGCCACTGTAGCCAGCGCAGGGGCTGATGGAGGAGACGATGGTGGAGGAGTGGAGTTCCACCCTGAGTAGGAGGTGGGGAGGCCCACTGAGTAGGGGGAATGGAATCCCACTCTGCAAGAAAGGGATCAGTAAAGCGAATGAGAAATGGAAGAAAAGACTACACTGTGGGGGTCCTCGAGTAGGTTGCAGATAAGGTTGCCCAGGCAGACGACTCGAGGGCATCCTGACGCAAAATGGCCTGGATGGCTGCAAGCATAGCATCATCAGGCAATGGTAAGAATGAGGAGGTCGTCAGCTCCCCTCTGAATCGCCCAATGGAAGGCTGTGCAAGAGAGTACAAGGGGGGCAACTTGTTGGAAGACATGAAAGGAGGGGAGGAAGTTAAGTTTGTGGGGGCCTCAGCACATAGCAGAGATGGGGAGGGAGAAGTGGTACAAACCCTCCTTATATACTACAAAGGACGGATAAGAGCAGGGAGATGAGCAGGGCGGTGGGGAAGAACCATCACACAGGAACACATGATGGCCAAAGGAGCATGTGGAGATAAGCTGCGCCATGTGAAGGACTGCGGAGTAGCACATGGGCTGATAAGCGAAAGGCAATGACGTCCAAGATAAGGGGCAATGGGAGAGTGTGGAGGGCCGCATCGAAGAGCAGTAGCAGACAGCTGCAGACCGTGCAAACCTGTGGAAGCATCGCAGAAGGCAGCTGCGGACTGAGCAGGCCTGCAGGACGACATGCCACAGTAGATGGATAGCATCCTTGGGCTGCGGACGAGGAGCTGTGCTGCAGGAACCCGCAGTACCCCTTTAGGTATATAAGGGGTGCAGTGACATGGGAAGTCCCTTAGCGTTGTTCACTTGTCCTTATCACCTTATCATACTTTGGTGAATCACACTGGCTTTCCCTACTGCCGATGAGAGATACCCTATCTCCTCTTGGCCCGAAGTAGCGATAATGCCAACCTCTGGATGGCTCCACCCATTGTTGAACCAGCGACGAACCCAGATCACATGACTCACACACCACCTGACTGAGTTCAGTCATTCTGTTTGTGTCAATATCCTTGGACGCGATCACCCCGACTGCCAAGTGCTCAAACATGCATTATTTCGTGGAATAGCCAATCTTAGGCAACGAGTCCTCAAAGCCAACAACTCTGAGTACAGAGCCAGATCCACCCTACTTCGCTCCCTCTTAGGCCCCAGAAGGCCTAGTGACAGAGTCTTATCCCAGTTTGACCCTGTTGACCAAACAGCCTTTGACCCTCCTATTCCGACACTCAGGACTAATGTAGTCCCGGCACCCAATCACCTGACGGAAAGCACATCCGAGTGTTCGGCCCTGCTTCCCGTAACAGCCTCCCCTTTAAGGTCAAACCCTTGAGACCTTTAGATCAGACCAGGGAGATTGGAGAAGATCAGGTTGTGATGGGATCAGAATGTTCCACACAGAATGTCAGATTGGGAATTTCAGGCGGAGTTTGAATTTCCGATCCCAGATATATAAGTCTGAGCTCATGCCCCAAGTCTGGTTTTTCTCCTTAGACCTGAACCACAGCTGACCTCCAGAACTCATCTCTGAACCCCAGAACTCCATATCTGTTCCCCTACCCAACTTCTGCTTCCACTCCTTTCATCACTCGTTGAACCCAAACTCTGTCCGAACTCTGTCTCTGCCCTCCCATCCATCCCTTGTCTCGATTATGATGAAGTCCACCCTGGACATCCCACCTGACACCAAGCCCAATATCCTGAACTTCGGCAACTCTGAAATATGGGACACCCAGGACTCAGTAAGGGCATCATTTCAATATGTTTGCCAAAGTCCCACCTGAACCCTGAAGTCCTATTCTGGATGTCCCAGACACCCTGGACCCGAACTCCAAACTCTGACTGGACTTCACCCTGACCGTCCGAGCATGCATGTAACACGCTCCATCCACACCCTGTCCCTGAGAGGCCCTGGGCAGTTATCTCTTGGGACATTGTTGGACCTTTCCCCCTCTCACATGGTCACAATACAATCCTTGTCATTGTCAACAAGTTCACAAAATGAACTCTCATTGAGGTGATTGGCCTTGACCTCACTGGACTTGGTGCCACTCAGATCCTTCGAGACTGGGTCTTCTGCAACCATGGAGTCCCACAGAAAGTTGTGAGTGACCAGGGAACCCAATTCATGTCCAGATTCATGAGGGAGTTCTATGGGATGATTGGGGTTAAGGTGAACCCAAGTACAGCCTTCTACCCACAAATGGATGGACAGACAGAACAGGTCAACCAGGGATGGCCAAGCTCATGGAATCCTGAAGAGCAGCCAGGGAAGCAATGGGGAAGGCAGCAGATGCAATGAAGGCCAGCTATGATAAGGGGAAGTGCCTGAGTTGTGAATACTCAAAGGGGGACTTAGTCTGGCTGGACACTCAGAACCTGAAAATGGATTGACCCTCCAAGAAGCTTGACAACAAGCAGGCTGGACCCTTCACCATTGAAGAAAAGGTTGGACCAGCAGCGTACCGGCTCAAGCTCCCCTGAGCATGGCGCATTCACTGGTTTTCAACAAGGTGCTACTCACTCCATATGTTGCCCCCTCTTTCCCTTCCCAGAACTTGCCTCCACCCCCACCCCCCACAATTGATGATGACCACTTGGAGTATGATGTGGAGGCAATTCTTGATGTCAAGAAGGTTGGATGGGGAGTGAAGTATTTGGTGGAGTGGTTGGGATACCCAGTGGAGGAAAACACTTGGGAACCTCATCACAACCTCACTAACGTAATGCTGTTGCTCTGAGACTTCTTCCAGCAACACCCCAACAAGGCAAAGTTGGCAGGTCGAGATGCCCAGCCTTAAGAAGGGGGTGATGTCAGGATCACTTACATAAGCAGGTGAGAGAAGCCAGGAAAGAGTTGTGGGAAGATTGCAGGCAAGTCACATGACTGGGACCGCTGACAGATTAGGTAATCACATGTCACGTGACCCAGGCCTCTGGCACATCATGTGATGCACAGGGTCTGAGTGTGGGAATGCCAGCAATGCCTGAACTGTCTGCTATATATACTACAACTTTTCCTTTGTTGTACTTTTTCCCCTTATGTTAGTATCATCATCATTGACCTTACATTAAGTTGTGTGAGCATGAGACTGAGTCTGATTAACCTGTGCATCAAGGCTATTGAGATCTACTAGACAGTCAAGGTCCAGTGCTGCTGGGGTGTTAGGACTTGTCCTGTCTTGTGAATAGTGCCAAAGGTCAATTCATTGCTGACTGGTCCTGTAAACTCACTAAGACCAATCAACTGTTGAGTACAATCGAGAATACTCAGTCCCAGAAGGTTGCAAAGACATCAGACAAGATGTAGGAATTGGAAGAGACTAGTTGGAAGAGGGGAGACATTGCTGGGAATGTTGTGAAGTTGGTAGACAAAGTGCAGGAAGAGAAATAGATGAGTTGAGAGGAAACGATATCACTGAGAAGGTTGCAAAGTCAACTGATGAAGCATAAAGAAGAAAATAGATGAGGTGGGAGAAAGAGATGTTATTGAGAAGGTCGTGAAGTGTAAAGAAGAAAATAGACAAGGTGGGAAAAAGAGATGTTATTGAGAAGGTCACAAGTGGTCGCAACAGTGTTGAGAAGTGAGTTGGTGAAGGCAATGACTTTGTCGACTGATGAGAGAACCTGTGGGGTTCGAAGAATCAGTACCAAGACAAAGTAAAGGGAATACTTAGGTGCATGAGTTGTATGAGTGCAGAGGATGAGTTTAGAGAGAAGCAGAGTAGACTTGATATTGATGCACTTTGGTTTAAGCTTGAGGCTACTACGCCCTTTGAGCTTGGAACCACCACAATTGATAGGTCTTGTCTCACTTGGTGACCCTGACAACACCAAGACTACTCTGCTTCTCTCTAAACTTGTCCTCTGTGCTCATACAACTTGTGCACCTAAGTGTTCCCTTTACTTTGTCTTGGTACTGATTCTTCAAACCCCACAGGTTCTCTTGTCAGTTGACAAAGTCATTGCCTTCACCAACTCACTTCTTGACACTGTCACAACCACTCATGACCTTCTCAATAACATCTCTTTTTCCCACCTCATCTATTTTCTTCTTTACACTTCATCAGTCAACTTCGTGACCTTCTCAGCAATATTGTTTCCTCTCGATTCGTCTATTTCTCTTCCTGCACTTCATCTACTGACTTCGTGACATTCCCAGCATTATCTCCCCTCTTCCAACTAGTCTCTTCCTGTTCCTACATCTTGTCTGATGTTTTTGTGACCTTCCAGGACTGAGTATTCTTGATTGTACTCAACAGTTGATTGGTCTTAGCAAGTTTACAGGACTGGTCACCAACAAATCAACCTTTGGCACTATTCACAAGATGGGACAAGTCCTAACATAATATCAACTCTCACTCTTGCCCCACCACTCAACACCCAGAACACCTTATTATGTCTACCAGTCACACTCCTCCCCAACCCATTACTCATCATTTCCAGACATGTACAGGTTCCTATGGCTTTGGAGACAATCCACAAGCTGCTTACCACCATTCAAGAGCAACTGGCATCCATCATTCAATCACAACCCCCAGCCACCCTTTGTCACTGTGAGAAGAGGCTGAATCACTCATAGAGCAGCTTGGCTACCTGCACTTTGATCATCCCTGCCTCCATTCTTACCAGATTTTAAATAACACTCACTGCCAGTATGAAACAGGCACCCTTGACAAAGAGCTAGCATACCTCATAGAGACCACAAACCTCTATGAGGCCTTGGTACGATTGATGGATGGATTCCACACAGATCAGCAGAACTGATTATATGAGAGTCAATGCCAGTATCCAGGAACTACTGACCGCAGAGTTCCAACTCCCTCAGACCTGGATACTCCCTTGTGACCTTCGAGATTGGTTCAGCCTGCTAGAGGACCTCACAACATGGCCCTGCTTTTCCAAGTCATGGCTCAATCTCTCCAGAATTTCACCAATCCTGCCATGCTGGACAAGCAACCCACCATTGTTTCCAGGATCCCTAAGTATACTGCCCCTTGTAGCAGCTGGCCCACTTGGACACAAGTTGCCACTACTCTGAGCAGGACACTTCCTCGTGACCCTGTAAGAACTGAAGCAACCCTCCAGCCTGCCCCCTGTATGGAGATTCCGGTCAAGCCCTTCTGTGTCTCGCTACTGTCACTGCAACCAGGACCTCCTGTGGGCCCACGACCCGCATCTCACACCCCTTCGCAGGCTGAAGCCCCGCAGGCCCCTCCGGTTCCCCCTATGTCGCTGCCGCACTTCAAGACGAGGCCCCTGGTACCCACCATCACCATTACTATTACCAGGCCCCTCCCGCCAAAGTACCATCAACTCGAGATGCCCTTGCTCAAGAATTCAAACTTGAGAGCAGATGTCCCAAGCCCTTCAATGGTCACAACCAGTGCAGATGGAAACCCTTCATCATGGAATGCCTCATGACTTTCTTTGCAAAGCCCATAACTTTCCAAGGAAATCATGAGAAGGTCACTTTCACAGCCTCATATCTCATGGACACCACACAAAGCCACTACACTTCCATCCTCCAATTTAATCCTGACCACCCAGCCTTGCACTCATGGGAAGGATTCATCTGCAAGTTTGGAGGGATGTTTGGAGTGGTAAACACACAGATTGAGGTGGACCAGAACCTCTGTAGGTTGCAGATGGGTGAAAACAAGCAGTTCTCAAACCATATTATTCACTTTGAATCCTTTGCCTTCAAATCCAATTGGAACTCAGCTGCTCTACAATCAGAATTATATCACTCAATGTCCACACATATCAAGGAGGCTATGAAAGTCATTCCACAACCCATGATGTACCAGGAACTTCGAGATTTGGCTATGCAGATCGACCAGAGGCACTGGGAATATGAAAGCGAGACCCGCCAGACTCAATTCTGCACCAACCCACCAGCCCCTCGTTCTCCTGCCCAACCTGGTGGAAACCCCAACCTCTCACCAACATCGTGACCTTATCCCGCCGCTGATAGCAATCCTACAATGCCCAATCCAGCTGCAGGAATGCCTGCAACCCCCTCGCAACCTTCTAATCTGCCTCCCAGCCAAATCCAAACCTACCCTATGTTCCACTTAGTGATGAAGAATGAGAACAACACCATCAGGGGAACCTGTGTTTGAGATGTGGGAAACCAGGTTATTTCAGCACTGCATGCCCTGACAGACAAGTAACAGGACAATCTGTTTTCACCTTGGAGGAAGGAGAAGAAGATTTTGAGGAGGCTTACAAGGTCACAAAAGAGGTCGAAGAGGATATGGATGACCCACATGAAGAGTTCAATAAGCAAGTGACTCAGGAGCTCCCAGGGGAACTCTGAGTTGCAACAACGAACCAACCCCCATACTTGTGCTGGCTGGAATTAATCCCTTTTCCTCTCAATTTCCTTGCCTCTTTTTCTTCGCTCATTTTCACATTTCAGGTTCACAATCATATATATGCAAGAAAAATACCACAAGAAAAAGACTATCTACTGGTTGCGAGCCCTCTCCTTTCTCTTCTGTGACCCTTCAACTACCTTTTCCATTTCTATATCCATCTCTTTCCCCTCCTCCTCCCCTCCCTCTTCAACTTCCAACAATTGCCCAGTCTGATCCACTGTTATGGATCCGGTACTGTCTATAAATAGAATTGAGCAGCCAGGAGTCAGACTGACTCAAACCTCTCCCCAATCTATTCATAGTCTAACCTACAGGACTAGTAGGTTACTCAGTTCCACACCTTCCTGCCAAATGCACTATAACTAGTCAATTCAGCAAGGTACTGCCTTGGGCTGATATTATCATTTCAGTAACCTAAGTGTTGATAACCTATGGCCTTAACTACTAACCCCCATGAGTCCACCCCAACCTAGTGGTAGTCCACAGGTTGGTACCATGGCTCAATAGCTGACCAGTCCATAGATATCACCCACTTAAGCCAAGTTAGTGTAAATAGGTCATAAAAAGAATAGTGAATAGCTAATTAACCAGGCAAAGGAGAAACACGTCAAAGGGTCTCAGAAACTCCCCTGATCGTCTAGACCATTTCACCTCTGCAAACCTTTGCTTAACTCTCAGTGGTTCTCTAGATATTCCCTTACTTACTCTCATGAATACAGTAGCACTATGTACAGTATAACACCTTGCACACCAAACTAAAATATTCATAAGTCGCTCAATACTTACCGCGCCGAGGGGAGCCGGCACAGGGCGGCAGTCCCGAAGCATGACTACCTCTGAATATTAAAATCATCTGACCAGAAAGGGTCCTTAGTCAGTAATTACTGTATTTAGTTTAACTAGATTAAATCCTTAGTTTAACTAAATATGTCCTTAGCTCCTTACTGGGCTAGACTTGGGCTTAGTCCCTTTCAGGGATGGTTCAGACAATATGTGGGTACTTAATGGTGCCTGGAACGCGAAGTTCCGGCGGCTATTTATACTCAATTTCGTCTATCTACTACATTTGGAAGTATACAGCATAGCTCCTTAAATAGTATACCAAAACTACCGTTTAAGTATTCTAAAATAAGGAGAATTCAGTGGGTTTACATATTAGGTTAGATCATAATTTTATCTCATTTCCCTATTGAGATATTTCATTTCGAAGTTTCAGATTATTCTAAAAATAATCATAATGACTCATTATGAGTCATTTCTCTGTTTGTGATCGTCGGGGATTGTAGGGGAGGACCCCACAGCCGTCCCCGATTGCTCCTGCGATGCCCCGCAGTGTTTCCCGTCTCGATCGCATCATCCCTTCATCTCCATTCCCTTTGCTTCCTCTTATCTCCCCCAGACTAATCCTAATTAAGTGTATTAGCCCTATTTAGTATATGTTTCAACCCTATTCCATGCCAAATATATACTAGTACCACCCTAGTACAATGGGAGATGAGGGAAGGGCCGAGGGACTGCGCACAAAGGTCGCGAGCATGCAGCCTGCTCACAAGGAGGAGTACTCCATATTTGGCAATGCGGCAGTGTCGGCCATCAGCGCCGATCACTGCCCCTGCCTTCGTGGGAATCCAGCCGACCCTGTTCTCGATCGCCCGATCAAGATCCAATCATGATCAGGCTGCCCCACAACACCAAAGTGCTGCCAGCCCATGCTGGCGAGTTCGCGACCTTGTAGCGAACTCGCAAATGCTTCGCTCCTCTCGTAAATCTACAGGTATGACCCTACATACCCTCCCTACACTTCTGTCTCTTCAGATCCCTCCATTTTCTTGCCATCCTGTCGCTATTTATCCTTTACTTAGAAGAGGCAACTAGAATAGTATTATCTAATTTAAAGAATGAATAACCGTTGTTTCCTTTCGTAAATTTGGAATTGAGGGTTATCAAAGAATGGGAATTCAACGGTATTAACCGCGTCTTTGTGCGGTTCTTGGTTCTTGCTCTAGAGCCTGACCTTCTTTTGAGGATAAATTTCCTGTACTTTTACTTTAGACAGCAAACCAAAAACAAATGGTTTTCATGGATATTGGTACAGAAGGCACATGTAGAGTAGAGCAGTAAGTCTGTAGACTAATGAGACGCATACCAGCATAATTTCAAACATAGGACAGCACTACATATGGTAAGGTACAACAGGCATGCATTATCCTAACATCCACCCTTGGGAACTCCATCAACTTGGCCCACAACCAATCTTGTGTCAGGATCGCTTACGTAAGCCACCCTCACTGAACCCCATAGCACACTAAGTACTTCCGACCAGGAATCTGTACGGATTCCGACCAGGAACACGTACGGATTTGCACACCCACAGGCCAGCAATAAGCGCCCATCATGTGCCCCACACCCACGTTCCTTACGACTTCCCATGTTTTGCAATTCGTGATGGAGGTGGATCAGCAGTAATCGCTCTGACAGCTCGCATCAAGCAATCTACCCTAATCGGGACTGGTGCAGGCCCCTCCACGGCCAGCCAAGCCCATGCTAAGCATTTCTCTTGTCATCCTCCCCTTACTTGTACCTTGCCGCTGTAGTGGGTATTACGGTTCTTGCTGCAACTGCTTGATTACAGTCAAGTCCTTCAGGGGTTCCTGTAAGGCGTTAGAGATTCACCAAACACCCTTGAGGATGTGGAGTATGAATTCAAAATATGTGAGAAATAGAAATATACGGTGTCCGGGATATTCTGCTATGTGTCCGATAAAATCCGATAAGGATGGTGCGATAAGACGAAGGGCCGGCAACGACGGAGGCCAGCGGATCGAAGGTTGCGACGACGGGTGAGCTTAGGTGAGGTTTCTAACAGAGAGAAGGGGTTCAGAAAGCTGTATTTCAGAGAGGTCCGGAGTGTACTTAAGTACAGTTCTGTAAGTACAGCAAATTGGAATGTACGGAAATGTCCGGAAAACACATGGAACAGCGCCATGTCGCGTGAAGGGTTACATGAAGGAGTTATATCACAAGGGAAATGAGTAGCTCGGAGGAATGAAATGTCCGATAACTAGCAAATGTCCGGACCGCTCATAAACTGAAGGAAAGTGGGGCTGGTACAGCAAAGGGGTACTAAGAACAATGGACAAGGTACTGCAAAGGGTTTGAAACGTTTAAACGATTGAATGGTTGAAAGGGATCATAATATGAAATTTACAGCATGGTATATGAAATAAAGGAATGGGAATGGAATAGTGTGTATGTCGAGCGCTGACCGTGCTGGAGAGGTGAAATAGAGAGGCGTGGGCGGTGTGTGAGAGCGGTGGGCTGTGATCGTCACGGGGGATTGAAGACCGAAGTGTCCGACATTGGACATGTATCGGATACTATCGGTGGTTATCGGACGGTGTCGGATCGTTATCGGTTCGTATCGCACGTAATTTCTTTGGATCGCAAAACATCCGGATAGTCGGTATCTGTCATGTTTCCGTGTTTAGATCGCATATGGTCCTTACATTCTCCCGGGGGCTGAAAATGCAACCGCCCTCGGTTGCAACCAAACAAGGCCAAATAACGGTTTGTTGATCGTGAAGTACGCGTCGTGTGGGTGCACATAGGTCCAAACACACCCTTGTGTTTTCTCCAGCGACAGCAACACGTCAACTCTCCGACAATGGAAAACTTCGATTCTTCAATCTTTCGAAACGCAGTCCAGGCGATGACCGAGGCGCAGGCCATGGCGCCGGGCGAGGAGTTGCCGGATCGGGGGCAGGATGGAGAGTGCGCGGAGTGGGTGGGGACGTATGCGGGTGACGCGGTGCGTGAACGAGAATCTTTCGTACTTTTTGTATCGCACTGACAACGTTTTTAGGACGATTTTCTTGCCGGATATGTGGCAGCGATCGACGACGACGTGGAGGTGGACGAGGGACTCGTCCGGGTCGCGCGAAGGCTCAAGAAGTGGCAGAAGCTCCGCGGGGACGAGTGGTCCGCTGAGCGGACGAGAAGGCGGGAGGAGGTCGAGGCCGAGAAACAGCGCACGAGCGAGGAGAGGGCGGCTACTGAGCGGGCCGCAGCAGAGGCGGAGGCGGAGGAGAGGCGGGCTGCCGAGAAGAGGGCGCGCCTTGCCCGGGCGCGCTTAATTGTCGTAAGTGACAGCGACGACGAGGGCGAGGCGGCGGCGGCGGCAACAACGACGACGACGGGAGCGGCGGAGTCCGGTGCAGCGGCGGTAACAACGACGACGATATCACCGGACGCCGGAGAGCTGCGTGTGGACGAGGTGGCGGCAGGGGAGGATCCGGACGGTCATCGGACCGTGTGGGGAACCGACGGGGTGACGCCCGTCGGTGTTATCGAGGCGGCGGCGGTGAGTGCGGTGGCCGGGGGAGGCGAGCAGTCGGTGGAGGAGCCGATGTTCGTGCACCGGGACGGTGCGCGGATGATGGCGACTCCGGTGTGGGTGGAGATCGCGAGGCGGAAGGCAGCGGAGCGAGGGCGAAGAGCGACATAGAGTCCCGGGCTGCGCGGCAGCCTGGAGATAAGGTGAGTGGTTAATTAAGATATGTGAGGCTTTTTCGACGTCTGATATAATGATTAGGAGCACGTTCCGGGGTGCAAGGAGTGCACCCGGAAGTGGCGGGCGTGCTACGGAGTGGAGGGGATAGCGTGCCGGTGGTGCCGGACGTATAAGGTATCGTGCAGTCTGTCGGCTGTGCGAGGTAAGTGGTATTCTTTTTATTTTTCATGATGAGACAAATGATAGGTGTGTTTCAGGAGCGAAAACAGAGAGAGCGGCGGTGTCCGGAACGGAAGGTATGTCGAGAAGGTATCGGGTCCGCATTTGCTAACGTATCGGAACAGGTCCGAAGGCGGCGGGAGCGAGCGGAAGTAAGAGGCCGAGGCGAGGTGCGACGCGGGTACCGGTTCGCGAGGAGACGACGCCGGAGGAGGAGGACGAGATTGAGGAGGATACCAGTGTGGAGCTGGTGGAGGAGCCGCCGGCAAAGAAGAAGAAGGCGGAGGCGGGACCAAGTCGGAAGGGTAAGGAGCGGGAGGTGGCGCGAGGGGTGTCCGGGAGGGAGGCGCTCGATAGGGCGCTGGAGATGATGGAGAGGGGGGCGGACCAGGTGAAGGCCGGAGCGGAGCTGCTCCGGATGCTCCTCCTTGGCGAGTCGTCCTCTAAGTAAATATTTTGTTTTTGTTTTTATATATGTTTTTCTTTTTCTATTTGGTATGGTATGTCGTGTGGGATAAGTGAGGAATGTGAGAATGTGAGAAAATGGTTGAAAGAACGTCGGGTATAAAGTTTGGACTTGTCCGAAATTTCGATTTTTTTTTTTTTTTTTTTTTTTTTTTTTTGAAGGTTTGAATCAATGTGAAGTATAGAAAAATGAAGGATATGATGGAGAAAAAATACTTAATGGCGAGGCCGAAGGTTCCGGGTTGCTCCGGAGCGTTGCGGACGAGTTTCTGCAGTGTCGTCGTCGGTGGTTTCATTATCGGATTCATCGGATAGGTCAGCCGCTTGGTTTTGCTCATCTTCTCTGTCGATAGAGTTGGGTGACGCCTCGTGTATTTGATAGGGAGAGATGTCCTCGTTTATCTCCGTCGTTTGGTCGATGATAGAAGTGACCGGAATCGATGTTTGCGACCTCGGATAGTAGGGAATGATGCGGAAAGCTGCGTAGTGGATTTTGGAAACGGCGCCGTCGAGTTCCGAGAGAATATAGGCGCCATATTGTGTTCGGCGAACGACGATCATCGGTCCGAAGAATCGCGGTTTTGTTTTTCGATTTAATTCCATTTCAACGGCCGAATTGCGGATCAATACCAACGATCCGGGTTGGAAGTCGTAGTCGATAATAGACTTCCGGTGTGCGTCGATGAACTGCTTGACGGATTGTTTGCGGGCAGCGAGCACTTTATCGGCGATTGTTGCTAGATCTTCTTCTCGTTTTTGCAGTTGGCGGGCACGAAGGGCTATCAGTTCCGGAGTGGTCATCGGGGCGTCGGCGGTCGGAATTAAATATGTTGCTTCGGATATGTCGAAGGGGAAAAGCGGTTCGACGCCATGTGCGATGTAAAATGGGGAGTGGCCGGTGGACCGTTGGATCGTGGTTCGTTCTGCCCAAATGACTGAGGGTAAAACGTCCGGCCATTTCGATTCGTCTCCATCTGCTGCTTTGATTAACGACTCACGGACCGATCGATGGGCATGTTCGATGACGCCGTTAGCGCGGGAGTTGTATCCGGATATACGGATGTGATGGATTCCGTACCGTTTCTTAAGGAAATCGAGGGCTTTGATAAATGGGGCTCCGTTATCCGTGATAATCTCTTCTACTGCTCCCCATCGGCATAGTATATCTTCGAATATGAAGGTTCCGAGAAGTCGGGCGGTCTCGTTTCGTAGCGGTCTTGCTTCCGGATATGCGGATAACGAGCATCGGGCGTGGACGAGAAGTCGGAAACCACGGGCTCTTGGTAGGAACATAGTATCAATGTGCGCTCGACGGAAAAGACCGGCCGGTGTAGCGACCGTCGGTGGAATGAAGATCTTCCGGATTTGCCGAGTTTGGCATTGGTGACAAGTTTTGACAAACCATTTTACGTCTTGATCCAGCACCGGCCACCAGAACCGATTTAGAATACGTGTCCGGATAACGTAAACGCCTTTGTGGCCGAGTGAATCGTGTGCCTCTGTGATAATTGCGAGACGTTTGTGGTCCGGAGGTACTACTTGGTGGTATCCGTTAGGTCGGCGACGCCATAATTTGTCATCTAGGATGAAGAACTCGGATGCGGAGCGGACCAGTCGTCGGAACTGGTTTGCGTCAATGCCGGAGGGACGGATCGGGTTTCGAAGGAAAGATTCAATTTTGCGAATCTGTTCTTCTCTTTTGTTTGCTGCATCGGATCGGGGTATAAGGACGGCGGAAGATTCGTTCGGGGTCGGTGATTCCTCGGGTGGTACCGTCGAATTGAGTAGCGTCGATCCTGTGTAAACTTTGAAGCGAGTATGGGTGATGCCGGCGAGTCGTGTCTCGGATGTGTAGGAAGCGTCCGGTGCTCGATTCATGTGTTCCATGGCGAATACGTAGCTCCGATCGATCCATTCTTCGTGATCTTCAGACTCGGTATCTTCTTCACCATCTGCGGCACGTCGGCGTGATAGTCCGTCGGCTCCGGTGTGCTTATCTGCGGGAATATGAACAAGATCGAAATCGAAGAGTAGTATACCGGCAATCCATCGATTCATGGCAGCGTTGGGTTGAATGTCCGGATTGTTTAGCATACCCTTAATGAACTTCGCGTCCATTTCGACAGTAAATTTCGGAAGGCCTATAAGGTAAATCCGGTACGACCGAAGTGCGCGGAAGAGTCCGTATAATTCGATTTTTGCTTGTGAGTATCGGGCCTCGCGTTCGTTCCAGGTAATGGAGCCAAAGCGGGAGGGATATCGTATTCCATCTTCTCCAATTTGGAAGAGTGCGAAACCAACGGCGATATTTGATGAGTCGACGGCGAGGATTACGGGTTGTCCGGAGCGGTAGTCGATTGGTCGGATGGCGGATGAGTTCAGAATCGCGTGTTTGAGTCGGTCCATCGAGTTTTGTTCTTCTTTTTCGAATCTGAATGGCACGTCCTTGCGAGTTAGACTGACAAGAGGTCGGGCAAGTACGGCGTAGTTTTTAATGAATATCCGGAGTAGTCCGCAAACCCCTAAAAATGATCGGACATCGGTCAGGGTTTTGCAAGGAGGCCAGTCCCGGATACGCTGAACGTTGGAGGCATCCGGAACTCGTCCTTCGTATGTGCACGTATGTCCGGTAACGACTGCTTCGGGAACGCAAATTGTCGTTTTCTTGCCGTTAAAGGTTCCTCCGACTTTCTTGATTCGTTGGAGCACCCGGTTGACGTTATTTAAATGCTCCCAAACAAATCGTCGTATTTGCGGATTCTCAGGGATCGTCTCGTAGGTGCCGTCCGGAAGCTCGTATCGGGTTTCCGGGCCCTTGATCGCTACATCGTCTACGAATGGGATAGTTACGTGCGGAATTTCATCTTGTAGAACATGCGTGACGTCTCCATGCATAATCTGCGTCGCGTTGGTGTATCCCATGGGGACGCAGGTGAGCCGTTTTGCTCCGAGAGGGGTTTGAAACGTGGTGAGGTCTCGGCTTCGTTCGTCCAGAGACCGCTGATCGAAGGAGACGAAAAGGTCGAGTGATCCGTAACATCCGCGTCCGGCGAATGATTCCGCAAAAACCTCCATTATCGGGGGGACCGCGGAATCGCCGATAGTGATTTTGTTAAGCGGCTGGAGGTTGTGCACGAGTCGGAGAGACTTTCCGTCTTTCTTTAACACGCAAAACCACTGGGACCGATAAGAAGAGTTGGATTCTTCATAAACGCCGGCTGCGATCTTTTCCCGGATTACTTTGAGAACTTCGTCGTAAATACCGGGGGGAATCGGTATATTTTTGAAGATCCAAGGGATATGTTCGACTGTCGGGATAATAATCGGATCGAAGTATTTTGCGTCGAATCGTCCTTTTTCGGTCTCTTTCCAAGCGAAGGCGTCTTCCTGGGCTTTAATAAGATGGTGAACGAGTTTTTCTTCCTCCGGCCATAAGAATCCGGTGGGGTTGGCGTTGTGCGTGTCTTTCCGGTTTTGAGTGTATCGAAGACCGGGGGTGAAATCGGGGGGATGGGTCGGAAGAGTTGGCATATCGGCTAGGGGGTCCGGGTGTCGGCGTCAGACAATCCGGAATTCTTTGGGTACTGTCGCTTTGATCGGATTGACGCGATTCGCGACTTTCTTATATTTCTTTCCCAAGTAAACTGGAAGAACGGCGTCCGTAGACAGGGAATTTATTTCGGGGGTTTTGTTGTACAAGGGGGTTGCAACATTTGGACGCGACGGTTCACGTCCGATAGCGACTGGGGAATCAGCGGAATCGAGAGAAACGTCCGAGATACTGATACAGGGGAAGGGGTCGAGAGAGACTGGGTTTATAAGGGAAAACGATAAGGGAACGTGAACGGAAGTAGGAAAAATGGCTGGAGTCTCGTATCTGGGTATAGCTTCCGTGTCCGCATTGATCGGAGGTAAGTCCGTTGGTTTGCGGACATTCGAGGCTCCAGCTCTCAAAAATCCGGATGCGGTTTCTTGTTCTTCAAGGATTTGCGGATCGGGATTCGCTCCTTCGTTGGCACTATGATTCTTTCTCCGGTGTTTGGATCGTTGAGAATAAGGTCCTGGGCCCCGTGGGGATGGTCAATCGTTTGGGAACCGGTTAACATGAAAAACGGTCGTCCGACAAGAACCTCGCAGGGCAACGTGTCTGCTACTTGCATTTGAACATGGAATGTGCACGGACCGATCTGTAGGGGGAAATTCTTGATGAGTCCGAGGGTCGGAGCGATGGTGCCATGAGAGGATTCCATGTGAATAACGTTCTCGGAGTGTAGTGGGTTGCCGAGTTTCTCCCAAACGTCTCTTCGCATTGCCACGATTGAGCTGCCTTGGTCGAGCAGGCACTCCGCGGCGATCCGGTTGTCCAATATCCCTTCTACGATGCGGAGCGGAGCAGCGTCGACGGCGACAACAAGATCGGAGGTGTCCGGGACCGTAATGTTTGTATAGAGCGTATCCTGTACGATGGACGCGGTGACCGGAACGCGACGAGCGGTAACCACATCCTTCATCTTTTTGCGGATGTCTCCGGAAATGGCGAGTAGTTCGCGAGGTGTGACGCGGACTGGCATGTCGAGTGCGCGATCGAATACTTGTTGAACGGTTACCGGATTTTCGATCGGAGCTTGGTAATGGTACTGGACGTCGGGTCGTTCGATTTTCTCCGGCTTTGATGGACGAGTGACCTGAGGCGGCGTAATAACAACGGCGGGTGGGGGCGGTAACCTAGATGGCTGAGGATCGGTATTCCTGGGTGTGGGTGCTTTCCTTTTGCCCTTGTCTACTTTCTTCGCGACATCATTTGCAAAGGTGCGGACCATGTTTTCCAACACGGTATTCTCGTCATCTTCCTCGTCCGAATCGTCTTCCATGTCCGGGGGGTGAGCGGATTGTCCGATCGGCTGTGCTTCAAATACCGCGGTTGTCGCCGGTTGCGTGTTCTGGGATTGGTATGTAGCGTAGTACTTGTCGAAGCGCTCGGATAGGTTGTTCCCTGAGATAGTGCCTGGCAAATATCGTCCGGAGGGGAGACAAATCCTGCCTTCTGTGTTCCGTATACATTTGCCGGACTTAATGTATTCGAGGGCCTTCGGACAGGCACTAACAAAATGACCTATTTCCGAACAGAAATTACACGTCCGGCCTGCGGGAGAGTTCGTTGTCCGGGGAGCGGAGTGTCTTGCCGGTTCGAGAGATTGGGCTGTCAAAATCGATTCCAGGCGAGCCATTGTGGAAGCGAATGTTGCCCAGGCTGCGGACATATCAAATTCTTCCTTCTTGACTACCGGTTTCGTTTCTCTCCCGGGGGCTGAAGATGCGAGACGGACGGGTCCGGAAAGTTGATCGGTTGTCGCAGAGTGGGGGGACGTCGAGGAGAGAAGAAATTCAGCTGCACCATGTACTTCATTCATGGGGTAAGGATCCTCCGGATGGTGGTTTGGTAGTATGATAGCGAGTCGGCTTTCGATCCGACGCCTTGTATGATCCCCAAATCCGAGGATGTAAAGTCGGTTCCTGTCATTTGTGGACATACGCTGTGATGTGATCAAGTGCGAGGTGATCCGGAGAAAGTCCCGATAGTATTCTCCGTGTTCTGCGCGCGTGTAAACTCCCTTTTGGGCCGAGTCCGATATGAAACGGTCCAGGTCGGCGACGGAAAATAAGCGACCTCCATCAGATCCTGGATAAAGTCGTCGGACGGCCGCTTTGAAGGTATCCCACGTCCATACCGGGTCCGGGTCAGGTGAAAGAGTCTCCCAGAGGAGACACGTATCGGTGTCGAGATAGTGCTTGGCGTACCGAATTAAATCGGGTTCTGGAACGTCCGGGTTGACGCCGGTGAGCACGATGTCGATGTCCTCGAAGTACCGGTTGAGGTGTGTCGGTACTCCGTCAAAGGCAGGGGCCCCGTGGGCGCCACGGAGCGGATATCTCGGTTGGTTGGCCATTTGTATTGGTGCGTGGGGCGGTGAGTGAACTTCGTCTGGTGAATTCTGAGGTGTTTCGGGCGGGAAATGAAGGATGTCTGGTTCAAGGGGAAGTGGTGTAAGCGGTGAGTGTGGTTGTTCGAAGGTCTGTGGTAGTGAGGGATCCGGAGTGGTGAAACTCGTGTGGGAGTAGACAATGGATGAGATACTGGGAATGTCCGATGGAAGAAGGTGGGAAGTTTCAATTACTTCTCCGGGGGGTTCGGAGGGCGGTGGTTCTGTGATCGGATTCGGGTTTCGACTTCTCAGGCGTTCGGAGCGTCGAGGCTGAGGAGCGGATGAGCCTCTGGGAATCCTTGAGGGTGGTAGTGAAGACGTCTTGTTGAACCCCTCGCGGTGGGCTCCAGAATTGTAGTGGGTATTACGGTTCTTGCTGCAACTGCTTGATTACAGTCAAGTCCTTCAGGGGTTCCTGTAAGGCGTTAGAGATTCACCAAACACCCTTGAGGATGTGGAGTATGAATTCAAAATATGTGAGAAATAGAAATATACGGTGTCCGGGATATTCTGCTATGTGTCCGATAAAATCCGATAAGGATGGTGCGATAAGACGAAGGGCCGGCAACGACGGAGGCCAGCGGATCGAAGGTTGCGACGACGGGTGAGCTTAGGTGAGGTTTCTAACAGAGAGAAGGGGTTCAGAAAGCTGTATTTCAGAGAGGTCCGGAGTGTACTTAAGTACAGTTCTGTAAGTACAGCAAATTGGAATGTACGGAAATGTCCGGAAAACACATGGAACAGCGCCATGTCGCGTGAAGGGTTACATGAAGGAGTTATATCACAAGGGAAATGAGTAGCTCGGAGGAATGAAATGTCCGATAACTAGCAAATGTCCGGACCGCTCATAAACTGAAGGAAAGTGGGGCTGGTACAGCAAAGGGGTACTAAGAACAATGGACAAGGTACTGCAAAGGGTTTGAAACGTTTAAACGATTGAATGGTTGAAAGGGATCATAATATGAAATTTACAGCATGGTATATGAAATAAAGGAATGGGAATGGAATAGTGTGTATGTCGAGCGCTGACCGTGCTGGAGAGGTGAAATAGAGAGGCGTGGGCGGTGTGTGAGAGCGGTGGGCTGTGATCGTCACGGGGGATTGAAGACCGAAGTGTCCGACATCGGACATGTATCGGATACTATCGGTGGTTATCGGACGGTGTCGGATCGTTATCGGTTCGTATCGCACGTAATTTCTTTGGATCGCAAAACATCCGGATAGTCGGTATCTGTCATGTTTCCGTGTTTAGATCGCATATGGTCCTTACACCGCTACCTTCCCTATTTGGCATCCCCTTTTCCCTATAGTGCCTCCCCTGTCCCGCGCGACTCAGTGCACGTAGCCTCGTTCACCATTTTGTGACTCATCTTTCACACAGCCTCTTCCCCTAATATATATAGTATCCATGTAATGAGTGTAGTTCCTTACATTGAAATCGAGTTACTTTCCCCCTTCCGCTTTTGTTAGGGACCTGGACTGACACAATTTCAACGTCCCCCCCTAGCTACCTCGACCCCGTCAAGCCTGGTCGGCCTAGCTTCCCTCCTATTCCCCCGCCCATCGTGTGCGACAGAACGACGAGAGAATCACCCTGGCATACCCGATGCGTAACGAAGACATCACAGACGAGTGGCTCACCACGGTCCTCGATTTTGGAGAAAACGAATACTGAGCAAGGTATTTTGACACCCGTGTAAGAGCAGAAATCTACCCGGACACCCCTATGGAATCCGACGTTTCGGAGATGGAAACAGCAGTAGTAGGACTGCGAGAACTATGGCCTTTCGAGCTTTGGATTATCGAAGAGGAGAGAAGACTCGCACCTTACTTCGGAAGGCTATACGCACAGGAACAGAGCAGACGAGAGCAGAGGTTGAGAGAGGCCTTAGCAGTTGCATTACCAGACTCCGCGACCTCAGGAGAGAGGTCACCAGCCCACAGCACCATTGACATTAACCTCGACGACCTCGAGGACTATGTCAGACTTAGTCTCACGGTTCACACAACTTAACGTAAGGTCGATGATGACGATACTAACATAAGGGGAAAAGGGTACAAGTAAGAAAGCGACGTAGTATATATAGCGAGAGGTTCGGGAGTTGCCGGCGTTCCCACGCTCGGACCCCGTGCGTCACGTGATGCGTCCAGGCCCGGGTCACGTGATGTTCCCATTATGTAAGCCACCACCCGTTCGGGTCACGTGACTCATCCGCAAACTTCCCGCAACTCTTTTGCAATCCTTTCTTGGCCTTTCCAACCTGCTTATGTAAGCGATCCTGACATCACCCCCCTCTTAAGGCTGGGCGTCTCGACCTGCCAACTTCGCCTTGTCAGGGTATTGCTGGAAGAAGTCCCGGAGCAACAGTGCAACGTTAGTGAGGTTGCGACGAGGTTCCCAGGTGTTCTCCTCTGCAGGGTATCCTAACCACTTCACCAAATACTTCACTCCCCGTCCAACCTTCTTGACATCAAGAATTTCCTCCACCTCATACTCCAAGTGGTCATCGTCAATCGTGGGGGGTGGGGGTGGAGGCAAGTTCTGGGAAGGGAAAGAGGGAGCAATATACGGGGTGAGTAGCAACTCATTGAAAACCCGGTGAATGCGCCATGCTCGGGGGAGCTTGAGTCGGTATGCTGCTGGTCCAACCTTCTCTTCGATGGTGAAGGGTCCAGCCCGCTTGTTATCAAGCTTCTTGGATGGTCGATCCATTTTCAGGTTCCGGGTATCCAGCCAGACTAAGTCCCCCTTTGAGTATTCACAACTCGGGCGCTTTCCTTTATCATAGCTAGCCTTCATCGCATCTGCCGCCTTCCCCATTGCATCCCTGGCTGCTCTTCGGGATTCCGTGAGCTTGGCCATCCACTCGTCTGCTGCAGGGTTCACTTCAGAGGGCGGCCGGATACCACCATTCCAAGGGTGCCGGCCATACTCCAGATAGAAAGGTGTGAATCCAGTGGCTGAGTGCTCACGGTTATTGAGCGCGAATTCGGCTGTGGATAGCCACTCTGCCCAATCATCCTGCAGATGGTCAACATAGGCCCGGAGATACACTTCAACCTCCTGATTGACCCGCTCTGTCTGTCCATCTGTTTGTGGGTGGAAGGCAGTGCTCGGGTTCGCCTTAACTCCAATCATCCCATAAAACTCCCTCATGAATCTGGACACAAATTGGGTTCCCCGGTCACTCACAACTTTCTGCGGGACTCCATGGTCGCGGAAGACCCGGTCTCGAAGGATCCGAGCAGCACCAAGTCCCGTGAGGTCAAGGCCAATAGCTTCGATGAGAGTTCGTTTCATAAACTTGTCGACAATGACAAGGATCGCATTGTGACCACGTGAGAGGGGGAAAGGTCCAACAATGTCCCAAGAGATGACTGCCCAGGGGCTCTCAGGGACAGGGTGCGGATGGAGTGGAGCGGCGCGCCTGGTACGATCAGGCTTGATTCGTTGGCATGTCTCACATCCACCTGCATACCGATTGGAATCCTTCACCATGCCCACCCACCAATAGGACCTCAGCAGAGCCGCCCTCAGTTTCCGTGGACCAGGGTGTCCTGCGATGGGGAGGTCATGCTCAAAGGTGAGCACTGCCTCACGTGCTTCTGGGGGCACCCAAGTGATTTCTGCCTTCCGCCAGAGTCCCATCCGATCTCTCGTCCACTCATCATCAAGCTCCTCCGGCTTCTGCACATATACCGCACTGTTTTTCTGGAGTAGCGTCTCCATCTCCGATGTGAACGATGTGCGGGTCTCAGCCTCTGGGAAGACCTGTACTGGTGCATCCTCCTCCACCATCTCTCCATAGTCTGGCCTCCGTGAGAGTGCATCTGCTTTCGTGTTTGACTTCCCAGTACGGTACTTGATCTCGAAGTCAAAGCACTGGAGCTCTCCAACCCAACGGACCTGCCTCGGTTTCAACTTCTGGGGCTTCCGGAAGTACTGGAGGTTAGCATGGTCCGTCCAGATTTCGATAGTCTCTTCCACCCCAATCAGGTAAGCCCGCCACTCGCGTAGTGCCCGGATTACAGCCAGGAACTCCTTGTCGTACACATCGTAATTCTTCTCAGCTGCAGTGAGGGCTTTGGAGATGTAGTCTACAACTCTCCAAGTCCCATCCACCTGCTGCTGTGAGAGAACTCCTCCAGTCGCCAAGTTGCTCGCATCTGTTTCTACCTTCCATCTCCCTTTGTCTTGTGGTAGAGCCAAGACCGGGGCTGATACTAGCGCCAGGCGGAGATCTTGGAAGGCTGCTTCCTCCTCCTCCTCCCATCTCCACGGGACTTTCCCTGTCAGCCGGAAGAGTGGTTTTGCCCGGGCAGAGAGATTTGGGATGTGCCGGCGGAGGTAGTTCAGCATCCCGTTGAATCTTTGTACCTCTTTCACATTTTTCGGTCTGGGCCAGTTACGGATCGCTGCGCCTTTAGCTGGGTCATGCTCTAGACGGTTGTGGGAGATCTTCATCCCCAGGAAGAAAACCTCACTCTTCTCGAACTCGCACTTGCTGAGTCTGAGACACAGGCCATTCTCCCCAAACTTCTTCAAGACCCGATCCATCCAATACCGATGTGTAGCCAAATCCTCTGCAAACACTATAACATCATCGACATAGGCTCGGACATGCCCCCCTGCAATCTCTTCTCTCAACACATGGTTCATGAAGCGCTGGAAGGTTGCAGGCGCATTCTGCAGCCCAAACCACATAACTGCCGGTTCGAAGAGTCCACGGGGCGTTAGGAAAGCACAGCGGTGCTGATGTTCTGGCCAGACCTGCATCGATGGGAAACCTCCCTTCGCATCAATCTTGGAATAGATGGTCGCCCCCTTTAACACATCCACAGTGTCTCGTATGAGGGGGAGGGGGTACTTGTCTTTGATTAGATACGAGTTCAGCCTAGAGTAATCGATAATCGGCCGCAGCTTGTCCTTCTCACGTTTGAAGAAGAAGGGGCTCGCGTACGGGGACTTCGAAGGTCGGATTCGTCCAGAAGCTAGCTGCTCATCCACCCAGCGATTCATTTCCACCATCTCTTCTCGCGTCAGAGAGTATAGCTTAGAGGAGAGGTGTCCAGGGTCTGTTTTAAACTCGATTTTGATATCAAAGTCAGGGCGGGAGCGGGGGAGCTCATCCCACTTTGCTTCACTAAAAACCAAAGGGTAGCGGCTGGGCCAATCAGGGGTAGGGCCAGTGTTGGGAAAACGGGTGTCCGGGATACTGGCCGAGGCCAGGGTACTTGCTTTTGGTGGACCTGAGGGTCGAACAGGGGACCGGTGGCTGTGTGGGGAGGAGGCACAGGAGTTGGGGCAGCGGGTGAGCCTTACTTCAGCTTTCACCCAGTCAATCTCTGGATTATGACGCTTTAGCCAATCATGCCCAAGGATCGCCGTGTGGGACTGAGTCTTCCCTAGCAGGAAGTGGATCCGCTCCTGGTGGTCGCCAACCGTCACAAGCAGCTCCATCCCATACCGGATCTTACCATCTCTGTTCTGTGTTCCATCCACATTATACATGGTGATTGGATTCAGCAAGGGAGATGGTTCCAATCCCACTTTTTTCGCCCACTCCAAGTCCATAAAGCAGTTGGTGCAGCCTGAGTCGACAAGGGCTTTCGTAGTTGCCCCTTTGCCAGTGCTGAGAGCCTCCAGGTGCACCTGGATGGAGAGCTCTCGGGGCATACGCAATAGGGTGTCCTTCAGCACCTCTGCAAGGTGCTTTGTTGGCTCCACTTGGCTGCTAGTCCCCTTTTCTCTTTTCGGTATTTCACTTTTAGCGGTTTCCGTTTCCGCTTTGTCCTTCACCTCAGCCCCAATCCGGGTGTGTCTCCGCTGCAAGATAGTGTATTTTGGGATACTAGCTGCGGGTACAGGGACGGGAGGGGGGCTGGGATATCTACTCCTGAGACTCCAGTTCGGACTCACTGGGCCTCGTCTCCAAAATCCGGCTCTTCAACAGGAGCCCTCTTCTCTCTCTCGAGCAAATCCAGGCGGTCTCGGAGCAGTGCGATCTCATTCTCATAGTCCTCTGCACTACGTGCCTGGCTTTCCACGGCGCGGATCTGCGGCCTCGGGATATGCGGACGTGTGTCCTGGAGCTGGCAGTCTCTCACCATGTGACCAGCTTGGCCACATCGGAAGCAGGTGCGCAACACTCCAGGGGCACGGGCACGATCCACCACCATGGCATCACCGGCATTGGTGGGACGCGGCATGGTGGGAGGGGCAGGGGTGCGGGCCAGAGGCTGGGCCAGGAAGGGACGGGGGGCTGGGGCGAAGCGGGTTTGTTGAGGGAGGGGGCGGCTGGTTGCAGGCAGAGCAGGACGCACAGAGTTCTGTTGTGCGATGACTCCGTCGAGGCGATGCTGCTGAGCATCTAGCTTTTCGGCAAGTGCCTTCCACTGCACGTAGGTCTCTGGCATTGGCGAAACACCATAGACCTTTCCCACTAGCCTCCTGCTCAGATTCGACTCCAGCCAATGGACCAGGATGTCCGAATTGGCCACTTCTGTCATCCCTGCTCTTCGGAACATTGTTTCGAACTTTGCGAAGAACTCAGGTGCCGTCATGACACCCTGTTTCAACTTCGCAATATCTGCGAGGGCAGTCGCATGGTCGTTCGGGTCATCGAACGCTCGCTTCATCTCTTCCACAAATTCTGCCCAGGTTCCAACCTCGTTGTTACCCAGGATTTCCTCTCCCTTCACATTTGCCCATTCTGCGGCAAACCCCTCACCAGTAATTTTGCTGAGGGTGTAGAGGACCTTTGCCAGGTCCGTGGCATAGATTATCGGATTCGCCATAAACAGGAGGCGGAGCGACCGGAGGAATGTACGGAAATTTCTTTTTTGCCCATCGAATGGGGCGACGACTAAATCCAGCCTCGTGGCATGGACTTCAGGCGGGGCGACGTGGTCAGCCATCACAGACCCTGGTGGTGGTGATGGGGTTTCGGGGACGTCGGTAACAGGGGAATCGGGGGGGAGCTGGGCTCGACCCGGTCTCGGACGCAGACGCTGTAAATAGAATTCCGGGCCTTGGGCACTCAGGATTTCTTCGATCTCTTAGCAGTCCTGTCCTCTCAGGCTGCTCTCTATGTATCTAGGTACTTATAGAACTCTTATTCTATAAAACTTGTTGCTAGCGTGGGGCCCAAATGGTGTCCCAGGTGGTCACTCCACAACTCCTAGTGAGTTGCCCGTGTGCCCTTCTGACAATGGTCACAGAGCAAGGGCCCTGTCCACTGGACCAGGAAACTACAGAAAAACTATGTATAGGGCCTTTCCGTGCCCTGTACACTACACGATTCACTGGTACGTAGCTGTAAAGCAAAGTTCCGGGCCTTTGGCACTCGGTGTCTCTTGGGGAGGGTCACAGTAGACTTCCTCTGGGTCTGGTCACGTGTATCTACACACAGTAAAAATTTCACACGGTTCTGTTGCACACCGTGGGCAGGGTAAAGAGAAAGAGGATGAGGGGGATAAGCTGTCACAGAGTGTGACAGTTTGAGATAGGGGTCCAGGCTAGCCGGGTTAGGACACGGGGCTAGGGCAGACAGGGGTTGATGTTAGTATTGTGTCAGACTTAGTCTCACGGTTCACACAACTTAACGTAAGGTCAATGATGACGATACTAACATAAGGGGAAAAGGGTACAAGTAAGAAAGCGACGTAGTATATATAGCGAGAGGTTCGGGAGTTGCCGGCGTTCCCACGCTCGGACCCCGTGCGTCACGTGATGCGTCCAGGCCCGGGTCACATGATGTTCCCATTATGTAAGCCACCACCCGTTCGGGTCACGTGACTCGTCCGCAAACTTCCCGCAACTCTTTTGCAATCCTTTCTTGGCCTTTCCAACCTGCTTATGTAAGCGATCCTGACAACTACGTAAACACCGACAACGACAAGCCGACGAGCGAACCCACGCACATTTCCGTGGCGATCCAGACAGAGCTTAGCCTCATCGGAATTGAACAATTCATCATCCACGAATACCGACCCCTCGCCTTCATCTGTCGTCCCATCAACCCCATCCCCCCCAGCACCACCAGTTCATACTGAGCCCCCTGTAGACTTCGCGAGATTAGACGAGCGCCTAGCCCGCAAGCACCGTCACCACAGTCACCCGTGACTCCAGAACCACAACCCCAACCCGTGAATCCATCGCCGCCAGAACCCTCGCCGCCGCCCTCGCCCGCACCCGAAATGGCAGACGCCGTCCCCGCAGCCCCAATGCCGAGGCTGGACCTAGCTGTTCCATCTTTTGATGGAAATAAGAAGAATTTCCAAACCTTCCTCAGGTCCCTCCAACTGCAGTTCCTGGGGAACCAGGGGCTCTATGCCAATGACTTGAACAAGATTCTGTTCGCGCTGAGTAAGATTACAGGAGAAGGGTTCACAGCGGAATGGGCGAACATGCGGGGTGACGGGATTCTGAATGCTGGAGTGGCCAGAACCTGGGAAGACTTCGTTGTGGATCTGCAAAGGGCCTTCGATGATCCTAACATCACCGTGACTGCCCTAAACGACATCG
Organism: Clavaria fumosa; assembly: GCA_951802425.1. Lineage (NCBI taxonomy): Eukaryota > Fungi > Basidiomycota > Agaricomycetes > Agaricales > Clavariaceae > Clavaria > Clavaria fumosa. The sequence continues at coordinate 3,250,152 of OX637797.1, read as the reverse complement.
CCAAGTTGAAACAGGGCACACTAGAAGCCGCGGAGTTCTTCACATTGTTCGAGACCCTCATGCATAAGGCGGAGTTGGACCCGGTCGACGACTCTGATGTGCTTATCCACTGGCTGGAGTCAAACCTCAACCGGAGACTCACCACGCGCATCTATAATGTGAACCCTATGCCAACCACCTACGCCCAGTGGAAAGGACTAGTGGAGATGCTGGACGCCCAGCAGAGAAGGTTGGATGCGATCATTTGCGAACAGAACGCCAGCTGTCCTGCCCCACCCCAATTCCAACAGTCACGACCACTCCCCACACCGCCCCGCAACCCGCGCCTCGCTTCCCCTCCGCCCTGCAGCAGCAGCAACGCACTCCTGCTCCACAGATCATGCCCCGTCCTGCTGGTGCCGGTGACCGGATGATTGTAGACCAGACGCGAGCTCCTGCGGCCGAGCATCGATGCTTCCACTGTGGCCAGGTAGGACACATCGCCCGCAACTGCCACTTCCTGGACTTGCGACCCTATGTCCCGAGGCCACAGGTTCGTGCGATGATCCCTGGCCCAGTAGAGGTGGAAGAATACGAGAACGAACTTGTGCTGCTTCGCGACAGGCTCGCAATCTACAAGAGAGAGAGGCAGATGGCTGGTGCCCCGCAGGCCCAGCAACAACAACAACAGCTCCCACCGGCTCCCACCCAGGAGCAGGGTTTTGGAGAAGAGACGCAGTAAGTCCGAGCTTGCGTCTCTGTAACAGTACAAGCAATGTTCCCACCCCCGCCCCTGTACCTGTAGCAAGTATACCCCAATATACGATCTTGCAACGGAAACATGCCCGGAGCGCGAACAGACTCGAGGACAACACCACAGTGAAGGTTGCGGAAGAAAAGCCAAAGAGACAGAAGAGAGAGTTGACCCTACCGGCTCACTTTGAGACTCTGACCACGGCTGAATGGGGAGGCGTTAAGGTCCTGATCAACTCAGGTTGTACCAATTGTTTTATGGACCTAACCTGGTGCAAGGAACTTGGACTGGAACCTGTCCCTCTACAAAACCCGATCAAAGTGTACAATGTGGACAGCTCAGCAAACAAGAATGGACTGATCTGCTACGGTATTGATCTCCTGCTAACGATAGGGGACCACCAGGAGCGAATACACTTCTTGCTCAGAGCTGCCAAATCGCACAAGATCATCTTGGGACATGACTGGCTATCAAAGCATAACCCCGAGATTGACTGGCCACTAGGCAAAGTCTCCTTCAAACGCTGCCCCCAGAGTTGCCGCTTTGACCCGCTTCTCGCCAGCCCATGGGCCTACCCGAAAAGTACTGACTGGGACAATGCGCTTCAAACGTCTATGGACATTCGTTTCTCCGACTCTGGAAATATGCCTGACTGGCTGTTGTTATACCCAACGGTCTTCAGTGAAGCTAAATGGGACAAGTTGCCCAAACTGCAACCTGATTTTGACATCAAGATCGAGTTCCGCGAGGACCCGGGACACCTATCTTCCAAATTATATTCACTGACCAGAGAAGAAACGCTTGAAATGAATCGATGGATTGATGAACAGTTAACCTCCGGAAGGATAAGACCCTCTAAGTCGCCTTATGCCAGTCCGTTCTTTTTCAAGCGAGAAAAGGACAAACCCAATCATTGACTATTCACATCTCAACTCATTTCTGATCAAAGATAAGTTCCCACTGCCATGCATCCATGATTGTGTAGACAAGCTGTGTGGAGCCAAGATCTTCTCCAAGATCGATGCAAAAGGGGGGTTTCCATCTATGAGACTGTGGGAGGAGCACCAAGAGAGATGCGCGTTCTTGACTTCGCAAGGTTTGTTCGAACCTACGGTAATGTGGTTTGGACTCCAGAACGCCCCCGCGACTTTCCAAAGATTCATGAACCATATCTTAAGGGAAGAGATCGCTGGTGGACACGTACTCATGTACATCGACGATGTCATCATTTTTGCTGACAACCTCGTGACCCACTGATACTGGGTGGACTGAGTCCTACAGAAGTTTCGCGACAATGGGCTGTGCCTCCGACTGAGCAAATGCGAGTTCGAAAAGGCTGAGGTATTCTATCTTGGACTCAGGCTCTCGCATAACTGGCTCGAACACGACCCAGCCAAAGCAGAGGCTATCTGAAACTGGCCGGAGCCCCGAAACGTCAAGGAACTCCAACGCTTTCTGGGAATGGTGAACCACCTGCAGAGGTTCATCCCTAATCTATCCTTGCAGGCCAAACCCCTGTTTAAGCTCACTGGCAATGTTCCTTGGTGCTGGCAGAGCGAACAGGTCACTGCTTTCCTGGATGTGAAAAGAGCGCTCGTCTCTGCCCTGGTCCTCGCCCTACCCCAGGATACGGGCAAGTGGAAGGTAGAAACGGATGTGAGTAATCTTGCCACAGGTGGAGTCCTCTCTCAGCAGCAGCCCGATGGGACTTGGAGACCGGTCGACTATATCTCTGAGGCCGTCACGGCAGCCAAGAGAAACTATGACATCTATGACAAGGAGCTACTTGCAGTCATCAGAGCATTGAGGGAGTGGAGAGTGTACCTCGTAGAAGTGGATGAAACCTTCGAAATCTGGACCGACCACGCCAACCTCCAATACTTCAGGAAACCCCAGAAACTGAAGCCCCGACAAATATGATGGTATGGAGAACTGCAGGAATTCGACTTCGAGATTAAATATCGGACAGGTAAGAGCAATACCAAGGCCGATACTTTATCGTGGAGACCAGACTATGGAGAAGCAGCCGAAGAAGACACCCCCATCCAGATATTCCCCCCTGAAGTAGATGTCCGGACCAGCTTCACTTCGGAAATGGAGACACTCCTCCAGAAAAAGAGCGCGGAATACGTCACTAAACCTGAGGAGCTCGACGACAGCTGGATGCGAGACCGCTTTGGATTGTGGTGGAGACGCAACACCATGTGGATACCCCCGACAGTGCGCGAAGTGGTCTTGAACTATGAACACGACCTTCCCATCGCAGGACATCCTGGGGCTAAGAAAATGAAAGTCGCGGTGCTCAAAGCTTATTGGTGGCCTGAAATGGTAAAAGATGTGGGGAAGTACGTGGCTGGATGTGAGGGTTGCCAGAGGACCAAGCCCGATCGAACCAAACGCGCTGCACCCCTATACCCGCACCCAGTCCCGAATGGTCCATGGTGGGCAATCAGCTGGGATATAGTAGGACCGCTACCACAATCCCGCGGGTTTGACTCTATTCTGGTGATCGTCAACAAATTCACTAAGCGCATCCTCATCGAAGCAATCAGGTTCGACCTGACGAGTTTGGGAGCAGCACAAATCCTGCGAGACCGAGTATTCCGAAACCATGGAATTCCTCAGAAGGTTGTCAGTGACCGCGGTCCACAGTCCGTCTCACGATTTATGAAGGAGTTCTACCAGATGATTGGAATAAAGGCCAACCCGAGCACCGCTTTCCACCCCCAGACCAACGGACAAATGGAACAAGTAAACCAAGAAATCAAAACCTACCTATGGGAGTATGTCGACCATCTTCAAGATGACTGGGCAGAGTGGCTGAGCACGGCAGAATTCGCGTTAAACAACTGGGAACACTCTGCGACTGGCTACAGGCCTTTCTTCTTGGACTACGGTCGACACCCTTGGAATGGAGGTGTCCATCCCCAGACGGAGGTGAATCCCGCTGCTGACGAATGGATAGCGAAGTTGGAAGAGTCGTGACGTGCTGCCAAAGAGGCTATGGAGAAAGCCGCGCTGGCGATGAAGAAAAGCTATGACAGCGGAAAACGACCCAGCCACGAGTATGGGAAGGGAGACTTGGTTTGGCTTGACACGCGAAACTTGAAAATGGACCGCCCAAATAAGAAACTTGACAACAAATGGGCTGGGCCTTTTGCCATCATCGAGAAAGTAGGACCAGCAGGGTATTGCCTCAAGCTACCTCCTGCTTGGCGCATTCACGATGTATTCAACGAGCTTCTCCTAACCCCGTTTGTTCCCCCTTCTTTTGCCTCCCAGGCCTGACCTCCTCCACCTCCTCCAACCATTGATGATGACCATTTGGAATACGAGGTTGAAGAGATCCTGGATGTGAAGAAAGTAGGACGGGGAGTGAAATACCTGGTAAAGTGGCTAGGCTACCCCATTGAAGAAAACACCTGGGAACCCTGCCAAAACCTTACCAATGTCGCAATTCTCCTCCGCGATTTCTTCCTCAAACACCCGGACAAGGCGCAATTGGCCAGTCGAGACGCCCAGCCTTGAGGAGGGGGCCATGTCAGGATCGCTTACGTAAGCCACCCTCACTGAACCCCATAGCGCACTAGGTACTTCCGACCAGGAACATGTACGGATTCGCATGCCCACAGGCCAGCGATAAGCGCCCATCACGTGCCCCACACCCACGTTCCTTACGACTTCCCATGTTTTGCAATTCATGATGGAGGTGGATCAGCAGTAATCGCTCTGACAGCTCGCATCAAGCAATCTACCCTAATCGGGACTGGTGCAGGCCCCTCCACGGCCAGCCAAGCCCATGCTAAGCATTTCTCTTGTCATCCTCCCCTTACTTGTACCTTGCCGCTACCTTCCCTATTTGGCATCCCCTTTTCCCTATAGTGCCTCCCCTGTCCCGCGCGACTCAGTGCGCATAGCCTCGTTCACCATTTTGTGACTCATCTTTCACACAGCCTCTTCCCCTAATATATATAGTATCCATGTAATGAGTGTAGTTCCTTACGTTGAAATCGAGTTACTTTCCCCCTTCCGCTTTTGTTAGGGACCTGGACTGACATCTTGTTCCTTTTCCACCCACTTCGTTATCAACAACAACTCCACCCCACTCGACAACTTATGAAGCAACTCTTCATAACCAAAGAAGACTACTTCTAGGCCTCAATGCCCCCATGCATGGAACTCTGTTACGACTCTCATTGCCAGGAATTCCTGGGCAGGCTAGCTGGGCAGGAGGACTAGAGCAGTGGTATTTGGAGTAACAAGTCTGAGGGTTACATGACATCTATCTACTCATATATATACTGGGGCAGGAGGTATGGCAACAGTACAGTACAAGGTAACAGTTAGGGAGCCTAACGATGACAATCGTAGAGGAGGGATGAATGTATCAAAGAAACGGTCACATGGTCATGATAGTGATGAGAAGGGAAGTGGCAGTTGGCAAGGGGATGGTACAATGGCAGGAAAAGGAACAAGGGTGGCAAGGGGATGGGACAATGGTAACAGGCGAGGAAGACAAGGGAGTCGCTGGATCCAGGCTAGTCTTGAGGGTGTCAGGATGACAGGTGTCAAGGTGCGACAGGATGATGGCATCCTGTGCTGATGTTCCATCATGAAAATGGGCCATCTCCTTGGTACTGGTCATGTGATTTGTAGTCAGGTGATCGGGCGCTTACCAGCCACGTGACCATAGGTCTGTTAGTCACGTGTCCGGGGTCTCGGGCGTGTCACATGACATCAGTGTGTCAGTCACCTGACCATGTACCATAACATAACTTCCCCCCTAAGATTGCATTTTCTGAGCAATCTCGAAGTCCCGTATCGCATCTTGGGCATCCTTGAGATTCTTGACAGGTTCCCAAGTATCGTCCTCTGGAGGGTAGCTGGTCCAGCGCACCAGGTACTGTACCTGTCTTCCACATTTCTGCTTTCCCCTGACAAACTCTACCTCGTACTGTGGCTTGCCATTGATTTCTATGCTTTTGGGATGTTGCAGGTGATCTGGTCTGGGAGTAGCGAGAGTGAGGAGGGATTTGTGGAACACCGGGTGTATTTGCCAATGCAGTGGCAGCTCGAGTTCATAAGCGGCAGTGCCTTGTTTTGCAACAACCTTGAAGGGTCCAACTTGCCTCAGCATTAGCTTTTTCTGTAGGTCTTCCAGTACCAGATTCTTGCTCTCCAACCATACTAGGGTCCCCTCTTTCCAGTTCGTTGTGTATCCGCCACGCTTTTCCATTGTGCGATTGGACTGCTCCACTAATTTTTGCATCTTTTCTTGCATCTCATAGGCTTTCTTCAGGAAGTTGTCAGCAGCAGGGTTGCTTGATTCACTGAGGCGTAGGTCTGGGGGGGTGACAGGGTGTCGTGCATAGTCGAGCAGGAAGGGGGTTATGTCGGAGGTCCCATAGGCACGGTTATTGAGGGCAAATTCCATTACCGAGAGCCAGGAAGCCCATTCCTCAGGCATCTCGCTACAGACATGCTTCAGTAGCATGAATACTTCCTGGTTGGCCCTCTCCGTAAGTCCGTCGGTCTGGGGGTGGTAGGCCATGCTAGGGTTAGTCTTTATGCCCAGTTGTCCATACACATTCTTGAGGAACTTGGCTATGAAATTTGAGCCTCGGTTGCTTGTGACTTTGGAAGGCAGTCCATGGCTCGCATAGACATGTTGCAGGAATATACGGGCCACTCCTTCACTTGTTAGATCCATACTGATTGGTTCCAACAAGGAGGATTGTGTACCACAGTCATGAATGACCAAGACTCCATTGTAACCTTCTGAGGGATTCAGTGGACCCACAATATCCCAACTTATTTCATCCCATGGTTGGAGTGGGGCCAGGAAAGGGTGCAAGGCAGGTCGGTTTCCAGCATGGTTGATCTTGTTTCACTGACAGTGCCAGCATCATTGGATCCAGGCCTGTATATCTTTGTCGAGTCCCGGCCAATCGAAATTCTGATGGACGTTCTCCCCGGTCTTGCACATTCCTGGGTGGCCAGCAGAAGGGGCATCATGGTGGAGGATCAGCACATCGTCGACTAGTTCGGGGGGAACCCATATCTTGTTTCGGTAGTACTTGACCCCATTGGGTTCTAGTACGATGGCGGGGCCATGGGTTGACTCAGTTTGGGCGGCTTTGATGCGGCCTAGGAGGCTTAATTCGGTTACAGATTTGAAAAGGGCATCTGGTAGTAATGGGGTTAGAAGGGGAGTTGTTGTGTCATCATGGTCGGGTCGGCGGGAGAGCGCGTTGGCAGCAGTGTTGGTCTTGCCTGGCCAATGTTTGATCTCGAAGTAGTACAGGCCGAGGAGGGCCCTCCATCAGTTCTGTTGACCATTGAGTGGGTTGGGTTTCTGGAAGTATGCTAGGTTAGCATGATCAGTCCATATCTCAAACGGTTCGGCAGTCCCAATGAGGTACTGGGGCCAGGTTTCCAGGGCACGGACAATAGCAAGGAGTTCTTTGTCGTAGGTATCGTAGTTTTTCTCTGCATCCTTGAGTGCCTTGAAAAAGCAGTTGATCATCGCCCAGCTTCCGTCTTCCTGCTGTTGGTACAGTATTCCCCCTATCGCAACGTTAGAGGCATCCATCTCGATTTTCCAGTTCCCCTCGTCTCTCAGCACTGTTGTTTTCCATCCATTGAGCAACTGCTGAATGAGTCGGTCGAAGGCGTTCTTCTCCTCCTGGTCCCACTGCCAGTCCTTGTTACCAGTGAGTTGATGGAGGGGAATCGTGGTGTAAGGAAAATACACAGTTCGCATGCGTAAACATGCAATTCCCCGGCTATCCGAACACCCTAGGACACATCAACTCCACGACCAATAAACCCTCAGCACCATCCGATGTCGTCCAATAACATCCGATGTCGACCGATAGGTGCGAGCGTCGGACCGCCCGGATACAAGTGTCTCGTGGTCGCCTGGATCTACCAGCGCTATACACCGCCCGAACACTTGCATTCCATGAAACACAGCACGGTCAGCGCTCATCTCCATCGATATTTCATATTACTTCTCTATTTCATATGCACTTGCTGTAAAATTTCATATTATGTCTTTCTCCTGAATCATAACCACCCATGCGCTCCAAACCCTTCGTAGTACCAGGCCCATTGTTCCTGCTGCGCCCTATGCTGTACCACTACCCCCTTTCATTCCTATGAGCAGTCCGGATGGACCCCTTTTATCGGACATTTTCTCTCTCCATCCTACTAACTGTCCTTATGGTATAACTCTTGCATATGACCGCCCAAATGATGTTACCTTACCCGATTTAACTTCCGGACATTTCTGTAGACCTGATCATCCAGTACATACAAAATGTATTTAGGCAAAGACCAGAATCTACAAAAAAAGCAGCTTTCTGGATCCCTCTCTCTCTGGGAGATTTCCCCTAAGTTCACCCATCGTTGCAACCTTCGATTTGTTGGCCTCCGTCGTTGCCGGCCCTTCGTCTTATCGCACCCCCCTTTTATCGGGTTATATCAGACCCGACGCCAGACATTCCGGACATTGTACATTTCTATTCCTTGCTCAATTTAAACTCATACTCCACATCCTCAAGGGTGTTTGGTGAACCTTAAATGCCTTACAGGAACCCCTGAAGAACTTGACTGCAAGCAAGCAGTTGCAGCAAGAACCGTATTACCCATTACAGCAGTTGTTGCAAAGTCTGGAATATGTCATCGGAAGTAGTTCAGGAACCCAAGAAACCTCTGGACATCTCTCTTACATCTTGGGATGGGCCATTCTCAGATTCCTGCACATAGTGTCTTAAGGTCCAGTCTACTGGACCGAAAAAATGACCGAAACTGAACTGAACTTAACCACAAAAGACCGAACCATTGGTTATGGTTAAGCCAATTCTTGGACACTACCAGTTAACAGTCTAAGGGTTGCCGAGTTTTCAAAAAGACTGCAAGAAACCGGTTCTAACTGGTCATAACTGATCTTTCAAATATTAATAAGGGACTGTCACTGAGCAGGCCCTTGTAGGTGCACAAGGGGCCACTCTACAGAAAATTATGCTTGCATGGCTTGCAAATCATGAAGTCTGCACGGAAAAATAACATCAGAGACCTTGCTGCTTGGAACTCAAGCCAGGTGGAGGAAATACATGATGAAATGAAGGAATACTGTGACTTACTGGCTGCTGATGGGGAGCAGGTGAGGTGGGACAATCCTGAGATTGAGGTTGTGTTGTTTAGGTTGTGTTGTTTAGGTTGTGTTGTTTAGGTTGTGTTGTTTTAGAGTAGATAGACTGGTCTAGACTGACAATAAGACTGAATAAGACTGGTCAAGACTGGTCTATAGACCATAACTTAACTGAAACGAACCGGTTTTCTTCAGTTCAGTCCAGTTATGGATATATTCAGCTACAGTCTCAATCAGTTACAGTTACAGTTAAGCCCAAATGAGGACCAACAACTGGACTGAACTGGACTTGAAAACACTACCTGCACATAGTCATTCCAATTTCTCAATGTGTCCATGCCAGATGTAGTGCCCTAGAAATTCAACCTTGCGTTTCTGGAATTGGCACTTCTCCAGACGTAGGCAGAGCGAGTTCTGAGCCAGCCTGTTGAGGACAGCTCGTGTGATCCTTTGGTGCGTTTCCAGGTCCGGCATGTGGATGAGGATATCATCAATATATACATGTATGTGGCCCGTGGCAATTTCCTCTCAGAGGATGGCATTCATGAACTGTTGAAATCATGCTGGGGTGTTGGTGAGTCCGAATCCCATTACCATGTATTCAAATTGTCCTTCGGGGCAAATAAATGCTGTCTTCCGCTCATCTCCTTCTCGGATTCAGACATTGTTGAACCCTTGTACGACGTTGTAGTAGGCTGTACAGGTGTTGGCTGCAAATAGATGTTCACGGCCGGGTTCTTCAGGGGGTCTTGTTACACGACGTAGACACTAAACAGAACCTTGGATGATGCAGAGGCTGAGTGTAAAATGTTCAGAGAATGAAAATATACATTGTCCGAAGTATCTGGTATTGGATCTGATAGAGTCCGATGTCCGGATCGAAGGTTCGAGAGGCCGGCGATGACGAAGGCCAGCGGATCGAGAGGTACGACAAAGGGGTGGGCTTGTCGAAGGTCACAACAAGAGGATGACAGTCAAAAAGCTGCTTTTCCATAGAGTCTGGTACGTACTTGAATACATTTTTCTAAGTACAGCAAATCTGATTCTACAGAAGTCTCTGGAAACTACAGAAGGCAATGCAATATCGTGTACAAGGTCATATAGGGGCCATAATTCATAAATGAGTCATGCGGTTCGGAGGAGTGAAATGTCCGATGATCAGCACATGTCCGGACCGCTCGTAAAATGAAGGAAAGTGTGGCTGGTACAGCAAAGGGGTACTAGGAACAATGGGCGAAGCACTGCAAAGGGTTTGAAACGTTTAAATGATCGGATGGTTGAAAGGGATCACAATATGAAATTTACAGCATGGTATATGAAATAAAGGAAGGGGAATGGAATAGTGCATGTGTCGAGCGTGGACCATGCTGGAGTGATGAAATAGGGAGGTGTGGGCGGTGTGTATGACCTGCGGGCTGTGATCATCACGGGGGATCGGAGACCGGAGAGTCCGATGTCAGATAAGTATCAGACGCTTTTTTTTGGGTGTTATCGGACAGTGTCAGATTATTATCGGATCGTATCGGATGTAATTGCCTTGGATCCCAAAATATCCGGATAGTCGATATCTGTTAAGTTTCCTTGTTTAAACCATGTATTGTCCTTACAACGTCCATCTTGGTAAAGAAGATTTTCCCTTTTAGGGCATCGAGGATGTCATGTATGAGAGGGAGCGGATGGGCATCTTTCTTCATTACTGCATTGAGGTCTTGGTAGTCGATGATGTGCAAGTTGTATGAGTGCAGAGGACAAGTTTAGAGAGAAGCAGAGTAGACTTGATATTGATGCACTTTGGTTTAAGCTTGAGGCTACTACGCCCTTTGAGCTTGGAACCACCACAATTGATAGGTCTTGTCTCACTTGGTGACCCTGACAACACCAAGACTACTCTGCTTCTCTCTAAACTTGTCCTCTGTGCTTGTACAACTTGCATGCCTAAGTATTCCCTTTACTTTGTCTTGGTACTGATTCTTCAAACCCCACAGGTTCTCTCATTGGTTGACAAAGTCATTGCCTTCACCAACTCACTTCTCAACACCATCCTGACCACTCGCAACCTTCTCAATAACATCTCTTTCTCCCACCTCATCTATTTTCTTCTTTACACTTTGTTGGTCAACTTCACAACCTTCTCAGTGATATCGTTTCCTCTCAACTCATTTATTTCTCTTCCTGCACTTCGTCTACCAACTTCACAACATTCCCAGCAATGTCTCCCCTCTTCCAACTAGTCTCTTCCCATTCCTACATCTTGTCTGATGTCTTTGCAACCTTCCAGGACTGAGTATTCTCGATTGTACTCAACAGTTGATTGGTCTTAGCGAGTTTACAGGACCAGTCACCAATGAATCGACCTTTGGCACTATTCATGAGATGGGACAAGTCCTAACACAGGGCAGGCAAAGAGGCTTCCTCCCCAACAGGTGAAAGTCCTCTTCATCTGTTACCCTTAGTCATGGGCTCTGCAGGGGTGTTGGTGGCCAATTCAGGAGGTACTGAATTCCATGTTGTAACCATGGGAGCTGAAAACACCCAGAGGAGCCTGAAAAACAGCAGACAAACTACACAAACTATACAAAAAGTTGAGAGTGTAGAGAGTGGATTGTAGCACCATAGTGGTAATATGAAGGAGAGAGGTGTTCCAACAGAGATGTTCAAGTTTTGTTTGGCTTTGTTCAAGATGTCAGACTCTTACCTGTTCTGTGTTGTGAGTCTGCACATCTAGTTTCTCCACAACTCCTCTTTGGGATGGCTTAGGTAAGCAATCCTAACAGAGAAAAGGAATGGGATTGGCAAAGCTGAAATGGGGAGACTCACAGCATGTGCAGAGGCCTAAAAGGCCACTCTTCCAATCCATGCCTGAACTGACCCCCCTGTGTCATGCATGACTGAACCTAAGGTCAAAATACTACAGTAGCTTCAAACTTCACAAAAAGATGTGACTGTCACAGCAAAATAGGTCCAATTCATTGGATGCTGGACATGTGACAAACCTACAGTAAATGGTACAGTACCCTGTAAGTGATAGTACTGAACAAACTAATCAAGCCAAAAAATAAGGCCTGTCCGTGCAGAAGAATCTTCCCATCCTGTATCAGTTTTTACTAGTAATGGATTTGAGTCACTTGTCGAGTCAATTGTCCAGACCCTCTGTTCATGCTGAGCAGCAGGATTGTCATAAGATACAATAAGGTGGTGTCCGTTCCTGTCAGGTACCATTTGGTCCAGGGAACGTGTCCCTTGGTTCAACTTAACATCTGCCTTATAGGACAATTGGAATGTCCCAACGTGAAGCTGCCACGTTTGGACCAGAGGTAGATCGTTCGTGGCAGGCGAAGGAGAACAACCAATGTAGATGTCTATGATGTCACCACTGGGTAAAGGTGGAATGGCAATCTTGTTGGGATTGTACCCATTAGGGACCGCATCGAGGTCACGGGATATGTCTTCCCCCAACCCTGGCGGAGGGTGGATATAAAGCTTTTTCAGCCCAGTGTCGAGGTAGAAAACATAATTGTCTGCGGAGCATACATCAGATTTTTCTCCTGATTGGGCAGAAAGTAACTTACTATGCACAGCTATTTCGTAAGGCCCAGCACTTTCTTTATTTGTCCACTTTGGGTCAGCGCTTGTCAAATCCAGGTGTTGGAGATAGAACCGGTTATTGGAGCTGCCACCAGATGCGGAACTAAGTGCTCCACCACCATGTAAATAGTACCGACCAGACACGTAGACGTGCAAGCCATCAACTAGAATTTGCTTGGCAGCCCATCTGCAGTTCGGGTCAGTAGCGCAGGGCGCCGTTGGAAAGTTTAAGGAAACTCGGGATGCAAGTGTAACCGATCCATCCGGGTTTAATGGATAGATGTAACTCTTGCCAGTGACCCCATGTGACTGGTGGGGATAGGTATTGAGAAATTAGTGATATTCGTGATCCCATGCCCAAATGACTAACCATCACCGTCACAAGTTTATCTGGTAGAGCCGCAATCCACCAATCACTCGTGCCTTCGTCTGCAATGAGTGGCCGCGATTCTGGAGTTCCATCGGTCAGCCCGCAACCCGAATCAACATGGATGGTGAACAGGTTGGTTCCATCGGTGGCACTACTGAAATTAGGCTCATGACCTTTTAGATTATGAGAGTAACAAACTTACTAAACAATATCCTGTGTTGGATGTCGGGCAATAGATGGAATACTAGACTCGACTGCATAACTGAGCGGGAATCTTTGCGGACTGTTTATCGAGTCGCCAAAAGTTCTGCATGTGAAGAAAGTCAAATCACCAGTAGGGAGACTATCAACATTCGTAGAGAAGATGCGAAGTGACATGGTGGTTCAGAAGTAAGAGAAGTTATCAAGAGACTGGCACTATATGTACTGTGTGGTTAGCGATGAGTCTTGGCATGTTGGGATGGATGTTGGGATGGGGGTAGTTCGAGGCAAGTGTCAAAGTGCGTGTGAGTGTCAAAGTGACAGTTGCCACTTTATATGAGTGTGTAACTCAAGAGGAGGAGTTTGACACATGGTTGCTTAGGCTGTGTAAAACAATGCCCCTTGCAAGGTATGCTGTGTGACATTAACTTTTTTTATGTTTTTGAATCAGCATTTACATACTACATCAGCAAAACCTGGTTTTGGATTGTAGAAGCCATAGAAGGCCATAGAAGCATAGAAGTGGTTGTATCTATGCAGGCCTCTGCAGCTCTTCATAGACTAAGGTGCATCTATGCAGTATTATGTAGAAGAGGCCTTTCTGGAGCCACAGTCCTCAGCAAATGGCCCTTCAATTGGTTCAAGTTCAAGTTGGTGCCCATGTTCAAGTTCAGTATTGCTGGGTCTAAGACTGCCTAAGTCACTTCACACTTTTCCTGATGACTACTGCTGTAGTACTGCAACATGTGGCTAGGGCAAAGATGCAGTTGTACATGGGGTACATGGATTTTGGTGATGCAGATGTACAGGGTGAGGATGTAAATAGTGTATGTATGGTATGGTGGGTATGATTGCTGTGATTTAGTGTGGCATAACATCACTGGCAACAGTGGTGACTCAGCACGACTCGGCGCCCGAGTTGAATGCATATTGCATTCCTTTCGAATAAATATCACCGTCTCAATATTGCCTTGGCTCGAGCTTTCTCCTTTCAATTCGAAACTACAGCCATCGCGGCAGCAGATGCGAAGCGCGCGTACTACCGGCTTGAGCTCGCCCAGATAAATCGTGCCCTTTACACCGTCAAGCGAGCCATCAGGCATGCAAAACAAACACCCAACCAATATGTTGCAAGCGATCGTGCCCATGCTGTTTTTGATTCCGAGCCGTTTCGTCGTCTTTCCTGCCGCAATGTCGCATACGAAAAATTCATCGCCGAATTGCTGAAGTGTAGGCAATGGGCCGATGCCCACTCTCTCTATCGGCGGATAATCGGGAGAAATTGGAGCCCTCGGCGCAACTTCGCAAGATGCTCGCCGTGACTGTCGTTAACACCACTATTGCGTCTGACGACCCCGTCAAACAGTTCACAAGCCGCTTTCCAAGATGGGATGTCGACGACGTTTGTTTGCGCCAGGTCATTGCCATCCTGACAGAGCACCATTATGATGTCGAATTTGTCGAGAAGCTCATCACTATGTATCTCGACACCCGTCCGGCGCACTGGGTGTCTGCTTTGGACTTCTCGCTCGTCAAGGAGCATGCCTCGATCCGAGAGAACACTCGTATGCGCGGTGGAATTATCCCCACCTTGTTTCGCCATGACCTGGCCACTGTTTATACCACTGTGCTTGAAGACGTGGCTCGCAGGTCGACGAGCACCTGCAGCGGAGCCTGAGCTGGGCACCACGTAGCGCGACGTTGAGTGTGTCGAGCTCGCGGGGCTCTGCCATGACTTTGGCCACGGCCCGTGGAGCCACGTCTTGGGCTGCCTCTTCATCCCTCCTGGCCCTGTGTGCTTCTTCCCTCCCCCACACCACTGCCCCCATACGCGCTGCTCCCAGGACCCTCTTTTTTCTTGTTTGTCACAGTCCAGGGAAGAAGTGGAGGCACGGAGACGCGTCGGAAATGATGTTTGGTTACTTGCGCTTAGACAACACGGTCCAGATGAGCGGAGCCGACGCGCTGTTCGTCAAGGCGCTCATCGTGTGCATCCTGGAGTGCTGCAGCCACAAGGAGAAGGCGTTCCTGATTGAGATCGTCGCGAAGAAGCGCAATGAGATCGGCGTCGACAAGTGAGGCCTTTGGGCTTTCTGGCACTCGATTCTTGTTTTACTTGCATTTCTTTGTGAAGGTTTGATTATCTCGCAAGAGATACGCATGCCATTCGCGAGAAGATCAATAGATCCATGTCACGGTCTGTTTTCCTTCTTTGAGTCTACATGCTTTCTGGTCCCAGATCTTATGGCGCCACCGTCGTCATCCAGACTCATCCGCTCTGCCTGCATCACTTGTCATTGGCCACGCTGATACGAGTTTTCCCCCCATCGCTATCGCAGCGACGTCATTTTTAGGAGCCGAGTGCATTATGGGCGCTCTTCGAACGTCTGCGTTCGCGGGACCTCTACAAATACGTCGACTACAAGGTCGTAGGGCGGCACCTGCGCGATATCTACAAGGCGCACATCACGCCTGACCTCATCCTCGAGGTGGCCAAGGCGTGTGCATCGTCGCCACAGTTGCCCTTCTCCAGCCATGCGGCCAGCGTCACGTCCCTCACACCAGATGACGTCATTGTGCACTTTATCGACGATGCACTACGGCATGCGTGAGAAGAATCCCCTCGACTTGGCCAAGTACTGAAGCATCGGCCGGACCATGAGTGTGCAGCTGCTTTAACGTCCACAAAACGAGACTGACTTTTTCTTCCCTCTTCACTGCAGAGTCTTCCCAGGCCAGCCCAGGAGAAATATCTTCGCTTACGCCTGCTGTCTTTACGGCGCTGATGCTGCGGGTATACACGGCCAGGCTAAGTAAGCACTCCACATTCCCTGCACCCATTTGTTGAGTGCCGAGGCTCTAATCACTGCATCCATCTTCTCTCAGGTACCTCGGGATTGTGCAAGCCGGGTTCCGACAAGTCTTGAAAAGCATACTCAAGCCCGTTGACCCAATACCCATTCACAGCGGCGCAGCTGCGAGTTCACGCGGGAGAACGAGAAAGCATGTTATATTAGTTAATGAAAGCAATGCGAACAGTTTAACCACAGTACCTGCGAGTTCACGCGGGAGAACGAGAAAGCGTGAACCCGTTAACTACATAGAGTGTCCGTATAAAAGGGGGAGCGCACGAGCACGAGAAGCATAGTATAAAAGGTTAAAAGAGAGAGGACAGTCCAAGAAGGAGAGTGGGAGTTTGTGCTACGTACAAGAGTGCGCGAGGGTGCGGTGCAACAAGAGAAGTGGCGGATCCGTGGGTGGATCCGAGGCGGGCGTGCCGTCGTCTTTCTTCACTCCCACTCGGCGTGGCCCGACTCGTCCACAACGCCCAAGGCCATGCGGAATCGCTCGAACGTGTCGTGGGGCAGCGCTTTTGTGAGGATGTCGGCAATCATGTTTTCAGCGGGACAAAATAGAAGTGAAATCTCGGATTGAGCAACGCGCTCACGAATAAAGTGGTGTCGTATGTCGATGTGCTTAGCACGAGAATGAGTGACGGGGTTGTGAGAGAGCGCGATGCATCCCTGGTTATCGGCACGGATGGTAGTAGCACGGGTCTGGGGGAAACCGAGGTCGTCGAGGAGAGTGTGGAGCCAAATCGCTTCTTTCGTGGCGTTGGAGGCAGCCATGTACTCTGCCTCGACGGTTGAGAGCGCGACGGTGGGTTGTTTCTTCGATGACCAAGAGACAAACCCACCGGCGACTTCGAAGACAAAGCCGCTGATGGAGCGACGCGTGTCCAGGTCCTGAGCCCAATCAGAGTCAGTCCAACCCACTAGATCAAGGGGTTTGTCACGCCCTCCTAGCCTAAGCCCTAAATGGGCCGTTCCCGCGAGGTAACGGAGAACGCGTTTCAGGGCCTCAAGGTGTGGTTTCCCAGGGTTCGCACTGAACTGAGCACAGATGCTGACGGCGTGCTGGATGTCCGGCCTGGTCTGAGTAGCGTAAAGGACACCCCCAAGTACCTCTGGATACTTCATCTCCTTAGCATATTCCAGGTAAAGGGCCTTGTCGGCAGGGGAGGTGGGGGACTGGGCAGCAGTAAGGCGTTCCTTTGAGACGAGCGGCGTACTCACGGGGGTGCAGCCCTGCATCCCGTGACGCAATAAAAGTTCTCGGACGTACGCCGTCTGGTCCAACTGAATGGCACGTGCCTTGCGATCGCGTTTCACTTGGATCCCGAGAATGAGCCGTAACTCGCCTAAATCGGTTAGCTCAAAGATCTTTCCCAGCTCCGTCTTGAACCATGCTACCTCCGTGCTCTTCTCTGCGGCAACCACCATATCGTCGACGTACACGAGAACGAAAACGACGCCCTTGCCCGGAGCACGTCATATGTACAGGCAGTCGTCGGCCTGTCCCTTCGTAAAACCTAGCTTTTCCATGGCTCGGTCGAGCTTCAGTTTCCACTGGCGGCCGGCCTGCTTGAGCCCGTAGAGCGCTTTGCGCAGTCGCCACGACCAGCCGGCTTTCCCAGGGACGACGATGCCCTCAGGTGGTGTCATGTAAATTTCTTCATCGAGATCGCCCTGCAGGTACGCTCCCACGACGTCAACTTGATGCAACTCCCAGTTCTCACGAGCGCACAAAGACAATAGGACTCGCAACGTTGTGAACTTCACTACCGATGAGAACGTTAGGTCGAAGTCCTGGCCTGGTACCTGTGAGTAGCCCTTCGCGACGATTTGAACCTTGTACTTAACGATCCTCCCCTCGCCGTCGCGTTTTTCTCGATATACGGCTTTACTTCCTATCGCTTTGCGGCCCTCCGGAACTCGCTCGACCCACTCAAAGGTCGCGGAACTCTTCAGCTGGGCAAACTCGGCGGCCAAAGCCGCCTCCCACTGTTTTGCATGTGGGGACTGCATGGCCTCTCGGTGAGTACGCGGCTCACCTCCCACTGCAACGAATGCGGCATGCTGACCCTCCTGGCCTGCTAGAGCCGCTTCAACATCCTCTTCGGTCGCCTCTACGCCGTATCGCGTGGCCGCCGCTCGCTGGCGCTCTGGGTGATCCCGCGGCGGCAGGTTCTCCCATTGCGAGGGCTTCGATTTGGGGGCTGCTGGCGCTGGAGGGTCAATAACGGGGGGTGTATCATTGAGTCCCTCCTCTGTAGTCACATCTGTGCGTAGTGTCGGGTCGTCGTCTACAATCTTGCTAATCGTTGCCCCTCCGCTTACTTGGTCCTGCAGCAAACCGTGAGCGGGATGGGGGTGTTACGGCTTACTGCTGAGTCAGTCCTGGGCAGGCTAGCTGGGCAGGATGCAAGCAGAGAGAGTAAATTGTGAGAATAACAAGTCTGGGGAATACAGGACACGTATCTACCTGTATTTATACTGAATTATGGTGGTACAGTAACAATGTAGGTACAAGGGACGAAGGGAAGGTCGGCGACGGTAGGGAGGAGGTGGTGTACCAAGGGGACGATCACGTGGTTGCAAGGGCGGGAACAAGGTCGCGAGGGCGGGGTTGGCGGGGCGATGGGATATTGATGGGGAGTATAAGGGCGCTAGGGGGACGGGATAGTGGTAGCGAGGGGAAGAGATAAAAGAAGAGCCGGATTAGGCTTAATGTTGATGGGAACAGGGCGACAGCTGTCGGCTGGTGACAGGATGATGGCATCCCGCACAGACGTCCCATCACGAATATGGGCCATCCTCTCGGTAAGGCTCACGTGACTGGGCGCTTGTGAGTCATGTGGTCGTAGAGGGTCTAAGGCCGCTAGTCCCAGATCGCGAGTATCCAGTGAAGGTCGCGGGGCGCTAAATGTCGTGGCTCGTCACGTGCTTACATACCGTAGCATAACCTCCCCCCTAAGATTGCGCTTCCTGAGCAATCTCAAAATCGCGTATGGCCTCCTGTGCGTCCTTGAGATTTTTGACAGGCTCCCAGGTATCGTCCTCCGGAGGGTAACCTGTCCATCGTACCAGGTACTGCACTTGTCTTCCGCGTTTTCGCTTTGCACGGACGAACTCTACCTCGTATTGGGGCTCACCATCGATCTCCAAGCTTTCGGGACGCTCGGGATGGTCGGGGCCAGGTGTAGACAGGGTGAGAAGTGATTCGTGGAAGACCAGGTGTATTCGCCAATGTCGCGGTAGTTTGAGTTCATAGGCGGCGGCACCTCGTTTTGCGACTATTTTGAAGGGTCCAACTCGTCGCGGCATCAGCTTCTTTCGGAGATCTTCTAGTACCAGGTTGCGGCTTTCCAACCAAACTAAGGTCCCTTCTTTCCAGTTGGTTGTGTACCCCCCTCGCCACTCCATGGTCTTGTTGGACTGCTCTACTAATTTCTTCATTTTCCCCCGCATCTCGTAGGCCTTCTCCAAGAAGCTATCAGCAGCGGGATTGTTCGACTCGATGAGGCGAAGGTCAGGGAGGGCGACAGGGTGCCTAGCGTAGTCGAGTAGGAAAGGAGAGACGTCAGAGCTTCCGTAGGATCGGTTGTTGAGGGCGAACTCCGTAATTGGGAGCCAGGAAGCCCAGCTCTCGGGCATCTCGCTACAAACATGTTTTAGTAGCGTAAATACTTCCTGGTTGGCCCTTTCCGTGAGGCCGTCGGTTTGGGGGTGATATGCCGTGCTAGGGTTAGTTCCTACGCCCAGTTGTCCATATACGTTTTTGAGGAACTTAGCCACGAAATTTGATCCTCGGTCACTTGTGACTTTGGATGGGAGTCCGTGGCTGGCATAGACGCGGCGTAGGAATATTCGGGCTGCTCCCTCGCTTGTTAGGTCCATACTGATGGGCTCTAGTAAGGAAGACCTCGTGGCCCGGTCCCGAATGACCAGGACTCCATCATAGCCTTCAGAGGGGTTTAGTGGTCCTACGATGTCCCAGCTTATTTCATCCCACGGCTGCAGTGGGGAGGGGAAAGGGTGTAGAGCAGGTCGGTTCCCAGTACGATTGATTTTATTTCTTTGGCAGTGCCAACACCGTTGAATGCGGGATCGAACGTCGCTGTCGAGTCCGGGCCAGTCGAAGTTTCGACGGACGTTTTCGCTGGTCTTCTGGATTCCTGGGTGCCCGGCTGAGGGGGCATCGTGGTGGATAGCCAGCACATCGTCGACTAGGTTAGGGGGGACCCAAATCTTGTTCCGATAGTATTTGACCCCATCGGCTTCCTGTATGATGGCAGGTCCATGCGTAGTTTCCGTTTGACCAGCCTTGATGCGGTCAAGAAGACTTGGTTCAGTTGTCGATTTAAAGAGGACATCCGGTAGTAGTGGGGCTAGGGTCGGGGTGGTTGCGTCGTCATGGTCGGGCCGGCGGGACAGTGCGTCGGCGGCGGTGTTGGTCTTGCCCGGCCGGTGCTTGATCTCGAAGTTATACAGGGCCAGGAGGGCCCTCCAACGATTTTGCCTTCCATTAAGCGGATTAGGTTTACGGAAATAGGCCAGGTTGGCATGGTCGGTCCAAACCTCGAAGGGTACAGGGGTCGCGATGAGATATTGTGGCCAGGCTTCAAGAGCACGGACGATGGCTAGCAGTTCCTTATTGTAGGTATCATAGTTCTTCTCGGCGTTCTTGAGAGCTTTAGAAAAACAATCAATCATTGCCCAGTTACCGTCCTCTTGCTGTTGGTATAGGATACCGCCTATCGCAACATTGGAGGCATCTGTTTCGATCTTCCAGCTACCCTCATCCTTGGGGACTGCTGTACGTCGTCTGTCAAGTAGTTGTTGGATGAGGCGGTCAAAGGCATTCTTCTCGTTTAAGCCCCACTGCCAATCTTTATTCCCTGTGAGTTGGTGGAGAGGGATTGCGGTCGTGGCGAAGTCGGGGATGTGTCTCCTAAAATAATTCAGGAACCCAAGGAATTTCTGGACTTCTCTTTTGGACCGCGGGACAGGCCATTCTCGTATTCCAGCACACAGTCGTTCTGACTTCTCGATATGTCCACATCGGATATAGTGCCCCAGGAACTCAACCTCACTTTTTTGGAAGTGGCATTTCTCCAGCCTTAGACAGAGCGAGTTTTCTGCGAGTCTTTGGAGGACGGCACGAGTAAGTCGCTGGTGTGTCTCCAGGTCCGGCGTGTGGATGAGGATGTCGTTGATGTAAACGTGCACATGGCCGGTGGCTATTTCTTCTCGGAGAATGGCATTCATGAAGCGCTGAAATCGGGCTGGGGCATTGGTTAGTCCGAACCCCATAACAGTGTACTCGAATTGGCCTTCCGGGCAGATGAATGCTGTTAGCCATTCGTCGCCTTCTCGAATCTTGACATTGTTAAAGCCGCGTATGACATCCATTTTGGTGAAGAAGACTTTTCCTTTGAGGGCATCGAGGATGTCTCGGATAAGGGGGAGAGGGTGAGCGTCCTTCTTAGTCATGGCATTGAGTTCTCGGTAGTCGATTATGGGACGTAACTTTTTCCCTTCTTGCTTAAAGAAGAGAGGCGAGGCCCAGGGTGAGTTTGAAGGTCGTATTCGTCCACTCCTTAGGTTTTCCTCGATCCACGACTTCAACTCCGGGTAGTACACACGTGGCACGGAGTAGATTTTTGAGTGCTTGGGGACGGCCCCTTCCTTTAGTTCGATCGGATGGTCTATGGCACCTCGGGAGGGGGGTAGTTTCGCGAATTCTGCAATCGAGAAAACCTTCGGGAATTCTTCATGGTAGGGGGGTACTACGGTTTCGACGAAAGCACCTCGCGTGAGTACCGCGCTAGGTTTGGGGAACTCGATCGTTTGGTCGATCCAGTCAATTGTGGGGTTGTTCCTTCTCAACCAGTCGTCTCCTAGGTAGAGGTGTGGAGGGTGAAACTGTCCAACTAGGAGGGTGATCTTCTGGCAGAAGTCCTGCCCAATGGAAATGATCAGGTCGGCAGTTTTAGTTACCATTCCCAGGGCGTTGGGAGTTCCGTCAGCGTTGATCGAGTATAGGGGTTGGGGGAGGTCCCGTAACCTCAACCCTAGGCTCTGGGCATATTTTTTGTCGATAGCGGAGGCTGAGCATCCTGAGTCCACAAGGGCATATCCCAGTTTTCTCCTCCCATTACCGGGGTTCTCCATTGTAATGGGTATTTCCATACAAGGCTTTTCGGGGTTAGCCTTGGTTTTCTCTTTCCTCAGGTTCAGTCTGGGGGACGGAGAAGGGGTCACCAGGACCTGTTTATTCACGGGCGGGGGTACAAGGGGGTACATAACTTTTTACCGGCGAAGAGTCTGAACTCAATCTTCGCCGTTTGTAAAATCCGCGATTTCTTTTTCTCTGAGCACGACCAGGTCTTTCAACCTCGCGATCTCCGCCTGTGCTTCTTCCAATTCATCGCCTGATGTAGTCGCGGGTGTCGTGGCGCTTGGGGCGATCGGTGCAGGGAGGGAGATGACTCCTCGGACCTGCTGGGTGCGACACGTGGGCGGGAGAGGGCAGTTCTTCGAGATATGACCGAAGCCACGACAGTTGTAGCACTGTACCTCGGCAGGCTTGGGTCGCGAGCGGTCGACAATCATCGCGTCGGGGTGGGGAGTAGATGCAGGTACAGTAGGGGCGCGGATCTGGGAGGTCGCGGGTCGGCTAGGCGGAACTGGGGCGCGAGCCTTGCACAAGGATTTGAACTCTTGCCATAGGTCGTCCATCCTGATGGCTTTGTTCCTCCAGCCAACATAGGTTGCGGGGAGTTCGTCGCTATTGTAAATTTTTTCAACCAGGGGCTGGTTGAGACCGTTCTTGAGGTACTCAATGAGTACCGATTCGTGGTGGGCGATGGAGAGGTGGGCCTGGCGGTAGAGGCGGTCGAAATCGGTAAAGAATTCGTGGGTGGTCTTTCCGCTTTGTCGGAGTTTCTGGAGGTTAGCGAGGGCCCGCGTTTCCTCAGTCGTGTCGAGGAACTCGTCATCTAGGTCTTGGATGAAGTTAGTCCAAGTACCGGTGGTATCTCTTTCTATGATGTGGTCCACACGGGCATTAGCCCATAGTTCCGCGTATCCAAGGCACATCTTGTTGAGCACGAAATAGATCTTCTTTTCGTGGGATTCGAAGCGTTCCAGCTCGCAGGCAAAGAGGAGGGTGAATTGGCGTTTGAAGGTGCGGTAGGTCGCCTGGGTGCCATCGAAGTCTCTGACGGTAAGGCCGCTACTCGCTGTCGCTGTCAAGGTCGTACGGTTGGATTGATGAGATGTCTGAGGGTCCGGGGGATGAGACATCGTCGGTGTCAGTGAGTGGGTTGAGAGGCTCGGGCTGTGGTATGTGGACGGCGGCTCGGTATCTGGCGGCGAGTGCTCTAGCTGCCAAGAGATCGGGGATGTTGGTCGGGGTGATGGGGGAGACTGGAACGTTAATGGGGATCCGGGAGCGTCTGCTAGGAACGGTGGGATAGGGCTGAGTGGTACGAGGTTTCCAGTCCACGATGTATCGCGTGGCGGTATCGATGAGGTATTCGGCTCGGTGTCCGGTGATTGTAATGAAACGTTCGCTGTGCTGGGTCTGCGTGCACTTGTTGGCGAAAGTTCGGGTGGTGGGTACGGGCGAGGCGGGACGCGGAGACGGCGAGGCTTCGGTGGAAGCGGGGGTCGGGATATTGTCGAGCTCTTTGATATTGAGGCCTTCTAAGACCTCAGCGATGTCTTCTTGTTGTTGGGCAATCCAAAGATCGGTTAGGCGCTCGTGCAGGCCTTCTATGAATTCGACCTGACTATAGGTCTCGAATATGCGTTGTACGCGGAGGGTTCTGGAGGTAAGTAGTCTGGTGGGGATAAACTGTCTCTCAACGGAATGATAAACGACGCTCTTCGGGTACTTTCGGTACTCGGGAGTGGGCGGGCATGTGATTGCGGTCGGGGTACGTCTGTCGATGTGTCGCAGACGGTTTCGTCGCCAGGTCTCGCGGATTTCAATTAGTCCAGGAGGGGGTGGCAGGTGCAAGGCGTATTGTCGTGTGCGGTAGGCTTGGTCGGCGGGGTCGTTCGTACGAGTCGCAAGGATAGTGGGAGAAGCCAGGTTTGAAAAGAGAACCAGGTCCAGAGGGGAGGTGGTTATGGGTAGACTTGTTATTATGTTACGGCTTACTGCTGAGTCAGTCCTGGGCAGGCTAGCTGGGCAGGATGCAAGCAGAGAGAGTAAATTGCGAGAATAACAAGTCTGGGGAATACAGGACACGTATCTACCTGTATTTATACTGAATTATGGTGGTACAGTAACAATGTAGGTACAAGGGACGAAGGGAAGGTCGGCAACGGTAGGGAGGAGGTGGTGTACCAAGGGGACGATCACGTGGTTGCGAGGGCGGGGTTGGCGGGGCGATGGGATATTGATGGGGAGTATAAGGGCGCTAGGGGGACGGGATAGTGGTAGCGAGGGGAAGAGATAAAAGAAGAGCCGGATTAGGCTTAATGTTGATGGGAACAGGGCGACAGCTGTCGGCTGGTGACAGGATGATGGCATCCCGCACAGACGTCCCATCACGAATATGGGCCGTCCTCTCGGTAAGGCTCACGTGACTGGGCGCTTGTGAGTCATGTGGTCGTAGAGGGTCTAAGGCTGCTAGTCCCAGATCGCGAGTATCCAGTGAAGGTCGCGGGGCGCTAAAGGTCGTGGCTCGTCACGTGCTTACATACCGTAGCAGGGGGTTCGCTAACTCCACAGTGGCCAAGTCTTTCGGGCCCTCATCTTCAATGAAGCGCACGTCGCGTGAGGTGATTAGGTCCTTTGTCTCGACGTCTTCAAGCCTATAACCCTTCGTTTCATCAGACCACCATCCCAGGAGGCGACACTTCACCGCGGTGGCCTCTAGTTTACCACCGCGGACTTTCTTTGGGATGTTTGCATAGGCGACCGACCCGAATACCCGTAGGTGCGACACGTCGGGCTTCCGCCCTGTCCAGACCTCGTAGGGGACCTTCCCCGGTATTGCTGATGTCGGTGAGAGGTTCCGGATGTGGATGGCGTACATAAGGGCCTCGCCCCAGTAGCGTAAGTCCATCCCAGATGAATGTAACATACATCTCACCATTTCGAAGTAGGTCGCGATCGCTCGCTCTGCGATACCGTTTTGTTCTGGGGTGTAGGGGGCCGTCGTCTCATGGAGGATCCCCTCACGCTTGCAGAACGCCTCGACAATGCTGTTAACGAACTCCTTGCCATTGTCAGTCCTTAATTTTTTGACCTTCGCACCCGACTGACGCTCCAGCATGGCAATCGTCGCCTTCAGGGTATCTGAAACGGTCTCGCCGTCCTTAGACTTCAAGAGTCGGCCTACTCCATACCTAGAGTGAGCCTCTACGAGGACAAGGGCGTACAGCATCCCGGACCAGGTCTCGACGGACATGGGCCCAGTCAAGTCCACGACGATAAGTCCCATCTTTTCGTACTGTGTGGTGCTGGCGCGTGGGAAGGGGAGCCGGTGGGACTTCCCCATCGCGCACCCTTCGCAGATGCGGTCGTAATCACCGGGGTTCGAGATGGTGAGTCCGCTCACCATATCCTTTCGTGCTAGCTCACGAATCGCTTCGAGATGCAGGTGGCCGAACCTGCGGTGCCATAGCCGCATGTTCGCGCCGGCCATGGCGCCGTAGGCGGCCTGCGGATTTTCATCGATCTGCTCCAGGTGGTACAACCCTCCCTCTAGCCTCGCACGCAGGAGGTCGTCTTCCTCGTGCGTTACGACGAGTCCGCCGGCGAAGCTTCGGTACTCGGCTCCCTCGCGCTGGAGAGCCCCGAGACTCACTAAATTCATAGCCAGGTTCGGTGCGTGCATGACACCGTGGAGTGTTACCTCTCGGTATCCCCTGGGTAGTCGTGCCTTTAGGCGCACGCTACCGTGTCCTGCAACAGGTATGTCGCGGGCATCACCTACCGATATGGATTGTCCTGATGACGGGGTGTAGGAGCAGAATAACTGCCGGTCGCAGAACATGTGGGCTGTCGCCCCACAATCGAGGATGATCCCTGTAGCGGCACGCGGACTAGTTGCGAGGTAAGCTCGCCCCACAGCCTTCGTGCCTAGGTCCTGAAGGTTGTCGACGGCCACGTTGGCCGTTCCGGCGTTAGTCGAGGAGCCCGTGGGTGCGCCACTCGACTTCTTTTCTTTCCCTTCGAGCTTTGGGCAGTTACTTGCCCAATGCCCCTTTTCGTGACAATATTGGCACTCGTCGCCGGGTTGCGGGCCCTTGCCCTTGCTGCCCTTTTTGTTCTTCGCAGTCGCCTGGAGCGCCGTATGGCCTCCGGACTTCTCTCGAACACGTCGATTCGCCTCAGCCTGGAGCTTGGTACTGACAATCTCGGGGGTGAGTGTTTCAACGTCGAATAGCTGTATTTTAATAATTTCCCATGATGGGGTCTTTGGCAGGGAAAGAATCATCGCCCGCGCGATGTGAAGGTCGCTAATCTGCTCGCCGGCCTGGGCAATGCGGTGTCGTATATCAAGGATCGCGGCGATATGGTTGGCCATCGGCGCGCTGTCCGTGTACTTCCGTGTGTACAATTCTTCGAAATAATAATGCACATTGATTTTTTGCTGATTTTCCTGGTGTAAACGTTTCCAGGAATCCCACATGTCCTTTGATGTGGTGCAATTGACAACGTGCGGCCATTGGGTTTCATCGGTAGCGCCGCGCATCAGGCCCTGCGCGGCCTCGTCTCTTGACACCCAATCAAGATGGTCTCGAATGCGCGCTTTGCGCTCGTCATCCGGGATCGCGGCGGTCGGTGCGGCGTCCGGACCAGGTGGGCAAGTCTCCGTGCCCTTCACAACCAGCCAAAGGTATTTGGACTGCAAAACAGATTGCATGTGAACTGACCAAGATGCGTAGTTCTGGCCATTCAACTTCGGGAATTTGAAAGCATCTCCGGACGACATCTCGAGTAAGTTGGCCCCTGCGGGTCTCATAATCTCACAGCGGCGCAGCTGCGAGTTCACGCGGGAGAACGAGAAAGCGTGTTATATTAGTTAATGAAAGCAATGCGAACAGTTTAACCACAGTACCTGCGAGTTCACGCGGGAGAACGAGAAAGCGTGAACCCGTTAACTACATAGAGTGTCCATATAAAAGGGGGAGCGCACGAGCACGAGAAGCATAGTATAAAAGGTTAAAAGAGAGAGGACAGTCCAAGAAGGAGAGCGGGAGTTTGTGCTACGTACAAGAGTGCGCGAGGGTGCGGTGCAACAAGAGAAGTGGCGGATTCGTGGGTGGATCCGAGGCGGGCGTGCCGTCGTCTTTCTTCACCCATCAGCTCGAGCAAAAGCAGACAGAAGGAGACGACGGATGTGGGGCGGTCACCGTCCCCGCTCAGCAGAGATAACACGTTCACGATGGTGCCGGTGAATTTCGTGCCGATGTTGCCGATGCATCGGGCTCGGACGCGGGGACAGGGACAGGTTCTGAGCGCCGTTGGTGAAGCTAGTACTAGTGCCGGAAGAGGGAAAGGTGGGGAGAGGGATGTGATACGAGGTTGCTCCAGGTGGAGGTGAGGAGAGGGCCAGGAAGTGGAAGAAGGATTGAAGACAATCAAGATCAAGAATATGTTGTGTTGCTGCCTTTTCGGATAGGTTGGCAGAGTCTAAAATTTTACCAAAAAAGGAGGGAGAAATTGTTTCTGCTATAACTCACCCAATTCTAACTGGAATTCCAAATGGTAAGTGGATTCAGAATCCCAGAGCTAAGGGCTTTTGAATGATATGTAACCAGAGCTGTAATGTTGAGTTTTGAAAATACTGGTTTTCAGCATTGCTGTTAGGATCACTTACCTAAGCTGCCATAGTGAATGCCAAAGGCCAATAGTGAATAGTGAAAGTGAAGTCACATGACCAACCACAACCTTTAGTGCCCACCCAGTGCCTTACAGGGGCATTAATCATGTTAATAGTGTTAATTGCATTACCAATCATGTGACCTTTCCCACTGCTTGACAGCTTTCTCACACTTTGGAATTTGTGATGGAGGCAGATCCAGGATAGCAGAATTGATGTGTCCCATCAATCACTCTACCCTGATCTGGGTTAATTGAGGTTTCCCCTCAGTCAGCCAAGCCTGTGCCAAGCATTCTCCCTGCCATTATCTCTTATCTCCCCCTTGCCACTCTCTCCCTTATTTAGTGTTCCCTTTACCCTTCCCTGCCTCTCTGACTCCTCATGACTGATGATGCATAGCCTCATTCCTATCCACATGACTCATCCTCTACACTGCCTCATTCTGTAGTATATATACTTGTCTCATCCTCTACACTGCCTCATTCTGTAGTATATATACTTGTCCATAGTAATTGTAGTTCCTCACATTGAAATTGAGTTCTTCCCCCCATTCATGCTCTGAGTGGGAACCTGGGCTGACAATTGCTGGGTTTCACCAGAGCTACCTGTCTGAGCTATGAACACATTATCCTTGCATCAACAACACCTTTGCCATGCCTCATGGCCATAAGGTCTCAGCTGATGTTCAATAGATTGTTGTGCAGCTGTCCTCCTTGCTGGAGAAGAGTGATATTTCAACATATACTCATGTCTCCCTCCAGTCTGTTGAACAGATCCTTCAGCATTTCAACACCCATGGCACTGTCCAAGTCTTGGAACAGGAGTGCAGGAAGGCTGAGCTATGTGGTCTTGATGTGGAGGTGAGTAACACCCTCTTTCTTATTTCTCAAGTGCTTACTCCATTCAGTTTCTGCTTGGGACAGTGTGGCAGACACCTGAGCATCAGGAAAAAATGCTCAAACAATATAGTACCATGTAGTCATGGTAGCAGCAGTAGCCCAGTAGCTAGTAAAGAGTTGTATAGGCCCAGTAGATCCCATATAGTGCTCTGTAGTTACCTTGCTTCTGCAAGGTCTCCAAATCTCATATTATGTAAGTCATGTATTACTTTACATAAGACATTGTGAGTTGCTGCTGCATTACCCAATGTGAGTTAGCACTCAAGGTGGCAGGGACCTTGTTTTACCAACATATGATACTCGGAGTAGTACATGGCTGTGAAGTCAGTCAGCAACATGTCATGTAAAGTTCTTGCCACTTTGAGCTTGGAACCACCACAATTGATAGGTCTTGTCTTGCTTGGTGACCTCAACAACACCAAGACATACTTCTGCTTCTTTCTAACTTGTCCTCTGCACTCATACAAACTTGTGCACCTAAGTATTCTCTCTTTATTGTCTTGGTACTAACTTCTGGAACCCTGCAGGCTCTCCTCTCAGTTGGCAAGGTCATTGCCTTCACTGACACACCTCTTGACATCATTGCAACTACTTGTGACCTTCATCTTCTTGTTAGGGCCTGTCCCATCTCATAAGTAATGCTGAAGGTCAACTTGTTGGTGACCGATCTTGGAAACTTGCTAAGACCAATCAACTGTTGAGCACAGTCAAGAATGCTTGATCCCAGAAGGTCACAAGGATGTCTGAAAGAGTGTAAGAATGGAAATAGACAAGTAGGGAGAAGGAAGACATTGCTGGGAAGGTTGCAAAGTCGGTAGATGAAGAAAAAGATGAGTTGGGAGAGAAGAGATGCCGCTGAGAAGGTTGTGAGGTCGACCAATGAAGCGTAGAAAGAGAAATAGACAAAGTGAGAGAAAGAGACAATGTTGAGAGAGTTGCAGGTAGTTGTGACAATGTTGAGAGATGTGTCAGTGAGGGCAATGACTTTACCAACTGATGAGAGAACCTATGGGGTTCGAAGAATCAGTACCAAGACGAATAAGAGAGAATACTTAAGCACATGAGTTTATACGAGCACGGAGGACAAGTTAGAATAGAGCAGAGCATGTCTTGGTGTTGTCAAGGTCACCAAGTGAGACAAGACCTATCAATCACAATGGTTCCAAGCTCAAAGGGCATTGTGGCCTCAAGCTTAAACCAATGTGCATCAATATCAAGTTGTTAGGGATGGGAGTAATCCCATAGTCAGAGTACAGAGTATCTGGTGCATAGCCTACAATCATCCACCATTGTGGCTGGTCATCAGTAGAACCTCTTGGAACACAGTTCTATGTCTCAAGATAAGTGGTTTGGGAGAAGCATTAGTGATGGTGCTTCATTGACTAAGCACATTACCTGCCACATCCCTCTGTATTGCCTATAGGATCACTCTTATGTCACCAGAGTGATTCTGTGGTTCTAGGTAATCTCTGACAAGTCCCATTGACAGAATAATTCTTTACTCTTATTGTGAATAAGAGTAAGTATGCAAACATTACAGTTGACTATGCACATCTCATTGCATAATTGCATAGGCATATGAAGGATATATTGTAAGGATGTCATGTTTGTACTTTCAGGGTTTCAGTATGTATGCCCCTCAAAGTAGAGACATTGCATGTAGCATTCTTATAGTCAAGTCATTATATCCACCTATGAGACTGTTCTATTGTACCATGTAGCATATAGGTGTATGCCTACATTTATTGTCTACATGCCTACAAAGTTTCATGGGAAAGCAATAGGAACTGGCTGGGATATTTACAAAAGGAATTATTGTAAATATTGCACCAAAAATGCGAACTGTTATAGCATGCCAAGTTCCTGTTCAATTATTCTGCATATAGTATCAAACTATATTTATATTTTATCTCTACCTATGTGCAAAGTTTCATGAGGATTGGTTAAGAACTCATGGGGTTATTCACAGTTTGGTAAAACTTGTTGACAGTCAAAGTGCTGTACCTGCCTAGTTGGGATAGTCATCCTAGTGTTGCCAACGGCTCGAGCCGATTTCTTTTTTGGGAATTTGCATTGAGTATTGTGGCTTCAAATCAACAGGTAATCCCACAGAATAAGTGGCTTTGGGCTCTCACAGAAGGAGTGAATGATCAGATGTATCAAAATCTCTCCTCCCATTGTGCATTGTCCAACAGCTCGCTCGGTTTAGCCGAGCCGAGCTGAAAAAAGCCGAGCCGTGGCAACACTAAGTCATCCAGAGTCTTGGTCATCCATCCATCCTAAAGGGGGATGAGTTTCACAGGGAGACCATATCTAGAAATTATTACTTAAGCAGGAGTGCTTAGATAACTGTTTATCCCTGTTATATCCCAAGGGCAAAGCCCTCTAGAGCCAAAATACCTTTTAGGGATGCAGAGAGCAAGCCAGAGTGACAGAATTGCCTAATTAGGAAGGTTTAAGCGGAGTTTGAACTTTAAAATCAAACCTTCGGTTTTGAAGACTCTTTCCAGGCTGACTCAGAGGCCCACACACTGATTGGGAATACCTAATAATAGTTTTACTGTATCAGGCCAATGCACAGCCTCCTCTGAGTCACTCCAGCACAGTCTAGACTGTTTTGGATAAACCCAAATAGGGTAAATGACTCCATCTGACTCATTCTGACTCATTCTCTCAAAAACTCGAGTTGGGGAGAGGATAAAAATAGTAAATACTTACATGGCAAGAGTACATGCCTTATGCGATTATCTGAGTATTTTATTATGATTTTATATGCAATATTTGGCCATGTATCTCGAAATTACTGTATTTAGTAGATAGGCTTGAAACAATATAAATAGGCCACTGAAGGACATGTTCAGTAGCACCTACTTGACCCCAGAAACTGCCTGATCACCTTAGCCAGCTGAAGCTAAGAGCCAGCACCACTCCTAAAGGAGTTATTAATATATTTGTCCCACTGATGTCTAAATACCAGTGTGGACAAATAGTTGATTATCTCATCAATGCCTTGCTGGTGCGATAATTTTATTATGTAAGCATGGCCAGGCTATAGGGCTAATGACCAAGTGTCTAGTCACACCAAAAGCTTATGTAATACATGTGCTACGAATATTTTCGTGCTTAGGTAATTTTACTGTGCTGTCACTGATGTCTTACTATGTATTACAGGTATTAGATATAAATATTTTGTATCTAAGGAAGGAATAGGAATTGGGCCAAGGTATAAGAGAGTGAAAGGGAGATAGGATAGAGAGGGTATCAGAGAATTAATCTTGGAAGGATCTCCTATCCCATTGGAGAGATATGAATATTGTCATAGTACAGTATTCATATGAATAGACTTAAGTATTTAATATCTCATTATTGGTTGGATATTAAAGCAAGGTGTAAGAGGATGAAATAGTCGAGATGACTATGGGGATCCTTTGGTCAATCACCCTTGTTTGAGATATTGATGCTTGAGTCACTATAGAATATTTCTATTTGCTGCCCACATTAGCAATGCCTTGTAGACAATATTAAGGTTATCTTAGTATCTGTTTACAGGAAGGTGTGCAACCAGAAGCTCAATTGGGACATTGAGCTTGCCTAGTAATAATATTTGAGGTTCCTATTAGGGTTAACTTCAGTTTCCCTTACTTAAATATTATTATTCACAGGTAGCAAACCTGGTTCCATAACACAAGTCTACAGTACAAGAAGTACATGCGAGACTTATATACATGCATACAGTAGAGTATAATGAAAGAGGAAAAGTACAGAAGTCACCAGGTGACAGAACTATAGTAGTGCGGGGTATGTTTAGTTGTATAGTGACTATGCACATGCTCTACTAAGGTCGTGAGGGGTTAGGAATGCATAGGTAAGGTTGCAAGCATGACCAGTCACAGGTTGCGACCTGGTTAAATAATCATATATGTAACTATAACTACAGGGGGATCCTCAGATCATACATAACATAGTTATAGACAACTGAGGAGAGGAAGGGGAGCATAATTTGAAGAGTATATGCAGCTGACCATTGGTGGTGCATTTGAGTGTTAAGGTCACAAGGTCATAAGAGCAGTCACATGGGTGACAGTAGTGATGCAGGTGATGCCAATGACACAGGTGACCTTGGGCAGGAGGTCACATGGGTAATGCTGGTAACATGGGTAACAGTCATAATGCTGATAACATATTGGTGCTGGTAGTGGTAGTGCCAGGGGTGCCAAGTGGCAAGTCACATGCCAGCTGAAGAAGATGTGCAATGGCATGTCACACATCGAGGTGGTGGGTCTGGGCAAAGTATACACATGGGTGAGGCAGAGAGAGGTGTTGCAAGTATGGCATGGTGGTCGCGAGTGTTG
Source organism: Clavaria fumosa (assembly GCA_951802425.1). NCBI lineage: Eukaryota > Fungi > Basidiomycota > Agaricomycetes > Agaricales > Clavariaceae > Clavaria > Clavaria fumosa. The sequence goes on along the minus strand of OX637797.1, from coordinate 3,217,165 downwards.
TGTGAATGCAGGGGAGGTCAGGGAGGCTTCCAGAAGAGGATAGCAGGTTTCAGAAGTGTGTAGAGGAGCTCGCAAGGTTGTAGAGGGCTGTCAGGAGGTTTGTAGGTGTTGGTAAAGTTGGCTTAGGTAAGGGAAAAATGAATGGGTCCTGAGTCCTGACACTTCTCTCTCAAATCATCTTTTTCTCTTTCTACACTTCATCTATCAACTTCACAACCTTCCAGGACCAAGTATCATTGATTGTACTCAACAGTTGATTGGTCTTAGCAAGTTTACAGGACCAGCCACCAACAAATCAACCTTTTCGAATGGTCACTGGTAGCTTTTTCCCCTACACCAGGGGTTTTTTAATGCACCCGGGAGCACCCCTTTTAGGTACTCCTCTGCACGTACACTCACGAACCTCTCACAAAGCGCACCCCACGCATTGGTGTCGCTCAGCGACCCATAGCATATGTAGAAGCATGGACAGATGGGATTCAGAGATAGGTACACTGGTAGCATACTCTAGCATAGGGCAATGCCCCAAAATGAGTATGAATGGGAAAAAAAAAAAAAAAAAAAAAAAAAAAAAACCTTTGGCATTACTTATGAGATGGGACAAGCCCTAACACCCTCCTCCCCAGGCACCCTACACATATCAGGCCTGACCCTGGAGGGACCACCTCCCAAACTGGCTGAACCTGGGTCTGTACACTCTCCACCTGGTCCACCCAGACAAGACTGGTGTTACGGTGCGTAGTCAGGTGACCACCGTGCATATGTCACGGGACATGCCCGGGACCCCGGACATGTGACTAACTAGCCAACGATCACGTGGCTGGTAAGCGCCCGACCACCTGACTACCCATCACATGACCACTACCGAGGAGACGGCCCATTTCCGTGATGGAACGTCAATGCGGGATGCCATCATCCTGTCTCTCTTTGACACCTGACGACTTGACACCATCAAGACCAGTCCAGATCCGGCGATCTCCTTGTATTTCCCTCCCGTTACCATTGTCCTGTCCCCTTAGCACCCTTATCCCTTCCCCCGCCTGCTATCCATCCTCCTGACGACCGCGACTTCTCTTCTTGTCGTCCCCGCAACCATGTGACCGTTCCCTGGATACTTTCACCCCTACGCTACGCGCGACCGTTGCCATTCCTTTCTCCTTCTCCTTGTACCGTAATCAGTACCCCACCTCATTAATTTAGTATATAAGTAGGTAAGTAGACACGATGTAAACCTCAGACTTGTTATTCCGAATACCACCCACTTGTCCTCTTACCCAGCCAGCCTGCCTAGGACTCCCGGCTACGTGAGCCATAACATAATAACAAGTCTGCCCATAACCACCTCCCCTCTGGACCTGGTTCCCTTTTCAAACCTGGCTTCTCCCACTGTCCTTGCGACTCGTACAAACGACCCCACCAACCAAGCCTACCGAACACGGCAATACGCCTTGCACCTGCCACCCCCTCCCGGACTGATTGAAATCTGCGAGACCTGGCGATGAAACCGTCTGCGACACATCGACAGACGAACCCCGACCGCAATCACATGCCCGCCCACTCCCGAGTACCGAAAGTACCCGAAGAGCGTCGTTTATTGTTCCGTTGAGAGGCAGTTTATCCCCACCGGACTACTTACCTCCAGAACCCTCCGTGTACAGCGCATATTCGAGACCTATAGTCAGGTCGAATTCATAGAAGGCCTGCACGAGCGCCTGACCGAACTTTGGATTGCCCAACAACAAGAAGACATCGCCGAGGTCTTAGAAGGCCTCAACATCGAAGAACTTGACAATATCCCGACCCCCGCTTCCACCGAAGCCTCGCCATCTCCGCATCCCGCCTCGCCCGTACCCACCACCCGAACTTTCGCCAATAAGTGCACGCAGACCCAGCCCAGCGAACGTTTCATTACAATCACCAGACACCGAGCTGAATACCTCGTCGATACCACCACACGATACATCGTGGACTGGAAGCCTCGTACCACTCAGCCCTATCCCACCATTCCTAGCAGACGCTCCCGGATCCCCGTTAACGTTCCAGTCTCCCCCATCACCCCGACTAACATCCCCGATCTCTTGGCAGCTAGAGCACTCGCCGCCAGATACCGAGCCGCCATCCACATACCACAGCCTGAGCCTCTCAACCCTCTCACTGACACCGACGATGTCTCATCCCCCGGACCCTCAGACGTCTCATCAATCCAGCCGTACGACCTCGACTCCGATGATGAGTAGCGGTATCATGGTAAAGGATTACAATGGAGACCAGACTGGGTACCAGACGTTCAAACGACAGTTTACCCTCCTCTTTGCCTCTGAACATGAGAGGTATGAGACCGATGCAAAGAAAATCTACTTTGTTCTTAACAAGATGTGTCTGGACTACGCCGAAGAATGGGCTAATGCCTGAGTCGACCGAATAATCGAGATGGAGACCACGGGAAGTTGGGCCAACTTCGTGAATGACCTAGACGACGAATTTCTCGACACGGCCGACAAAACCCGGGCCCTCGCCAATCTCCAGAAACTCCGACAGAGCGGCAAAACTGCCCGAGAATTCTTCACCGAGTTCGACCGACTTTATCGCTTGGCACACCTCACCATCACCCACCACGAATCGGTTCTTATTGAGTACCTCAAGAACGGGCTTAACCAGCCCCTCGTCGAGAAAATCTACAACTCCGACACCCTCCCTGCCACCTACATCGGGTGGAGAAACAAGGCAATCCGGATGGATGACCTCTGGCAAGAGTTCAAGTCGCTCCGAAAAGCCCGCGCCCCCGCTCCTCCTCCACGCACAACCACGACCCAGACCCGACTCCCACCCGCCGTCATGCCAGCTAGAAACCCCGACGCAATGATCGTCGACCGCTCCCATCCGAAGCCCGCTGAGCTCCAGTGCTACAATTGTTGGGGCTTTGGTCACATCTCCAAGAATTGTCCGCTCCTGCCCACGTGCCACACCCAGCAGGTCCGAGGAGTAATTACCCTCCCTGCTCCAATTACCCCGACTCGCAAAACACCCACGGAAGCTCCGAGTGACCAGTTGGAACAAGCGGAGGCCGAGATCGCGAGGTTGAGAGACTTGGTTGCGGTTAGAGAAAAAGAAATAGCGGATTTTACTACCGGCGAAGAATGAGTTCAGCCTCTTCGCCGAAGAAAAGTTATGTACCCCCTCGTGTCCCCACCATGAATAAACAGGTCCTGGTGACCCCTTCTCCACCCTCTAGACTGAACCTGAGGAGAGAAAAAGTCAAGGCAAACCCCGACAAGCCTTGCATGGAAATACCGGTAGTAATGGAAAACCCCAGTAATGGAAGACGAAAACTCGGATACGCACTAGTGGACTCTGGGTGTTCGGCCTCTGCCATCGACAAGAAATACACCCAAAGCTTAGGATTGAAACTGAGCAACCTCCCCCAACCCTTGTACTCGATAAACGCTGATGGGTCTTCCAATGCCATAGGAATGATCACGCAGACCGCAAACCTGACCATTGGCATCGGACAAAGCTTCTGCCAGAATATCACCCTGTTGGTTGGACAATTCCATCCTCCACACCTCTACCTTGGCGACGACTGGCTCCGAAGGAACAACCCCGAAATCGACTGGGTCGAGCGCACAATTGTCTTCCCCCCGCCCAAGAAGACTACCCCCGTCCCAAGAGTGATAACGGTGGCTCAAGGGAGCTTCACTGAGGCGCTAGTCCCCCCTTACCATGAAGAGTTTCCAGATGTGTTTTCTATCTCAGCATTCTCGAAGCTACCACCCTCGCGTGGAGCCATCGACCATGCGATCGAAACTCAGAGCGATGCCATACCGAAATGCTCAAAAATCTACTCAGTACCGTGGGCATACTACCCGGAGCTCAAGACATGGATCGAGGAGAACCTAGAAAGTGGACGAATCCGACCCTCTAACTCCCTGTGGGCCGCGCCTCTCTTTTTTAAACAAGAAGGAAAGAAACTAAGGCCCATTATCGACTATCGTGAACTCAATGCCGTAACAAAGAAGGACGCACACCCACTCCCACTAATCCGAGACATTCTGGATGCCCTTAAGGGGAAGGCCATCTACATGGCAATGGACATTGTTCGAGGCTTCAGTAACATCCGAATTCGCGAAGGTGATGAGTGGAAGACAGCCTTCATCTGTCTGGTGTTAGGGCCTGTCCCGTCTCGATAGTAGTGCCAGAGATCGACTTGTTGGTGACCTATGCTGGAAACTCGCTAAGACCAATCAACTGTAGAGCACAGTCGAGAATGCTCGGTCCCGGAAGGTCGCGAAGTCAGTAGACAAAGTGTAAAGGAGGAAATTGACAAGGAGGGGGGGAATGGGTGACGCTGAGAGGGTCGCGAAGTCGACCAACGAAGCATGAAGAAAGAAATAGACGAGGTGGGAGAAAGTGACAATGCTGAGAAGGTCGCGAGGTTGACCAACGAAGCGTAGAGAAGGAAGAAGACGAGGTGAAAGAAATAGACAATGTTGGAAGGGTCGCGGTGGTCGCGACGGTGTTGAGGAATGTGTCGGTGAAGGCGATGACTTTGCCAACCAACGGGTGAACCTGTAGAGTTCTAAGATCAGTACCAAGATGAATAATAGAGAATACTTGGATCGTGCGAGTTGTACGAGCGCAGAGGGCGAGTTAGAACAGAGTAGAGCGTGTCTTGGCAATCTTGTGGTCACCAAGAGAGACAAGACCTATCAATCGCGATGGTTCCAAGCTCAAAGGGCGTACTAGCCTCAAGCTTAAACCAATGTGCATCAATATCAAGTCTAGAGTACCATAAGTACATGCGAGACCTTATATATACGTACGTGCAGGGAGTATGACGAGAAAGGGAAAGTACAGAGAGCGCCAGGCGACAAGACTATAGTAGTACGGGGTATAACTAGTCGTAGAGTGACCGTGCGCGTGTTCTACTAAGATCGCGAGGGGTAAACTAAGCATAGGTAAGGTCGCGGACGTGACTGGTCATGGGTCGCGACCTAACTAAATAAGCGTATGTGTAACTACGACTGGGCAGAGGGGCTTGGTCCAGGGCTAATGCAGTTATAGATGACTGAGAAGAAGAAGGGAGAACATAATTTGAAAGGATACACAGCTTGACCGCCGGTGGCACGTTTCATCGTTAAGGTCGCGCGGTCAGGCGAGTGGTCACGTGGACGGCGCTGGTGAGGCAGGTGACCTTGGGCGGTCTTTGGGCGGTATGTCATGTGAGTAACGCTGGTAACGCGAGTAACGCCGGTGTGCCGTGTGGCAAGTCACGTGTCGCTGCAGGAGCCATGTAAGAGCGTGTTGAGCATCGAATAGTGGGTTCAGCAGTGAATATGCGTAAGGTGAGGTGGCGGGAGGTGACGCAAGTATGGTGGTATGATCGTGAGTGTCGTGAGGAGATGATGGAGGCCTGAGAGGTGTTCAGAAGCTGATAGCGTGTTTCGGAAGAGTGTAGGGGGGTTCGCGAGGTGGTAGGGGAACGTCGGGAGGTCCATGAGTGGTGATAGAGTTGTTAGGTTGAGGAAAAATGGATGGGTCCTGACATTACCCCCCCTTCAAGCCTCGAGCCCCGTGAGAGTGGAGGTCATGTAACTGTTAGTCAGCGTGATGTTTGTTGATCAGGTCATGACACTCGAAATTTTCCTCTAAGTTCAACCATCATGGTCTCCTCCAATGTCCTCAAACACACTGGAACCCAACTCGAACACGAAATGCGCGAATACAAGGAGTTCGAAAGGGGTGAGGCTAGCCGCGACAAAGAGGTGCTGGCCGAGATGTTGGCCCACCAAAAGGCCGAGCAAGAGCGATGCGCGCGTCTTCGCAAAGAAACCGTGGGGCGTGAAAAGAAGAAGGGCAAGGTCACGGGCTCTAGCGAAACGAGGAGCGACGTCGCGGGCCCAAGTCGGGCGGAAGAAAATGTTGCGGGCCCTAGCGGAATAAGGGGCAAAGTCACGGGCGGGGCTGACCCGTCGCCCGTGGAATTTCTAAAGGCTTGGAAGAAAATCGGGTCAGTGAAGGAGAATAAGGAGTGGAACGAGAGGGAGCGCGAGGTGCGTAATAGTATTTCTCGTTCCACTCATCCCTTCTAATTGTTAAAACACAGGACTGCGACAATTGTGTTGCAAAGGGCCGGCAAGTGTCGCCAGTGCGTGGAGGACCACGGCAAATGTTCCTGGGTCCAAGAATTTCGGCGATGGCGTGTCAAAAATGAATACGGTTGGGATGACGCACGGGTCGACGAGGCGCTGAAGCGCGCCGAAGGGTCAGAAACGCTGGGGGTGGTGACTCCGAAGGTGGCAAGTCAAGTGGGGACAGGGTATGCTACCCTGTCCGTCCCGGGGACTCCTACCCGGCCGACTTGCGGGAAACGAACCAGGGCTCAGTCGCGGTCCCCGACACCCGGTCCATCGACAAAAAGGCGAGTCGCGAAACTGGTGTCGTCAGGGGAGTTGGTGGAGGAGGGAGGGAAGGTCGCGGGGACCTTGGTCCCAAGGGTCGATCTCGAGAGGGAGCTCGCGACGCTCCGTCAGCAAGTCGCGGAACCCACGCAGAAGATTGCGTGGGTATACAAGTCGCATCGGGAGACGGAGTTGGATGCAGAGCTGGCGGTAGCGAAACGCGAGTTGGTAGCATTGCGGAGGGGTGACAAAGGTAAGTGTTCAATGCTCCCTGGCTCTTCGTGTTTTTTATTGAATTCGCATGTTGGCAGGGAAAGGGAGGGAGGAGGTGGATGCGGAGATCGCGAAATTGAGAGCGCGGATAGTGGAGGTGGAGAGGGATTTCGAGGCGCTTGAGGGTGACTGGGAAGGTAAGTATTCACTTGTTTTACTGTGTCACAAAGTAATTTCCTTGTTTCCTCAGACCAGGAGACCAAATTGAGGGACTCGCGTCGCGAAGTAAAGGATTTGAAGAAGGAGAAAGAAGGTAAGTCAACTCTCGTGAGTGTGAAATAAGCTAATTTGCCCGTAGAGTGGTTGGCGTCGACGGAAAAGACTCGCGAAGGATTTGAGGAAGTAAAGGGGGTAATCGCGACGGTGAAAAAGGAATGGGCCAGTAAGTCGTAATTTCACCTCGCGACGTTCTAACTGATTCTCCTGTTTATCTAGATCCAAGGATTGAGCTGGAGGAGCTTCAGCATAGGCTCGCGGAGGCGGAGGAGTCGGAACACAGTAAGTTCTACAGTCGCGAGTATAAAATGAACTAATTCGTGTCTTTTTTATAGGATTGTTCGCGACTGTAGGGAAGATGGAGGGGGAGTTATCGGCATCGAGGGAACAGGAACGAGGTAAGTCATCGCAGATTTCGTATTCTTGACGATGGGCTGATGGTTTGTTTCTAGAATTGCGCAGTCGGTGCATGACGATGGTCGGCGAGCTCCGTGAGGCTCGATTTCGAGGACGACGAGGCCTCGAAATGGTCTTCTTTGCCTACAAAGACCTCTTGCTGAAGCCGCCTCAAGAGCTCCCGCCATGGGTGGAGAAATGGGCAGAGCAGGAGCAACGTCGCGTGCGGAGGGAACTATTGGATCTCCCGAGGGTGGACCAGTGGGTGTGGAGTTGAAGGGTCCCGTGGTTGGAAAGGAGGATAAGGGGGGAGAGGAAGAAGAAGTCGCGAGTGTGGAAGGCGGGGAAGGAGCAGAAGGGTCGCGAAAGGGGAAGGAAAAAGCTCGCAACCAGTAGATAGAAATTTTCTTGTTGTATTTTTTATTGCGTATATATGAGTTGCTGTGAAGTCCGAAGTGAGAAAGTGAAGAAAAAACGAGAAAGAGGCGAGGAAAATTATTGAGTTGCGCGAGTTGCGCGAGGTTTTTCCGGGTAGGTCGCGTGGAAGTCCTTGAGGAGTTCCTTCGAGCCGGAAAGTGATTCTATTGGTTCCCAGGTGTCGTCCTCGGGTCCGTAACCTTCCCATCGTACAAGGTAAAGCACTTTCCTACCCCTCCTTCGAGAATCTAGTATGTCGGCGACTTCATAATGTTGTTCGCCGTCGACCTCGATAGGGGGTGGGGGTTGCTGTTGCCGCTGGGGGAAAGTGTCATCGTAGACCTTCTCGAGTAACGAAACGTGGAAAATGTCGTGAATTTCTCACATCGATTTCGGTAACTGGAGACAATATGCGTGAGTCGAAACTTTCGCAAGTATGGGGAAAGGTCCGGCTCGTTTCGAGTCCAATTTCTTCATCGGTCTCTTTGTCTTCACATTCCGCAAGTCTAACCACACCTTCGTTCCTTCTTTCCAGTTTGGTGTAACCTCTCTCTTCCTGTCCGCAAAGCGCGAGTAGGCCTCGTTCGCGACCTTGAGTTGATCTCGTAAGTGTTGATGGAGCGTCTTGAGATCGGTCGCGACCATATGAGCTTCGTGCGCGGGTACGTCATTGAGAGAAATCGTGAGTCTAGGGTGGTATCCCTTGTTCGCGAAGAACGGGGAGACACCAGTCGCGCTATGAGGGGTGTTATTGTATACGAACTCGGTGAGCGGGAGTTGGTAATTCCAGTCGTCTTGCTGGTAGTTCGTATATATTCGGATATATTGCTCTAGAACCTGGTTGACTCGTTCTGTTTGTCCGTCGGTCTCGGGGTGGTAAGCTGTGGAGAGATTTGAAGTAATATCCAGAGCTTGGCATAATGAAGACCAAAACTTAGAAACAAATAATCTTCCTCTATCCGACACTATATCCGCGGGTAGCCCATGCTTTGAGAAGACGTGGGTGACAAAATGTTGAGCTAACTCCTTCGCGGTGTTGGTAGTGTTGGTGGAGATAAAGATTGCTTGTTTCGTAAGTCGGCAGACGACAACGAGAATCGAGTCAAAGGTCGCGGAGGGGGGGAGGGCTTCGATATGGTCCATCGAAATCGAAGACCAAGGTCGCTCGCCTATGGGTAAGGGCTTGAGGAGTCCGTAGGGTTTGTGCCGGACGGGTTTTGCCCTTGCGCAGGTGTGACAACCACGGACGTAGACGGTTGCGTCCTTTCAGAGTCCTGGCCAGAAAAACAACCTGTTTATTAGCTGGGTTGTCTTTCTTATACCTGGATGTCCTCGTAGTTTGTGGTTGTGATTGGAGCATAAGATATCGAATCGGAGAGAGTCGTGATCGGGGACATATATTTTACCGTTACGAAGTAGTAGTGAGCCGTCGGGCGAGAGCGAGAACGCCTTGTCGCGACCTTGTGAAGCGCCCCGTGATTTCTTGGAGAAGTAGGAGTCGCGAGGGGCGTGTCGAATTCGCGAAATCAGGGCTTCTTCGTTGAGAATGACGGCTGCTCGAAGTAGTTCCGGCGGTATCGCGACCTTGTTGTTTTGTGCATTAGTCGCGGGTTGGTCGGACTTCTTCGGGTAGACGTCGGGTTGTCGCGTGAGGGCATCTGGCTTCGCGCCTAGCTTTCCTGCTCGATAATGAATTACATAGTCGAAACTGGAAAGGTACTCTGCCCAGTGGGCTTGTCGGCGGCTGAGTTGCTTCGTGGTGGTGAAATATTGTAGGTTGTTGTGGTCTGAAAAGACCTGAATTTGGTATCGCGCGCCTTCGAGGTATGCTCTCCATTGCTTGAACGCATCGTGTATCGCGAGGAGCTCTTTGTCATAAATGTCGTAGTTGAGCTCTGCGGCGATCATTGTATGTGCGTGGAAAGCGATGGGACGTAGCTCGTTAGTTGCGGGATCGGTTTGGGAGAGAATGGCCGCTATGGCGTAGTCGGAAGCGTCGCATTCGAGGGTAATGGGGTGGTCGGGGTTGTAGTGCCGGAGGACGGGAGCTTCGGTAAAGGCTTGTTTGAGGATATCAAAGACTTCTTGGCATCGTGGGCTCCACTTCCAAGGCGTATCCTTGCGGAGGAGTCGCGTAAGTGGAATGACGATGCCAGAATAGTTATCTATGAATCTTCAATAGAAATTAGCAAAGCCTAAAAAGCTCTGAAGGTTGCGGATCTTCGTGGGTACGGGCCAACTTAGAATGGCCTGTATTTTTGAAGGATCCATGGCAATTCCGTCGGGGGACACTATAACTCCAAGGTATTCGACCGTCGTGGTGTGGAAATCACACTTCTCGGGTCGCGCGTGTAAGTCTGCCTTGCGTAGACATCGTAGGACCTCTCGGACGTGGTCGTGATGTTGTTCGAGGTTGTCCAAGTAGATTAAGATGTCGTCGAGGTAGACTACTACGTTGACGTCGACCAGATTGTGAAAGATATCGTTCATAAGGTGCTGAAAGGTCGCGGGTGCGTTCGTGAGTCCAAACAGCATGACAAGATATTCGAACGCGCCGTAGCGAGTGCGGAACGCAGTTTTCCACTCGTCTCCTTCAGCTATCCTCACGTTGTTATACCCAACACGGAGGTCGATCTTCGAGTAGATTTTGGCCAAGCGTAATTGGTTGACGAGGGTCTCAATTCGAGGAATGGGGTAGCGATTTTTGTGGGTGATCTTGTTGAGACCTCGATAGTCGACGCAGAGGCGAAGGCTTCCATCTTTCTTCTTCGCAAAAAGTACCAGTGCACCTGTGGGGGATTTCGACGGCCGAATGAAGCCTTTGTCCAACATGTCGTCCAAATAATCTTTTAACGTCTTTAACTCCACCTCTGACATGTTGTACAGCTTCCCGTGAGGAGGTGTTTCGCCTTCCTCAAGTTCAATTCAGTGGTCGTAGTCGCGGTGCAGAGGTAATTCCCGGGCTAGATCTTCAGAAAAGACATCCAGGAAGTCGTGATACTCGTGCGGGACTGTTTCTTCGGGTTTTGGAGGGGGTTGAGTGGTCGCGGAACTCGCGAGTATGGATTCATCGTCGTAGGGGTTGCTTGCAGGTTGGAAGTATAGGAGACCTATAAATTCTCCTTGTTGTTCCAATCGACGAAGCGTGGTGGCCTTGACCAATTGGACTCGCGTGGGTTTAGAGGGTTTCGGTGTCGAGTTCGCGAGGTCAGGGGAAGGTTTACTCGGGGGTTTCGCGTCCAGAAGAGTGAGAGGGATAGTCGCGGAGCGGGCTGTCTGTCCGAAACTAAAAGTGAGGTTGGTCCAATCGATCCTAGGGTTCCAGATTCGCAACCAATCGAGCCCTAGAACCACAGGAGTGAGAGGATGAGTTTTAGTGATGAGGAACTTAATGGATTGGATAGTATTGTTGGGGAATTTCGTATTAGCGTGGACGTAGTGGGTTATATTGGAGCTGGAGGAACTTCCGTCGAAGTATTGAAGCGGTAGAGGTTGCGGAAGTGGCATTAGGAGGTTTGGACGGGAGTTCGCAAGGGTGAAATCGATGAAATTCATTGATGCGCCGCAATCAACGAGAGTATTTAAGGGAATCGAGCTGAAATCTGGTATTTGTGTCTTTATGAGGAAGGATTGGGAAGACTGGGAAGCAATGGGAGTATTAGAAAGGTCGCGAGGAAATTGAGGGGAAGAGGAACTAGTCGCGGCCCGCGCGAGTATGGGGGTCGGATCGTCGCGACTCAGAGTTCCCCCGGAAGCTCCTGAGTCGCTTCCTCGTTTAACCCTTCGAGCGGGTCATCCACCTCCTCTTCTACCTCTTCCTCAACTTCGTACTCTTCCTGGATCTCTTCCTCTCCTTCCTCTAGCGTGAAGACGGCTCGTCCGGCTAATCGTCGATCGGGGCATGCAACGCTGTAATGTCCTGGTTTTCCACATCTCAAACAAAGATTTCCCTGACGACGACATTCTCGTTCCTCATCGCTGAGGGGGACGTAGGGCGGATTCGGATTCGGATTCGGCTGACGGGGCGGATTAGTGGGTCACGGCGAAGTTGCGGGATTCCCTGCGGCTGGTCGGGGCATTGTAGGATTATTGCCAGCGGCTGGATAAGGTCGCGACGTCGTCTGGTAGTTGCAATTTCCACCTTGTTGAGCCAAGGGGCGATTTCCTCCTTGTTGAACAGGGGGACGGGGAGCAGGAGGGTTAGCGCGGAATTGAGTTCGGCGAGTCTCACTCTCATATTCCCAGTGTCTCTGGTCAATCTGCATGGCTAAATCGCGAAGTTCCTGATACATCGTAGGTCGCGGAATGACTTTCATGGCCTCTTTAATACGCATGGACATCGAGCGGTAGAGCTCTGATTGCAAGGCGGCCAAATTCCAGTTGGATTCGAAAGCGAAGGACTCGAAACGGATGATGTGGTTCGAAAACCATTCGTTTTCGCCCATCTGCAATAAGCGAAGGTTCTGGTCGGCTTCAATCTGCGTGATGACCACTCCAAACATCCCTCCAAACTCGCGGATGAATCCTTCCCAGGAATGTAGAGCCGGGTGTTCGGCATTGAATTGAAGGAGGGAGGTGTAGTGGCTCTGCGCGGTGTCCGTGAGGTAAGAGGCGGCGAAAGTAACCCTCTCGTGATCTCCTTGGAAGGTTACGGGCTTGGCGAAGAAAGTCATTAGGCATTCCGTGACAAAAGGTTTCCACTTGCGTCGGTCACGACCATTGAATGGTTCGGGACGTCTGGTGTCGAGCTTGGATTCTCGAGCGAAGGCATCTCGGGCTGATGGTCCTTCGGAGGGAGGGGCCTGGTAATAGTAGTGGTGATGGTGGGTTCCAGGTGCCTCATCTCGAAGCGCGGCGGCGGGGTGTGGGGGCATAGGGGGGACCGGAGGGACCTGCGGAGCTTCAGTTTGTGATGGAGGGCGAGATGCTGGTCGCATCTCCATCCGGGGCACCGGCCGCGCTTCCGGTTGTGGAATGCAGAAGGGCTCGACCGGAATTTCGAGGCGAGGGGCAGGTTGAAGCGTTGCTTCGGTCCCTATAGGGTCGCGAGGGAACGCCCTACTCGGAGTAGTGGCTGGCTGCATCCATGTAGGCCAGCTACTGCGAGGGGCGGTGTACCTTGGGATCCTGGAGACAATGGCTGGTCACTCATCGGGCGCGGCAGGATTCGCGAAATTCTGAAGAGATTGAGCCGCGACCTGGAAAAGCGGGGCCATATCCCGGGGTCCTCTGGTGGGTTGAACCTGTCTTGGAGGTCGCGAGGGGGTATCCAGGTCAGGAGGAGTCGGAACTCCGTGGTCGGTAGTCCCTGGATACTGACGCTGACTCTCCAGTCAATGCTCTCATATTCATGCATCAAGATATTCTAATTAGAACAATATGACTAGTGCATTTGTATTGTAAATTACCATTTGCAAATATATTCTAATTGGAATTGATTGAGGCTGTGCTCTGGGCTAAGGCAGTAATGCATCAGATACTGTAATTACCAATCAATTGTATGATGCATTGGCTTATAAACTCAATATGGAGCAGTGCATCCATGAAATCATGCATTATGAATTGTAATTACAAATCAGATTGGTGCATCAGCAATTGTAATTACAAATCAGATGGGTGCATCAGCAATTGTAATTACAAATCAGATGGGTGCATCAGCAATTCTAATCACAAATCAGACTCATGCATCAGTAATTGTAGTTATAATCAATTGTGTCATGCATTATCAATTCTAATTACAAATCAGACTCATGCATGAGCAATTGTAATTGTTAATCAATTGTGTCATGCATCAGCTTATATGGAGCATTGCATGCAGCCTATCATGCATAATCAATTCTAATTACAAATCAGACTCATGCATGAGCAATTCTAATTGTTAATCAATTGTGTCATGCATCAGCTTATATGGAGCATTGCATGCAGGCTGTCATGCATTATCAATTGTAATTACAAATCAGATTGATGCATCAGTAATTGTAATTATTGATCAATTGTGTCATGCATTATGAATTGTGATTACAAATCAGACTCATGCATCAGTAATTGTAATTATTAATCAATTGTGTCATGCATTATCAATTCTAATTACAAATCAGACTCATGCATGAGCAATTGTAATTGTTAATCAATTGTGTCATGCATCAGCTTGTATGGAGCATTGCATGCAGGCTATCATGCATTATCAATTGTAATTACAAATCAGACTCATGCATCAGTAATGGTAATTATTAATCAATTGTGTCATGCATCAGCTTATATGGAGCATTGCATGCAGCCTATCATGCATTATCAATTGTAATTACAAATCAGACTCATGCATGAGTAATTGTAATTATTAATCAATTGTGTCATGCATCAGCTTATATGGAGCATTGCATGCAGGCTGTCATGCATTATCAATTGTAATTACAAATCAGATTGATGCATCAGTAATTGTAATTATTAATCAATTGTGTCATGCATTATCAATTCTAATTACAAACCAGACTCATGCATGAGCAATTGTAATTGTTAATCAATTGTGTCATGCATCAGCTTGTATGGAGCATTGCATGCAGGCTATCATGCATTATCAATTGTAATTACAAATCAGACTCATGCATGAGCAATTGTAATTGTTAATCAATTGTGTCATGCATCAGCTTGTATGGAGCATTGCATGCAGCCTATCATGCATTATCAATTCTAATTACTCATCAGACTCATGCATCAGTAATGGTAATTATTAATCAATTGTGTCATGCATCAGCTTATATGGAGCATTGCATGCAGCCTATCATGCATTATCAATTCTAATTACAAATCAGACTCATGCATGAGCAATTCTAATTGTTAATCAATTGTGTCATGCATCAGCTTATATGGAGCATTGCATGCAGGCTGTCATGCATTATCAATTGTAATTACAAATCAGATTGATGCATCAGTAATTGTAATTACAAATCAGATTGATGCATCAGTAATTGTAATTATTGATCAATTGTGTCATGCATTATGAATTGTAATTACCAATCAGACTCATGCATCAGTAATTGTAATTATTAATCAATTGTGTCATGCATTATCAATTCTAATTACAAATCAGACTCATGCATGAGCAATTGTAATTGTTAATCAATTGTGTCATGCATCAGCTTGTATGGAGCATTGCATATCATGCATTATCAATTGTAATTACAAATCAGACTCATGCATCAGTAATGGTAATTATTAATCAATTGTGTCATGCATCAGCTTATATGGAGCATTGCATGCAGCCTATCATGCATTGTCAATTCTAATTACAAATCAGACTCATGCATCAGTAATGGTAATTATTAATCAATTGTGTCATGCATCAGCTTATATGGAGCATTGCATGCAGCCTATCATGCATTGTCAATTCTAATTACAAATCAGACTCATGCATGAGCAATTCTAATTGTTAATCAATTGTGTCATGCATCAGCTTATATGGAGCATTGCATGCAGGCTATCATGCATCATGAATTGTAATTACAAATCAGACTCATGCATCAGTAACTGTAATTATTAATCAATTGTGTCATGCATCAGCTTATATGGAGCATTGCATCCAGGTAATCGTACATTATGAATTGTAATTACAAATCAACTTGGTGCATCATCAAAAGCAAAAATTCAATGTTGAGCAGCCCTGTGCCTGGTCCCTCAAGATATGATAAAATATATATCAGAAAATCGGCAAAAATCAGGAGATTCTGAATCTGAACATGACATGTTTGTATCTGCTCTCATTCAGAGTCAATTTGCAAAATACACAAAATATATTTGTTTTTCCTCAATTCTGCAGTACTCTGGCTTGAAAATGGATAGCTAGAGGATTCACACACAACCTGTGGACATATGGAAAGGGTGTGGATTAGTTTAACAACCCTTCCACCATCTCTGTCACCTCCCTGGAATCCATTACCAGGAATTAGAGTGTTATTGCCCTGGGAGCCTGGCTATTTGTTAGATTGCAAAATCCAGCCATCAGACTAGACCATATGACATGTAATACAACCTCACAAAATCCCATAATATTTGGTGCAGATCTACAGATTCCCCATGTCTATTTTCCCAAAATTCTCAAAATCTCTCCCCATATAGCCCCCTTTGTCAAATTACATATTCCTATTAACAAGTAGCTGACAATGTATACATAAAGACATGTTCAAAGTTTGGTGAAGTTAGGCCAAGTTCTCAAGAAGATAGCTCTGAATAAGTCTTTTGGAAGACAGTCTAACATGAAGGCAAAGATGATGAAGGCAAAGATGAAGGCAAGGATAGGCAAGACCTTGACTGTCTTCCAAAAGACTTATTCAGAGCTATCTTCTTGAGAACTTGGCCTAACTTCACCAAACTTTGAACATGTCTTTATGTATACATTGTCAGCTACTTGTTAATAGGAATATGTAATTTGACAAAGGGGGCTATATGGGGAGAGATTTTGAGAATTTTGGGAAAATAGACATGGGGAATCTGTAGATCTGCACCAAATATTATGGGATTTTGTGAGGTTGTATT
Organism: Clavaria fumosa; assembly: GCA_951802425.1. Lineage (NCBI taxonomy): Eukaryota > Fungi > Basidiomycota > Agaricomycetes > Agaricales > Clavariaceae > Clavaria > Clavaria fumosa. The sequence continues at coordinate 3,200,936 of OX637797.1, read as the reverse complement.
ACATGTCATATGGTCTAGTCTGATGGCTGGATTTTGCAATCTAACAAATAGCCAGGCTCCCAGGGCAATAACACTCTAATTCCTGGTAATGGATTCCAGGGAGGTGACAGAGATGGTGGAAGGGTTGTTAAACTAATCCACACCCTTTCCATATGTCCACAGGCTGTGTGTGAATCCTCTAGCTATCCATTTTCAAGCCAGAGTACTGCAGAATTGAGGAAAAACAAATATATTTTGTGTATTTTGCAAATTGACTCTGAATGAGAGCAGATACAAACATGTCATGTTCAGATTCAGAATCTCCTGATTTTTGCCGATTTTCTGATATATATTTTATCATATCTTGAGGGACCAGGCACAGGGCTGCTCAACATTGAATTTTTGCTTTTGATGATGCACCAAGTTGATTTGTAATTACAATTCATAATGTATGATTACATGGATGCAATGCTCCAGATAAGCTGATGCATGATACAATTGATTTGTAATTGCAGTGCATGATACATGTTTACCTGGATGCAATGCTCCATATAAGCTGATGCATGACACAATTGATTAATAATTACAGTTACTGATGCATGAGTCTGATTTGTAATTACAATTCATGATGCATGATAGCCTGCATGCAATGCTCCATATAAGCTGATGCATGACACAATTGATTAACAATTAGAATTGCTCATGCATGAGTCTGATTTGTAATTAGAATTGACAATGCATGATAGGCTGCATGCAATGCTCCATATAAGCTGATGCATGACACAATTGATTAATAATTACCATTACTGATGCATGAGTCTGATTTGTAATTACAATTGATAATGCATGATAGCCTGCATGCAATGCTCCATACAAGCTGATGCATGACACAATTGATTAACAATTACAATTGCTCATGCATGAGTCTGATTTGTAATTAGAATTGATAATGCATGACACAATTGATTAATAATTACAATTACTGATGCATGAGTCTGATTGGTAATTACAATTCATAATGCATGATAGCTTGCATGCAATGCTCCATATAGGCTGATGCATGACACAGTTGATTAACAATTACAATTGCTCATGCATCAATCTAATTTGTAATTAGAATTGATAATGCATGATAGCCTGCATGCAATGCTCCATATAAGCTGATGCATGACACAATTGATTAACAATTAGAATTGCTCATGCATGAGTCTGATTTGTAATTAGAATTGACAATGCATGATAGGCTGCATGCAATGCTCCATATAAGCTGATGCATGACACAATTGATTAATAATTACCATTACTGATGCATGAGTCTGATTTGTAATTACAATTGATAATGCATGATAGCCTGCATGCAATGCTCCATATAGGCTGATGCATGACACAATTGATTAACAATTACAACTGCTCATGCATCAATCTGATTTGTAATTAGAATTGATAATGCATGATAGCCTGCATGCAATGCTCCATATAAACTGATGCATGACACAATTTATTAATAATTACTATTACTGATGCATGATTCTGATTTGTAATTAGAATTGATAATGCATGATAGCCTGCATGCAATGCTCCATATAAGCTGATGCATGACACAATTGATTAACAATTACAATTGCTCATGCATGAGTCTGGTTTGTAATTAGAATTGATAATGCATGACACAATTGATTAATAATTACAATTACTGATGCATCAATCTGATTTGTAATTATGATTGATAATGCATGACAGCCTGCATGCAATGCTCCATATAAGCTGATGCATGACACAATTGATTAATAATTACAATTACTCATGCATGAGTCTGATTTGTAATTACAATTGATAATGCATGATAGCCTGCATGCAATGCTCCATATAAGCTGATGCATAACACAATTGATTAATAATTACAATTACTGATGCATGAGTCTGATTTGTTATTACAATTGATAATGCATGAAAGAATTGATTAATAATTACAATTACTGATGCATGAGTCTAATTTGTAATTACAATTGATAATGCATGATAGCCTGCATGCAATGCTCCATATAAGCTGATGCATGACACCATTGATTGATAATTACAATTACTGATGCATTAATCTGATTTGTAATTACAATTGATAATGCATGATAGCCTTCATGCAATGCTCCATATAAGCTGATGCATGACACAATTGATTAATAATTACAATTACTGATGCATGAGTCTGATTTGTAATTAGAATTGATAATGCATGATAGCCTGCATGCAATGCTCCATATAAGCTGATGCATGACACAATTGATTAATAACTACAATTACTTATGCATGAGTGTGATTTGTTATTACAATTGATAATGCATGGCACAATTGATTACTAATTACAATTACTGATGCATGAGTCTGATTTGTGACTAGAATTGCTGATGCACCAATCTGATTTGTAATTAGAATTGCTGATGCACAAATCTGATTTGTAATTACAATTGCTGATGCACCAATCTGATTTGTAATTACAATTCATAATGCATGATTTCATGGATGCACTGCTCCATATTGAGTTTGTAAGCCAATGCATCATACAATTGATTGGTAATTACAGTATCTGATGCATTACTACCTTAGCCTAGAGCACAGCCTCAATCAATTCTAATTAGAATATATTTGCAAATGGTAATTTACAATACAAATGCACTAGTCATATTGTTCTAATTAGAATATCTCCATGCATGGATATGCCAGCATCTGGTGGACTCTCGTATAACCGGTTCTGTGGGTTAGCTCGGAATCCATCCGTTAATCGTACCAATGCCTCGTAGAGATTTGTCGTCTCAATGAGGTACGCTAATTCTTCATCGAGAGTTCCGGTTTCGTATTGGCGGCGAGTATTGTTGAGAATTTGGTAAGTACGGTGGCGAGGGCGGTCGAAGCGCGGGTAGCCGAGCTGCTCCACGAGGGTCTCGGCTTCTTCGCGCGGGGACGAGGCGTGGCTAGGTGCGATTTGGGCGGGTTCTTCGGGCTGTGATTGAACGACGGACGCGGGTCGTTCTTGTATGGTGGTAGGCGGCTCGCGAGTAGTCTCCAAGATCATTGGAGTGATCGCGCGGCTACCTGTGCGTGTCTGGAAGTGATGAGTGGTTGGTTGGGGAGGAGTGTGACTGGAAGACATAATGGTTTGTGTTATCCAGGTGTTGAGAGGTGGGGCAAGGGGGAGACTTGATATTATGTTAGGGCCTGTCCCGTCTCGATAGTAGTGCCGGAGATCGACTTGTTGGTGACCTATGCTGGAAACTCGCTAAGACCAATCAACTGTAGAGCACAGTTGAGAATGCTCGGTCCCGGAAGGTCACGAAGTCGGTAGACGAAGTGTAAAGGAGGAAATTGACAAGGAGGGGGGGAATGGGTGACACTGAGAGGGTCGCGAAGTCGACCAACGAAGCGTGAAGAAAGAAATAGACGAGGTGGGAGAAAGTGACAACGCTGAGAAGGTCGCGAGGTCGACCAACGAAGCGTAGAGAAGGAAGAAGACGAGGTGAAAGAAATAGACAATGTTGGAAGGGTCGCGGTGGTCGCGACGGTGTTGAGGAATGTGTCGGTGAAGGCGATGACTTTGCCAACCAACGGGTGAACCTGTAGAGTTCTAAGATCAGTACCAAGACAAATAATAGAGAATACTTGGATCGCGCGAGTTAGAACAGAGTAGAGCGTGTCTTGGCGATCTTGTGGTCACCAAGAGAGACAAGACCTATCAATCGCGATGGTTCCAAGCTCAAAGGGCATACTAGCCTCAAGCTTAAACCAATGTGCATCAATATCAAGTCTAGAGTACCATAAGTACATGCGAGACCTTATATATACGTACGTGCAGGGAGTATGACGAGAAAGGGAAAGTACAGAGAGCGCCAGGCGACAAGACTATAGTAGTACGGGGTATAACTAGTCGTAGAGTGACCGTGCACGTGTTCTACTAAGATCGCGAGGGGTAAACTAAGCATAGGTAAGGTCGCGGACGTGACTGGTCATGGGTCGCGACCTAACTAAATAAGCGTATGTGTAACTACGACTGGGCAGAGGGGCTTGGTCCAGGGCTAATGCAGTTATAGATGACTGAGAAGAAGAAGGGAGAACATAATTTGAAAGGATACACAGCTTGACCGCCGGTGGCGCGTTTCATCGTTAAGGTCACGCAGTCAGGCGAGTGGTCACGTGGACGGCGCTGGTGAGGCAGGTGACCTTGGGCGGTCTTTGGGCGGTATGTCACGTGAGTAACGCTGGTAACGCGAGTAACGCGAGTAACGCCGGTGTGCCGTGCGGCAAGTCACGTGTCACTGCAGGAGCCATGTAAGAGCGTGTTGAGCATCGAATAGTGGGTTCGGCGGTGAATACGCGTAAGGTGAGGTGGCGGGAGGTGACGCGAGTATGGTGGTATGATCGCGAGTGTCGTGAGGAGATGATGGAGGCCTGAGAGGTGTTCGGAAGTTGATAGCGGGTTTCGGAAGAGTGTAGGGGGGTTCGCGAGGTGGTAGGGGAACGTCGGGAGGTCCATGAGTGGTGATAGAGTTGTTAGGTTGAGGAAAAATGGATGGGTCCTGACATCCGGAAGGACAATTTGAGTACACGGTAATGGGATTTGGACTCACCAACGCCCCTGCCTCATTTCAGCGATTCATGAATGCCATCCTCCGGGACGAGATTGCTACCGGACACGTCCATGTTTACATCAACGATATACTCATCCACACGCCGGACCTAGAATCCCACCAACGTATCACACGGTCTGTACTCCGGAAACTCGCCGAGAACTCGCTCTGCCTAAGACTGGAGAAATGTAAGTTCCAGAAGAGAGAGGTGGAATTCCTGGGACATTACATCCGCGAGGGACATATAGAGAAATCAGAAAGGCTATGCGCCAGGATTAGAGAGTGGCCGATGCCAAAGTGTAAGAAGGACGTCCAGAGATTCTTGGGATTCCTTAACTATTTCAGGAGACATCCCTGACTTCGCTACGATCGCGATCCCGCTCCACCGACTCACCGGCAACAAGGAATGGCAATGGGACCGTGATGAGGAACAGGCCTTTAATCGCCTTATTCAGGCCCTGCTCGACGGACGGCGAACCATGGTACCGAAAGATGATGGGAACTGGAAGATTGAGACGGATGCGTCAAACGTTACGATAGGCGGAATCCTCTACCAGCAACAAGAGGATGGCACATGGGCAATAATCGATTGTTTTTCAAAGGCTCTCAAGGATGCGGAGAAGAACTACGATACCTACGACAAGGAACTGCTCGCCATCATCCAGGCTCTCGAGGTCTGGCCGCAATATCTCATTGCCACTAAGGAACCGTTCAAGATCTGGACTGACCACGCTAACCTAGCGTACTTCCGAAAGCCCAACCCTCTCAACGGAAGACAGAATCGTTGGAGAGCCCTCCTCACCCTCTATAACTTTACAATCAAACATCGCCCAGGAAAAACCAACACCGCCGCTGACGCCCTCTCCCGACGCCCCGACCATGACGATGCTACAACCCCGATCATCGCCCCGCTACTTCCGAATGTCCTCTTCAATTCTGTAACTGAACCAAGCCTCCTGGACCGCATCAAAGCTGCCCAAGTTGCAACAGCTCATGGACCGGCAGTTATAGAGGAATCCGATGGAGTAAAGTACTACCGAAACAAGATCTGGGTCCCCCCTAACCTAGTTGATGAGGTGCTAACCCTCCACCACGACGCACCCTCTGCTGGACACCCGGGAATGCGGAAAACTAGCGAGAATGTTAGATGGAACTTCGACTGGCCCGGCCTTGATAACGACATACGTGCCCGAGTCCAACGATGCTGGCATTGTCAGCGCAACAAAATCAACCGCGCAGGCAACAAACCAGCCCTGCACCCGTTCCCCGCCCCCATCCAACCCTGGGACGAGATAAGCTGGGACATCGTTGGCCCTTTAAACCCCTCGGAAGGATACAATGGGGTGCTAGTCATTTGGGACCGTGCAACAAGGTCCTCTCTACTGGAACCAATTAGCATGGACCTGACGAGCGAAGGAGCGGCCCGAATATTCCTACGGCGCGTATACGCCAGCCATGGACTACCCTCCAAAGTGATGAGCGATCGAGGTTCGAACTTTGTAGCGAAGTTCTTGAAGAACATCTATGGGCAGCTGGGGGTGAAGACCAACCCTAGTACCGCCTACCATCCCCAGACCGACGGACTCACAGAGCGAGCCAACCAGGAAGTATTCACTCTTCTGAAGCATGCCTGCAGTGAGATGCCCGACGAGTGGGCTTCTTGGCTCCCAGTCATGGAGTTCTCCCTCAACAATCGCGCCTATGGAAACTCCGACGTTACGCCATTCCTACTAGACTACGCTCGACATCCCATCGCCCTTCCCGACCTACGACTTAGCGAATCCAATAACCCGGCTGCTGATGACTTCCTGGAGAAGGCCGATGAGATGCGAGGGAAGATGAAAGGGTTGGTGGAACAGTCCAATCGGACCATGGAGAAGCGAGGCGGCTACACGACGGACTGGAAGGAAGGAACTCTAGTCTGGCTAGAGAGTCAGAACCTGGTGTTGGAGGACCTGCGGAAAAAGCTGATGCTGAGGAGAGTCGGACCCTTTAAGGTCGTCGCAAAACATGGTGCCGCCGCCTACGAACTCGAATTACCGCAACACTGGCGTATACATCCCGTCTTCCATGAATCTCTTTTAACCCTCGCTACTCCCGGTCCCAACCACCCTCAGCGACCTGAAAGCATGGAGGTCGATGGAGAGCTGCAGTACGAAGTAGAATTTGTTAGAGCGAAGCGGAAACAAGGAAGACAGATACAGTACCTGGTACGTTGGACAGGATATCCCCCAGAAGACGATACCTGGGAGCCTGCCAAGAACCTCAAGGACTCCCCGGATGCGATACAGGACTTCGAGATTGCTCAGAAAGTGCAATCTTGAGGAGAGGATTATGTTACGGTGCGTAGTCAGGTGACCACTGTGCATATGTCACGGGACATGCCCGGGACCCCGGACATGTGACTAACTAGCCAACGATCACGTGGCTGGTAAGCGCCCGACCACCTGACTACCCATCACATGACCACTACCGAGAAGACGGCCCATTTCCGTGATGGAACGTCAATGCGGGATGCCATCATCCTGTCTCTCTTTGACACCTGATGACTTGACACCATCAAGACCAGTCCAGATCCGGTGATCTCCTTGTATTTCCCTCCCATTACCGTTGTCCCGTCCCCTTAGCACCCTTATCCCTTCCCCCGCCTGCTATCCATCCTCCTGACGACCATGACTTCTCTTCTTGTCGTCCCTGCAACCACGTGACCGTTCCCTGGATACTTTCACCCCTACGCTACGCGCGACTGTTGCCATTCCTTTCTCCTTCTCCTTGTACCGTAATCAGTACCCCACCTCATTAATTTAGTATATAAGTAGGTAAGTAGACACGATGTAAACCTCAGACTTGTTATTCCGAATACCACCCACTTGTCCTCTTACCCAGCCAGCCTGCCTAGGACTCCCGGCTACGTGAGCCATAACAACTGGGCTTGCTGAAGATAGTCTTCAGCCTCTTCAGCATTTGCTCCACCAGCTTGAAGATGCTCAATAAAGACTGAAAATGACATTGATCCTTCAGCATATTCATCAACAGCTGCTTGAAGATGCCCAGCCCTATCTTGAATGACTTCTGCATTCTGGGTCATAATAGATAATGAAGTTTTGATGCTGAAGGAGCCAGATAAAACTGATGAAATAAAATAGAGAAGGAGAAGAGAGAGGGGCCAGAGAAGAGTAGATAATGAAAACCTGATACATGTATGTGGCAAGCTAACAAAGTGAGGAGAGGCCACAAAGCATATCTGTGCTGATCTTTGAGTGACACAAGAGGACAAAGCACAGACCAGACAGTGAAGCCAAGAAAAAGAGCTGGTGAAGCTGTGAGAAAAGGAACAGGATTGGTGAAGCCAAATTGGGGAGACTCACAGCATGTGCAGAGGCCTAAAAAGCTGCTCCCTTCCCCTGGAATCCATGCCTGAACTGACCCCCCTGCATGATGCATGACTGAACCTAAGGTCAAAATACTACAGTAGCTTCAAACTTCACAAAAAGGTGTGATTGTCACAGCAAAATAGGTTCAATTCATTGGATGCTGGACATGTGACAAACCTACAGTCAAAATGGTACAGTACCCTGTAAGTGATGATAGTACAGAATAAACTAATCAAGCCAAAAAATAAGGCCCGTCCGTGCATAATAATCTTCCCATCCTGTATCAGTTTTTCCTAATGGATTTGAGTCACTTGTCGAGTCAATTGTCCAGACCCTCTGTGCATGCCGAGCAGGATTGTCATAAGATACAATAAGGTAGTGTCCATTCCTGTCGGGTATCATTTGGTCCAGGGAATGTGCCCCTTGGTCCAACTTAACATCTGCATCTGTCTTATAGGAGAGTTGCCCTGTCCCAACGTGAAGCTGCCACGTTTGGACCAGAGGTGGATTGTTCGTGTCAGGCGGAGAACAACCAATGTAGATGTCTATGTCACCACTGGGTAAAGGTGAAATGGCAATCTTGTCTGGTTCGTACCCATTAGGGACCGCATTGAGGTCATGGGATGTGTGTTCCGCCAACCCTGGCGGAGGGTGGACATAAAGCCTTTTCAGCCCAGTGTCGAGGTAGAAAACATAATTGTCTGCGGAGCATACATCAGATTTTTTGATTGGGCAGAAAGTAACTTACTATGCACAGCTATTTCGTAAGGTCCAGCACTTTCTTCATTTGTCCACTTTGGGTCAGCGCTTGTCAAATCCAGGTGTTGGAGATAAAACCGATTATTGGAGCCGCCACCAGATTCGTAACTAAGTGTATGTTCATGTATATAGTACCGACCAAACACGTAGATGTGCAAGCCATCAATTAGAATTTCCTTGGCAGCCCACATGCAGTTCGGGTCAGTAGCGCAGGGTGCCGTTGGAAAGTTTAAGGAAACTCGGGATGCAAGTGTAACCGATCCATCCGGGTTTAATGGATAGATGTAACTCTTGACCCCTTGTGACTGGTGGGGATAGGTATTGAGAAATTAGTGATATTCGTGATCCCATGCCCAAATGACTAACCATCACAGTCACAAGTTTATCTGGTGCAGCCGCAATCCACCAATCACCCGTGCCTTCGTCTGCAATGATTGGCTGCGATCCTGGAGTTCCATCGGTCAGGCTGCAACCCGAATCAACACGGATGGTGTATAGGTTGGTTCCATTGGTGGCACTACTGAAATTAGGCTCATGACCTTTTAGATTATGAGAGTAACAAACTTACTAAACAATACCCTGTGTTGGATGTCGGGCAATAGATGGAATACTATATGCAAGCTCGAGTGCATTGAGCGGGAATCTTGGCAGACTGCCTATCGAGTCGCCAAGAGTTTGTAAGGATCTGCATGTGAAGAAAGTCCCAACATCACCACTAAGGCCAATATCAATATTCGAAGAGAAGATGCGAAGTGACATGGCGGTTCAGAAGTAAGAGAAGTTATCGAGACTGGCACTATATTTACTGTGTGGTTGGCGATGAGTCTTGGCATGTTGGGATAGGGGTAGTTCGAGGCAAGTGTCAAAGTGCGTGTGTGTGTCAAAGTGTGTGTGAGTGTCAAAGTGACAGTTGCCACTTTATATAAGTGTGTAACAAGAGGAGGAGTTTGACACATGGTTGCTTAGGCTGTGTAAACAATGCCCCTTACAAGGCATGCTGTGTGACATCAACTTTTTTTATGTTTTTTGAATCAGCATTTATATACATCAGCAACTTGAAACCTGTTTTTGGATTGTAGAAGCCATAGAAGGCCATAGAAGCATAGAAGTGGCTGTATCTATGCAGGCCTCTGCAGCACTTCATAGACTAAGGTGCATCTATGCAGAATTATGTAGAAGAGGCCTTTCTGGAGCCACAGTCTGCTCAGAGAATGGCCCTTGGTTCAAGTTCAACTTGGTGCCCATGTTCAAGTTCAGTATTGCTGGGTCTAAGACTGCCTAAGTCACTTCACACTTTTCCTGATGACTACTGCAACATGTGGCTAGGGCAAAGATGCAGTTGTACATGGGCTACATGGATTTTGGTGATGTGGATGTACAGGGTGAGGATGTATATAGTGCATGTATGGTGGGTATGATTGCTGTGATTTACTGCAGTGTGGTGTGACATCAACTTTTTTTTTTTTTTTTTTTGAATCAGCATTTGTATCCCGCAACATGTAGCTATGATAAAGACGCGGCTGTATGTGCAGTACGTAAAGAGATAAGGTAGATGGGTTAAGTGGGGTTGGGAGGTGTATTGGGAGGGTAGGTGGTTGAACTCTCTTAGGTCTACGGTGGCTCCGCTGGGTAGGAGGCGGCGTCCGATAGGTCGAGGCCAGGTAGTTCTGGCAGTGTTGGTGGTTCGTATGGTTTTCCGGTTGCCGTGAAGGCTCCGGAGTCGTAAGAATTTTGCAATGGCGAGAAGGCCTTTCGTGCCGCTTAGTAGGATCGGCGGCGAGTGATCGTGGTGTACTGCGGTAAGTACGTGTCGGTGCGCATCATATGTGCGGCAGTTATGAAAGATGTGGTCTCGGAATCGCGTCGGTGGTGTGAGGCGTGACATCAACAGTGGTGACTTGGCACAAGTTGAATGCATATTGCATTCCTTTCGAATACATATCACCGTCTCAATATTGCCTTGGCTCGAGCTTTCTCCTTTCAATTCGAAACTACAGCCATCGCGGCAGCAGATGCGAAGCGCGCGTACTACCGGCTTGAGCTCGCCCAGATAAATCGTGCCCTTTACACCGTCAAGCGAGCCATCAGGCATGCAAAACAAACACCCAACCAATATGTTGCAAGCGATCGTGCCCATGCTGTTTTTGATTCCGAGCCGTTTCGTCGTCTTTCCTGCCGCAATGTCGCATACGAAAAATTCATCGCCGAATTGCTGAAGTGTAGGCAATGGGCCGATGCCCACTCTCTCTATCGGCGGATGATTGGGGAGAAATTGGAGCCCTCGGCGCAACTTCGCAGCAAGATGCTCGCCGTGACTGTCGTTAACACTACTATTGCGTCTGACGACCCCGTCAAACAGTTCACGAGTCGCTTTTCGAGATGGGATGTCGACGACGCTTGTTTGCGCCAGGTCATTGCCATCCTGACAGAGCACCATTATGACGTCGAATTTGTCGAGAAGCTCATCAATATGTATCTCGACACCCGTCCGGCCCACTGGGTGCCCACTTTGGACTTCTCGCTCGTCATGAGCGAACTCGAGGTTCGAGCATTCAAGGAGCATGCCTCGATCCAAGAGAACGCTCGCATGCGCGGCGGAATTATCCCCACCGTTTCTCGCCGTGATCTGGCCACTGTCTATACCACTGTGCTCGAAGACGTGGCTCGTTCTGCGCTTGCGTCATCTTCCTTACCTTCAGACATCTTGCAACGCATGCAGGATCGCAACGTACCTCTGAACGCAAATGTCCTCAACGCTCTCATTTCGATCGAAGTTCAGAAAGGCCGCCTCGAGCAGGCGTTTGAACTGTACCGCAACTCCCTCGGAGACCGTTCTAGAGACTTCGTACCAAATGCGCATACCTATGGTCTGCTGTTCCACATAGCGAGTAAGGTGTTTGGCATGCGGAGGACACGCTATCGGAGGTACAAGCGTATCAAGGCCGTGGTCTCTCCCCGCCAGATGTTCAGAGAAATGCTTGAATGCCATATGATCGAGACGTGCGGTCGCCCGCAGACCAGATCCAGCGTCATGAACACCTACGTGCTCAACGGCGTTGTGGCAGCGCTGCTTGCGCAGCGCGATTACATCGCTGCATACGTGGCCACAACCGCGTTCAGGATGCTCGCGGTCCGGCCGAATCTGCTCACGTACAGGATGGTGCTCAGCCATCTCACGAACCGGGTATGTGCCGCAATCCGTCGCTCGCAGCACACGGCATGGGTTGAGCACCTTTTGGCCGTCGGCAGGGAAGGCGTCGGACGGTACGCGTGGCCCCTGGACAGCCCGACGGACCAGTTAGACTCAGGCGCGTCGCTCGAGGACCACGTCACCACGCGCTTACTCTGGCTCGCGTCAGGCGCGCGCATCCCCATGCGCACCACCGAGCAGCAGATGCTGTTCACGATCGACCCGGATGGCCGTCTGCTCCACGACCACCCGCCCCGCTCACCTCGCCTACGGTGTTGGCTCCCCCGACGGAAGATGAAGTCGCCACCGCCCCTGGTGCACCCATCCCTGCGCGCGTACACACGCTTCTGGTTTCCAACGCTGTCCATGCTCGCGAGCGGGCCGTCCCTTTTCGGGGGCTCGCCCCCCGACCGCGCACGCGAGCGGTTTGATTGGGCCCCGTTGCGGCGCATCATACAGCGCGCAATACAGGCGGGAGTGAAGGAAGCTGGTGGTACGTCCTCCTCGGCGTCTGATCTTGTCAGGCAGGCAAAGGCTGAGCTCATCGTGAACCCTTCAAAATGGCATGTGCCGTTGAGAAGTAACCTGGACAGGCGGGACCGACTTCAAGGATGAGATCGATGAGAGCCCTTGTTTTCTCAGTTTTGTATTGTATTATACTCTCCTACATGTAGCACGTTTTTCTTTCACCAATCCCATACGGCTTCCAGAAACGCTTTGCATTGTGGTCTTCAAGTAGCCTCGGTACGGACCCCCTCAGGATCATCCAACCCAAAAAGAATCGATGATGGTACGCAAGAAGTTCTGGAGGAGAGTCTGCACAGGTTCTCGATGTCAGCAGGCTCAAAAGGTAGGTGGTTAAAATCGATGTTAGACAGATGGATTCACCAACTCCTCTCCATCCTCTCCATCGTCACTATTTTCATTGTTTCCAGACTGCAGAGCTTGCCGTTGTGAATCAGACAGGCGGGCTTCATATTCGTTCTCCACTTCCTGTATAGCCCCAAAAAGAAACACTTCGGAGTAAGCTCATTTGTCAATCAAAAATGTATTAAAGAAAGAACAGACGAGGAGTGGCGCATGGGGCGATCCCATAGGTGCCGGATTCTGATGTTCATTTTGGACATCGTCCTCTTTTGGGCGTTCGCCCTCTTCCTGGTCCACTTCAGGGGGTGCACTTCCGTCATTATCCCCATGCCTTCTGGCGTCGTCGTCGCCGTTCTCGTTCTCGTCCCCATCGTTCCCATCGTCCCCATCGTCCCCATCGTCCCCGTCGTCCCCATCGTCCCCATTGTCCCCATCGTCCTCATCTTCCTCATCTTCACTATCATCAAGCTCACCATCCCCATTCTCTTCGATCTCATGATCAGGAACGTAATTGTCGTCATCATCGTCGCCGTCATCTTCATCGTCGTCATCATCGCCGACCCACCCCGCCTCTGCCGGTGGCACCTCCATCGCCGTGACGTCGGCGAAAAATGAGTTATCATACCGGTTCACCAGGGTCAGTGGCACCACCGGGTCGCATTCCAAGTCGAAGTCAATCGGGATCCCCCGGAACGCCAGCAGCCGCGTGTACGTCGACCCCAGCATCTGTACGTGCCGCCAGACGTCAGAGCGGTGACGTGGTCTTGCATAGTAGGCCAGCGTGCGCCCCAGCAGCAGCGTCGTCGCAGCGCACCGGACCACTGTATTCGCGAACCACTTGGAGAGCTCGCGCTCCTTCCAGAGCGAAAAGGAGCGCTGCACGTACAGATGCGAAAGCGCGTGTATTATTCCCTCGGAGGCACTGTAGGCGTAATGGCTCGATGCGTTGTCAGCGTTTTCCATAAGTCAAGTGGATACAGGAGGAGTCACAGAAGTGACGCCAAAATAGGCGGACAATAGAAACACTCTCGGAAACTTACTCGACGCCAGTGCGTATGAGAAACCGCTCCCTGGCCCTGATCTCAGGGGTCAACGGGAGCTCGAGCTTGTCAGCCAAGAGCGGCACGACCATAGGAAACGAGTTAATGGCTAGTTCCAGCGCGGCATCGCTCTTCGCATCCTGTGCAGATCACACCCCACCTCAGTCAGGCCAGAGAGAGGATGAGGGAAAAGCCAACCTCGCCCACGGTACGCAACGCGAGTGCGCGTGTGTACGCCCAGCACGGGAGGATCGTGACGTTCATGCGTTGATGATCCGCGGTCCACGTCCGATCGTCGTGCTCCCACAGGTCTAGCAACCACTGCGCCATACCTGCTTTCATGGCCAGGAAGTCGAGGTGCAGCAGTGCACCGTGCGGGTCAGTCCACGGCTCGAGCGAATACAGCAGCCGCGCGAACTCGAATGCGGTCCGGACGCACCCGCGGCGCTGCAGATGTCTGGTTTGAATAATAATGCGAGTAAGTTAAGTTGGGTGGGATGGTACCCACTCCTGAATGAAACTGTCTGTGTACATAAAGAAGAAACACGGACGTACAGGATGTTCCTGTGAAGGGCTAAAAAAAACGGGCGGTTCTCCACTCTGTCAAAATCGAGTCGATGTACTCCACTCGTAAAGTTGAAACCACCGATGAGCGCCCGCTCGTATACGAACAAGGCGCGCTCCACATCGTCCACAGCAGACGGATAATCTGAGGGAAAGGTGCATTAATAGCGTATCAAGAATCTATCAGACGACGGGGGTTAACCCTCTCTGTGCATGTGGATTTGCGAGTGTTGGAGGAGCGCATCTGCATGGAATGGCGACTTCACGAGAAGTCGCTCCAAAGCTCTCAGATCTATAGAAAAGCAAGAGACATTAGGTGCGCTCCGTCGGGAAGTCAGGTAGAAAGAAGCGCCCAGATGTACCTCCTGAGTTCGCGATCTGAAAAAATGCCAAAGTGGTCGACTTGTATTTCTTGCTATATTCCACGGTCCACCATTTCTCGCCCTTGCCAACTAATGTCCACTGGTGTCTTAGCATCTTCTCACGCAACTCATTTTCGGTCAGCGGACGGATGGACAGCCCGTCGCTCGCCATGACGTGCCATAAATAGGGCTTTCCTTTGGTCAGATTAGACTTGGCCAACTTTGCGGGTTTGGGCTGTCGTGTCCCGAGGGCGTTCTTGGGAGAGACGACTTTGGCGCCGAAGAACCTGCGTAACTCGGCCTCGCTGTCGAGGTGCGGGAGTGAGACAGAGAGAAGGGACGCGTTCGAATATTGTTGGTCAAGGGGAGTCGCGTTGGCTCTTACACGCCCCGTGGGAGACCTTTTGCGTTTCGTAGAAGTAGAATGTCGACAAGAATTTTTTCAATGATGAGAGGACATACTGAAGAGAAAGCTCTGCCAAGGCTTGCTCAAAGTCTGTTTGGTCAGATTGCTTGCCTTTGATCTTGTTCTTCGCCTTCCATGCGGACGAGGCAGTCGGAGGGGGTTCGGCTATCTCGTCGCTCCTTACTTGCTTCTTCTTCTTCTTCTTTTTATTCTAAGGCAGAGTGAATCCACGTGTTAAGAGTCGGAAGCGAGGTGAGGGGACCTTGCGAGGTGTAATCGACTGTGATGCTACGTTCTCATGGCTGCTGTCCTCAACCTCGTCTACGCCCTGGATCTCCAGCTTAAACAGAAAAGCATCAGACGAGCAGAACACAAACTAGGGGCATTCTCTGAACCCACAATAGCAAAGCCCGCGGCGAGTCGCAAAGGTGTTTCACCGTCTGAGTCTTTGTCCGAGGGAGGGTCTATGAGAAGATTGCTTGCGCCCAAGGCCTGCAGTTCCGCCTGTGACTTAAGCTGACGCCTAGTTGGTGCCATTCGTTGTCTAACCGAAAGATGTTTGTTGCACCGCTACTGTCACAGTCTGCCAGTACTCTGTACTGGCGTTCATCGTGTCGGAGCACGTGATGCGAACAGGGCAAGTGATTGACTGTTACATGTGCCTCATGTCTTTACAATAAGTCCTTTGAGTAAACTTTACAATACTGTATAGTGTCTCGATGTGAGGCCAACGCAAAATGTATGAGGAACTCGCCAAGCCGGGGAATTTGGCACCAACTTGCACCATAGCGGTGACGGGACACGAACATAGCCACACCCCAGTCCTTACACTTCGTTTTCAACACCTCAAAGCTTTCAGCACCTCAAAGCCTTATAGACTTCTACATCCTTGGAATCTAGTTCAAATATCCGTCGTCTAATCAGTTCCAACTGTCCATGTTTTCAACGAACATTGCGCCGCCTTTGCTGAGCTGGCCTCGCATGACGTCTCTCGCCTGTGCAGTGCTGGTGACGCTCGGTTCCGGGACGAACTACGTACGTCGCTTTTATGCCTTACAGAATTCTCGAAATTTATTCGCCCGCCTGCGAAATAGATATATTCAGGTGAGCTTTCATCAAACGAATGTTTGCGCCTTCACCGAACTCTTGGAGTGCGTACTCAAATGAGTCGAAATGACGTGGTGCTGTTGATGGGAAAATGACGGCGTCTCAACTTGAGTCCACGACGCTGCAATCTACACTCCCATCTGTCCGTGGCGGAGCACTGACGACAAATAAGCTTATTCCCCTCAGCTTGGCTCTCGACTAGGCATCTCGCACACGAAACTCAATATCATTGGCCTCGGGGGAAATCGTGCGTGGTGCACTTTCATCCTGTTGATATCCGCACCCTGCGCACCTCATCCCCTGATAAATTCTCGGACAGTTGGCGTCTACGGCACTGGCCCAATATCTGGCCGAATCGTCGATGCGCGAGGCCCGCGCCTCCTCCTGGGTTCAGCCTTTGTGCTTTCCCTTGTAGGGTATACCGGAATATGGAACATATACGAGTCTGGTCTCCCCACAGGCACTAAATCTCTCTCCCAGTTCACCCTCTACGTACTCGTATTCTGCTCATTTTTGACCGGTGTTGGCGGCAACTCAGGCGCGACCGCCGCCATCAACTCCACAGCGAAAAGTTTTCCTGACAGACTGGTGCGCTCCCGTTCGCCCCCGCCCTCCTTTCTTCTATGCTCGCGCCGCGTCTCATATAGCGCGTGTCATGTTTGTAGCGAGCAACTACGACCGCCTTGGTCATATCTGGCTTCGGCCTCTCAGCCTTCCTCTTCTCCACCGTCGCACATGCTGCGTTCCCAGGAAACACCTCCGCCTTACTGGTGCTTCTCGCCCTTGGCACCTCTTTCCCCATGATCCTCGGCCTCTTCTTCGTGCACCCTGTTCCCTTGCCCGCCTCGGAGCTCATGCCCCGACGGGGCGGCGGCAGACACTTGGTCTACGACGACGACGAAGGTGAGGTCGCGGCCATCGCAGCCGGGACGTCTCTCATCTTCCGTCGCGAGGACGACAGCCACGCTGCTCTGCTTCCCAAGACCTCCGTGATGCCTTCCTTCGATATCGAAGAAACAGCTCCAGCTCCGGCCGTGACGGACCCTTCGCTCCCGGTGAGTGCATTCGGAGACGGCATAGACGCGGCGAACTCGGTTGAGCTGAGCGAAACGAGGAGCGACTTCGGAAGTCCAGGCTTGGAAATGATGGTCGACGCAAGCAGGAGAACGGCGGGCTTCTACGACACAGAACGAGATGTATCTGGCTTCCATATGTTGAAGACACTAGATTTCTGGCTGCTCTTCGCAACTATGTCGTTATGTATGTCGGCTTCTCTTAGCCTTGCCGTGTGGCGCCTTCTTACCGCTTCTCTGTTAATGTGACGCAAACAGTGGCTGGCACAGGACTTATGTGTAGGGACATCGTCTAATCTGATACGAACCCGTTGTAAGTTTGAAGCTTGTCCCAGACATCAACAACGTGGGTTCCATCTCTCAGGCCCTCCTCGCTAAGGGGGGCGCAGACTACGACGACAAAGTCGCTTCACAATGGCAAGCAGCCCAAGTATCGACAGTCTCCATCATGAATTGCCTAGGGCGCATTCTCAGCGGTATGCTGGATTTCCACAGGCACTCGATATCTCACTGAGTCTTCTTCCTTCTATCTTCCCTCTACCCTCCAGGTTTGACTGCGGACTATATCAAGAACAAATTACGGCAACCGCGGACGTTTTGCGCCGTCCTCGTCGCCTTCCTCTTTGTCATCTCGCAGCTCACGTGTCTTAGCATCGACGATGTCCGCGGGCTATGGATGGCAAGCGTCATCCTGGGCCTCGCGTACGGGGGGCTTTTCGGCGTTTTCCCCACTTTGACAATCGAGTACTTCGGCTTGCGTGAGACTTCCTTTAGAAAATCCCCGTTCAAACCCCGGATATTGACGCTTTGTCTGCGCCCTCCCACAGCCCACTTCTCAGAGAACTGGGGATACCTCTCCTTGGCGCCAGTACTCGCAGCGAACGTCTTCTCCATCGCCTTCGGCCGGAACCTGGACGCACATACCCCGCAGCACGCGCTCAGTACACGCGCAGCGGCACCCCCTTCGTCATCGCCGCCGCCGACGCCGCCGACGCCCCGCCCGCCTCATGAACGTCAATGCCTGGAGGGCTCTCGGTGCTACGCCAGCAGCTTGCACATGACTGTCGCGGCGTGCCTGTGTGCGCTCGCCCTGGCGCTGTGGGCTGCGTATCGTGATAAGCGCAAGATGGCGCAGCGCGCCGCTGGCATTGCTGGAGTAAAGGCGCCGCCGCCACGGCGTCTGAGCTCAAGCGAGGTTGTTTGGGAAGACACATCAGAGGAGTGATCTCCTCCTTGCACTACTAATTTACCGGAATCCCTACCGAATGCACTCCACTCGAAAATGCATAATGCCGCGACACGGCACTGGCACAATGGCACCCTTTGGCACAATGGCACCCTTTGAGCACAAACAAAAGAGAGAGACCCAGGACACCCCTAGACTAATTTCTGAGCCTCCATTTTGTCAGCTGACGGGTAAATAGTACATGATAATGAGGTGCTCTTGTGGTTGCAACCAGTGTATTGGGGATGTAAAAGCATGAAAGTGGTTTGCTTGGAGCAGGATCACAACTACTTAAGTGTGGAGTATGGACCAAAACCTCTCCAAAATTTACAGAGTTGAAGCTGAAATTACACCAAAGTAAGGAGTACTGACAAAGGTTTGGTACAGGGTGTGACATAATGAACAAAAGCTTGAATTTCCAATGAAAACTTCTGTCCTAGTAAAGACCTTTCAAATCCAAGACATGAAAATAGTTCCATACCTGTCTGCTGATATGCACAAAGCCTTCTCAGACCTTCCATCACATGAATACCCAGTAGTGTATGCTGATATCATCTCTTCTCACTACTACAATCAATATAGTTTGGTCTCCTCACATCTCTGATGCCTTTTGTAACTAGACTGCCCTACATGCTCAAAACATCTATTCTCAAGCACTCTCTTCCTGGCTTTCATGACATAAACTTGTGGCTCCTCTCGTCATTGTGCTTCCCCTGAATTGAATATGTCAATGCCAAATCATTGATGCTAGTCAGAGTGTCTGGATGTTCTGGACCAAGCACTCTTCCTGGCTTCCATAACATGAACTTGTAGCTCCTCTGCTTCATTGTGCTTCCCCTGAGCTGAATATGTCAATGCCAAATTGTTAATGCTTGTCAGAGTGTTTGGATGTTCTGGACCAAGCACTTTCTTGCTGGCTCCCATAACATGGACTTGTAGCTCCTCTGCTTCATTGTGCTTCCCCTGGGCTGAATATGTGGATGCCAAATTGTTAATGCTTCTCAGAGTGTATGGATGTTCTGGACCAAGCACTTTCTTGCTGGCTTCCATAACATGAACTTGTAGCTCCTCTGCTTCATTGTGCTTCCCCTGAATTGAATATGTCAATGCCAAATTGTTAATGCTTGCCAGAGTGTATGGATGTTCTGGACCAAGCATTCTCTTCCAGGCTTCCACAACATGAACTTGTAGCTCCTCTGCTTCATTGTGCTTCCCTTGAGCTGAATATGTGGATGCCAAATTGTTAATGCTTGTCAGAGTGTTTGAATGTTCTGGACCAAGCACTCTCTTGCTGGACTCTGTAACATGAACTTGTAGCACCTCTGCTTCATTGTGCTTCTCCTGAGCTGAATATGTGAATGCCAAATTGCCAATGCTTGCCAGAGTGTCTGGATGTTCTAGGCCAAGCACTCTCTTCTTGGCTTCCATAACATGAACTTGTAGCTCTTCTGCTTCACTGTGCTTCCCCTGAGCTGAATATGTCAATGCCAAATTGTTAATGCTTCTCAGAGTGTCTGGATGTTCTGGGCCAAGCACTCTCTTGCTGGACTCTGTAACATGAACTTGTAGCTCCTCTGCTTCATTGTGCTTCCCTTGAGCTGAATATGTCAATGCCAAATTGCCAATGCTTGTCAGAGTGTCTGGATGTTCTAGGCCAAGCACTCTCTTCCTGGCTTCCATAACATGAACTTGTAGCTCTTCTGCTTCACTGTGCTTCCCCTGAGCTGAATATGTCAATGCCAAATTGTTAATGCTTCTCAGAGTGTCTGGATGTTCTGGGCCAAGCACTCTCTTGCTGGACTCTGTAACATGAACTTGTAGCTCCTCTGCTTCATTGTGCTTCCCTTGAGCTGAATATGTGAATGCCAAATTGTTAATGCTTGCCAGAGTGTCTGGATGTTCTGGACCAAGCACTCTCTTAAAGGCTTCCATAACATGAACTTGTAGCTCCTCTGCTTCATTGTGCTTCCCTTGAGCTGAATATGTGGATGCCAAATTGTTAATGCTTGTCAGAATGTCTGGATGTTCTGGGCCAAGCACTTTTTTGCTGGTTTCCATAACATGAACTTGTAGCTCCTCTGCTTCATTGTGCTTCCCCTGAGCTAAATATGTAGATGCCAAATTGTGAATGCTTGTCAGAATGGATGGATGTTCTGGGCCAAGCACTCTCTTCCTGGCTTGCATAACATGAACTTGTAGCTCCTCTGCTTCATTGTGCTTCCCCTGAGCTGAATATGTCAATGCCAAATTGTTGATGCTTGTCAGAGTGCCTGGATGTTCTGGTCCAAGCTCCCTCTTTCGGCTTTCCATTGCAAACACAGAGACCTCCTCTGCATCCTTGAAGCATCCATTCTTATAGTACACTAATCTCAGTTTCTCACATCTTTCAGCATCCTCCTTTCCATACTTTCTTTGTATATGTGGGTGGATGCTTTTGATATGTGGTAGTAGTGATTGATGAAAGGCATAGTCAGGGTCATCATTGCCATATGTGATTGAATGGCACACCAAAGTGTCAGCAGAAACATATCTTGATTGTTTCTCTTCCTCAGAACATCTGTCTTGGCACCACAGATGTACCAGTGGATGCATGGAGTACAGTCTTTCAGAGCTGCTGTACTTCACAAGTGAAAACGATGCCAACAGCTTGACTGCTTTCCTAAAAATGAAATTGTTCCAGTTGCCTGCATGGTCAACATGCAAGATGTTGGACCAATTTTCTGAATCTTTGAGCAACTGCTCCCAACTACTTCTCGCATTGTTTTCTTGTGACCTACCCAAAGCTATCTCTTTTGCAGCTTTTCTGAACATCATTTCTGGAATGTTTTCATGATGGAGACAGGCAAATATCTGTAGCAGGAGAAGTGCACTTGAAGCTGCCTGGGCCTCCCCTCTTTGGCTCCTGCCATGTACCCTGGCTTCTATCTCTGAAACTGATAGTTCCCATGTCCCATAAACTGCTTGCCCATAGTTGGATGCCCCCCTGAATGAAGGATCATCCAACAACTCTTGATGGTGTCCCCCATATTGTTCAAGGTAATCCCTGTCAGCGACCGGCCACCAGCTCAACTGGGGTTGCGGTGCGACTCAGTCTCAGGTGCTCGGAGTCGAAGTCGGGGGTAACGAAATCTATAGGCAACTACTGGGAGTCTCTACTACAGACAGGAGCTGGTCGGGTATAGACCAGGTCGAAGACAAGGGAACTAAGGCGACTGAACGACTGACTACTTATACTAATGGGCCTTATCTCCTTATCATGGTCCATGTGGTACAACACTGCTTCTATATCACAAGGCACGGGAACATGTGCCTAAGAAGCGTGGTTGCTGACTGTCCGCAGTGCGCACAGACCAGGGTGCCTTCCTAGTGTGGTCTTTCATCAGTCACAGAAGCTCTCTGTGGGAATTCCCTCGTTATTGTCACTGCCTGTGATCCGGACTTCATGGAAGTTGGTCCGGTCACGTGTAGGCATAAGCGCTGGTCCGGCGCTTATGGTAGTTGCCTTTTTTGGGTGTGCCTAACACTTGGGCTTCTCGGACTAGGTGCCATACCTAGCCGGGCCTCGGCACGATTAAGGACAAGTTAAGTCAAATAGGTGCACGGGTGTTCTATGGTCCGTGCGAGCCATTAGTCACGTGGCTTGATGTTCCACGTGGGCGAGCGATGCTCAAGCCTTGCTTTACTAAGCACCGATTATGCTTAAGTAATACTGGCGCTAATATGGGCACTTAGAGTCATATTAGCGCGGACCTATTACTAAGCAGTAGCGCGCTAGACGGGCGCTTAATCCAGTAGGCACTCAAAGCGAGCGCTTAGGTTGTGGGCGCTAAATGCCAGGCGCTTCACAGTATAAATTATGTAAGGAAATTCGATTATCCTTACAATCCCCGAGATCACATAAACCACTCGCAATGGATGCACCAGCTTGGTCAATGGCTAGAGGCAAGTAGCATAAGGTGGCCACAATAGAGGATGCCATCCACCTCAGTTCGCCTGTAGTATCATTGCAATGGCTTGCTCTCAGAAGGAGAGTGATTGCTTCCTCCTCCCCCATCTGGTCAACTTCAGCTGAGTCCCAAGGACTTACCAGTCCATGCATGACTGGATTCCGGCTGGTGATGAGTATGTTGCCTTGGTTGTTTACAGGCATATATTTCTCCACAATACCAGGGTCACTGGCATTATCAAAAACAAGCAACCACTCATGTCTCATCCAGGATATCCATGAGAGAATTGAGCGCACAGAGTTCTCAACTCCAGATGCTTGGGCAGCATGATCATGAGCAATATCTTTGATGGACTGCTCAGTTGTTTCAGGGCTAGTCGCATCAATCCAGAAGATTCGCCAGAACCTGTTGAGAATGGTAAGTGATTAAGCAATGTAACCTGATGCCCATTAACGCACAACTTTGGATTTTCCTCAATGAACTTCAGGCAGATCTGAGTCTTGCCAATACCTCCCATTCCATGGAGTAGAAAGAGTCGCCTACGGAGGAATTGTCCCTCACGCGGGCTAAAATGACTTTTGAGTTTCTCGAGGTAGGACCTCTGCCCTGTGAAAATTGGGCTGGGCGAGGGCATCCCTTTGAATGTGACTTGTGATTGGAACTGTGCAGAAGAGGGGGCTACATTGGCAAGCCAGGCCAGTCAGGTCAAGAGTACAAATATTCATTCATTTAAGCTCACCTTGATGGATGTGGAGTGATCCGATGATGAGGTTATGAGACCCAATATCTCCTCCTGCATCTACAACAGTTCGTTAGAACTGGAGGGAGGGATAAGCTTCTTATTTAAACTCACATATGGTTGAGTGATCATAAGTCGGTTGCATGACCAAGGGCACCGGTGGCATGCCAGTCACCCTCTCAATGTCTGCAAGGGACAGGGCTGCAAGTGAGATCAAACGGCTTCGCAATCTTGAAACACACTCACTTGTGGTTGTATGTTCCTCGTTTAGCAATGGTAAATCCTCACAAGTGATACCCTGTGCCATGGGTGAGGGGTGCAATAGCACGAAATGTTGAGGCGACGATTATCGATGGCTCAGCAGGATTCACACACAGCACGGACTGCGGTACATTGATTTGTGACATGCAGTACATTGATGTGTGACATGTGACATGCAGCTCATTGTGTGACATACATTTGGGGACAGGCAATCCCCACTAAGAGTGCATGACGCTTAGATAAGCATTCTGCCTCTAAGGCTCTGACCCAAAAACACATCTCAGTATAGAGCCTTCCACACAACAGCTACAAGAAAACTTTGAGTGTAAAAGATGTCTGAAATTAAATTCAAAAACTTTTGTTCAAGATGGATTTTCGAAAAATGCCCTATTTATTGAGATAGTGTTGCTATCTAAACAACAAAGACATTTAAAAAAATTCCATCTTGAACAAAATGTTCAAATAATATTTCTGAATATTTCCTCTCAGCAAAAGTAAGCTCCAAAATGTGTGTAGAAGGCTCTATGAGGCCCACAGATTTGGCACTGCTGGACTTGTGCGCTTATGTAATCAGTGGCTGTGCGCACACACTGCAAGGTTTCCTGCAGGTTTCTGTGGCCTCATTCTCTGGCTCTCATTCTCCCCCCACTTTCAAACACTCTGTGTGCACTTTGTGTGCAATCTAGGTTACAACTTAAGCCTCCCAAACTTCATATTTACCTATCTTATCATTTAATTTACTGTTTTCTCTGCATTTCAGGCCAATTTCATCCTTCTGTCACCTTAGGGGACCTTGTGTACCTGGGGGGAAAAATTTGGAGCTTTGGAACACCTAGGTAAGCACTATTATACCATTTTCACAAGTGAAGACTTTGTTATTGGAGGGACAGACAATCTGGGGGACTAGAAGTATGCCCTGTGATAGGTACAATGTTTTATGTCATGACCCCTTATGTTTCTGCTGTAATTGTACATGAGTGGAGATGTTTTGAATTATGTCTGTATTTTTCCTGTAATCTACATATAAAAGAGTCTGTGTTTACAAAAAATCCCATGCCAAATGCTTCAGAATTGACTGAGGAGAGAGTAAAATATCTTTGGGTCAGTGAAATCAAGGGCTTAGGCGCATTTTTGCTTATGTAAGCGTCACGCGCTCTTAGTGGGGATTGCCCGTCCCCAATACATTGCGGGACCCGGCAGCGTCGGCCAAAATCACGTGACGCATGCAATATGATACATTGAATGTTAACATTGATGTATGACCTGACCGTAACACTTTGGCGCTGCAAGATTTTTCATATTTTCCTTCTGTAAAATTTTCAACGTCTCCGAGGCGATATCTAGGATGCAGAAGTCCAGCTCAATCATTTATAGTCAACAGCCAGTGGTATCATAGTTCATGTGGATCAGGCTCACAGCTTTAGATGCCAAAACCAAACTTCATAAGTGGGATGTATAGACTAGTTTGTAACAATGATGGTCGGTGTCATCCCATACACTCCAGGACAAATCCTATGATACAGCTACCGTGACATGGGAACCACTGGGCTGGCAAGCTCGGCATGGCTGTCCAGAATCTCCTGCAGCTCGTCGAGTAACGCGTCTCTGTTCCACTTTGTTCGGTGCCGCCACACTGCACCGAGACAAGCGGCGCGTAACTGTTCCAATTGCTCGACGGTTGCCCCGGATGTTTGGTATGTCAAATTATTGGTGAGATAGGATAGTTTGGATTCGTCGACGAAGAACTCCGGGTGAGGAGGGGTCGGCGTGCGCTCTATCAACATCTGACTCGGTGTGGCTGGCCGTTGATCTACTGGGAGAGAAGCGAGGGGTGAAGCAGGAGGAGGTGTGTTAGGTGATACGTGGTCTACAGAGAGCGGATGATCGTAGTCCGCGACCTGTGACGCCGTCGATTCAGATGTGGAAGGCACCGACTCGACGCCGTTGGGGAAATGAGACGACCATGGTGGGAGTGGTTGTGCTGAAGAGGACGGGAGGGGGTTGAGAAGAGAGGGATCAAATCCTGAGCTCCTCTGCGGGGGTGCATGATCCGTCACCATTTGTTCCCGCTCTCCGAGAAGGGTGTCAATCTGTGGGGGGTCCGACGGGGCGGGGGCTGAAGGGTCCTGCGTGTCGTCGTCCTCGATTGCAAATCGAACAGCCATAGGTCGGAGGGGCGGTTCACCCACGGTACTCAGAACTCCATTGACCTCTTCACTGCCAACTCTAGACCTCTTGGCCGTCCTCGCATCACTGTGCTCCCCCTCGGAGGTGACTACCTCCGCACTCGCTTCGTCAGCCCGTTGTCTCTTAAGCCGCCTCTCGAGCTTGAGAGGATCAGTGATGCCCAACTCTGGCTGCTGACCATTATTCCGCGCGCTCCTTCGAGGACCTGGCGCGAATGTCGCGCCATTCGGGGCGCTTCCTTCCGAGGCTTTGGCCTTTTCCTGGTGTTTGAGCTTCTTCCTCTCTTCTCTTCTCTTCCTCTCCCTTCCAGACATGCGTTCGCACTCTAATTTCAGGTGAGGGTCAAAGTCATGAATGCTGACCTCCGCAGCGGTTAGCATCGCCTGAGCCTTGTACAAGCGGTCAGGATCCTCATGCTGTCGTGCCGCCGTATTGTGCACGATCTTGTGGATGTCGTCCAAGAAGTCCTGGGGAGTCAGATATTTGCCCTTGTACAAATCCACATGCATGCGCTCGAGGTCCATATCGAAAAGAGGTGGTAGCGCTTCCATTTGCTGCGCTTGTTGCTGTTCAGTGGGCACAGAATCCATCTGGACGTCTCCGTTTGCCTCCTGCTGCGTGGTAGAGCTTGCTCCAATGACCTCCATCGTGCCTGTAGTTGCGTTCTGGATCGCAACCACAGCTGTCGTCACAGTTGTTGTCAACGTCGACGGGGCCTCAACTGGGGGTTGAGCAGGGAGGTCAAATCGGTACTCTTCCTGATACAGACGAGTGAGTAATGAGTCTCATGGAAAGGTGACAACCCACCGTGGCCCGCTTCGTGAACCGCTTGAACTTGCGTTTCAGTTCAGTTAAGATCGGCCCCAGCCTGTACTTCAGCAGCGTAATAATCTTCTGGTCGCTCTCTTCTTGTGCCGCCAGCTCCGCGGCCGTGGGCTGTCGTGGCTGCAAAGGAGGCGCGATGGGCAACTCTTCCAACACTCTTTTCTTGCGCGGCACACCATCCGTGAACGCGTCTGGTGGCTTCCGGACGTCTTGAAGTAGACTCTCGAAGAAACGCTCTCGTTGTTCGTCAGTTACGCTCTGAAACTCTACGTAATTGTCTCCATCGTATCCGAACCACGCGCAAACATCGGGCGGGAGCTCAGAGAAGCGCCCGTCGACAACGGCGAGCAGAAGGATGGGATCGGTGGGCAACAGCGTATCTAGCATCGCGCGGACTATGGAGCGCGAAGTCTCCGGTACGGCAGCACACCACCCAATTAAGGATGGGATGTAGATCACGGAAGGTTGATGACGTTTCGCCTCCACGAACAGCTGGACTATCGCGGCTTCGACGGTCTGGCAGTGGTCTGTTATTACGATTCACTCTCACATGAATCCTCACTCACCCGCACAGAATCACCGAATAGAGCACCTAGCTCGAGGCTCTGCACATGGAAGCCTTCGAGATGGTGTAGGGCAGCAGCACCGATAGAACCCTGGCCCATTCCTTTCCTCCCATGAAAGACCACTCTGGGCCTGTATACTCTCAATGTTTCCATGGCTGGTTCGGTTAAGAAGATATCAATATTTGACTATCCGGATAACTTACATTGCATCAGCATCTCCCGCTGCAGTGCACTTGCTTCGTCGGCGTCGTCGTCGTACTCCGCCTCTTCGAGCGCAGTACGCTTCTTGCCCACAGGTAACACCTTGTTGATGATCCGCTTCAATTGTTCTAGGGCATCTCCCAGCAGTGGGACGAGCTGGGTGGGTAATGGTGCCGCAGCGGAGGTCGATGACCGAGCAGACGAAGGTACAAGCTCTAAAGGCGTGGGGGTGGGTACGGCCACGAACAACATATCAACAGAACGAACTTTTGATCGAGATCATGAAATCTCTCAGGCCGACATTGATTGACTCAGGCTTGAGCAAAAGTCGATCATTGCTCTTGTAAATTTGGGGATATCGACGCTGAATGGCATTCAACGCGGCTTCTGTGCACAAAGCCTAACATGTCCCACATGTCAGTGAGGCATGATCGAAAGCACTCAAAGCGAGAAGCGGGGGGTTGGTGGTCATCAAGAAATTGTACGCACCCGTAAGTCTGCTCCACCATAACCTTTGGTTAACTCGGCCAGGCCCTTGATGCGTTCCTGACCCTCAGGTTCGCTCCAACCCTCCCACTTCCTCGTCAGGATGTTCAAGATCTTCTCCCTCGCCTCCAGGCCTGGAAGCCCAAAATAGAATTCGCGGTCGAACCGCCCGGGCCTCCGAAGCGCAGGATCGACAGCGTCCGGCCTGTTCGTCGCGCCAATCACGATGACCTGCCCGCGCCCATCCATGCCGTCCATCAATGCGAGGAGCGTCGACACAATCGAGGCGTGGATCTGATCCTGCTTGGACGAGCGCACTGGCGCCAGGCCGTCTATCTCGTCGAAGAAGATGATCGACGGTTGACAGTTCTTGGCTTCTTCGAACAGTAAGCGTAGTTGGCGTTCCGCTTCTCCGACCCATTTGGAGAGACAGTCCGCCCCCTTACGCATAAAGAAGGCTGGGGTATACGTCAGCGAGGCACAGAATCAGATGCAATCAGACATACATATGCCTTTATCCCCCGTCCTACAATTGGCAGCCAAGGCCCTTGCCATTAACGTCTTCCCTGTTCCGGGAGGGCCATGGAAAAGCACACCGCGAGGTGGGGTAACGTTAAATCGTTGGAATACTTCGGGATACAATAGTGGCAGAAGAGTCATTTCTTTTAGTGCGTGGATATCTAAAGAAGGCGTCAAGGGCAGTCGAATAACAAATTTAAAAAATGAATACACACGGTCATCCAAGCCTCCGACTTCATCGAAAGTTACATTGGTGTTTACCCCGAGGGGGTCAATGTCTGCTAGGGCTTTTGATCCAGTGTGAGCGAAAGGACATAGAGATTAAAAGCAGCACTTACAAGCATCCCCGATCTTCCCCAGATTGGAAGGCGTACCTGCTGCCGCAGCGAGGTCCCCTGGAAGCAGACCCCCGCCCATTGCACTGCCACCAGCACCGTACAATCCACCCACGGGATTGCTAAACGGTTTTCGTGGCGTTCTGGTAAAGGGATTATCCGAGTCAGAGTCATCCCCGGGAAGACCCATCCATCTACTAAGTTCAGCGCCAGTCGCGCTCCATCCGAGGCCCTTGGCCTTTCCACTGGCCCTGCCACCGCCATGTCCTTTCTTCCCTACGCCGTCTCCAGACTTGCTTCGTACGGGCGGCGCTTGCATCTCTTCTACAGGTGGGGGTACAGCATAATTGACAGGGTTACGACGGCGGAGCGCATATGGCTTCCCATCGCTTTCCGGCTCCACTTCGCCCTCAACTTCGGCGTCGGCCATGGGCTCAGGTTCGACAACTTCGTCATCAGACGTGGGAACCGCGTCGTCCGGCTCGCCTTCCGCGTCTGCAGACCCAGCCGACGACTCGTTGAGGACGTATTCCGGATCGTCTTGGGAGGCGGGGCGCGACTTCTCGCGTGGCGCGGTCCGCTGCCGTGAGGCGCGGGTCCGGGGTTTCGTCTGAGGCTGCGAGATGATGGGGAGCCCCTGGGTCGGCGCACGGATGGTCCGCCCGCTCTGGGTCTTTCGCGGGGGTGTCTTGAGCGGCTTCTTGGTGCTGTTCCGAGTGGTATAGCGGCTTGCCCTCCCCCCGTCGCCGTCACTGACGATGAAGCCGTCTAAGTTGTCGGGCTTTTTACGCGGTGGGTCGATCCGGCGCGGAGCTTCGTGATGATCATCCTCGTCGTAGATGACATGTCGCCCCGACTTGCGAGTAAGTTTGGGATAGTTAAGCATGTTGACGGGATCTTCGCTGTGATTTTCGCTGTGATCTTCGCCGGAAGAGCTCTCGGCGTAGGACTTCTTGGTAATTTTGCGGCCGCGCTTGGAGATGACCTGCTCGACTTCCTCGGCTGGCTGTTCCTCCTGTGGCATATCAGGTTCCGCTGCGTCTATCGACTGTCGGCTGTCGGCATATTCAGATCCAGAGGGAACGCTTCCAAGAGAGGTAGTACGACGGGTGACTCGTGGGTGAGGTGGAGGGGCGACCTTCCCATTCGGAGGCATCGGTGGAAGTCTGAGCGTGATGCGTGCCTCTGAGGCTGTGTCTATAGGATGATTAAGAGCAGTGGAAGTCAATGACAATGATCGTCCTCGCGTTAAATTTGAGCAAGCAGGCGTTGTTATCCAGGACCGACAATCGCCAGTACGGGCTAGCTGTCTGTGGTGGTGACGAGCTTAGGTTAAACCAGACGTAGCGCGTTCGTTATGCAGCAAGCAGAGCTTGGACCCCAGCGCGGTCTTCTCGTTGAGAGCCGTTTGAAAGGGTTTCGACAAGCACGACGCGTATTGTGGTCTGTTTGGTGTCTTGGGGCGGTGACAAACAAATCCATCGTTGCCCTTCCCGCGTCCCCTTCGGTGCGCAAACCCTCAAACCCCATTTTTTCCTCCTCATCCCATCGAGGCAGACTCGACTTCGGGGAGTCAGCGATAGGAATAGGGAGTCATCATGTATGCCTTGGTTATTGATACATAGTCTTCTCCATGACGTGTGGACATCAAAAACGAGGATAAAATCGGGGTCGACGGAGCAGATTCGAGGACTTGGAAGGTGGAAGTTCGGGCGAAAAAAGCGTCGAATCTGTAGGGCTCCCTTCCTCTCATCGCTTGCGTTTGCAGCGCCAGTTGTTGACGACGAATGCTCAGACCCCGGTGAAATCCGGATTCTTAGGATTCTTTATCACGTGATGTCCTCGTGACCATCACGTGCACATTATATAGAGTCGCGCGTCGTTGCGACCATGTGCTACCAATCAGAGAACCCAACAATCTTCCCGTCCCAGTTCCACCAGATCATCTCGTCGTCTGCTTCTGTCTCAGAGTCCTTGGTCCCTTTCCCACACACGCTCGACCGAACGTCCGTGAAGCCCGAACCGCTCTCGATCCATACACCCTCTACTCTGCCCTGGCGCCCCTTCGCTCTCCGACTCTTCGTTCCGCCTCTCAGACCGCCCTCGGCTGGGTCAGCATCTTCCGACACTGCCAGAAATGCACTCAGCATCGCGTCCAGCGACGCACTGAGATTCTGCCGCGGCGTCCATGACGGATGTGCGAAACGCCTAGGCGCCAGCAAGAGCACATGTGTCTGCGTCGGCGCTGCCCGTGTCCATGATCGGTATTGGACAAGGAACCCACTAAAAATTGACATAAGGCTCACCGAGTTCCTCAGAAGAGATGCCCCAGTCCTCAGCAACGACACCACTGTCCTCTCCTGCCGCTGAAGCATCGGACAGCACGCGAGCGAGCAGGCGCTCGGCCGCGTAGAGGGTCTTCTGCATCTCTTCGTGGCTCGGTTCAGAATACGGGGAAGGCGAAGGCGAGCGCGAGCGCGGCGGCTCCTCCTCAGCTTCGTCTTCGTCATCATCCCCAGACGAGAGGCTACCCTCAGAGCCCGACACAGAGTCTCCTTCGCTGCTTTCTGACTCTGTATCCTCTTCACTCGTCTTCCGCGCCCCTCCACCCTCGCTCCCGCTGTCGTCCTGGTCGCTGACGCAGTCGCTCTCCCTATCCTCGCCGCTGTCCTCACTCCCAGCCACGCCAGTACCCTCGCTCGTCGCCACAGGCGCCGCCTGGGGCGGTCTTTCGTTCTTCCTGACACCCCAAAGTTTGACCTCCAGCCCCTCCAAGGCGAACACGAACCGCGCCCGCGCGGAGCTGACGCTCGGCCCCACCACGAAGACCAAATACGCCCTGCCTCTCTCCTCCACCCCTAGATCCGGTGGGCCCTCCCGGCGGGCTGCCCTGCCCCGCGCCAGCGCCGTGCCCAGCGCGCTGAACGTGCTCACAAGGTGCGACGAGAGCACGTCGAACGACGCGATTAGTTCCGCGCGTAGCCTCGCCGCTTTCGTGTTTGTCTAATTGTGTTGCGCACCGAGGATTTGTGAGGACTGTAAATGAGTGCATACGCTGAGAGAGGCGGAGGCCCACCTTACCGCCTGGTATGCGGGCGAGCTGCATTACGGGGCTGTTTCGTAGGGAAAAGATGACAGTAGCAAAAGCTCGTTATTCATAGAGTAGAAAAAGAGGGTGAGCAGAAACGCACAAGGGAACTTGATTCTTGAGAAACATGACGTGTCCCAGGGCGCTGCCCGCAAGCCGGGCGGCCATGAGCGGCGCGATGGCGGGTTGGTCGGTGAGCAACACACGCGGGATACGCGACCGCCTCGTACGCGCCGCTGCTGTCGCCCCGGGTGCTGTCACCAGCGTCGCTGTGGCAGCGGAGGGACCGGCAACGGGCAAACTCGAGTCGTGCACGCTGCGTTTCATTTCGGGGATAATCGGGGATGCGCCCGTACCCACCCCGCTCTGCGAGGATGGCGGCGCAGCGCGTGGAGTCAGCGCTTGCGGCATGGATTTTTTCGCGGGGATTGCGTATTTTTTTTTCTTTACGAGAGTCGTGTGGTAGAAGGACCGTTCCGTGGTTGTGTGGTTGTTGGTTGTCCGCCGCTCATCACGTGATGTTTAGCCGCCCTCAAGCACGGCGCTTCTCGTCGACGTGCGCCGTCATGAACTGCACAGCGGAGCTCGTGACAAGTCCGTGCGGTGCATTCAGGTCATGGATTACAGTGTATCCATACCGGTTCATGTGAGTGCGCGTTTTACCCTTGATCATTACACTAGGGAGTAACCGTATAATAGGCTATGTCTGCGATAACAACTTGAATGGCTGCTGAAATAGCGCTCAATGCCCGCCAGCCAGAAGAACGTCATGACAAATCCACAGTTGGTCACGGTCGTCCCCCTCCCCGAGGCGATAATGAGCGTTACCCTCGAGGTTGGGCCCGATTTGCAAGCCGATCTTCGAGATTTTAGACTGCGATTTCTATTACTTATATTATTGCTTTTTGGCTGACCAACTCGTGCGTCATTCACTTGGATCATTTGATGGCGCGCAGTCCACGGCCAATATAGTCAGCTCGTTAATTTTGTGAGCCGCTTGGGCATGGATGGTCGTCTCGCAATGGTCATAGCATGCTGGTTGATGCAACAACATTGATGTGTTACACTGCACACCACTCTAAGGTTGATGCACGTTGATGGTCCGCACAGGTTCCGAGTTTGTTACCCCCTTGGTACCGTTGTTGTCGTTGTTCTGTCTGAGCCCTAGAGAGCGATTAAAAAAATCTGTATTGCTTGCGTTTGCACTGCACGTGTTCATAGTCGTCCCCGCCTCGGAAGAAACCAAGGCCATGGTTGATCTGATGGCGCCACCGCCTCAATCTGAACTTGGAAATGCCCATTTGAGCGCCCACCATCTTCCTCTTGCTGTCTACCCTTCAATCTAACCGTCGTGAGCGCCTACATCATAGGCTGTCGTCTCGGGAGCCTGGTCTGAGCTTTCTCGCAAACATTCATTAATGGCATCTTCAGAGCTGGATACAGAACCTCCACCAGCCGTGGCCAATCTGCGCTCCAAGTTCGAGCAAAAAGCGCAAGCCAACCTAGCCTCTTCTTCCTTGCGACCCAGCTCATCCTCCAACCAAAAACACTTGTCTCCGGAACCCCACAGACGCGTGGCATCCACCTCCAGCAACGGACCCGCGCATGAGGAGCCTCAGCTGCGCAGCGCATCCTCGTCGTCCGATCTCTCTGCCAGTCTCAAGCGCCCACCGCCTCCGCCACCCGCACGCACATCAAAAGATCTTTCTGCGTCAGCGTCCCAGCTTCGCACTCTCACCTCTGGTTCCCCCAATATCAGCCCTCATGTCAGCCCTGTCTTAATCCCAATCACACCAAGAACCAACACGAATTCCCCAAGCAAAGATGACGAAACCCTCACAAGTTTACGTGCCGGCTCAGTTGCATCCCTTAGGTCGAAATTTTCGTGGGTGTCTTCCTAGTTGTGGTCACCTCATACTCCTGTCTCATCCATTATGCGCGACTATTCTCTCGTAGCACATCTCACTCTTCTGTCTTCACAATCACCCCAAAACCAACTACAGTACCCTTTCCGTCCGATAGAAATATCCAACCCCCCGCTCTTCCTCGCCGCACCCCGTCCCCTGTGCCATCAATACGTCTAACGTCGAGTCCTGAACCATTGTCCCGCTCTAAATCAAACTCAACCAGCACATTTGATGAAGAATCTGACTCAGAAAGTCCCCTATCTGGCGGTCCTCCACCTCTACCGTCACGCAGACCCCACATATACTCTCCCCACGACCGTTCCAGTACACGTGATTCCGGTTCTGTCGAGACATCCGGCACCTCTTGTTCCAGCCCTTTTAGCGCAGGTAGCAGCGAGAGCGATGTGAGCAGCTACGATTCTTGCCCTGCCCTCTCTCGATCTTTCTGCGAGAAGAAACCTTCTCCACCCCCCCGGCCTCCTCGGCCACCAACCCTGATATCCTTCCCGTCCGATTGCAATTCAAAGATCATACCCTCTACATCACCCTCCGTTCCTCCTCCGCTGCCCGTCCGCCGTAATACAGCAGCGGGCGCGGATGGCCCGCCACGTCTACCGGCTCGCCCTGCTATTACCATCCCCGTGACCCCGTCGCACACCGACTCCTCGCCGTCGGGTGCCTCCGCCGAGCGGCGGTCCATTCGCGCGCTCTTTCCTCCCCCCGTGCGCACGATCGGGCTGGGGGACAAGCTCCCGCCCGCGCGGCGCCCGCCGTCATTGTCGTCCGACGAGGAATCGGGCGACGAGGAAGACCCCCGTGCGCGACTCGCCGACGCGCTGCCCGACAACAGCCGCTCCTCCCGCAGCGTGCCCACCGCGCCGTGCCACCTCGAGCACACGATGCAGGTGCCCGCGTACTCGGGCCACGTCGCCGTCGCGGGGCACGACGTGCTCGTCGCGACGGGCCCGCATATCCGCGCATACAACCTCGTGCAGTCCGAGTCGTGTTGCTGGCACTTTGAGACGAAGGCGCTGGGCATGAAGGACCTCAAGGTGTCTTGTATGGAGTTCAAGGCGTCTGCTGTGGACCCGGCGTGCGTGGTCTGGGTCGGCACTAAAGAAGGACATTTGTTTGAGCTGGAGGTTGCGACTGGAAGGGTGCTCGGCAC
Source organism: Clavaria fumosa (assembly GCA_951802425.1). Taxonomy (NCBI): domain Eukaryota; kingdom Fungi; phylum Basidiomycota; class Agaricomycetes; order Agaricales; family Clavariaceae; genus Clavaria; species Clavaria fumosa. The sequence goes on along the minus strand of OX637797.1, from coordinate 3,166,145 downwards.
GAAGCCAGTCGCGCACGCCCATGGCATCACGCACATCTTCCGACACAGGACATCCATGGTTACGATGGACGACACAGGCAAGGCACTTGTGTGGTCGCCCGACCCGGAGCTAGGTGACATCTGGCTGGCACATACTCAGCCCAAGGTGTTCCGCATCTCGGAAAAGCAGGACTTCGCGCGGATGCTCGGTGGCTTTCTGTGGACCGCGGCGCGGTCGGACCTGAATGGCAGCAACGTGAGCCGCGGCCCCATTGTCAAGGTGTACGACGTCCTCCGCCCCGGGAGCGCTGGGCGCTCCCTGACCGCGACCGAGCCGGTCGGGGCGGTCACCACCGGGACAGTGTTGCCGTCACATCTTGGCCACGTCTATCTTGGGCACGAGGGCGGGGTCGTGAGCGTCTGGGCGCTGGAGACCAAGGATGGATGGCCGCAGTGCGTGGAGACGATGAAGGTGTCCACGTCGGACGTGCTGAGCCTGGAGGGGGTGCACAACCGGCTGTGGGCGGGCGGGCGTAACGGGGCTATTTTGGCGTACGACGTGTCGGTGCGCCCCTGGGTCGTTATGAACTCGTGGGATGCGCACGCCGGCCTGCCGGTGACGAAGATCGCCACGGATCCGTTCAGCGTGGGCCGGTGCGGTATGTTGTGCGTGTATAGCGTTGGGAGGGACGAGCAGATCAAGTTTTGGGACGGGCTCCTGGGGATGGAGTGGATCAGTAAGCCTCTTTTGACGCATTTCAGGGCGTAGTAATGTGTATAAATGACGCTTTCCCCTTCCTCAGGCCAAGAACTGCTCAAACGCGAACGCGAGTACAGCAAGTACCGCGAGCTCAAAGCGCTGATTGTGTCATGGAATGTCGATTCAGCACGGCCAGAGATGCTTTCTGGCGACACAGTAAGCGCGGGTGTCCTCGCAGATATCTTACAGCACGACGGAGAGCCGCCGGATATCATCTCGTTCGGGCTGCAGGAGGTGATAGACCTGGAGAGCCGACGCATGGCCGCGAAGACGATGCTGCTGGGGAAGAAGAAGAACAATGCCGACGATGGCCTTGCCGAGCACCTGTCGTCTGCATATAGGCGGTGGAACGACTACTTGTCCCTTGCGGTGCGCACAGCGATGGGCCCGGACGCGAAGTACAACGTGCACACGGAAAACTTAGTCGGGCTGTTTAGCTGCGTCTTCGTTAAGCGGGAAAGCCAACCGTTAAAGGACGTGGCCATCAATAGGGTCAAGCGCGGGATGGGCGGACACCACGGCAATAAGGTCAGTCACGGCCTTTCTGCCCGCATGCCCGTCCCTGGAGGCTAAGTTTCCCATCATGTAGGGTGCCATCGTCGCACGATTCGTGATTGACGACTCGTCCATCTGCCTGATCAATGTGCATCTGGCGGCTGGGCAGAGCCATGTTCGTCAAAGAAATGCAGACGTGACGGCGATCTTGGAAGAGAAAGCGGTCTTTCCCGCACCTGTTGGCTTCGGCGAGCCCCTCTCGTATGTCGGCGGGGGAGATGGGACGATGGTGCTTGACCACGAGATCGTTTTTGTGCGTTGCCGTTTCCATCCCGAACCACTCGCCCCTTTCTGACCTGCGTATCTCTAGGTTAACGGGGACATGAATTACCGCATAGACCAACGTCGAGAGCAGGTCATCCAAGCCGTGCGGTCTGGGCACCTCGAGGCGCTGCTGGCACATGACCAACTAAACAAGGAGATGAAGTTCAACGGCGGCTTCCGCTTCCGGTCGTTCTCCGAGGGACCCCTCTCATTCGCGCCGACGTACAAGTACGACCGGCATTCGAACGAGTACGACACGTCGGCGAAGAGCCGCGTCCCGGCGTGGTGCGACCGCGTGCTCTGGCGCACGCGCGACGCGTCGCGCGTGGACCTGGTCGCGTATCGCCGCCACGAGGCGTTCGTGTCGGACCACCGGCCAGTGTCGGCGGCGTTCAGGCTGACGGTGAAGCGCGTGGACCGCAAGGCGAGGGAGCAGGTCAGGGCGCGCGTAGAGGCGATGTGGGCCGCGGAGCAGAGTTCGTTGTTGAAGGTAGCACAGAGATTTTATATGGACAGCGGGGCCCTGTGAGGCATTTCGCGCGACAGCCGTAAGGTTGGAGATCATCTTCCCTCTCTTTTTCTCTCGCATCTGTAAATGATTGAGCATTGGGACATAAGCATTATTCCACTCACTATAAATGCGATTCTCGGATATCCATTATCTACATCTCGTAAAGGCTTTCCTGAGCCGTTTAGGGCCTCTTCTCTTACTCGAAGTCTTCCCCATAGTGATCATTGATACGGAGCTACATCTAATAATATTGTTTGGTGGTTTTCTCTATATGTTGGGCGCTCGACCTACGAGGAATCATCAACTTTGACACTTGACATTGTGTGGGGGCTCCCGTCTCAAATGCAGAGCGACATGAAGTCATCCATGTATTAGTACAGCAAGATATACATATCTTTAAAGATACACATATCCACTCGAACCGTAAAGATATACATATCCACTCGAACTGTAAAGATATACATATCAATTCGAGCCATACAAAACCGTTTCCGGATGGTCCGTCCGATTGTCCCACAGGAACTTCCCGACTGAAGGGTGGCTAGTGATCCCAAATGGGGCCGTACGCCGGAATGCCTCGACTCTCCATCCCATACACGACTTTGTATGTCAGAGACCGGTTCGACACGATGAACACAGCTTCTGGCTTGTACTCTTCCACGAGTGAGTACACGAGCTCGACCATGTCTGGCCTGCCGCGTTTCCGAGTGTCTAATTTTGGGCAAGTCGAAGGGAAGTTTGGATGGAGACCGTTAGTCACATCTGGAAAAAAGAATTTGAAACAGCAGAGACGCACCATAAATGATAGCATCGGGTGCTGCCTCCATGATCTGATCAACCAGCTTGTCCCCGAAAGTCTGCCGCACGTCCGGCGCGGTCCAGAGGAGCTTTATTTGTACCTTCTTCTCGAATATGTGTGGGGCGCAGGGGCCGATGCCACTCCCTGTCGCGACGACGACGACGCGGCGGAACAGGCGCACGACGCGCATCATGCCCATAGTCGGGATGCCGCGCACCCAGATCCGTGGCGGCGGCGCAGCGATGATTCCGCCTGTCCAGTCGCCTGAGTTAGAGACAATGAGTGAGAATCCGGTCTTCCCCGGCTCGGAGATAGTCGCAAAGGAGTGCCACTGGAGCAGGGGGCTCGTGCTAAGACGGACGTAGCTCCCTGCTGCGGGTTGATCTGTAATAGACATGATGTCAATACGAAAATAGAGCAAATAAGACTCAAACGCACCGTAGTCGAAATAGAGGCGGACAGCATGGTCAGAGAGAATCTCTGAGCGGGTGGGCAACTGACGGAGATGTGGCCATGGAGAGATGATGGCCACTGTCATCGCTAGGACAAGCCAGAAAGCGGGCGAGCCAAGAAAGGCCGTGCGAAGAAGGACATGAGGAGCTTTGAAATCCTTTGTTAACAAGACACTCTAATGATAGCCTGGTCAATGGGCAATGCTAGGGGGCGAGGCACAAATGTTGCATTTACCTGAGCCCATAAAAGACAAAGCGCAGTCCATCCCATGAATCGGTGGGTCTGTTCAAACCGGTCGTGCAGTTTGTAACGGATGAAAGGATGAGCGAAGACAATCATGAACACAAGTAGACTCAGGATTAAATAGCTGATGACGAGGGTGGGAAGGGTGATCTAGCAACTCCGATTCAGGTTGGACGACATTTAGTGCGCTGAATCAAACTCACCGGACCACCCTGTACAAGTTCACGAGTAGCCTGAGCGCAATAGAAAATGAGCCATATCGTTCCGGAGACACCGCAGCCAGAATGGACTGTGAAAGGCTAAGATGAGAGGTATCTTTGCATGGTCATCCAGACAGCATTCTCACTTCCGCCAATCGTGTAGACTTGACCAGCGAGGTTACGGATCCAAAACGGCCACCTATATCAAAAGAGATCATGTGTACAGTAACAGGAGAAATTACTCAATGAAATCACGTACGAGGTCGGAACTGCAGTAAAGACAGCATAAAACGCATTAATCACATGTTCTTGTCGCATGATGACCGCGGTGAAGAAGTTCGCCAACGCAATGAGACCAAGACTTTGGGCATTGGCGTTTCGCCGTATGGCCATAGCGAGGAAGACGCTCATGTTGATCACGAATGTTACCCCGAAAAATCGGCGATACAGGGAAAGCACTGTACATTAAGATTTGAGGGTTATTTATGGAAGAAGGAAGACAAAACTCACCTTGGAATCGCAGATTTCGCAAAGCCCTTCCATGAATCTTTCAAATAGCGTCAGAGGGTGCCATTGCACTTTATAACTGCGACAAAGGATAGATACCTTGTCCGGCAATGTATGATCCTCAGGTGCTTCCAGAGCCTGAGCCTTTTCGAGCGAGACCTCAACCTTGTTGTCAAACTCGACAGGAAGGTCCTGCGAAAGCGCCATCGCAAGATCTTTCATAGTAACAAAACATCTGAGCTCTACAACTGGATTTGTGCGACCACCAACCAGGGCGAGACTCGCAAGTGGATTGGGAGCAGACATTTCGAAATGAAGATCAAGGAGGGAGAGTCAACTCCACAGCGCGAGGCGAGAAGCCATCTCTGTACCAGCAACACTTAAGTAGTCCGGGGCGAGGCGATGGAGATCGAGTAGCCTTGGAGACATCAAGTAGGGGGCAATGGCTTAACCGGTCATGCCACAGTACGCATAACGTCGATCCATGAGCGAGCCCGGGTATCACCACATAATAATATGATGCCGCGTTACGGTAGCCAATCTAATCTCAACGTGAACTCAGCCCTGAGACGTGTACTGGAAAAGCTGGCTGTTGCTCACCTCGACCGCACGCTGGACACCATGGAAAACAGTTGCGGCCGTTTCTTTGAGAATAAAAATATAGGGAGGTCGGCCTAAATTGCCCCTGACTAGACCTCACCACGGCTCGTTGCTCAGATGAACAGAACGATGCCAAGTCGGTGCCGCACACCAATTCAAGTTGATCGTCGTCCTCTGCGAAGCTCGGAAGCAGTACCAGTTTGACGGATCACGTGCACCGGCACAGTCGTTGGATATTGACCCGACCCATATTGACTGGCGGTTGACCCTGCTGGCCAACGTCGCCGTGCTGAACGCTATAGTGCACAAGCTCCATGAGGAGTTGTGAGCATTGTGAAGGGAAAGTGGTGTGGCGCGTCGTGGCTTTCTCTATACACACACTGCCACAATCTACCTTGCTCGGCAGTGCACTGCTCCCGTTGTTGATGCAGAAATGAGCTGCACGGTGCGTATTAGGCCACCGTGCTACCACGACTTTAACTCACGCACAGGCCTCCCCTGGTTGTGATTCACCCCATCCCACCTCCATCAACGGTAAATCCGTGCCTGTGTGTCAGTTGTCAAGTGATCGTAGCTTTGATTGTCCAGGTTGGAGTTACAATTCCGTTCGCGATCTTGGCGATTTACTGTAGCAAACAGCAGAGAACGGTTGACCCAGCAACATATTTCATGTTTTCACACCAGACGCACTACCCGGAATATACTCGGACGGCCTCGACCCTCAAAAAGGGACATTGACACATCTCAAAGGCTTCCATAGCGTTTCCATCCTGTCATCTTTCATATCTCCACTTCCTCGGCAGTGCATCGTCCGGCGACCGCGTCTAACAACCTTTGGTGCAAATCATGGTTGAACCCCACGCGAACGAACTCGATACGAACGGCCTGGAGATAGCCTGTCCCATAAAGGCTCGGAACGTCATCTGGAATATCGGATGCCTTGAACGCCCCCTGCGTGAGCTTGAAGATCTGCTTTTTAACCTGCAACATATTGTTAAAGAAGACGACGCATCTAAACCTTGGGAGGCAGGACAGAAGCGATCTGAGGGAAGTCGAGACACACCTCTTGCGGCAGCGCGCTTATCTCAGAGGAGTTAAGGACGACACCAGACCGAGGAAGCGGCTTGTAAGTTCCAAGGTAGAAGGACTTTCCGCGCCGGCTGAGGATAATTTCTCGCTTCTTTTTGTGGTTAAACTGACGCCACATATTGTCCTCCTTCAATTTGACCTGTCCGCTCTTTTTCGGGCCCTTGACGTAATGGAAGAGCGGCTTCACGAGGACGGCCTCTGTAGGGTCTCCGAGGTTGACGGTAAATTCTTCGCCGACGACTAGCACTTTGCGAGTTCCCCTGTGCGCGGAAACGAATTACTTCTGCACCTAATGGCTGTTTGAGAATGGATGAAGATAGTTACTTTTGTAGCTGGCGAACGATTACTGCGTCAACCCAGGGCTCGATTAAACGAAAAACGGCCGTGCCTCACCAATCCAGCAGTTTTCAAAAATTTCCATGGACCCTTCTTGGTACAGAACGGGCGCAGTGGGTGGGGCGCGTCGTCCACGGCACGGAAAGACTCGTCTGCGACCGCATGGATACCTGAATCCTTTTTCCCAAGAGTAAGAACAGCAGCGCGGCCAGCTCCGCTTCTATGAAAATCAAAAACGGGCCGATCACGTACTCTGGATGCGGCGCGCCGATAGTCGCGGCCCTGACCATCTTCGTCGTAGCCTCCGTCGGTTCTCTGTTCGTTTGTGCTGACTGCTCGTGTTGCAGGGGGCACGGGCGAAGAGGAAGAGCCTGTAAACGTGGCTTCCATTCGCTCAATTTCTTCCTGGGTAGCTGCCAGCCCCTTCGAGATTCGTTCCTCACTCATCTGGATGCCGTATGCGTGCAGACAGGTTGAAGAAGCCCGGATTGTCATGAACAGGAATCGCACGGTCAGATAAATGCCTCGGGCATTTGATTCTGTCTTTGGGGGGAAATGGCAGGAAAACGAACTGACCTCGCATTCCGCAAGTCGTTGTTGCAGTGCAGAGATTTCCTCATCTGCCTGGTTGGCACGGCTCGCTTGGGTCTTAATGCTGGATGACGATGCCGGCGTCGCCTTGAGATGGAACGTAGTGCGTTCGGTGGCACTCGGGCGGGAGACTCTTGCAGGGAACATGATGAGCGTGTTTTGCGTAGTTTTTTGAACCGAGCTGTGGTATAAAACAAACACGCTGTGTCGAAGGGCAGGTTTAGGCGTGGTGGAAGCAGCGCAGCGCGGCAAGTTTCATTCCTCGCGGGGAAAGCATGCACGATGCTGGGAAGGACTTAGATACATTCCATGATGGTGCTGTTTTGGGAAGTCTGACCCCTTCACCAGTACCAGTTGTGGTTACGAATCTAAGTCTCTTCTGGTATTCTCTACCTCCAAGAGGAAGTCAAGTAATATGTGGATATAAACAAAACTTGGTGTTGGGAAGTCATCACCCAACATGACCGGTTCATGAAAAAATAGCTTTAAATACTGTCCAAGCAACGGTTGTTCACAGGAGTTTGGAGAGCCCCTCCGCCACGTAGCTAGAGTTCGTGCCCCAATTCGCGGGTGTCGTCCTGAGCACGACGCGGCCCGCCTCGATCTTGCACTCGTAGTACCCGTCCACGAGAGGTCGCGTGGGGACGACTTCGAGAAGGACCACGCGCGTCGGTACGCCCTCCGCGAAGCCCTCGACCATGAGGTCATCCTTGTTGAACTGGCGCTGCACCTGCCAGTAGAAGCCGTTGAAGTACTGGTAAATGTAGTCACCAAAGGAAGGCGCAAGCTGCGTGAGGTCAATGGACCCTTTGCACTGGGTTTGGACGTACATTAGTGGTGCATGAGTGGCACATTTAGATGGGGGCAGAGACCAGCTCACCTTTTTCGCATCGACGAGCGTCTTCCATATAGCCTCATAATCGACGAGGAGCGTTATTTCCCCGCCAAGAAGCTCTTCCTTGATCCCCGCGACAACGCTCTCTTTCTTAGCCTCCCAGTCATCCCTAATGCTCCTCTTCGCCCTCAATGGAAGCGTATAGGGTGACGCAGCGTAAAGGGCTATTCGACGTCATAGTACAAGGTTACAGTAATAAATAAATAAATAATAATAATCATACCACAAACCTTCGTCAATCTCCCTGGCCATTTCAGAGGCTGCGAGGTAAGCGTTCGTGCCGTACTGTTTCGAATTGTAGTTAATCTCGAATACGCCTTCCTTGATGCGGCAGCCCGCGTAGGTGATTTTATCATTAGCAGCGATAGTGATTTTGCGCTCAGTAACAAGGCTTTCGAAAGTCTTGATCGCCGGGTCGTATTCGCCCTATTGGAAAACATGGATTAAGATTTCGTCAACATTTTATCCACGCGCACCCGGCGACAACATCAAAAGGGATTAACGAGAACACGGGAGTTCAAAAAGGGTTTCACATCTTCAGTGTACTTTCTTAACTCCTCCACGAAACTCGCCAGGTAGGATTTGGCGTATGAACCAATGGAATCCTTTGCGCCGTTCGCAGCGACGCAGTGCGCAAAAATTTGTGCAAAATCGACGTCGACGATGTACGTTGCACGCAGACATCGATTGATCGTGGCATTAAGCTCAGGGAGGACAGACTGGTACTCATCGCGGATGTCCTTCCTGGCGAGCAATGAAGGTTTAGGGAGCGCAGGCGCGTCTCCCGTTGATGCGGTGTTGGCGACGGTGTTGCCGATTTGCATGCTCTGCTGTGGGGTGTTGATCTCAGCACTTCTACAAGTGTCCTGTGTGCCTTGAACAAGTCAAACAAGTCAAAGCAAGTCAAAAAGGCATACAAGACACTGACTTGTCCAAGTAGGTTCAGGTTCTTGTACAAGGCAGTTTCAAGGCAGCAATACAGCCAACAAGGCAACAAGGAAGCAACTAAGACAGCCATCTAGATGACCCATCCGCACGGACCATCTGGCGTGGAACATGGCCCTGTATTGCAGGAATGTACACCTTGGGTGTGATTTTACAGTAATTGAATAAAAGCATCATTTCTTGAAACTTCCTTTCATCAGGGCTTTGGAATCGACTCGAACTTGCTCGCCGAGGCTGACTGGAGAGTCTAAGTGGTTCGATCACTGGCAAAAGCTAGTTTTAGGAATTGCTGGCAGTACCACACATGACATGCATGGACGGACGGTGCAATGTTGTGATGGTCAAATATTGACGCTGCGCGAGCTCACGACATAGGTCTAATCTAAATGTACTAATAAGCGATCAAACGGTGTCAATGTACTGGCACGCAGAGCGCCAAGAGGACAGCCTAGGTATCCAAAGGCTTCCCACTAGCCCAAGCGGAGGCGTCCAAAAGGACGAAACATGTACACGTATTGTCTCAGCAACAATCAACGATTTCACCATAACAGGTGGGCAGGCTTAATGCCGTCGGCCACCACGTCCACCTCCTGGACCTTGGTAAGGCCCATAGTCCGGCGGTGGTCGTCCGCCTATGGTCCGCATCGTGAGCTAGTTGTGACGGAAGGGATTGATTAGGTCACTCACTTCTAGGCGGCGGTGGTGGCGACCGCGCCCTCACGCCACCGCTCGTACTCGGAATGACGGCGTTCCGGAACAGCATGAGCAAATCGTCCGTACGAAACACGGGGCCTTGTCAAGTCAGATTGCATTTTTAACTCGGTTGCAGATGAGCGCAACAGCGGAAGAATGTTCCTCACCATCGAAAACGCTTGGAGCAGGCAGCAAACCCACGAACCAGGAGATGACACCGGGTAGTACCGTAGGTTTCTCCTCGTCCCTCTCACCCCGCCTCGGTGGAGGGAAGTCCCTGTCCCTGTCCCTCTCTTTCTCCCACCCGGCTGGGCTGGCAAATCTCCCCCTTCTCGGCGGGGGTCCATCCCATCTATCCCGATCGCGGGCTGGTGGTGGCGGTGGCGGCGGCGGTGACAGCGGCCTCGACCTCTTGTGCGGAGGGCCATAGTCCGGGCGCGGATCCTTGCGATCCGGCGATGATCCGCGCTTGTTGCTCGGTGCGGGTGGTAGTACCGGCGTCGGCTCCTTGGTGACAGAGAGCAGCGACTGCTGTGTCTCGGTGCGCCCGAGCGACCCGACAGGGCTGAGCGACCCACTTGCGTTTACATGACGCGCGATGGCAAAACCGAGGTCTCGCGCGGCGATGGCATCCGTGCCCAGGTACGTGTGCCGCTGGGCGAAGCGTTTAATGGGCGGATCTGCGACCCATCAGCAATTGGGAAGGAGAATAACAAAGAGGACTGGGCTTTGAGCGATGCATACCGTTGGGGTAGACTTCCGCTATGCGCTTCTCCAACTTTTGGGCGGCCTCGAGGTCGCCGTACTGATACTCGTATCGCGCCCAACGCTCCCATAATGGCCTTGCACTCTCAGGAGAGAAGTTACCGATCACGCGTTCGAAGAGCGCTCGCGCATCTGAAAACAGTCGAAGCTGCCTGAGCTTTTACCGGAACCCATTAAGGGAGGGGACTAACTGTTATTGTCATTGACGGAAATCAAAAATCCCAGATAGCGTAGGACGTAGTTCACTTCGTCTCCGAACAATTCGAGGCCCTTCTCAAAGATTCGACTCGCCACTTCCGTGGCTTTTGTGACATGATACTCCATCAAAGCTGTGAAAGCCTCAGTCCATGACGCAGAGGTGAAAGGGGCATATTACGCTGACCTGAAGCTTCGTATACTTCCCATGAAATCCATTTATCCCTTCTCGCCTTTCCAAACACCGCTCTGGATGACTTGAGGCCTTCCGCGCGTCTCGCAAATCGCATATACATGATGTATACCAAGCCATACTCCCGTTTCGGTTCTGATAGCGCTTTAACATGGGGGGGTCGGTCGTCGGAGCTTTGCGTCATAAACGACGAATTATTCGAATGCACACCCTCCAACGCTGTGGCCCCATTTCCAGTCACAGGATTGGTGCTAGAAGCGTGATTGGACTGTACGGGTCCGGGATCACCATTCTTTGTACGAGCTTCGATGGTATTGAGGTTCGCCTGGAGGGTGTTTAGGAACTTTTCGTATACAGAGTGTACTTCGGCATATTCCTTCTTCGTCTCGAGGATTTCGATGAACGCGAAGTTCAGGAGGAAGCTGTAGCAACGCGAGGACGCAAGGCAATGAGATGTGAGGCAGAAACTGCCACCGAGTTACGATTACCTAGATGGGTTCGCCTCGATTCCTGCCTTAAGTATGTTGATAGCCTCCTCCTGCTTTCCGACAGAACTGGTCCAAACAAAAGCCATATACCTGCAAAAAGTGGGTATTGAGGATACGTGCGTCCTTACTTGACAGGAACCGCACCAGATTTCACTATAGAACCGCATACGAATTAACGCTCGCTTGTATACGCCCTGGATTCTTGCGGTGAGAGTGGCTTTGTCTTTCTCCTCAATCTCAAGCGGATTGCTTTCTTCCCATTTTAGATAATTCTTCCATAATCCAACAAGGGCTCGTTCGCCGGGGCTGAATGTAGGTAATGGCGGGAGGTAGATAGTTTGCCGCGAAGACACTGAAGAGGGAGGTGGCGGGTAGAGCGGAGATAAATGTTTTTGCAGGGCACGGAGCACTGTGACAGCCTGGACTTTGGATGGCGATAAGTCGGCCATGAACTTTTTAGCCTGCGAAACCAATGGGATCAGATAGGAATGGACCTTTCGGGCTATGTCTTACAGTGATTTTATTCAGGTTGTTCTCGAACGCCTCCATCTCCTGCCAGAGCCTTTCGACATTGTCGAGCGGGATCTGCACCGCGCGATGGTAAGCTTTGCGGATGGCGTCCATCTTTTGCTGTTCTTCCCATGTCGATGTCGTCTATGTGAATGTTGAGCCAGAGAACAATGATAGTAAGAGTATGGCGCGCCTCTCCAGCTTTTAGGAATTGTATGTAGTCACTCCAAAGCTCTCCGCTGTCTTTGTCGTGACCAACATGTTTGAGCGCGAACTCATATGCCATTCTGACGTCGTCGCGCGTCTCCGGACTGGTATTCAGCCGCCTGCACGATACATTAGATGCGGCAGTGTAGAAAAAGGGTTCTCGCTTGACCTGACGTATGTGAGGTAAAATTTCCACAAATCTACGCATGGTGACGTTTTGAGGAATCTCTTGAATGCATTGCCCGCGAGCGTGAAGTATGGTGGACGGAGGTAATGGTTTAAATATGCGATTTGGGCAGCGGACTGGCCAGATCATGCATCATTGTCAAACAAACGGAGGCGCCTCTTTGGAAGGACGAGCATGCATACAGTATTGGGATAGACTTCAAGCAGAGACTCATAAGTCTCCTTGATGCGCTCCAAGTCTCCTTTATTTTCCGCGAGGTCGACCAGTTTATTCCAGTCCCCGGGATCATACGGGTTTTTACCAAGCTTGTCACGAATGATTTGCCACTCTGAAGGCGGCGCAGGTGGCGCAGATGGCGACGGCTGCGCTTCCGTGCTCGCAGCTAGGGCAACCTGTTGCTCTTGGGTATTTGGTTCGGTCGGAGGGTGCTGTTCGAGATCGTTGAGGATTTGAGCGGTATCAAGTTCGGTTTTGTCAGGTTCGATGACCGGCTCAGCCGTGTCGCGTTCAGCGTTGGAGTCAGTCGTTGGAGGTTCAGACATGGCCCAGTACCTGAACTTGTCGTTTTCTCCAAACCCCAACGACGGCGGTTCAAGTTCAAGCTGAGTTCAAGCCAAAGCCACAAAGGAGCGCGTTTCGCTGACGAAAAAAAGTCTCACGGTCACAGAAGCGAAAGACAATTACACTACACTACAGTCTCGTAACCTATTTGATAATGCATTGGATTGGATTGTATAACGTACTTACCCATGGTAAGAATTGTTGCAACGCAAAGGGTGTGAAATAAAGCCGCTGAAACCAAGATTTTTATTAGTTACTGTAGTCATGTGTCCATCCAAGTTTGATATTTTGAATACACTCGTAGTGACCGAAAGGTCTTACATTTGTATTGATTCACTTGTGAGCTATCAAACCGGATTTATGAAGGGGGAGATGCTTTACCCATTCGGCGGAGGCTAGCGGGAGAACAACTCCACAGTGCATGCTACATAAGCTGAAACAGTCAGTCGTTCGCGCATAAATACTGCGTCTTATCATGATCTTGGGCCCCCTCTCTACTCCCCAATCCCAATCCCAACCACCACAACCCTAGACCTAGACGATGCCTGTCCGTGCGTCAAATGATGTGCCCGTTAGAGGCCATTTCAAGTCTTTAGCCGAACTCGACGCCTGGGTCAACGTTCCTCATCAACAGCTGAGCTCCGCCCTGCCATTTAAGCCTCGCCCTGCTATCAAATCACAGCGTGGAAAGCTGCTGGTGAGGCCGATTTGATTTGCATTCTTTTTTTTTCTGGTGCTGAAATCGTCTGTAAGGTGTGTCACGACTACAAGGTGAGCTTGGTTGGGTGTTCTTGATCATACTGTCGTCTTTTTGACTTGCTCTATAAAGAACGGACATGTCGATGGGCCCTGCACCCTCGCATACACGTTCAATTTTTGGTCTTTGTGCGATACCTTTGTCTAGTGAGTGTACACGTCTCAACGTCGCTTCATACTGGATGTCACAAACCTCAGCTTCACTCACGATCGAGTCACTATTCCTCCGACGGGGTGGATAACGGCCGCTCATAGGCAGGGGGTACCCATGCTTGGAACATTGTCTGCACAACCTCTTATCACTTGATGCAATACTAAAACGAGGCATCAGGATTTTCGAAGGTGACGCGGAGGCGGACTGCCTTCGTCTCATCCGCGGCGGATTGCCACCTTCTACAACCCGCCCCGCTCTTCCCCAGATTTCGGCTGGTACTCCGCCGTCGCCACACTATGCGCAGGTCCTCGCGGACCTTGCGGTCCAGCGGCGCTTCGACGGTTATTTGCTTAATTTCGAATGCCGTCTCGCCGGCGGGTCGGAACAAGCTAGAGCTCTTGCGGCGTGGATCATGCTACTTCGCACCCAACTCCTTGAGAAGGTTGGGCCGCATGCGCAGGTCATATGGTCTGAGTGTTTGTCCAAAATCAATTCCCACCAACTGACGCTCCGGGGTAGGTACGACAGTGTTACCTCCACTGGACAGCTTGCCTGGCAGGACAAGCTCAATAGTTCCAATCTTCCCTTCTTCCTGCCTTCGACTGGCTTCTTTACTAATTACTTCGTGAGTGTTCTCCCTGCGTTGTTCCTGTTGTCTCAACTTGAGATCGGATTGCCAGTGGCCATATCCCTATCCCCGCCAGTCCGTCGATTTCTTCCGGAGCATCCCCTCGGACGTACTCAAGAAGAACGCATCTTCTGTCACTGGCCCTCTCACAGTTCGCGATATTTATACCGGCGTCGATGTCTGGGGACGGGGCTGCCATGGCGGCGGGGGGTTAGGATGTTACAGAGCCATAAAGCACATCGACCCACCGACCCTCGGTCTGAGCGTTGCATTGTTTGGGCAGGGCTGGACATGGGAGACCATGGAGAACACGCCGGGATGGAATTGGGACGCGTGGTGGGCGCGCGAATCTACGCTGTGGGTTGGCCCTGCCGATCCCAAACAGATCGTGTCCGTGCCGCCTATGCCGCCGCTCCGGCCAGGCGAGCATCCCCCGTGCTCAGACGGCGCATTTGTCCCGCTCGTGAGCTTCTTTGAAGGACGCACCCCGCCGGACCCGGCTCGTTTTCCACTGCACGTGTCGTTCTGTCCTGGCATCGGTGAGGCGTGGTTCGTGCAGGGGATGAAGGTCCTGCAGCTTGAGAAAGGATGGACGGACATGAACAAGCAGACGGGCCTTGGCGACCTCCTGTGGCCGCGTCCGACCTTGGCTTTAGAGGGAGCCGACAAACAGGGCCCCCTTCCCAACGCATCATGTGCCCTCAACAAGACCGATGCGTGGAACAGTGGCAGCTCCGTTGAACTCGCCTTCATTGGCTCTGGATCGGACATGCCCTCCCGCCTCTGGCTTCCGGTACAATCACTGTCACTCACCGAAAGACAGTCATACGGTGCCACGCTAGTGCTGAAGCTCCCTGGTTCGCACATCGATATCGACGTCAGCCTCTCCGTCAAGCAAGCCAAACCGGGCGATCCGCGCCCGATTGTCATCACACCCGGTGCGGCCAGTCGCGTCGACCTGCCTCTTGGGTGGATGAAGTTGTCGACCCGGTTCAGCGTTGGGACCGCCGCGTCGGACGGCACGCCCGTGCGTGGGTCTTTGGGCCTCGTCCTCAGCTTCAAGACAACGACGTCGTACAAGTTCTCTGTCCTTCTCGGGCAGATCAACGTGTTCCCTTCGTTGTCATCCGCAGGTGGTTCGCCGCTCTCGCGCATCCTGTCGGTGGCCTTCAAGCCGTCCTCCCCTACTACTTCACCGCCCGGGACCAAAAAACGTCTTGCGGGCAGCTTGACATGGGATGTGTCTATGTCTTCCTCTCAGCCCACCGACGACCCGCTGTCGCAGTTCTTGTTTTTCAACGTGTACTTTGAGACCTCTACGACGACATCAACTACAGCCATGGGCCCCGAGAAAGCCACCTTCGTCGGCACTTCAGGCTACGAAGATTTGGCAAATATGTTCCGCGTCAATCCCGAGTGCCTCCCGGATATTCCAGCGGATACGGCCTTGGCGAGGTTCTACGTGCAAGGCACCACGGATCAAGGCGAGGTTCTAGGTTGGGAACGGTGTGCCTTCGTCGATGTGCCAATGAAATGAGCGCGAAAAGAAATAATCGACGTTGTATTTGTATTACTTATCGAAATACAAAGCGTGTGAATCGCTTAGCCCCAGCCACCTTCTGCTGGGAAAAACTGCAAGACTATAAGAAAAACGAAAAGCGAATTCCCTTCAGCGGGCATACGGGTGATAATTATGCTGTCCTCTCTGCCCAACTCTCTGGGGCCCAACACCCGCTCCCATGCCCACCCCACCAGGGCCAGTGGGAGCACCTCTAGGACCCTTGGGGATATTTTGAGTCATCATGGGGCCCATCCCGCCCGCCGCGCCGCCACCTCTGCCCATCGCACCAGGGTTCATGCCGACACCAGGACCCATGCCGACACCCATACCCATACCCATCCCGCGACCCATGCCCATGCCCATCCCCGCACCCATGCCCATCCCGCCCGCGAGCATCGGGTTCATCCCCATCATTGGATTCATCTGGGCCCCGCCAGTGATCTGGAACATGCGCGTGTACAGCGCCGCGAGTGCTTGCGGGTCGAACGGCGTGTTGCCCGCAGCGCCTCCTGTACCCGGACCGCCGAAGTTACCTCCCTGCATCCCAGTGTAACCGCCTGCACCGCCACCGCCACCACCTCCTCTGCCCCTTCCCATTCCTGCATTCCCACTGTAGTCATCTCCGGATTCTTGATATGTGTCACGCTGATAGCGCGGCTGAGCCAACTTTACGTCAATCTAGCATCAAAAAAAAGAAAACATTGGTCGGATTGTCGGGCTCAGAGGCTTTAGGGCTTTAAGTGTGCACGCACTAATTTACCGTCGATTTCAAGGTGACCAAAACCAAGGAAAGGCTGAACGTTAGTGTCCTCGAAAGAGACGAAACCAAAACCTTTGCTTCTCCCCGTCTCACGATCGAGCATAACGGTGGAATCAATAACTTTGCCAAATTGCGAGAAGAATTCGCGCATGGATTCCGAGGTGACGCTGCCCGCCAGGCCTCCGATGAACAGCTTGGTAGCGCGTTGGTGCTCCTGACGTGGGATTGCGCGCTTTGGATCAATCTTGGGTCGTTTTCACGTCAGCGCTCGATTCTCAGCCTGGTTTTTCGATATGCTGACGCACAATTTTGCCGTCCAGCGTATGCTCTCTGACCATGACAGCGTTGACACTTGCTGGGTCCTCGAACGTCAAGAACGCGAAGCAACGCGAGCGCCCAGCAGCGTCACGCATAATTGTACACGCGTCGACTTTGCCAAACTGAGAGAAGTAATTTCGAAGAGATTCTAACGACAGTTCAGCACTACTGGAAAACGTCGGAGAAGTGGTAAGATAATATATATATATACCATCCGTTGTGTCCCAATTCAATCCACCGATAAACATTTTGCTGAGTGAGAAATCGACCGAAAGTAGCAGATGAGACGCAGCGCGGTTGACGATACGAGGATGGAGCATCGGCATATGTAAGAACGAAGGAGTGCTATTAGTCTCGGTAGCCTAGAATAGAGCGAGTCATGATAAAAATGAGATGAAAGACTCGACTGTGCTTTGGACGGCTCCGTCTGCATGCACTAGACACGAGACGCAGGTATTGTAGCGCTAGCCTAGTCCTAGTCCTAGTCGACATGGTTGGGTACCAACGACGATTGACGACTGACTACCCAGGTGTCATCTAGGTCCATCCTACCACGGCAGGTAGGGACGAATCTCAATGCGCAAAGCGCAATGGATGGCGTGCACATTGCGAACTGACGAGGCATCAGCCGTAGAAAAATCGTCAGAACTCACCCTTCGTCCTTCATTTCGGACGGCCTGACAGAACGATCAGATAGAGGGACAAAACCTCCGTCCATTCTTGGTCGAGAAGTTTCAGGGTAAAGGTCCGAAGGCTTTTCTTCATATGTTGGAATTTGTTGGGTATGAGATAACAATTGCGCTGTTAGAGCTGGGGCTGGGACACTGGGCTTGACATCAACAGGTCGTTTGGCTGCAGCAGATGCAGGTGGGGAGTTGAACGCCGGAGACGACGTGGACAATTTTAACGCTGACGCAGCACCAGAAACTGGCGGCTGTGTCGAAGGGGCAGTCTCCTCCACAAATTTGTGAGATGCGGGCGGGACATCATCTTGAGATTCGTCTCGAGGTTCCAAATGGGGTACCTCATATAGGTCTGGATTGTATGTACACGTTTTAGTTATGGTGCTTTCCTATGCAGAAAAGCTTACCGCCGTAGAGGCCGTCGAGATCTTCTACTTCGGACATGATGGTGGTTGCGAGACAAGAAGTTTGCCCACTGACAAGCCTCGGCGCCGAGATTTGTCATCCCGCGTCACGCATGTCACGCGTCACACATTCCGAATTCAAGATGATGATATGCGGGACCATGCTCCGTAGGAGTAGCGACCAAACGCCAAGCTTTCTACCGCGATGGCAGATCCCAGGCTTGAAGTGGAGGTGACTATTGGCATTCTAGGTGATTGACAACCCATATCTTCAAGTTGCCGCCAATTCACGTCTTTCGCAGCTCTTCAGGGTGCTTTCGCAGAGCATCAAGCGATGTTACAAAGACTGGCCTCCAAGCATAGGGTAGATGTCGTCTTGGTTCGCACAACCGAAGATCTGGTCCCTTGCGATGGGCTCATCATCCCAGGTGGAGGCATGTGAAATCCAACCTCGCTCACTTCTGTCTCTTGACCATCCCCCCAGAGTCAACGACGATCGCGTTAATAGCTCGTTTCTCAGGTCTGCTGGAGCCTTTGCGTGAGTTCGTGAAGAGAAAGCCAGTTTGGGGAACATGTGCCGGTGCCATATTGCTATCGGAGGAAGTGCAAGGGGCTAAACAGGGCGGGCAAGAATTTCTAGGCGGCGTGTCGATCACCATCGCTCGGAATGGATGGGGTTCACAAGTACCTCCAATAACTTTTCAGACTCCCACATCACCCGCTGACCATCCAGCATTGTAGGTGGATTCTTTCGAGGCTCCACTCGCCCTGGATGGTCTGCCAGAATCTGATCGGCCATTCAACGGAGTTTTCATTCGAGCACCAGTGAGATGACATGTTTATTTACGTACGCCGAGTCCTAACCCTGATCGCGCACAGGTCATACTAGCACTCCATAATGCTGACGGAAAACCTGATATCCAAGTCATAGCACGACTCACAAAGGGTCGTCCTCCCGCCCCCAATACCTCGATACCAACAGAAACGGACAATCCCGATACTCAAACTGCCCAATCTATTGTTGCAATACGCCAAGGCAATCACCTCCTGACAACTTTCCACCCTGAGTTGACGCAGGACGAACGATTTCACGAATATTTCCTTCGGCAATGTGTCATGGATACCTTGAACAGGCATTAATCTGGATCTCATGCCACTTTACTGAGCAATAGAAGAGCGCCTCGTATTCAATCTGTATTTGCATCTTATTAGACCCCATTCCTCATAAACACGGTCTGCATGTGGTACTCTGGCAAGGTTTCCACCCATCGAAGTATCCCACTATCACGGCGCTTCGTGGACTTCAGTCACAGAAGCATTTTGATTAGAGTGCCTCCGAGTCATTTAATATCATTGTAGATACAACCACTGAACTAGGCTAAATTTTCGCTTTCTTACGCGCATGACTTTCGTCAGGCTGCGAAGGTCTGCAAAGCACGTTTTGATCTCGTACAAAGCCTGCCTCGTCAAGTTCGACGCCCTCTGCCGAAAGCATCTCCATCTTCCTTTTGCAGTGACCAGCACCCCCACTAATTACGCCCCACTCCCCGTGGAAGCCGCCAACGAACAGGTTCGACGCAATAACTCTATGGCAAGGTACGAGGGGCGCAAATGGATTCTTTCGCATCGCCCCTCCCACTTCATGCCATGTTATAACCTTCAGAAGACCAGAAAATACGTCAAGCAGCGCCACATACCTGAACGGGGCGAGCCTTCTCCAAGGGCGACACACACTTCCTTGTAGGTTATGACTTTGCCGGCCGGAATCGTCTTCACTAAGTCATACACGGCCCACTGATACGGCGTCACGCGCTATGATAATGGGAGCGGTTATAGCACTGCGGAATGGCGTACACCTGCCCGTCAGAATCACCTTTCCTTGCTCAGTCTTAAAAGACATGCGTTCCTCCGGATTCATTGGATACTTCACGTCGCCTGTTTTGACCAATCGGTTGAGCCGAAGCTGTCTAAGAAACAGAGAGCGTGAAGCGCCAACACATCGCCAGATCTTCTGCGCTCGGGGCGCGGGCTACTGCGGATTTCGCCATGAACGTGAGTCTTCAGTGTAAGAAGGAAAGTGCACGTGACGGACTCAAATGTGTATGTGTACCATGTACTAATAAGCATGTACTGTAGCTGATAATAATGCGGGCAACACGCGAATGCCAACTCCTCGTTTCGCCGGTCGCATCACTTTTTGCTTTTGCCTTTCCCCTTGCCCTTCTTAGCCGCTTGAATCAACTTATCATCGAACACGTCGTCCTTAGACTTCGGCTTCGGCTTCTCGTCCTCCTCGACCTCGTCTTCAATCTGCAACATTCAAAAGTTAATCATTAGTCCATTTCATCTACGCCAATAAAACGGATTGTACTGACGTCGAAAGCTTCCTCTAAGTCTGGCACAGATTGCGCGGCAATCTTCTTTGGTGGCTTCCCCAGCTCTTGTGATTTATGATACGCTATAGGATGAGCGTTTACATTGTACCTGTGAACCCAAAAAAAGCAAGGCATTCGTGAGAGTGCGACATGGCAAGTCGACAGTCATAACGCACTTCCTTGTGAATTGTGTTTTGGTAGCGGTGGTGATCCTCTTGAGCACAAGGTCATCCTTATTCTGATCCAAGCCCAACTCCACCACCGTATCCCAATCTTCTTTCGACAGGTAGTACTCGTCCATGCGTCTAATCACTTCATCCACGGCGCTCTGTTCGTCAGTCAAATGAGATCGTACACGACTACATATCATCCAAACACGAACCGCGCCAACATCCACGAGCGGCTGCACGATGTGAGGGAACAATGCAGGCATATACGACTGTCTGATTTCGGTCGCGTTGCCCGAGACCCTCAGACGCATGCGGATCTGAACATCCCTCAGCTGTCGATAGAGTTTCGCTTGCTTGGAGTTCTGGCCCAACCACCTGCGCAGGGTTGGACAATATTACCGAATCGAAGGCGTAACAGCACTCACTGAGGGAACGAAATGGCATTGGAACTCCCATAGCCACCGGCTGCGCCGTAAAAAAAAGATGCGGGTCGCACAGTTGAACACACGGCATGGAGGGGCATCAAGCTCCAGTGTTGCTCGGACCTGGGCACCATCAACTTTTTGGGAGCTAGAATATGTCTCAGTCTCACCCGTGTATCATAGCGTCGACCAAATCCCCGTCGGAAATAGAGGATGCGGCTTTGTCCATCAGCTCCAACTCTTTCATGCTCTTCTCAGGCCCGGAATAGTTCCGAGCTCTGGCTGGTTGTATCTTCAAGTAGTTTTCCTTCACATAAAACATCAGAGCGAGGTACGGTCTTTGACGGAAAGGGATGACCTGTATGAAGAGCGGGATGAAAGAATGATCATGGAAATAGAGCTCCATCTTGTCACCCAACGTTTCCCGAGATGTTCCCGAGAACAAATGCGGCCCCAGCATCTTATGCGTGACATCGAAAGGACTCAATATCGAATACTTCTCGTTCATTTTTACTCTGGGGCAAAGGTCGAATAAAATTTCAAGCATCAAAATATAAAGGCGACTCACAAGCCTTTACCCTGGTCGAAATCCATAGTGTCGCTCGACAGTCTCCACGTTGAGAGCATATTGAGCACTTGACGTATGTCCGACTGAGCTCCCTCAACCAGCTGGTCGACAACATTCGCCGGAACTTGCATCTTTTCTCTTTGAGTTTGGTCAGATGACAACGCACGCACACTTGACTGGACTGCTTTCTCACTTGTAGAGTACGGTCATGATGCGAGAACGGATGGCCGAAGCCTCAGGTCTAGAGATTAAGGTGGTCAGTGACACAATCAGACGTCAGGCTACTAATACATACTTTCGGAATGACAAACTGAAAGTTGTATGCATCAACGGTTTTAGCTTTTGTGCTCCTCTGTCGTTCGCGATGCAGATGATCGGAATCTGCGGAACATCGTTCAGCTGGCTAAGCATTTACAGTAGTAGAATCACACCTTGCTTTTCTTTATGAGGGCATTGAGGGCGCCGACGCCTCCTCTATCACCTGCAGACATGCCGTCCACCTCATCCATAATGATGCAAGATCTGTCGGTAATCACTACGCCCGCAGAATTCGTCTGCCGAGAAGCAGTCAACCATCAAGACGCGGAAATCAGAAATCCAGCTCACAGTCTCTCCTTTCCCCATCCAGCCATCCAAGCTTGTATTGTTGATGTTGACCCCGTTCTTTGTTGGTACACCTGCATAAGCAGCTTTTGCAAGACAAGCGAGGAACACGATACCTCTACCAGCTTCTTGCTCCGTGAATCACTGGCGTTCAGTTCGACAACGTTGAATCCTTGCAACCTGGCACACAAATGTGCACTGGTCGTCTTGCCGATCCCAGGGGATCCCGTTATCATCACAGCGCGGAAGACGTTCATCCCGTGCTTCCCAGGTTTCTTGAACTCCGCTTTGACGTTTTGGGGCCTAGGTAGGTGCTTAGCACTTCAGCAGAAAACTTTCACGCGCAACTAACCAGTCATGAAGCCACTGTTGCAGCTTCTCGATCTGCCCCTTATTCCCGCATATCTCTTTGAGAGTTTGTGGAGCGTATCGAGTCGTCCACAGTTGTGAGGATACGGGTAGAGCAATCGAGCTGAGACGGCAAGTATATTAGTAAACACGGCCAAGCCGCCGCGTAACGGAATCGGAAGAGAGTCACCTTCCGGCCGCCTTCGCTTTGCCCTTCTCCCTCTTGTCTATCTCTTGCGCTGCCTGTCGAATGGCTTCCTTCTCCTTTTGCATTTTCTTCCGTGTGTTTGCATCGAGGTCCTTTTCTCTCACCACTCTAGTGGCTATCAGATTAAGAAACTCGTCCTCGTTGATAGACGTCAATTTATGCTTCTCGATCGCCGCTAGTTTGCTTTGGCCTGCATTTTCGCCGAGGACGACGTAGGACGTCTTGGATGAAGGTTGGCCAACGACACGCCTAGAAATAATGAAATTGGCAGCATTTCAATACAAGATAGAAGAAGGCTGATGAGGGAAAGAAATGCAGACCCTCCATGTCGTTTCGCGAGCTCGATAGCTTCATCCCTCGAAAGACTGCTTAGTTCACCGGTGAATACGAACGACAAGCCTGCGAGACAATTCTCTGACGCCGGCTCAGGGACTGGCTTCGAGCCAGGCGCTTTTGGGCCAGCGAGTCTGGCGGCCTTCGCAGCAGCCCAGCTGAAAAAGATAAAAGCGTGAGTTCAAAGACATCAGCGACGAGGAAAGAAGGGAGCGCACTTGAATTTGGGCTTCGCCGGCTCGACATCATCGGGTTTCGCATTCACGGAAGGTGGCACTTCTTTCGGGACTGCCTTCTTCGTGGCAGGCGGCTTGATCTTCTTCTTCGACTTGGTCGGGATGAGATCGTCGTCATCATCATCGTTAATAAAGTCGTCATCCTCAATGACGTCCATTTCGTAGTCGTCATCCATCTTCCCCTGTGTCTTTGAGATTTTTCGCGAGGCGGACGGAGCGGCCGCGCTCTCGCGACTGGGCCGAGGCCTGGCAGGAGACGAGGCAGGCATAACTGCGACTTCTTTCTTAGAAGGGGGCTCTATGTCACGCTTGCGTTTCTCTTTGCGTGCGCTCTCCTCCTCCTCTTCGTCGCTCGAAACGAGGGCGGTAATTTTTTTTCGCTTCATGGAGGTAGAAGATCTGCGTGGCTGCTTAGGGGTGCCCTTCTCAAAAACGTCCACGTCGTTGTTGCTACCCTTCGCCTTGAGAACGAATGAGGCGTCAGCGATAAACCATCCTGAGAGTGACATGCGCAAGAATTATCCGCAATACCCACTTCTGAAGGCCTGAATGGCTTGCTGTTGTGTGCACGTCAACTACAAGCCTAGTAGGAACAAAAAAACATGATATGTCGCTCACATTTGAGAAGGAGAGTCCTGCTTCCTGGATGGGTCCAGCGGATGAGCAAATCCAAGCGGCTGCGTCCGCAACAATCATAAAACTCACTTCTTCTTCTCGTCGTCATCACCTGGCGCAAAACACAATGAAGGCGCGCGTCAACTTTCAGAGGAAAGAAAGCACGCACTAAGCTCAATCACAGCGACACGCTGCAATCTTTTCGGCGTCTACTCAGAGCATCAACACACGGAAATATTCACAGCAGCAACGCGTCAATAACAAATCGGCGACGCCTCAATCCTCGCGCGTAAGGAGAAAAGAAAAGTTCAAACGCACGACTGGTGTCCCCTGTTGCTGACTACGACCAGCGGTACCTGACACCGTTGGCTGGCTGCTACCAAAGAAAGACCGAATATCTCTCCCTGAGTCCTTGACGGGCTTGGAAGCTTTGGGCGGCATTGCGGTTGCTGGTAGTCACGCGCTGGTCACGCCGAACGTGCACGCCTTTGTCACATGATTTGCCTCCAAATCCAATACGCGTACCCGAAGTCTCCACACTCATCTGTGAGACAGGTTTTTATGAGGTAGGACAACAAACTCAATTACTCGTGGTCGACCTGTTTGCGCCATTTTATCTTACTGCTTAGACTCCTCTGCTGCGGAGCTCAACGTCATTGCCACAATTGAAGAGACACAAATTCGGTTGCCCTCCTGTTTGTTGTTAAGCTCTACTTCTCTGCATGCGGCGCTTATCATCTCCCTTTTCCGACGACGCTTCAAATGTTCAAAACTCATCCGTGAGGTCGTGGCCTCGCAGTCCCCGACGCTCAGCTATGGCGTGACTCTGCAACCACGTCCTCATGATCTTATTCACCTCTTTTGGATTCTCCATGTGCACCCAATGTGCCCCGGCCGACGTCTTGTCCAACGTATATTATTTAGCGCCCACAGATTTCCACAATCTCCGATCACTCACCTTGCTTGTCAGCCGCGGCAGGGAACGCTCTGATCCGAGAATTTTTGTCACCAGAACCCAATCGGCCACGGGATCCTGTATGTATTTTGTCACTTCCATCATGCCAAAGGATGCGTAGAGTCACTCAACGTTGAGAGGCAAGATGGAGAGCACTGGTTGTGAGACCGTGTAGTTCTTTTGGTGGCGGTCGAACTGCCACGACCTATACCGGTTCTGCGTTGTGTAAGAAATATTATCAAATCCGCTGCCTACAGCCCGAGATGAGTTAAAACCCGTTAATTGACTGACCTCATCACCATAGAAATGCAGGGCTTTAATGTCATAGAGACAACTCAGTGTCCCATGGAGGGCGAGCCGAGGAGAGACCCACTCACTGCCAGCAAAACCCTGGATAGAATACTGCTCAACCATATAATCCTCCTCCTCTGGCGTCAAGAAAGGAACGGGTGGAATCTGTACACAACTTCACATCAATCAAAGAAAGGGGAGACTCGCAGATGGGAAAGCTTGGGACATTCTCCCGCCAGATGCGCGTCACAGCAAAAAGGATAGAAAAAAGGAACCTAGACAGACGATAAATTTACCTCCGGAACTTCGGCCCAGCCGCGCAGGAACGAGTCGCTTTGTGTCAAAAACGCGTCAGGCGGCGGGCTGTGCACGCTTCTTAACGTCGCCCGAACTGTCCTTCTGACGTCGTGATCAAGCTCCGCCGTCGCCGCCGCCCTCTGTCGGTTGAAAAATAGCTGGTACGTCAGACGGGGAAGTTTGTCTACCAGCGCCGACACTGGAACGAAGTCCGAATCGGACGGAATATACTGCTCCCGCAGCAGATAGAAATTGGTCAGTTGATGTTGCGGAAGCCTGCTAGACTGGTGACACGGTAGTCGGACATACCGGAACTGTAATACCGACCACGCCCGCGAAGATGTCAGGACGCATGCGAGCCGCCTCGTAGCAGAGCTGTGAGCCCCAATCATGACTGTCCGACACCTGCATTAATGATATAGGGACCACAAGAGACGCTTAAATACTTGCCCGACGCAGATTGCAGAGTCAACCCGAGCATGAGAGAGGACGCATACAAGGTCTCCGACAAGGTCCTGCATCGCGGCTGCTGTTACTGAGGCGTCGTCCTTGTGAGTTGAGGATCCGAATCCGCGGAGATCCGGAAGGAGAAGATGGTACTCGTCCTATGGGTTTGTCAGTCCCTCAAGTACAATACAAGGCATTGGCCCTACTCTGAATTCCTGGATCTGGTGAGACCAGGTGCTCCAAAGGCCCGGCCAGCCGTGAACCATCAGCATTACGCTCTTTCCTTTCGGGTTAATGTCGACATAGTCTGTATAGTAGCAGCGAAATTTAGTCAAGACACAAGCATTGGATGTATGCTGCCTGCGTACGGATGACTGCATTGCCTGAAGTAACTGGAGTATCACCATTGCAGATTGCCACCTCCTTGTGGTATTCTCTTGGGTTGAACGCTGTTCGAACGCACTCTGACGTTTGGATGGCGGTGAGTAGCACGACGAGTGCTCCAATGAGATACATGGTGATGGAAATGAGCCAACTAATGCTGTTAGAGATGATCGAAATTTTATAGTCCATACTGCGCAGCCAAGAATCATGACTGTACTCCGGTATGATCCAAATCGTGTCCCGAAAAGGCAGTCGACGTGGTTCAGAAAGAAATCATTTCGAGGCATCGCTGTATTGTACTCTACTATACTGGAAGTAGTTTGGCCATCCGGGAAGTCCTCAATTTATGTCCCTCATTTATAAAGCGCGGCCAACACTATCCACTGTGCTATTCGACCCAACGGTCTGTCTGAGTAGCATCTCAACATGCTCCCGGTCATCGCTCAGCCGTTGCATCTCCTCCCTCCACCTCACCTCCCGTGCGTCATAAATTTTCGATAGGACACTCAAGCTGCCAAGCGCCGTCTCCAACGCCCGCTTCAGTTCTTCCTCGCGCGACTCCGTGCTCACCTCAGACCCGTCTATCGACGAACCCGAATTGTGCAGAAGCAATCGCTCTGCCAACGAGGGTTTCCGCGGCCGCGCCACCCTCCGCCGAGTCGCGATGCGTCTAAATGACGAGCGTATCGCAGTCATCTCTTGCGAATCGTGTTGATCAGGATCACGTCGAATCGATCGCGAACTTAGCATGTGTAACTTCGTCGTATGCGACGGGGACGCCATGAGAATAAGCGTAGCATCCGTTTGTCGATCAAGAGCGTGGAACTGTGAGTTATGATTAGGCGACCTTTCCCACTTTCCACGTCAAGAAAGTACACTTACAGCTTGAACAAGGGCTTCCCAACGAGTCTCCCACCTTCGTCGTCTCTTCTCAACGTTGCACACGAACGTGGGATGATACTCCAGCTCGAGCAAATCATCATCGTCAGGCTCAGCGTCTTCGTCAATCCAGTCTGCGCTATCATCAAGGACAGGCACCTCGTTGGACCATCCACCGTCCTGAGCGGCCGGTTGCCGTTCTTCACCCGCAGTCTCCTCGCCAGACGATGACGGCTCAGGGCTCGTCTCTCTCGGCTGTGTGCTTTCCACCCGTGGCGGAGGCTGCACCTTGGTGTGGGCGACCTGACTCCGTAACGCCGTCTGCCGATCTTTCCGCTTGACGCTCCCACGTACCCTAGGCGGCAGAGCCACAGGCTCATGGCTTGGGCTCGACCGAAGACTCATGCTATTGTGTTCAGCCACCCGCCGGCTCCCAAGCGGGCGTGCCGTGTGTAAAAATGCCCAAGGGTTGTACCCAGGGCCTTGGAACGGTGACACTGATGGTGAGAGCGTGGAGTCAGTCATATGACCATGGTTATTTCGCGCATAGATCTGCCACTGTAGCGCGAGTTGCTCCTGTATGGCGGATGGGTGGTTGGGATCGTACGGTTGTGCATGGTTCGTCGCAGAGGGATACATGTGTGTCCGCCGAACGTGGGAGTAGGGGTACGGGTGCGGTGAACCCATAGGGAAAGGAGGGTCTCCAAGGCTCGAATCACTATTTGAGATCAAAGGCGATGGAGACGGTGCGGCGGTCTGACTGTGTGGAGTCGGCGGAATGGGTGCATTGGGCCGGGGGGATCGGACGTAAGATTGGATAAGATAATTCTCCACATCGTCCGGGTATGGGCCGTAATTCGTGTTCTGCTCGGATACATATCCATCAAGATATTGAGTGGGGTGTTGTTGTTGCTGCTGGATTTGAGGGAGATATCGCGGGGCTTGATTAAACTCTCTGTGACGAGGTGGTTGTTCAAACATCGCTGGATCTATGCTTCTCATGCCCAGCTGGTCAGTCGGCCCGCTACGGGCCTTAGCGCGTAGAGAAGGTTGCCGCGTGGTTCCATTCTGAGCAGGAGTATGCCCCTGCAGATCCACAACCGTGGAGCGAGGCGTATAGCCCTCCTCTTCTTCTCGACCTGAGTGCTCTTCACTCTCTAGACCGAAGATCGTTTCACTAGACCCAGTCCGATAACCAGTCCTGCTTTCCCTTCCTCCTCGACTTGAATCCTGGCGTTGAGATCGCGGGTCTGACTGGGCGTCCTGCGACGGGGATGATGCGGTGTGGTTCGAGACAACGTGATCGTCTTCGGCCTCCTCTTGAACGGGAAGGGAACGGTCCGGGGTTGGGCGATCCTTTTGTTGCGGCGGCGATTGTTTATTCGAGACGGGAGCGGTGACAGATGGGAGGGTGTCCGTCGCGTGGGATGTTCGTCGCGGGTGAGGTGGGGTAGACGCCCGCTGATGGGGCGGCTGGCGAGAATCGCGTGGGTAGAACATGAAGTTCGCAGAGCCATGTTCACCCGTGGCCGATCCATGTGAGGTGCGGACAGTGGGCGACTCGCGTCGCTCAGGCGTGTTCGGCGAGTTGGGTTTCCGGTTAGAGGAAGATGATTGCCGGCGATGGTCCGCCTCTTTGGGGCTCGAGCGGTCATTCGCGCGCACTCTGTCAATGACCGGATCTTTAGGCGGCGATTCGGGCTCGATGTGGGCGGTATATCCGCCTGCACCTCCTGCGTACGCCACGCCGGATGTGCCAGGAGAGCCGAGCAGCTGCGACTGCGCCAGATCCGCGCGCTCGATTTCGGCAAGAAGCTCGGGCGTGATATGCCACTTCTCGTCAGGCCCATGATAAGACTGGAGGAACTGCGGCGGTGGAACTCTAGGAATGGGTCTCGGGTAGCCGATCTGCGAGTTGTGCACTGCTGATGTTGGCTGGTTGTGGGGCGGAGGCGTCACCTGAGGGGTGGTGTTGGGTTGGTGAGGCGGAGTGGGTAGGTTCTGAGGGGGTGGTTGCTGCGCCGAAGGCGGGGGTGACCTCCGTGACGAAGTCATTGGAACAGTCGGGCTTGGTTGTTGCACTTGGTTCTGTCCTGCAGTCGGTGCCTGAGATTGATTGGGGAATATCTGTAAAACAGATGGTACGAGAGGAATGGACTGATTTTTTATGGGGCGGCGAGTGTCGCGGAAAGGGGGTGATGGCGACATATCGCGAGTGGGTGCGGCTTGCGTGTGGCCTGAATGTATGGGTGGATAAGAGAATCAGAACAACACCCTGGTGGAGGATCAAGAGACGCCAAAGTTAGAGGAAAAGAGACAGTATCGATTTGGCTTTTGTCCCGCACTGACGCCGACTATTGACAGCCAGCGCAAATGAAAGAAACACGCAAGAACTCGCAAACGTAATTCACCCAGCACCAAGCCAATAGAACTAAGTGCCCGCAGCTCGGCGGGACACCGTTGATATAGCGACAAGACAAAGATGCGTACCTTGAACCGCAGGGAGGTGGGGCTGCTGTTTGCGATTGCGAAGAGGTGAATGGGTGGCCATGAGCGATGGACAGTTTGGAAGGGTGCTCACGAAGGGGGACTGAAGATAAGACTCGAAGGCACTCATCGCTTCAGTCGGACCTATAAGAGATGCCCCAGACGTGCTTTTTTGCGCGCGTTTCCAACGTGCAAAGCGGCGGTGGACGTGCACAACGAGGACGAAGACCAACTAAGGCAATTTGCCTCGAGGCAGATCATCCAAGAGGTGGGATCCCGCATTCAGGCGACGACCCTGAAGAAAAAGCGGTGTTAGCGCCCAGTTTTCCTGCTCATTATTTGGCGGTAAAAATTGAAAAAGTAACCTGCGAATAAGCATATTATACCTTGGCCCCATGCCAGAACGAGAGGGCATAAAAGACCATCCTTGTTGGCCGTTGCCAGCTGCGCCGCGCGTCGCGTGGGATCATTGTATACCATATCTGTCACGGGGTCGCTGGCCGGTCCTGTCGTGCATGGCAGAGGCGAGTCGGTTCCTCAATCAACAATGCAGCGTTGGGCAGCTGTACAACTCATTGAGGAAGTTGATTACAGAAATGATTTCACCATAGTCTCAGAGGATTTTTACAACTACAACTCTTTAGCACATCAATCTGGAGGTAAAGTACGAGAAATCGAAAGCGCGAAAGTCAAAAGTAAAATTTACAAGCCGCCGCAACATCAGCTGACCAGCTGCTTTATATCAACCGACACACAAGATGGTAGTTGTCATCGTTGAAACTGTACTGACAATGTGGACGACTTGCTGATGCATCACCCTCGTGTACAGAGGTGCCGCAGAACCAGATTCGGTTTTCGAGTTTGCTCCCCACGTTACCATCCAGTTTGATACATCAAACGCCATAACATGACGCACCCATCATGGCCACGTACCACAAGCCTATTATTCCTATAGTAGTCTTACCGTCCAAGACACGCCCTTGGATAGTAGCCTGGCGTCTAATCTCTTAGGTATCGACATTCACATTCGTCGTCTGAAAGGAATGTAGTCATGTGTTGACGTCGAGACTAGTCACAGTAGGGAGTCGCGACGCGATTTGGTTGCAAACCGGAATAATCTTGATGCAGATCCTCGCGCCCCACTCCATCTTTTGACCGATTATACTGCTGCTTCTCCGTCACCATACTACTTCAGCACCCTTCGTCCTGCGAGCATGCCATGCATAAAGCCAACATAAGTCTCTGTACACGACGTTTCTCTCGCACGCGGAGCAGGAAGACCTGGTAGTCCCAATGCATATTCTACAGTATCAAGCATCGAGCAACGCCACTGCCAACTTGGAGGACTTAAAAGTCGTCAACGGGACGCGTGCGGAACTCATTGCATGGATTGTGCTCATTGTGTGGCCGGCCCACTTTGGTATTCCACTGCTAATCGGAACGGTTCTCCTCTCCAAGAATGTCCACCGCCTTCCTACCTTCGTGAACATGTGCATTGTCTGGATTCTGAATGGCATATGGTCCTGTTTCCTGTAAGTAAGCAAGGCTTCTAGATGCTATCTCTCGCTCAATGCAAGCCATTGGAAAAGGGTGTATCCGGGCTACGACACGGGACCCGAACCACCGAAACCTTTATGCCTCGCACAAGCTGCCCTGTTAAATGGCAACTTTCCTGCGTAAGCCTTTCCTTCTTTCGGTTGCCATGCAAGTTTCGTGACTCACATTGGTAAACCCCATAGGGCTTCGCTTTCAGTTTTCTTCCTTGTCTTACAGGTTGGCATTGCGGAGCTACCTTGGCTTGCATCCGTGCGACTCATGATGAACACGTTCAGGTCTTTCTATCGCTCAAGTCCGCGCTGCGCAAGGACGCTTCTCAATTCCTGAATCCAATATACAAATGGATCGTGAGTTTCTCTTTTCCTGCGCGTCACCGGCCTTTATTTGACACTCATTCTCTGCCAATCTTTTTTCTTCTCCTGCTCCGGCCCGCAGATGCTATTCACACCATATGCTTCAATTATTGTTGCAGCCGTCATTACCACTAAAGTATGTGTCTTTTTCTTTTTTCCCGACACCTGATTGACCCAACGACTAGATGGGCATAGACAATCCCAAATTGATATCCCGCCGCGAGTCATTCTTTTATTGCTCAGTCCACTCTCGCACATTGAACAGTGGGGTGATATTATTCTCATCCGCTGTCCTTGTTGTGACCCTCGTTTTCGAAGGTGAGTGAGTTGAATTCTCTGTACCCTCTTTATTCAGCATTCTGTAATATACTAACCATTTATCAAGTGTGGACACTGATCATCATCGCTCGACATGGGCGGGTCCTGTGGGCAGGTCCTGGGAATGGGGGAGCCTCTATAGATCGTGCATTCATAATCCGCATCGCAGTATTCACAGGATATGTCCTGCTTGGCCTCTGGTGCGTTAGAAGCCGTCACGCTTCCTGTTCCATTCATTTTGACACAACAATTGTTCTTTCGATATGCAGCCTCAGTATTACTGTGGGAATCTTGGGTGAAAGCGCAGCGTTGCAAATGGTTTTCCAATCATGTTCGTCTTGGCTATTCATCTTAGAAATATGGACATCTTTACTCACTTCTTTCTTTCCGCCAGTCGCCTGGGCCCTCTGCTTCGTTTTCGGTTCACAGCGAGTATGTTTACCTTGTCTCTTGTTCTTCGTTTGCTGCTAGTTACCTGAACACTGAACCATGACTGCTGGCATACAGGACTTCTTGAAGGCGTGGGCTTTCTGGAGACGCGAAGATGTCATGCAGTCCACTCAAGTGAATGGAGTCTCCTGAATATGATTCTTCTGTTGTGTATGGTGTCGCCCAGGTCATGGCGCTACTTATTTGCATGTGCTCATCGGGCCATGCCACCGTCAAGTGTTGTTTGTGATCATTGAATATTGAATGCTTCAGGTCTGTAGTTACCCTGATCCATCACTACGATTTCTGCCGCCGAGAATGTCGAGAGTATGACGCCGCCGTTGATATAGCGACCGGCTTTTCTGCTTGTTATTTGGTGGTAAATGGAAAACTTAACCTGCAAATCAGCATATTGCGCCGTGGCCCCGCAGAGGGTATAAATTGTTGCCCGCCGTTGCCAGCCGCGCCCTACTGCGCTTTCGATATCAATCACCTGTCTCGCATGGTGTTGGCTGTTCCTCAATCAACGAATGCAACGTTGGGCAGCTGTACAACTCGTTCCTTTTGAGAAAGTTAGGTTATTGCTACCGCACAAATGGTTTTACCATTGTCTCGGAAGTCATAGCACGTCAATCTTCCAAGCAAATGGAGCAAAAGGGCAGAAGTCATGAAATGCACGAAATTTTCCTGCGGCAGCTGCCTAATATTTAATTATTCAATGCCGGCAGCCTAGTACATTCGTCGTCTGAAAGAAATGCCAGGAGGAATCCAGCCCTATATTGACTCCGAGCCCTGATGCTGGAGGCGTCCGGGGTGGCGTCGTGATTTGCAATAAAAATCTGATGCAGATCAGTCCTGCCCCACTCCATCTCTTGACAATCATGGCTGCTGCTTCTCCATCACCATACTACGTAGTTATGGATTCTCGTCAGGACCCTTTGTCCTGTGGTCATGCCATGCATAAAGCCAGCATAAGAGTCTGTGCACGACGTTTTTATCGCACTCGGAGCAGGAAGACCTGGTAGTCCCAATGAACACTCCAAAGCATCAAGCGTCGAGCAACGCCACTGCCGGATTGGAGGACTTAAAAGTCGTCAACGGGACGCGTGCGGAACTCATTGCATGGATTGTGCTCAATATGTGGCCGGCCCACTTTGGTATTCCACTGCTCATCGGAACGATTTTCCTCTCCAAGAACATCCGCCGCCTTCCTGCCTTCGTGAACATGTGCATTGTCTGGATTTTGAACGGCATATGGTCCTGTTTGCTGTTAGTAAGCAAGGCTTCTGGATGCTATTACTCGCTCAATGCAAGCCATTGAAAAGAGTGTATTCCGGGCACGACTCGGGACCCGAACCACCGAAACCTTTATGCCTCGCACAAGCTGCCCTGTTAAATGGCATCTTTCCTGCGTACGCCTTTCTTTCAGTTTCCATGCAAGTTTTGACATTGGTAAACCCCATAGGGCTTCGCTTTCAACTTTCTTCCTTATCTTACAGGTTGGCGTTGCAAGCTACCTTGGCTTGCACCCTTGCGACTCATGATGAACACGTTCAGGTCTTTCTATCGCTCAAGTCCGCACTGCGCAAGGACACTTCTCAATTCCTGAATCCAGCTTACAAATGGATTGTGAGTTTCTCTTTTACTGAGCATCGCCGGCCTTTATTTGACACTCATTTTCTGCCAATTCTTTTCTTTCTCCTGCTCCGGGCCGCAGATGCTGTTCACTCCATATGCTTCAATTATTGTTGCAGCCGCCATTACAATTAAAGTATGTGTCTTTTTCTTCTTTCCCTACACCTGATTGACCCGACGACAAGATGGGCATAGGCAATCCCAAATTGATATCCCGCCGCGAGTCATTCTTTTATTGCTCGGTCCACTCTCGCGCATTGAACAGTGGGGTGATATTATTCTCATCCGCTGTCCTTGTTGTGACCCTCGTTTTCGAAGGTGAGTGAGTTGAATTCTCTGTACCCTCTTTATTCAGCTTTCTGCAATATACTAACAGATTATCAAGTGTGGACACTGATCATCGTCGTTCGACATGGGCGGGTCCTGTGGGCAGGTCCTGGGAATGGAGGAGCTTCTATAGATCGTGCATTCATAATCCGTGTCGCAGTATTCACGGGATACGTCCTGCTTGGCTTCTGGTGCGTTAGAAGCCGTCACGCTTTCTGTTCCATTCATCGTGACACAGTAACGTTCAATATACAGCCTTGGTATCATTGTGGCAATCCTAGGAGAAAGTGTGGCACTTGATATACTTGTCCCAACATGTTCGTCTTGGCCATTCATCTTAGAAATATGGACATCTATACTTAATTCTTTCTGCCAGTTGCCTGGGCCATCTGCTTCGTTTTCGGTTCACAGCGAGTATGTCTTGTTTCTTGCTCTTCGTTTGCTGCTGGTCACTTGAACACTGAACCATGATTGCTGGCATACAGGACTTCTTGAAAGTGTGGGCTTTCTGGAGACGCGAAAATGTCATGCAGTCCACTCAAGTGAATGGAGTCTCTTGATTATGATTTTCCGTTGTGTATGGCGTCGCCGAGGTCATGGCCTCTACTTATTTGCATGTGCTCACTGGGCCATGCCACCATCAAGTGTTGTTTGTGATCATTGAATATTGAATGCTTCAGGTCTGTAGTTACCCTGATCCATTACTACAATTTATGATTTCTGCCGCCGAAAATGTCGAGAGTCATGATGACGCCGTGTGGATATAGTGATCGGCTTTCCTGCTTGTTATTTTGGTGGTAAAATTAACCTGCGAATGCAAGCACATTGTACCGTGGTCTCGTGAACCAGAGGTATAAAAGACATCCTTGTTGCCAGCCGCTCCTGCAGTGGGCGTACGAAATCATTCACGGGGTCGCTAGATCCTGTCGTGCATGGCGGAGGAGTCGCAACTGCGGCGCAGCCTGGCGTCTATTATTACTAGTAATGTCTCGAGTGTCGACATTCACATTCGTCGTCTGAAATGCCAGAAGAATCCAGCCAAGCCATGTATTGCCTGATGCCGAGTCTAAGATCAGGGGTCCGGGGGTGGCGTCGCGATTCGCAACTTTGGCCTTGATGCAGATCAGTCATGTCCCACTCCATCTCTTGAGGCACCATACTACGTAGTTACGGATTCTCGTCAGGACCCTTTGTCCTGTGAGCATGCCATGCATAAAGCCAACATAAGTCTCTGCACACGTTTTTATCGCATGTGGAGCAGGAAGACCTGGTAGTCCCAATGCACATTCTACAGTATCAAGCATCGAGCAATGCCACTGACGGCTTGGAGGACTTAAAGGTCGTCAACGGGACGCGTGCGGAACTCGTCGCATGGATTGTGCTCTATGTGTGGCCGGCCCACTTTGGTATTCCACTGCTCATCGGAACGATTTTCCTCTCCAAGAACATCCGCCGTCTTCCTGCCTTCGTGAACATGTGCATTGTCTGGATTCTGAACGGCATATGGTCCTGTTTGCTGTGAGTAAGCAAGGCTTCTGGATGCTATTACTCGCTCAATGCAAGCCATTGGAAAAGGGTGTATTCCGGGCACAACTCGGGACCCGAACCGCCGAAACCTTTATGTCTCGCACAAGCTGCCCTGATAAATGGCAGCTTTCCTTCGTATGCTTTTTCTTCTTTCGGCTGCCATGCAAGTTTTGTGACTCACACTGGTACACCTCATAGGGCTTCGCTTTCAGTTTTCTTCCTTGTCTTACAGGTTGGCGTTGTGGAGCTACCTTGGCTTGCACCCATGCGACTCATGATGAACATGTTCAGCTTTTTCTATCACTCAAGTCCGCACTGCACAAGGACGCTTCTCAATCCCTGAATCCAGTTTACAAATGGATCGTGAGTTTCTCTTGTGCTGAGCGTCCCTGGCCTTTATTTGACACTCATTCTCTGCCATTCTCCCGCTCCGGCCCGCAGATGCTGGTCACCCCATATGCTTCAATTATTGTTGCAGCCGTCATTACAACTAAAGTATGTGTCTTTTTCTCCTTTGCCGACACCTAATTGACCCGACGACAAGATGGGCATAGACAATCCCAAATTGATATCCCGCCGCGAGTCATTCTTTTATTGCTCGGTCCACTCTCGCACGTTGAACAGTGGGGTAATATTATTCTCATCCGTTGTCCTTGTTGTGACCCTCTTTTTCGAAAGTGAGTGGGTTAGATTCTTTGTACATTCCTTATGCAGCATTCTGTAATATACTAACCAATGAACAAGTGTGGACACTGATCATCGTCGTTCGACAAGGGCGGGTCCTGTGGGCAGGTCCTGGGAATGGGGGTGCCTCTATAGATCGTGCATTCATAATCCGTGTCACAGTATTCACAGGATACGTCCTGCTTGGCTTCTGGTGCGTTAGAAGTCGCCACGCGGGCCTGTTCCATTCTTCTTCACACAGCAACGATGAATTCCGTTGTTTCGATATGCAGCCTTGGTGTTATTGTGGTAACCCTAGGAGAAAGTGCGGCACTTGACATATTTCTCCCAACATGTTCGTCTTGGCCATTCATCCCTAGAAATATGGACATCTATACTTAGTTTTTTCTGCCAGTCAACTGGGCCCTCTGCTTCATTTTCGGTTCACAGCGAGTGTGTTTACCTTGTTTCTTGCTTTTCGTTTGTTGCTGGTTACCTGAACACTGAACTATGACTGCTGGCATACAGGACTTCTTGAAAGTGTGGGCTTTCTGGAGACGCGAAAATGTCAAGCTGTCCACTCAAGCGAATGGAGTCTCCTGATTAAGATTTTGTATGGCGTCGCCCAGGTCACGGCCCCTACTTATTTGCATGATGCGCTCGTCGGGCCAAGTGTTGTATTATTATCATGATTGATCACGGTTTCTGCTGCCGAGAATGTCGAAGCCGTAGGTTGCCCATGAGCGCTGAACTCCGAAGTGATGATCAGCAACTTGAAATTGCCCCTGTGAGGGACAAAAATATAGTTCAGTCCGCATGCATTGTCTCTTTTAGACAGCTCGCCGTCCGTTTTGCAGGTCGTGATCATCGATATCGCACGTGCGGCCACCATCGCGGCGCGCCACTGGCATATACTCTTGGTTACTTTCCACGTATTCGGAATATGGATTTCGACCTGGCATGCCTCCCTGCTTTCTGGTTCTGGAATTACAGCATGTACTGTGTTGGGCAACCGTGACGCCGCGCAGTATCGTCCATGGGCCAGTCTATTTTCGCCTTTCCTGCCAGTGATACATCAATGATTCCGCGTTACATGTGGGCTGTGTGCTGGCGTGCGACCAGTATAAGCCCTGTCTCTTCACACACTTGTCGCCCTGCTCATCGGTGCCATGGCTGCATAGAGCAGAGTGCTGCGTGAAGTGATCTCTGGTAGCTGTGCACCCCATCTCCTTGCCTCTGGCATCGCCTCTCGACTGCCGGTATCACGCCTGTGTTGAAAAGCAGTGAACCTGAGGCCCACATGACCCGAACTCTGAACCATGAAAGGCACTCGAATGATAGAGTGTCTGGCTCGCTACTTCGGTTCTTTTCCAATGCGTGATCATATGGATCTAATTTCATCTCTCGCTCATCAGGAAGATCTGCCGCCCGTAGCTACACTATATTGTTAGGTTTCCCGTCAAAAGCACGTCTTCCCTTCCTCGCATTATCGTGGCACGAACCATAACGATCTGCGCGCGGCTTGTCCGTTATCTGCAAAACGGGAGAGCCCTGTAGCCCCCCATGCATCTTCTGGAGCCTCGAGCGGCAAGCGACCCCACTACTGGCTTAGTGGGCGCCAAGATCGTCAATGGAACGCGTGTGGAGCTTATTGTGTGGATTGTGCTTGTCATCTGGCCGTCCCACTTTGGACTCCCACTGCTTGTCGGAACGACCTTATTCTCCAAGAATATCCACCGCCTCCCCGCGTTCGTGAACATGTGCGTTATCTGGATTCTGGCTGGGATATTTTCCAGTCTGCTGTGAGTGGCCTTGATCCCATTCCTCGAGTTTTATCCCAGACATCTGCTCCGCCTCTTGCTCAGTGCTAACTTTCCGAGGCAGGGTGTATTCCGGTCACACCACAGGACCTGAACCACCAAAGGCCCTGTGTCTCGCTCAAGCCGCCTTGTTGCATGGTATTTATCCAGCGTACGTCTTCTTCCCTCTATCACTCTGTCGTTACGTAGGCCTCGCGACTCACGAATATGGATAGAGTGTCACTTGCGACTTTCTTTCTCGTTTATCAGGTTCGCAATATATGCCCTCTTGGGCCAGCACACAACGCAACTCACTGAACGCGACTGCTATGCAGCTGTTTGCATCTCTTAGGCGTGCTCTGCTCCATCACGATGCAGATGCCGTCAACCTTGTTTATACATTCATTGTGAGTTTTCCCTTTCTGAGCTCCCCGCCATTGTAGAGAGATAAAACTTTTTTCTCCTTTCTTCTATCTTGTTCTGGACTGAATTATAGATGCTTATCCTCCCTTACCTGGCACTCGTTGTCTTTGCAATTGTCACGATCAAAGTATGTGCCATTCACGGAGCCTTCTTTTTTCCCTCTCCATGTTTGCAGCTCGTTGATCAAAGTGACAAGGTTGGTGCAGACCACCCAGAACTGGCATCTCGCCGCCAGCTGTTCTTCACTTGTAATGTTCATTTTCACACACTGAGCAGTGTGATACTGCTCTTTGTTTGCGCTTTTCTCATAGGGACTTTGATCCTTGAGGGTGAATACGCCTTTTGAATAGTTCGTTGGCACGCTTCGGCACAGCTCTGACCTTGCTCTCTTCTCCAATGTGCTCACCCTTAAAGCGTGGACGGCTTTCATCCTCTTTCGACATGGAAAGCGCCTGCAGGCTGGTTCTGTCGATCTGGGTGCCTCTATCGATTATCCATTTGTGGTCCGCGTTGTTGTGTTCACGGCGTACCTCCTACTGGGTGCATGGTACGTTGAGGGTTGCTCATGAAAACGCTATCACTGCAATGCCGACATTTTGTTGCTCTCGTCAACAGTCTTGGATTTATTGGAACATTTGCGAGTACCAACGCAGCGCAGCAGATGATCCTCCCCACCAGTTCGTCTCCTCTCTCCCAGAAGAACCTGGGCTCACTAGTGATTTTGTTTTTCTTTTATTTTCGTTCACCAGTCCCCTGGATTATCTTCTTTCTCTTTGGGATGCAGCGGGTATGTTAACTCTCTCTTTTCGCTTCTATTCGCTTGAACACCTAGACGCAGGCCTATTTGAGAGTATGGGCTTTCTGGAGACGTGAAGCGGTCCCAAGCCGACCGGCCAAGTGAGGGTGCCTCCTGGAATCTTTGGGCAGTGAATCTCGCGTTTTACTGTTTTGCGTAAGTGTCTCCTTCTGTACCCGAAATTTGACCAACGAATAATTTGCTAGTCAGAGTCTTGATTCAGTTTTTATAGTGAGACTCGGACTCAAGGCCATCTGTATTATTATTATGATCAGCTATTACAATCAGAGGTCAGACATCGAACTTGTGTACTATAGGCTATCAAGGCAATCCGTCTCTTATGTAGTACGACCAACTCGCTGTCCGAGTCGGGATGACGTTGAAACCTGTATCACAAGAACGAAGCGAAGGATCAGCTTGAATCGGCTATCATAGAATCTGACAGATAAGATGATAATTGAAACCAACATTTCTTTGCGTCGGTAAAATGTTGGAACTTGGTTACACTTTACAGCAGTGACGTGCGATCTTTAGGATGCTATGTTCCGGATCATGAAAAAAATTAATGGGCGTCATTGGAGGACGTGGTGATTCTTTGTACCCGAATGTGGCAATCATAATCGTTTGAGCATCATAGCATCATCTGTGCTGCAAGGCCATGATCTACGATCCTGCAGCCTCCTGTCCGGTCCGAAAATCGCGCCCCAACCTCTTGCACGTAGGCAATACCCTCAAAGTCCCACCGGTCGAATCCAATTTCTGGGCGCTCGCCACTAGACTTGTAATATATCAATGATCGAAAGAGAAAAGATAACGTTTAGGAGCTGAGCAACACCTGTATCGTTGTTGCCCTGAATGCACTGGCATCAAGAGGTAGCTGCGCAGCACAAATCATCTGACAGTTGAGCGCTTCTCTTCTCGACGCCAGGCATCATTTTTCGACCTTCTACGTCCGCTGCGTTTGAAGAGTTGCGAGAAAAATGCGTGATCAATTTCTCTGCGCTTCTGAGGTTCTTTGGTCGCGACTCTGTTCTCTGCCCCCGGCTTTGATGCACGAACACTTTGCCTCTTAGACGATCAAAAAGCCCTGTCTCTCAACGATCAGGGCTACCAGGTTATTAATTACCGCAATCCCGAAGGAGCTCTTTCGTCACTCATATCACACAGCCGACACCCTCCTTCTGACTGCGCATCCTTTCTTTTTCTTTGGGTCGTGAGCTTTCAATCCTCCGCTCTCTGCACGTCGCGCTGGCCGCCCGTGAAGCAATTTTTTTGTAGTTCCCATGCACACCATAGAAGCGAGAGGCTCCGTGCCTGGCGTGTTGGGCGGAAAGATTGTCACCGGAACACGCGCTGAACGCATCGCATGGATCGTGCTCAACGTGGTGCCGGCCCACTTTGGTATTCCCTTACTCGTCGGCACAATTCTGCTCTCCAAAAAAGTCCGCCGCCTTCCTGTCTTCGTGAACATGTGCATTGTCTGGATTCTGAACGGCATATGGTCCTGTTTGCTGTGAGTTAGCCAGATTTTGGGATGTTACTTTTCTCTCAATGCAAGCTATTGGAAAAGGGTGTACTCCGGACACAATTCGGGACCCGAGCCGCCGAAAGGTTTATGTCTCGCACAAGCTGCCCTGTTAAATGGCATCTTTCCTGCGTACGCCCTTCCTTTCTGTCGAATTGAAGGTCTCATCGCTAATATCAGGAACCCTCACAGGGCTTCGCTTGCGGCGTTCTTTCTCGTTTTACAGGTTGGCGTTGCAAGGCTGTCCCGTGTGCCTTACGTTGAACATGGATTAGCTCTTTTTATCTCTGAAGTCCGCGTTGCGCAAGGATGCTTCTCAATCCATAAGCCCCATTTGTAACTGGATCGTCAGTCTTCTCTGGTCGAGTTACCTGGGCGATATTTAATACTCACTCACTGTTGGTTCTTTTATTCTCGCTCCGTCTGACAGATGTTGATAACCCCGCATATCGCAATCGTCATTGCAGTAGTTGCTACCATTAAAGTATGTGTCGTTCCGGCCTTCTCCCTCACTCGCCTCCGTTGACACAAAGTATCAGGTGGGCATAAATAATCCCGGATTGATTTCTCGCCGAGAGGCGTTTTTTTACTGCACGGTCCACTCTCACGCATTATTCACTGCGCTGCTTTTATTCTCATCCTCGGTCCTCGTTGTCACCCTCTTTTTCGAAGGTGAGTAGACTCACACTTTGTCTGCTTCAGTATAGTTCTTCATGCTAATATACTGGATAAAGCATGGACGCTGGTCATCCTCTTCCCGCATATGCGGCTCTTACGGGCAGGTGTCCTCCTCGATCAAGCGTTCATAATTCGTGTTGCGGTCTTCACAGTGTACATCGTACTTGGCTTGTGGTGCGCTAGGAGCCGCTGATGTATTGATTCTGACATGACAGTACTGATTCTTGTCGTTCAATCTGCAGCCTCGGTATTATCGTGACGATCTTGGGTTGCAGCGTAGCGCTGGACATTCTTGTCCCCACCCGTATGCATTTCCTATCCATGCCCGCCAATAAAGGCGATGTTTCTCACCTGATTTGTTCCCTAGTATCCTGGGCCCTCTGCTTCATTTTTGGTTCGCAGCGGGTATGTCTACACCTCTTGTTTCCGCTCTCCCTTCCTCCCAACGCTGACATCACAACTGCCGACTTGAACGCATAGGACTTTCTGACAGCCTGGGCCTTCTGGAGACGCAAAGAGGTCGCGAGCGAAGCGCGCCAGTGAGAGGAGTCTTCGCAAAGTGCATTCCGCTTCTCCTACTGTGTAGGCGTCCCTGACTAGTGATGGACCTATGATTACCGACCACTCTTTACTATTTAGCGTACCACTGGTATGTGTACGATAGCTGTACGCTGTGAGCTTCTTTGTATCATAATTACAATGTAAATGATTTTGCCGCAGTCGCCCTTCAGGCCATCAAAGCAAGATGACCTGCACAGTGTTGAGATGCAATGTTGGTATCAATTTCTTTTTCCAGGTAGAATCAGTTTGTTTTACCTTTCATCTGGCCCATCAAGAAATCTGACCAATAAGATGACAACCCAGCGCTGATCATTTTCCTTCCGCTACGAAGAGAAGAAAAGCCCGAACCCTGTTATAGTAATACCACTCTGCGTTGTCATGTATTTCGTACTGTATGCACGCGACTTTGTACTTTATACTTTGTATTGCATCTTCTTTGTGCAACCTTGACCTATGTCCCGATACCTCCAGAGATGTCTTACATTCTTGCAATTGCTGGCTTTAGCGTCAGCGTTGCCTGTGACATAAGAGCGGATTGATTTGTGGTTTTGGGAATTGATTACCACCTTCTGGCATCTAATCACTGATTGGCTGGCGAGACCTGGTAAGTAGTCTTCAATTAATCCATACCTGGCCTTGCCTAACTGAACGTAATGTGACCAGAAACCCAGACCTTGCTGATCGTCTGGTTCATTACATTTTGGCTTGTTCTCTTCATTCCTCTTATTCTTGGCTTTGGCCCAGCCGGGATCCTTGCTGGCATGTTTTCTATCATGTCTTGCTCTACATATTCACATATTCTTGTTAACTACGCAGGGTCCTTGGCCGCCGGCTTCCAGTCGTTGATGTATGGTGGCCTCACGCCAGCTGGTGGAGTATTCGCAGTCATGACCTCCATTGGAGTGATGGGAATCTTTGCTCCGGGTTTCGTGTTGGCCGCCATCGTCTTGGCGACGGGAGTGACGCTTTTGCTGATGTAGAAGTTGAGAACATACGCAATAAAGGCCTCTCCGTCGCATGTCGCCTGGCCCTTGTACCATTTACCAGTAACGAATGATTGCTG
The DNA here is from genome assembly GCA_951802425.1 of Clavaria fumosa. Lineage (NCBI taxonomy): Eukaryota > Fungi > Basidiomycota > Agaricomycetes > Agaricales > Clavariaceae > Clavaria > Clavaria fumosa. The sequence goes on along the minus strand of OX637797.1, from coordinate 3,123,083 downwards.
AGGTTATAGTATGACTGGAGTTGCGAGTTTCTTCTTGGTATCAGCCTGGCACCACTTCTTACCATACTTCTGGCGGCGCCTGTAGTGTGTCCGAAAGCGATGTGTGTACCAGTGGGCGGAGGAGCTGAGGCAGCGCCGAGGTACCGATACCCCAGGTCAAAATTCACAGCTGTGCCACAGCGCCTGGTTATTTGTCGATCGGTTTGTGATGCATCAACGCATCATGATCAGACCATGCATGCTGCGCACGCGTTCAGAGCTCTATCTTCTTCACACGTTTGTTACAGTACCTTTCTCGTCATCGGTACCGGCTTTTACCTTGACGTGCAGAGCGGTCACCTCTTGGCCTCACACACAGGCATCATCGATGCATCATCTCTTGTCGTCTAGGCCCGTTGCGTTCGGGGAAATGCCATCGATCTCCCTATGCTGCGAGCTAAACGAACCCCAGGACACAGCGTCTAGGGTCGCGCCTCTATCCCTTGCCCTTGCTCTGGGCTCTGATGCACGATCATTCTAGTTCAACGTTGTCTCCCAACGATCAGGCATCTTCTTGCCATGCTATTCTTAACCACTTGCCGCTAAGAGACATGCCTGTCTATCACATATTTGCCGCCCGATACCCTCCTCTCGACCCAATTTTTCCTCACTCTTCATTCTCAGTTTTGTGCACGTCGCTGGTCGTCCGTGGAGCGGATTTTTTGGTAGTACCTCCATGCGCGCCCTAGAGCCCCGAGGGGCGAGCGACCCCACGCCCGCCTTTAAAACAGTCCCTGGCACGCGTGCGGAGCTCATTGCATGGATCGTACTCAACATGGTGCCGGCCCACTTTGGTATTCCGCTCCTCCTCGGAACAATTCTACTCGTTAGGAACATCCGGCGTCTTCCGGTGTTTATAAACATGTGCGTTGTCTGGATTCTGAACGGGGTATTTTCCTGTTTACTGTGAGTAAAAAGGATTTTCTGAGGTCTCATCTTTCGCTCAAAGGCTTCTCGGAAAGGGTGTACTCTGGACATACCACAGGACCTGAGCCACCAAAATCGTTATGTCTCGTTCAAGCTGCCCTCTTGAATGGCATCCCTCCGGCGTGCGCTTCCTCTCTCGACGTTGGCCTGAAGTTCTTGTAACTTACATACAAAATCTACTAGGGCGTCCCTCTCGGTTTTCTTTGTTGTTTTCCAAGTAAGCATTGCAGAATAATCTCAACACAAAAGCATATAGCTTACTCCACGACCACGACAACTCTGTTTAGCTGTTTGTGTCTCTTAAATCCGCGTTGCGCAATGACGCTTCGCAAGTCATGAGGCCCCTCTACGCGTGGATCGTGAGTGTTTCATCTAAGCGGTTTCGGCGATATTGGACATTCTTTACGTTCACATTCTGACTGGCAGATGCTCATCTCCCCGCATGCGGCAATCGTTGTCGCAGCAGCCATCACGGTCAAGGTAATGTGTCATTCAAACCCTTTCGCTTGCTTTTGTAGGTTGACCTCGAAGCAATAAGATTGGTGTAGACAATCCCGGACTGATATCTCGCCGCGAACTATACTTTTATTGCAACGTCCATTCTAATGCATTGAGCACTGCAGTGTTCCTCTTCTCATCCGCTGTCCTCGTTGGGACCTTGTTTTTTGAAGGCAAGTGAATTTCCTTTTGTGCTCCCTGGTCTGCGTCATGGTGGAACGCCTCTACTAACACAGCAGTTAATTTTAAAGTCTGGACGGTAATCATCCTTTTCCGGCGTGGGCGGCTCCTGCGAGCAGATGCTGCGAAGGGGGGAGTTCCTCTCGATTTCCCGTTCATAATACGCGTTGCATTGTTCACGGGATACGTCCTACTTGGATTGTGGTGCGTTTGGCGATCCTATTATCATTTTCATCTTCGCACATTTGGCTACAGCGTCTGCGTCATCACTACGTTTGCAGGTGGCAGCGCAGCACAAGACATAATGGTCGCCACCCGTACGTCTCGCTTATTCTTCTAGCAAATTCAACACCATGTTCACCGCCCCTTGTCAGTGTCCTGGGCTTTCTGCTTCACTTTTTGTTCGCAGCGGGTATGTCTACTTTGTCCATCACACCCATACTCTCTTTCAGTAGCTTGTCCCCTGTGCGCTGAACTGACGACTTTGCTATTAGGATATTTTGAAGGCCTGGGCTTCTTGGAGATACAAAGGGGTCGCAAACGGACCACCTATGTAGGAACAGCCTTTGCACAATAGTATACTGTTAGTTTACGTTGTGTTGAACGCTAACAACTTGCGCGGTGGACTGGTGTTTTGGATATGTATCCACTTGTTGCGCGCCGCTGCTGTATGCGGTGACACAGCAGTGAACCTCCGTGTCATACAGGAAACATGTCATAGCGAGTCATCGATCTCCTTGGCAGGTTCCTACTCGTCTAGCTGTTTCTCACAGGGACGGCATCCTGAGTGTCATTTGAAGGTCACTACAAGCGTCCCTTGATGACGGCTATGCCCCTACAAAACGAGGTGGTCTGTAGGGAGCCGAGCCTGCGGCAGAGCTAATTACCCGTTGAAACTCGCATCGGCGTTTCTGAACCCCTTCCTGCAGCAATCGCGAAGCGAAGAACCTCAGAAACGTTCCCGGTGGGTACCAATAAGGCGGGTCGCCCCGCGACCTTAGCCTACTCCAGTGGGCCTGGGATTATTCATCTGATTTGCTGTATAAAGAAGCAGGTGTCAGACGGCTGTGCCTTTCTCCTACCTTTTACTAGCTGTTCTGTCGTGTCCATTCAAGGGTGGCCCTTGCCGGACGTACTCTTTTTTCCAACGATATTCGTTGAACTGTCACGCTGCGCACATATCGTGCTGTCGACAGGGAACACAATGTCGAGCGCGACAGAAAGTGACCCTTTGCTCGGGCAATTGAGCGTTGGCCAACCAGGCGTGAATGCGCCTCATACAGCCCATGGCGTGGACAGCCATGGCATGCGTAAGGTTGCAGTCGGCCCTTTGGAGATCTCGTCGTCCAATCGCCGCAGCATCCTGGCGGGCGTTTTCTTTGGACAGTTTCTGTCTGTTAGTGACATCGCCTTTAACGCAGCCTCGCAGAAAATTGACTTTCCTACAGGCCTTGAATAGTATGCGTGTTCGTTGTTTGAAGTGCCAAATTCGTGTACTAAAGCATCTCAATAGTGACAATGGTCCCAACCCGTACGCTTCACATGGGAATATTTCGAGGCTGGTGCTAATGCTACGCGACCACAGTTATCCCTTCAATATCAAGTCAGTTTAACCAGGCACACCAAGCATCCTGGTTGGGGACCGCGTGAGCCCCCCTCAGTACTGTCATCCCCTTATTATGATCTCATCATTTGCAACTGCAGATATCTGCTGGCGGCGTGCACATTCATGCCGCTGTACGGTCGGCTGTGCGACGTCCTCGGCCGCCGAGCCGCGACTCAGATGGCTCTTGTCCTGACGGGCCTCGGTGTCCTCGCTTGTGGGTGTTCGAATAGTATGGAGATGCTGATTGTGGCTAGATTCGTGCGTGCGCTCGGAATGCATCTTATATTTTCTGACGTAGCTGATAACTCGATGTAGCTGGGAGGAATGGGTGGAGGTGGATTGTTCACAACAGGAGGGTATGAATCGATTTACTAAATTTTGTTCTCTCATTTGAGATGGCTATCCGCATTTCCAGAGTCGTCATGAGTGACATGTACAGCCTGCGGGTGCAGTTTACCATATTCCGTTCATTAGATTGGATTTCTTATACCAGACTTCTAGTCACGAGGGCTGGCGCAGGGGGTTGCGAACGTGTTTTCTGGTGTAAGTGTTAGCTGCGCCGGAACAGATTAACGACGAGCTAGATCAATTCTTTGGCAGATGGGTTTGGGTATGGGAGGCCCTTTTGGAGGTCTCATAAGTGACAGGTAGCACCGAATTCTCGCTCGTGTGCCTTCGATGACTCATGTACTCTGGGGGTCAGATTCGGCTGGAGATGTGCTTTTCTTGTCCAACTTCCGTTCTTTGTCCTCTCTCTGGTTTTGTTGACATGTAATCTCAACTATGTGATACCGGTGCGTCACTCTCATATCTTACTTGGGCGGGGTCACCTTTACGAGCTCGCGCCGTCTTTCCAGGGCCAGGGCAAGAGCCCCAAAGAAATACTTAAGCGGATCGATCATGGTGGCAGCGTGACTCTGCTGGCGACGGTTCGTCCGGAATTTATCTACACGTTGCTCCTTGGGTCGACCCAGATTCAGATCGCCTCCATTCTTGTCTTCTCGAGTACACGATACAACGAAGGGCGCGATGTATGTCTTTGAAAAGTGCAAGTCGCCCCCCGTTCCATATAACATGCACTGGTCTCTATAGTGGGCGGACCCAACCGTATACATTCCTTTGGTCCTTGCCGTCGTATTTTTCATCTCCTTCATGACCTTCGAGCTGTTCATTGCGCCCGAACCGGTGTTACCACCCGCCATGCTCATCCAGAAGATTCCCGTTCTCGTCGCGATAAGCAACTTCCTGGTTTCGATGTGCAATTTCAGCATCACATTCTTCTTCCCCATGTGGTTCCAGATCGTCGCGCAGACGAGCGTCTCAATCTCTGGTATGTGGAGCGGTGACGAATTTCCTGCACCCGCGGAGCTGGAGCTTCTCCTCCCGTTTCCTCAGGCCTGCATTTGATGCCCAATAGCCTCTCGATGTCCTTGGGGTCGCTTTTCGCAGGGTAATGCTATTACCAACCGCCGCTCCGTTCCGTGCTGAACATCTCATTCTGTTCCATTTGTGTATTTGATCGGCAGGTTAATGATACATCGCACCGGACATTACAAATTGCTTAATTTGACTTTCGGCATCCTCCCCTCAATCGGGACTGCTCTCATCATGCAGATTACGGAACAATCAGGGTGGTGGCAGAAGTGGTTCAGCGTAGTCCGTCCCCGTTCTTCAGCGCATCAGTAGCCGGCTAAACTAATTGTGTTCAAATTCAGGTTCCATTGGGCTTCGGCAACGCTGTGGTACAGCAGACTATGCTCAGTGCGTATGAGCGCAGCGATGCAATATTGCACCGTCATTAATTATCTCACCTTGGGACCTTGCTTACATGCTTTCTTCAGTCGCACTTCTTTCGCATCTCCCAAGTGAGTGGTTGTTTTGTTTTAACGACTGAACTTTAGCTTTCGCTCTCCTAGATTCTGCCGTGGCGATGGGCACGGGGTTTGGCCTGCTGTTTCGTGGCTTAGGTGAGTGTCTTTTTCTGGAATCTTGCGCCACATTCCCGTTCCCCGATGCAAGGAAGTCTCACCTTTCTGGTAGGCCAAGTGAGCGGCGTGGCCATATCATCAGCCATCTACCAGTCGGCCCTTTTACGCGAGCTGCGCGCTCGCATAACGGGCCCGGGCTCTGCAGAGGTAAGAGGCGTTCTCCCAGTTTTCCCTTTGCTTTGAGGAAGAGAAGGCGAGAAGACGAGAGTCGGATAAGGACACTACCACGTTGCCTCCTGTGACTCACGCTTCTTTCTGGGAACTCTAATTAGATCATCGACAAGGTTCGACACTCCACCAGCCTTGTCGCGACACTGCCGCCTGCCCTGCAGCGTGCGGTGAGGGATGCGTACGCAACTAGCCTACACGCAGTCTTCGTCTTCGCCACAATTTCGACGTTTTTGGCTTATCTCGCCCGTTTACCTGTGAGTTTCGTTATTTCTTCGTCGGCCGAATCGAGCTCAAATGGTGCTCGTCCCTTACAGATACCCGACCGCAAGCTGGAACATCATTCGTCGTCCCGCCAAGCCGACGTAGAGGTCACTCCGGAGCAGACTCGTGTGTAGGAGTGAGCAACACAGCCCTTTTATTTGGCTTCTGCACTCCGCACAGGTTACGTAGTAGGGATAGGAGAAAAGAATGAGCTGTTTACTTTTTGTGTTCGCATATTTTTTGCTCGCCGCAAAGATTTAGAGAATAGAGTACATATGGCAATCTGATGTAACGTTCCTCACTGTAGGCACCAGGAAACAGCAATCCCGCGCGCCCATATACTTGCTCAAGGTATAGTAGGGACGGCCAGCAGTTGCCTCCCGGTTCCTTTACACGCGACCCGACTTCCATTGGGTCAACGAGTCACTTTGGATTTAGTGGGAAGGGGTCGTTCGCGACAGACGTAGAGCGGAGTCCTCAAGAGACAGCCCAGAGTCATAGGAAGTGAAGCTTCAGGAGACAGTCAACGAGCATCTGCTGCAAGGGCATTCGAAACGTGGACGGCACGGTCGTCTGCTGAGCACTGGTGATCCACGACTCTCACTTTCGGGTGAACCAGCCGATTACTGGTTTCTGTTCTAAAAAACCACATTTGAAAAAACGGACGTCCGAGCGGCGGATCTGATAAAAGGCTTTTGATATCTTCCAAATAGCCAAAGGAAAGAAATACGTTTCGCCCAATCCAGACAAATTCAAATTTGAATATTTAGCATGGGCGTTGAATAAACCCGCCCTTCGGGATGTCGCGAAACGCAGAGGCGAAGGCACTTCCCGGTTCCACCCGGATGAAACAACTCAATTCTTGAGCGCATGAGCGCTTGAGCATGTACATGGTGTGTTTGATGCAGCCAACCAAGGGGAAAGAGAAACACATCCAGAACATTGCCGTAACAGTTTGCAACCTCCGCGCGTGCGATAAAACACGAATGTAGGCGAAACGCTTCGGCGCTCAAGACGGTAAGTTGATAGATCACCAGCCGTCAGAAAGTTTAGAAAGCAGACGTGTTGCTTCAGCGAATCTGCCAGGTATACAGCGCTTGATGGTCCGCTTGCGTTCGCGCACTTGCAGATGATGATTGGGTGCTTTGGGGGAATCGCCACCTTTCTTTTACGGTTGGCCAGTCACAGCCACACTGCGTCAGAATGGAATGAGAAATGGCTTTTTCGGCTTACGATTTGCGAGCGTTCAGCCACATGTCGGGGCAATTCTTTTGAACTTTCCTCAAACTCCTGACTGGCAATCATCCTCTTTTCGAATCGTTATATTATCGAGTTTGTCCGCCACGGTACTTGTTGCCTACTTTGGGATGTTGCGATCGGACAAACGAAACCGCTCGGCCCATAACTACAGAGAGGAGAGGGAGCGCAGCAAACGAAACCAAAAGCATTGAAAAGTGACACGTGTACGCACACGCCCACATAGAAACCCAGACAGACGGCAATTCTCGATGCACCCAAGCGACGCCGTCATTCGCTGCACAGGTTGTCTCCACAGGATGGTGGCAATCGGATTTTGCCGCTTGTAATGTCCCTGGGTTTGTCGAAAACCTAATTATCAATGTTGATGAATTTTAACAACGAGGCAGCTGAACTTGAATAATCGGGATGGCGTAGCCCAGACAGCCCCACCAGCCCACCAGCCACGTATCCGCACCGATTCCGGACGTGTAGTACGTTACTTTGGTTTCTTCAGGCTGGGCCTCAGGTCTGATACATGTGTCAAAGAACTGCAAGAGGGAGCTCTATCGGAGTTGATACGCAGCACTATGTTCTTATTTAAGGGATTTGCAAATGAGACGGCAAGGAAAGACATATATAGAGAGGATGAGCCCCTTCCCGCGTCAACACTACTGATCTTAACTCAACTATTTTAGTGCCTTCCTTCACGGCGCTTCTACCCCCTTTCATGCCTCCCATGACGCGAACATACCAAAATACTCACACTAACTATGACATCCACGTTCAGCATCCGCCGTTTAACAAGTTGGCCAAGTACCAGAGTCACCCTTTGGGTGGGTCTTCCACTTCACCTGCTCCGCCGAGGGTGAGCCATCCAAATACCAAAGGCTTCACGGATGAGGAGTTGCATCGGATGCGATCTGCCGGGCACCTCATTCAAGTGGTTTGTGCCCAGAATGGATCATGGCTCAAAGGAAGTCTCATTCCCTGACCCTTGTAGCCTTCAAACTCTGCCACGCTTATTAAAAATAGAGGATACGAGGCCAGCACTGCTGCAGCGCGACAGCAACACCAGCCACGGACTGAGCTCGCGTCATGCGACTCAAGATCGCCATCATTGACGGCCATACAGCCGTGCCTCGTGCACAATGACAGCCGATCCACATCGTCCCACCAGGCGATTCACCATGTTTGCCATTCGCCACACAGTTGCAATGCGAACGGGCATGCGGAGCCGCCGCCACGCGCAATGTCGAAAACCCCACAACAAACCAGTGTCAACGGCTCTGAGGTCCCTTGTTCGCCGGTCGACGCCAAGTTGTCGCCCCAGGCTGTCCAGCTTGCCAGCAAGGCCCTCTCGACGGGGCAAGGTCTCTTCGAAAACGCGTGGCGCGTCACGTGCGCCCATGTCCAGGCCGAGATCGCCAAACTGCAAGAACACTTTGCGAAGGAGAACCAGGCTGAGAAAGCCAGGACTACCGAGGTCATTCGCAGAGCTCACTCGGAGGCGGACGCCCTCCACGCCCAGTTCAAGAGCGAGAGGGAGAAGCTGATCTACGAAAAGACATCCCTCTTTCAGGAAAATCAAAATTTAAGGAAGAAAATAATCGAAGATGAGGGCAAAGGATTAGAGAGGCGGATCTTCGAGCTCACTAGGGACAACGGAAAGCTGGCCGCAGAGAGCACGAGACTGGCGATGGAGAATGCGAAGCTGCGCCAGGGAGCCAATCGCAAGCAGGTGCAGTGCGCGTCGACGCAGGAGCGCAGTCATTCGACGGTCAGGCCGGGTAGTCCGACCACGTCGACTAATAATACGTATCAATCGCCAGAGCACGTAGACGCTGAGATGCGGATTGCCACCAGTATGCATTTCGCTACGTCTGTATTGACTCGTATCATTGATGTCAACAAAGGTGCCGATGTCAGAGAAGAAAGGGCAAGGCGCATAGAAGCTGAGCGAAAACTTGAAGAGGTACAAAAACATCTTCAAGCGGTGCGTCATTTTGCCTGTGTTCCTCTGACCTTCCACGGAGCGACTATTCCCTCAGATAGCCAATGCCACAGCCGCTGTGTCTTTCCTAGCACCTCCCACAAATCGATCTGCAGTGGCCTCGCCAGGTAGCGAACGTACTTTGCGCAGTCGGCGTTCAAATCACAAATCGTCTCATTCGGTCGAAGTCAAGTCTGATCGATCCGTCGATTCTACACTCAAACCGCCTCGTGTCGCACATGCCAAAAAGCGGTCGCGTTCCGGGAGCACTGTCGTCGATCCCGAGTCTTCTGGAAGGGCTCTAGTTCCGCCAACCCCAGAAAGAGCCCGTTTGAGTGAATCTCTCACATCGTACGGGATTGACGAGGATGATAGTAGTATGGAAATTTCCGTACCCACAACGCCCACAACGGTCCCTAGGAAGGACGCCAGTCTGCCAGATACTCCAATGAGTGCCTCGTCGGATCATGACAGATCACGAAAACGGGCCCACACGGAGCCGGAAGATGGGGAGGTGAGAGAGTCACAGGGCGAGGTTCCTCCGAGGGGCCAAAGCGAGGCAAACTCTACTCGTAGTCCCTCGAGAACTGGAGAAAAGTCTTTGTCAACCCGCGACGAACGCTCAGACGCAGGACAGGGTCTTTACAAGCCGAACCCGACGCTCGGCGAGAAACGCACGACGCGCAACGAGTGTGTGCTGGGCTCGAAACGCAGGAAGCTCGGCATCCACCATATGGATATGTTATTTGAGCGTAATCCGGATCAGTTGCGCTGTCGGATGTGCATGTGAGTGTTCCTTTCGCTTGTTCTGGGGACATTTGATTCTAACTTTCCTTCGAGTCGTGACCGAAAAACAAATAATGCTACAGGACAGGTTGCGACCTTTGCCTTGGATTCGTCCTGGGCAGTGCTCATTGGGCATTGCGAAACGGATCACCACGACGCGTGCGAGGAGCTGGAGAAACTCAGTCCCTCACAAGTCGTTGAGCGGCTTCAGCGTGGTAAACATTTGTCATGATTCACAAATGTTTACCACGCTAAAGAAATCACACCTACCATACGTACACTACATACATCATCCCACCGCATAGCCCCTCCACACCATTCACCTTTACTATCTCAAACCGCGTCTTTGTCTTAGCCACATGTGGCGGTATATAAATGCTGATTCAAAAAAAACAAAAAAAACAAAAATCCGAGTCACGTGTGATAATATGTCGGTCTTCAAACTCTACCCGTGTAAAAAAAAAAAAGAGACTCGTTTGAGCAGCATGTTTCAACAACCTCGAGAATGACTCTCAAAACCTACCTGGATCCCTCTACTGCGCTTGCACATTTGGGAACGTACAAGCAACTAGATGGTCTTCGTATCACGGACCTCATGGATTCTACCATCCGTGGTGGTCTCACGTACAATGATTTTCTTGTTCTTCCGGGGGAGATCGACTTCCCTGCTTCAGACGTATTCGCAGAGTGCAGAATCACCCGCAATGTCGTCCTCAAAACGCCGTTCATGAGCAGTCCGATGGACACCGTCACGGAAGTGGAGATGGCTATCGCTATGGCCGTGAGTACTCAGATAATATGATACAGAAGAAAATTATTTTAACTCTCTTCTCAGCTGCTGGGCGGGATTGGCGTTATCCACCACAACCAGCCTGCAGAAGCACAGGCCGCGATGGTGCGGGCTGTAAAGCGCCACGAGAATGGTTTCATCACGAGTCCCGTCGTGCTGTCCCCGGACCATCAGGTCGGCGACGTATTGAACATCAAGGCCAAGCTTGGCTTTAGTGGCATCCCCATTACCTGTAAGTCCTTTACGTTCATGTTTCTCCCTGAGGATGAGTATACCATTACCTTCGTTCTGCTGAGTTAACGCGATTGATCGCGTGATCTGCGGATGTTTCAATGAAGAAATCCTGAGACGTGTTTCATAGCTCCCCTTGTATCTCAATGCTGACACCCAAATTTTAGCCACAGGTTCCCTAGGAGGTATCCTTGTTGGTATCGTCACGAATCGTGATGTTCAATTCCAACCTCCGTCCACTCCATTGTCGCAAGTCATGACGACAGATCTGGTGACGGCCCCAGAAGGCGTCACATTGCCTCAAGCTAATGACATTCTTCGCGTTTCAAAAAAGGGCAAACTCCCCATTGTTGATTCAGAAGGTCGTCTCACTAGTCTCGTGGCCCGGTCGGATCTCCTGAAAAGCCGTACATACCCTCTCGCATCGAAAAACCCTGATACGAAGCAGCTATATGCGGCAGCTGCCATTGGTACGCGTCCCTCAGACCATGATCGTCTCGCTCTCCTAGCCGAATCTGGCCTGGACATTGTCATCATCGATTCCTCGCAGGGGAATTCGATCTTCCAAGTACAAATGATACAATGGATTAAGTCGGCCTATCCTAAGCTCGAGGTGATCGCAGGGAATGTCGTCACGCGAGAGCAGGCAGCAACGTTGATTGCAGCGGGTGCGGATGCTCTCCGAGTCGGTATGGGCTCTGGATCTATCTGCATCACGCAAGAAGTCATGGCCGTTGGCCGACCGCAAGCCACAGCGGTCTACGCTGTTGCGGAATTTGCCTCCAAGTTCGGCATTCCTGTGATAGCAGATGGGGGCATCGGCAACGTTGGACACATCGTAAAGGCATTGGCGCTGGGCGCAGGAGCCGTCATGATGGGGTCCCTATTGGCTGGGACGACCGAGGCGCCTGGCGAGTACTTCTATCATGAAGGGAAACGAGTGAAGGCCTATCGCGGTATGGGCAGCCTCGTGAGTGTCGTGATCCCATTGCTTTTTGATTCTTGTCGGTGACGGAATTTGTGTAGGAAGCAATGGAGCAAGACAAGCGCCTGCCTCCCTCGGCACACAAGAGCGAATCGCCAGTGTCACATAAGTACACTGCCCAGACACGACCAACCCAGGAAAATGCCGCGACCACGCGCTATTTTTCGGAGTCCTCGTCTGTCAAAGTGGCACAAGGCGTATCGGGCGACGTGCAAGACAAAGGGTCCGTCAAGGCCTTCCTACCGTATCTGTATGCGGGAGTGCAGCATTCGCTACAGGACATAGGTGTGCGAAGCGTCTCGGAACTGCAGGAAGGCGTCCAGTCTGGGCGAGTGAGATTCGAGTTTCGGACAGCGAGCGCCCAGATTGAGGGCGGCGTGCACGGGCTGAACTCGTCAGTGATTTAGTCGTGACCATAACGGCAGCTGATACTTATGTTGGTGTTTAGGTTTACCAAGCGTCTATATGCATGACAGAAGTTTTGAGGATGGTAGACAAATCCTATGAGCGACACACAGCAATTTTGCAGGTCTTCTAGTCAAATTTCCGCATGCAACCTAAACTTGCTAGGTTTGTGCAATAACAATGATGCCCATTCGCTGCCCATAGGAAAGTCCTCCTGCCACCAACATGGCCTACCTTCAACCTACTGTAGTATTCTCGTGGGACTTGGCTGAATCGAACCTATTCCGCAGTGACAGTCACAGAAAAATGCTGGAAGTAATGTTGCCAATGGCTCAAGCCAATCTCTTTTTTTGGAATGTGCTGCATCAAGTACTGTAACTTCAAATCAACAGGTTGTCTCACAGAATAAGCAGCTTTAGGCTCTCACTGAAGGAGTGAATGATCAAGACACCAAAATCTCTCCTCCCATTGCACATTGTCCAATGGCTCACTCAGATTAGCCAAAAAGCTGAGCCAGTGGCAACACTGGGCCACAGTTGTGACCTTGCTTCAGCAAGGTCTCCCACTGCTGAAATAGACATCAAAAGTTTTAATTTGTTTGTACTCTAGTGACAAGCAAACATAAGCATGGTTGCCACTGATGCTACCAGTCAAGGTAGCCCTACAACAAAAGTTGCCTTACTCCAAAAGTTTATCAAGCATTTGCTTGTCATGATTATGTGTAATAAGCTGACTATCCACCACACCATCAGACCATCACAGAGGTCACCACACTTTTTAACTGTAAACAGGTCTTGTAAGACTTGCCCCACAAATAGTAATACCTAATTATATCTTATTTATTTATAGGTTAGAGATTTTAGGTCCAACAAGTTGTTATTAGAAGGTATTGGCCTGACCACAAACTTATTAGCTTCTAATTACTCTTATTAGCTGGAGAGGTTTTTTCTGATGCTCGTCATCAGGCATGATGAAGATATGGAAGAAGGGGGAAACATGACAAACATTGCGGCGCACGCACAGCTGGGTTTGCTATGAGCGACAAGAAGCTGAGGTCATCGCCGTCGCCGTGCCACCTCAGAGCAGAGGAGTAAAAAGACGATGAGAGGGTGGTCACCCAGTAGCATGCTGCGAATGACGCCGCAGAGGGAGAAACGCGCAGGGCCGGGTGAGAACAGCCGAGCCACTCGCACCGTTTGGTGACTGTACTACAGACAAGGGGAAATCTCAATTGTCGTAGCCAGTGGTTTGCAGTGAACTCAGGTTCGATCACAACATTGAAAATTTCTTTGTTTAGGGCCCAGCTGTGATGCATGTGATGGCTGGCGCAACTTATTAGCGAATGAGAGTGCACATTACTGTCTGCTCAATATTGTCACACGCCTTGATCCACCATGACTCTCTCCTTCTTTGTGCCTAGGACAGCCCTCCCAAGCACGATCAAGGCCGCTCTCACTTCACGCCGGCGCACACCACTCCGCCTCCAGAGTGCGCGCATGAGCGCGAGCACGCACAGCAAGAACGACGCGTCCAGGCACAACCGTCGCAGCACGATCAGCGTAGGCGAGTACAGCCGGACAGTAGACCTGTCGATGCCATCCTCCTCGTCGTCGGGCACGACGAGGAAATGGAAAAAGAAGAAGAGCACAGCGGACGTCGCGCGGTGAACCACGCGCACCACGCGCGCGACTGGGTTCGCCACGAGCGACCAGAGGCCGAGGTCGTCCATGGTCCACGCGCGCCGCCGTCGCCAGTACCGCCCCGAGGCGGGGAAGGAGTAGGGAGAGGAGAGGGGTCCGGTCATCCTGTTGCGCGCTGCGGAGGAGGCGGCGGAAGACGGAGCGCGTGGGGGAACGCGCGAGGCCGCGGTGAACGACTCGAGCGACTCAAGCCGCTCGTGTACTGCTGCGAGGTGCGCCTGCACCTGCTCGACCGCGCGCTCGAGTGTGCCGTGGGACGCGGGGTGCAGTGGGAGTGAGTGGGGCTGTGGTAAAGATGGATATGGTTGGGCAGGATAACGGTGCGCTTCGTCGTCAGCACCGCGGAACTCGGAGAACTGTCCGGCATGCGAGATGCGCTTCGCAGGCGCAAATGCAGAGGGCGTCTCGTAGAGCGGAAGCGGCTGTTGTGCGGGGACCTGCGGCAGGATGGTTGAGGGCGCAGCGGGTTGTGGGGAAGTCGCTAACATGCTGGCCATGGGTGTGCGATAGCGATGCGAGGAGATGGAAGATTGGGGCTGAGGTTGCGGGCGCGAGGGGGGATGGCGGTTGGCGCTCGATGCACCGTGAGTGTCGTCCAATGCAGCCGCGTCGTCCTCAGAAGTTTCGTCTCCTTCGGATCCTTTGCTGGACGTTACGTTCATGTGTGGCTCTGGTTGCTGAATAGGTTTTTCGGATGGGTCCGGGCGTTCTGATGCTGTGGATCCTGAGGATGCAGAACCGCGTGAGGTGGAGAAATGATCTTGGAGATGTGGTTCGCAACGTCACTCTTTAGTAACACGGGCAAAAATTAGGGTGGCGTACGGCTCAAAACAAGATTGGCGGATTCCCTGTCGTAAGTGTCCAATTCATCCAGAAGATTTCGGGCAACCGTTTTCTCCGAGTATTTCCGCAGTACCTGGAATGATGGTCATCACTTTGAATGCAAGGGCAAAGACATGGTAAGCAAGAATGCACCTTTTTCAATGCCTCTACATACAGCCACTTCGCTTGGTATTGGTCTAGATCTTTACGTTTAGCCCATTCATCCCTGTGAGCGAGGATTGTCTGAATTCGAGATGAAAAAGCGCTCAAAGAACATACCATTTCGCTCGACCGAGCATGTCGAAGATGCCCGGCCGCGCAGTCGTAACATTCCCAACGGTTGCTGGTGTATAATACGTCGTCAACGCGAGAGTCATGTTTCGTTCAGACGCAAGGTAAATACCCTGTTTATACAGGCTTGAAAGATCCAAGATTCAGACAGCTGCGAGGATACGATTAGGCAGTCGGCGTACCTGTACATGTTCAGCTTTTCCTCATACTCTGTCTGAATTGGCCCGTTCTTTGGTAGCCCTTGGACAATTTCTACAGCCCGGTCGAATTGGGCGTTAACGAGTTCACGAGCGTCCATCACTGTCGTTGCCGCCTACTACCAGCGCCGCTGAGCAGGTGTTGAAGAAAGGGTTTGGTGGAGGTGAACGGCGGTTGACACCTCTTGTAGTCCTCGGGCGCGACGGTTGAGCAAGCGGGTCCCGCTTGCTTAGCGGGCATCAGCCGGAAAGCACGTGTGTCTAAGATTTCTATCACGCTAAGGGCTCAACTGGACGAACTTCACCCGCTAGCACTGGGATCAAACTTGAAAAAAGGCCCTCGTCGCCTGTACAGTCTCTCACTCGCAAAACAGGAACATGTTATTAGCTCTTTGAGCGCGGATTGCAGGGACGCACCATATAAGGGAATAAATTTCTATAAAGGGAAATAAATGATGGCCCTTTTGCCTTACGTTATGGCTTATGTCACCAACACCCCCTTCATCCTCACCGTCGTTCTTTCTTCAAGTCAGCTGAGCAGGTAAATTCAGTAGCCTGCGTTTGTCGTCGTCGCCCTGTCCCGGTCGACCTGTAACCCTTCGCGTGAGGTCGTCAAGTTTAGCGTAGTGATCACCTCGAGACTGTCTCTCACCAAGCGCGCCCTAAAGAGAAATTGGAAATCACTCGTGAACATGGCATCTTCTGCACTGGCTGCAAGTACGACAGAGACGACAGGTACGATATCAAATATGCGTGTGTTGGCTGTGCTCATCAATTGATGTCTGAAATGTCCTTTGCCACTGATAGTTGTCCCCCGTGTGTCGCTCTCCGTCAACGCGCCCCCTTCATCCTCACCCTTCCCGTCTCCTTCCTCTTCGTTTGTGCCTCCGCCAATACCTGGTCCGCACGAGTTTGCCGTACGCCCTCAACCACTTCTATCCTTGTCGCAGCATCCTCAAGCTCCACCGACGGCTGGCGATCAAGAGAGAGCGCAGGAAGCGAGCGAGTTTACCAGTGACAAGAACATCAGTCAGAAAATAGGTAACACCATGATCCCACCCCATACTGAAGTCGACGGTGGGCAAGATGCCCCGCATGATGCGCCGGATACCCCAGTACCTACGCCCACCGTCGCCCAAATGGATCTTCGTCGCATCGCAACCGTCGATCCCGATGATCCCCGCACGCCAACGGGGCGTTCTTCCACCCTCCCCACGGGCGGTGACGACGCGCCTAGCCCTTATCCGGCTGTGCCCCCTTCGAACCGATCCTCATCCTCCCTCACCTCGAGCCGGCCGCCACCGCCTTCTCCACGGCGCCAGTCAAAATCCAGTGCGCGCTCATCCACCTCGTCGCTTTCCTTGTCTCGCACCCCGTCCACCTCGCGGCATACCCAGGTCGCGTCGCGCCTATCGATGAGCATGACTCCCGCTGGGCTCGAGCCTGAATCTGATCTGG
The DNA here is from genome assembly GCA_951802425.1 of Clavaria fumosa. NCBI lineage: Eukaryota > Fungi > Basidiomycota > Agaricomycetes > Agaricales > Clavariaceae > Clavaria > Clavaria fumosa. Next base: position 3,106,519 of record OX637797.1, on the reverse strand, counting down.
TGCAGACGCCCGAGTCTGCGCCTGAACCCCAGCATGTGCCCCAGCTCATCAAAGTCAGAGATTTCGCGTTTCCTGATGAGGATGAACGCCACGAAGGCCTCGATGATGATGTGCCTAAAGCCAATCGGCCAAAACGGATCAACTGGTGGCATTACCGGATGCAAAGCCGTGACTCGATGTCATCGGAAGAGGGGGATGATAACAGCGAGGAGTTTGAGGATGAGGGTCTGTACGGATGGGGTTTCGGATCGGCTGGGAGATTCGGATGGGGTACGGGCATCGCCGGAGGGCAATCAAGTCTGATGGATTTCACGAGGAATTTAGACGAGGTGCAAGAGCATTTTGATGACGAAGACGAAGACCCACTCTCTGGCAGCGATCTCATCGGGGAAGCAGAGGAGGTTCCGGAGCCGCCGCTGCTGCCTGGCGTGTACCGCGCGTTGTACCCTTTCGCGCCAGAAGGGACGGCCGAGATGGCATTAGAGGAAGATCAACTTGTCGTCGTTCTCGGGCGTGGGGGAGGCGTCGGATGGGCTGTAGTCGTCCGCGAAGGCGCGGGCGAAGGTGAACAGACGCATGCATTGGTGCCTGAGAGCTACCTAGAGCTCGTCAGTCTTACTCACGAGACTGAGTGAGAACTGAGTTGTTTTCCCTGACGCCGTCGGGTATATATTTCCTCACAAACGTGCGATGTAATGATACTATCTAAAACACCAATCCCACGCGATTGCCGAATATTCCCCATCTGTCTGTCTGTCTATCTATCTTCATGACTCCTTCAGTTTCCTGCGGATTCGTGATTGACAACACTGAAGTACGCTGGCAGCACAAAAGCAAGCTTCTTGCCATCCTCCTCGCGCAGGGGGTGGACGTGCGGGAGGATGTTAGACCGCATGATACCTTTCTCTTCGTCTAGAAGGCCCTGCTCGACAGCGGTGTGTAGCTCGTGGATAATGGTGGCAACAACGAGACGCGAAGTCGCGGCGTTTGTGGACAGCGTCTTCATCACGTCGTCCACCGTGACGGATGCAGAGTGCGGGCGCCACGAGTCGTAGTCGGTCGCGGTTGCGATTAGAGCGTAACTGCCGGCCAAAAAACAGTTTTTTAGCCAGGCAACCTAACATGTTGGAGAGACGCCATCGTGTCGGACCTGATCTCTGCCTCCCTCGCTAATTTGGCCTCCGGAAGCACGCTCATGTTGATGATATCCCCTCCCCACGCCCTATACATAATGCTTTCGGCGCGGGTGGAGAACTGCGGGCCCTCCATGCACACGATGCAGCTGCCCGTTTGGAGCTTGACGTCAGTGCCTGTCTGCGCGAGGGCGCGGCGGATGGGGTCCTCGAGCCACGCACAGAGGCGTGTGCTGAACGGGTCGCCGAACGGCGCGTGCGCAACGACGTGTGTGCCCTCAAAGAAGGACGCGGGTCGCACACCCTTCGTTCGGTCGATGATCTGCGCGGGCAGCACGAATGTACCCGGTTCGATATCCTCGCGGAGCGAGCCGACCGCGGAGAAGGCGAGCAGTGCGCGCACGCCGAGTGACTTGAGCGCGGCGACATTCGCACGCGATGGCACGTCCGAGGGGGAGAGGTGGTGTGAGGGGCCATGTCGCGTTATGAAGGCAACAAGTGGGCCTGAGGACACCGATGCGATCGTGATGGATGAGGACGGCGGGCCCCACGGCTGAGTTCATCGGTCAATCAGGTTTTGATTAGCATCAATACATAGCAGGGAAGAGCATACAGTGTCAACTTTGATTTTCTTCCTGAGTGGCAATATATTAGCCGCCCCTCCGGACTAGTGCAAGACGCGGCGTACACGACAGTAAGATTATCAAGATGGTACAGCCCACTGCCACCGATAACACCGACGAGCACTGAGAATATGGCACTCAGTTCTTCTGCCACTCAGAGGCGAGTCGTCTGTGCTCACCTTTTCCTGCAAACTCTGAAGTCATGTTGTGGTACGAGGAGCAGACGAGCCGAATCCAAGACCGTGCGATAGACAGCAGATCACGTGGCGGGTACAATTTCTGAATGATTTGATCCGAGGAGCCGTTTGGGGTGGCATTCGGACTTGCTGTTCCACAATCTGCCACTCCCTCAGTCGCAAATCGACACATCCAAGCATTTGAATGTGACAGCCTGGCAAAAGTGCTCAACAAAATGGACGTACATCGACAATCCTGATTTTGCCGCGTGACAATCTGCGCCCGAACGCACTCTATTAAGTTATTTCCCCTTCTCCTTACAACGCAATTCGCCACAACGGACCTTCTCGGCGAAACACCTCACATCATACTACTGCCTTGCGCCTCGTACTCGTGGCTCTCCGCGCCTGCCGCGCACACCCTCGAGTGCGCCATCTGCCCTGCATGTGCCACTGCACTGAAAGCGCACGACCCAGCTTCTTTGTTTGCATGCAATATATCCTGACCCTTTCCCCATTCCCATGTCAGTGAGCACACGAAAGGAGGTGGATGCACCCAAACACCAATACATCCAGGAGGACTTGCGGGAAGAAGCATATACTCGCCGAGATGCATCAGCCATCCCTACGCCCAGGCCCTCGCTTGTATCCTTATGCGGCCTCACGCGCAAGCTCCGAGTCAGATGGTATGCGATATGCGTGTGACGGCGCCAGAATACCGCCTTCCGTGCTGGCCGACCATACGAAACTCGTCCATAAGGAGGGCAAAGCATCAGTTGAAAGCACAAGTGTTTTCTTCGTTTCCGTCTCTCCTTCCGTCTTCTGCCCCCGCAGACGCTCCTTCCCGTTGTTAAACACCACTACAGCCTGCGTCTGTCAGAGATGCAACTTAGAATCAGGTGAGGTGCTACCGTTAAATGCATTATAATAAATGTGATGCGGAGAACGACGGGCGCATGATAGGCGATAACGTCGACAGCTCCGCACATGGGGATGCGCCAGGCACCGCGAGTAGGCGACAGCTTGGTGTACATTGAGAACGAACGTTGTCGTAAAGGAAGAGACAGTCAGTCGGAGACGACATTGAGGACGAGGCACAGAACAGCGCTGCGTCTTGTCCGCAGTCACTAGTCACTAGTCACTGGCACACAGGTCGTGAATAGCTCAACTTCGAAAAGGTCATTTCATAACACACCGGGGATTGCAACTAAGAGCAAATGTATGGATACAGTAGAGCAAAAGGTTGTCTTGCCTGTGACTTGTGACTTGGCCCGAGTTCCGTCACACATCAACGTGATGCGATAGGCCTCGTCACCTTTCAGTTCTAGTCCACTCATCACTCATTGCACAGTCAAAAAAGGATTGACCCTTGCTAACCAGTCACCAGTAAACAGCACCAGGTGAGAATGCAAAGTCATGTGGTCTCACTTTCGGCACTACTTCTTGCTGACATTGAAGATGAGACTAGTGCGCTCAATGGTGCGACGAACCTTTCAACATGCAACTATATGTGCGTCTAGAAAGCTCATTAACAATTGTCTGCTCAACAATAGTAGATGCTGGTGGATCTGTTGGCTCTCATAATATCATCCAAGGTGAGCTTGAGTCCGTGAGGCTCAACAGCCTTTGGTTTACTGATCAATGTAGCTCCGACTCATAATCTCGCCAACATCCATCAAGGTGAGCTTGAGTCAGTGAGGCTCAACAACTTTCGGTTAACTCATCAACGTAGCCCCATCCAATCTCCGTCCCCCTATATGGAACCAATTCCAACTCACATTCCGAACACCTAGCCCAATTTTCACCGGTCAGAAATCCTACCTGGAGAGGCTCAAAAACCATTTTAGCCTGCGTGAGGGCCAATTGATCCATAGAAAGCTCCTTCACCTCTATGGAATGGGAGGCATTGGCAAGACACAGATCTGCTTGAAGTTCATTGAGGAGAATCCAAAGCTGTGGGTCAACCGGCATTGTGATTGATTACTTGATCACTCACACCCTTAACAGGTTCTGGAGAGTCTTCTGGATTGACGCAACAAGCCCTGAGACAATTGAACAATCTATCAAAGATATTGCTCATGATCCTGCTGCACAAGCATCCGGAGTTGAGAGCTCTGTGCGCTCGATTCTCTCGTGGATAACTTGGATGAGCCAAGAGTGGTTGCTTGTTTATGATAATGCAAGTGACCCCGATACTGTGAAGAAATATATGCCTGGAGGCAACCGAGGCAATGTACTCATCACCAGCCGCAATCCATTCATGGGTGGGCTGGTGAATCATCAAGACTCAGCCGAAGTTGACCAAATGGAGGAGGAGTATGCAGTCTCTCTCCTTCTGAAAGGTGCTAATTGCGATGAGACTGCTGAAGAATTAAGGCAGACAGCACGTTCTATTGTGGCTACCTTGTGCTACTTGCCTCTAGCTATAGACCAAGCTGGTGCAACTATTGCAAGAGGTCTATGTGATCTTGAAGATTTTCTGGAGCTGTATCAGAGCCACCATCAAGAGCTGCTAAGTGATCCTTCATTCAAGGGGGCATCCAATTATGGGCAATCAGTTTATGGCACATGGGAATTGTCATTTTTGGAGATAAAAAGGACACAAAGACAGGGGGAGAGAGAGAAAGCCCAAGTAGCTTCAACTGCAATTCTTCTTTTGCAGATATTTGTCTCCCTCCATTATGAGGATATCCCACAAGACCTGTTCAGAAATGCTGCCAAAGAGATGGCTTTGAGTGGAGCACAAGAGAGTGTTGTAAGGAGTAGCTGGGAGCAGCTACTCAGAGACTCAGTGCATTGGTCCAGCATATTGCAGGTTGACCATGCAGGAGACTGGGATGGTCTCATTTTTAAGAAGGCAGTTGAGATGTTGATGTCATTTTCACTGGTGAAAAGTAGTACATCAGGAAATCTATATTCCATGCATCCACTTGTACATCTCTGGCTTCAAGACAGACACTCTGAGGCAGAGAGACAGTCAAAGTATAAATCTGTGGAGATTCTGTTATGCCACTCAATCACATATGGAAATGATAGCTCAGACTATGCCTTTCGTCAATCACTACTACCACACATCAACAACATCCAAAGGCATAAACCAAGAGTGGCATACTCCACTGAGGATGCTGACAGATGTGAGAAACTGAGATTAGTGTATTATGAGTGTGGGTATTTGAAGGATGCAGAAGAACTTTCATTGTGTGCAGTGGAAAGAAGGAGGGAGCTTGGCCCAGATCATCCATCCACTTTGGCAAGTGTCAACAACCTGGCCTTAACATTTTCAGCTCAAGGGAAGCACAACAAGGCAGAAGAGCTGCAGGTTCATGTCATGGAGGTCAGGAAGAGAGTACTTGGCCCAGAACATCCAGACACTCTGACATGCATTAACAATCTGGCCTTCACATATTCAGCTCAGGGGAAATACAATGAAGCAGAGGAGCTACAGGTTCATGTCATAGAAGTAGGGAAAAGAGTGCTTGGCCCAGAACATCCAGACACTCTGACATGCATCAACAATCTGGCCTTAACATATTCAGCTCAAGGGAAATACAATGAAGCAGAGGAGCTACATGTTCGTGTCATAGAAGTAGGAAGAAAAGTGCTTGGCTCAGAACATCCAGACACTCTAAGAAGCATTGACAATCTGGCCTCAATATATTCAGCTCAGGAGAAGCACAACAAAGCAGAGGAACTGCAGGTTTATGTCATGGAAGCCAGGAAGAGAGTGCTTGGCCCAGAACACCCATCCACTCTGATATGCATCTACAATCTGGCCTTCACATATTCAGCTCAGGGGAAGTGCAATGAAGCCGAGGAGCTGCAGGTTGATGTCATGGAAGCAGGGAAAAGAGTGCTTGGCCTAGAACATCCATCCATTCTGAGAAGCATGAATGATCTGGCCTTAACATATTCAGCTCAGGGGAAGTGCAATGAAGCAGAGGAGCTGCAGGTTTGTGTCATGGAAGTTAGGAAGAGAGTGCTGGGCCCAGAACATCCATCCACTCTGGCATGTATGAACAATCTGGCCTCAACATATTCAGCTCAGGGGAAGCACAATGAAGCAGAGGAGCTGCAGGTTTATGTCATGGAAACCAGCAAAAGATTGTTTGGCCCAAAATTTCCATCCACTCTGACAAGCATCTACAATCTGGCCTTAACATATTCAGCTCAGGGAAGGCACAATGAAGCAGAGGAACTGCAGGTTTATGTCATGGAAGCCAGGAAGAGAGTGCTTGGCCCAGAACATCCAGACACTCTAAGAAGCATTAACAATTTGGCCTTAACATATTCAGCTCAGGGGAACTACAATGATGCAGAAGAGCTGCAGGTTCATGTCATGGAGGTTGGGAAGAGAGTGCTTGGCCTAGAACATCCAGACACTCTAAGAAGCATTGACAATCTGGCCTCAACATATTCAGCTCAGGGGAAGCACAATGAAGCAGAGGAGCTACATGTTCATGTCATGGAAATCAAGAAGAGAGTGCTTGGCTCAAAACATCCAGACACTCTGCCAAGTATTATCAATTTGGCAGACCCTCAGCAGATACAATTGTCGAAGACTGATGTCACATTTGATGATTTTGTGCTGCCACTTACAAATGCACCAAAGATTGGCCAGGTAAGTCCACCTCATACCCTATGGTTCATTATGGAGTTCCTGAAATAGTCATATTTAGCAGTTGCTGCAACTTGTACTGAGGGAATACCAATCCAGCTTTAATATGGCTAAATCATCTGGAGGCATGTTGGAAAATCATTTGGGAATCTGGCACAAGATTCGGAATTGGGTTGAAGTGCTCAGTGAATGTAGTAGTGTCAGGAATCTGGTCCGCAGTTCGCAATCTCAGACTGAACTACTTCAGGTTTGTCTTGTTCAAGATTTTATGCGAAGTGAAATAACATCAGATAAAGATCCTGTCAGAATTGGGAATTCACAATAACCCTGAAGTCTTGCAGGCAATTCAGCAAGATGAAGCTCACACTTCTGCGGTCATGCGAGAAGTATTGGACTCACCAGAGAGCAAACAGGAAGTTCTTGAACTGGATGACGAGAATATGGAGCAATTCATGATCTTGTTACAATTTGTGAGTGCCTGCATGATTTTGCATATCGTCTGCACGCCTGACAAGTGTTTAGTTACTGGAACGAAGCGCAAACGGGTTGGGAGACCGTGAAGGTCTTGCACAACGGTTGCTGCTCAAACTCGCCAAGGCCTCTGGCAAACTGCCGTCATCCTTGTTCATATGTAATGTTGAAGATGTCGCTGCCCAGAGTGCAACCAGAGGAGGATTTGCCGAAATATACAGGGCACGATATCAAGGAAAGGGAGTGGCTTTGAAGAAGCCTCACATATACCATTTTGTCGATCGTCAAAAATTTCATAAGGCACAGTCACATATCACACTCTGCTGTTTGATAGCCTGATCCTTTATTCAGATGCTTTGCCAAGAGGTAGTCGTGTGGCAAGGACTTAACCACCCCAATATCTTGCCATTTCTTGGCTTGGATGCGGACACCTTCCCCGGATTCTTCTGCCTTGTGTCACCTTGGATGCAAAATGGGACATTAAACGACCATATACGCAAGCACCCACCCCCCAATCCAGCATAACATGAACCGATGGGTATGTAAAAGACATTTGAGTTCTTTTTTAGGCAAATGAATATTTTGTCTATAGGTGTCTGAGATCGTTCAAGGAGTGCAATATCTTCACGGCAGGCGCATTGTTCACGGCGACTTACGTGGGGTCGGTCAAATTTGCCTCGTTTTTTGTATCCATTCCTGACATTCAGAATAGGCGAACATATTCGTCGATGACAAATGGAATGTTCGCATCGCTGATTTCGGGCTATCTCATTTCGCTGATGCCACATTGACTACATTGGGTCTCAGCGGCAAGGGCAGTGTGAGATGGATGGCACCAGAGCGGCTATTCCCGAAGAAGTTTGGGTGCAGCAACTCAATACCGACATATGCTAGCGATGTATATGCCTTCGCATGTACATGTATTGAGGTAGGTCCCTGTGCCTTTACAATGACCAAGCTTCAATTTGCCGACAGATATTTTCACTGGCCCCCCCATTCTCGGATATTGACCATGATCCCGCTTTATTCCTGGAACTGGTGGACGGTCATCGCCCCGCTCGGCCAATCCCTGAGGGCGGGCGAATCATGTCAGATCAGTTGTGGCAGCTCGTCCAAAATTGCTGGTCTCAGCAGCCGTCCGACCGCCCCAATATGCAAGAGGTAGCCGAAAGAACGAACCAGGTAAGTACCCTACAATATTCTCATGACGCATCAGTCTCACCGCAGTGTTTGGGACCAGATATGATTTGCGTGGTATCCATTTTCCTCAAATGTCATATTTCGTGTTCTTCCCCGCTGCATAACGCTTCATGCCACTGAGGCAGGACGTTCAGAGGGACTCGTCTTGTAACTAATACCTGAAATTTTTGTTGTAAACCTCATCCTAAAAATAAATTTCGGTTTGGTTATGTACAGTACATGGACAGTCTGATCAATGCGGTTTCATTTTATAGCCAGTTGTACACAGGCAGCAATATGCCTTTTGCTTCCCAACCCATCAAGTCAAGCCATGTCAACGACGCACCTGATACAATCCCCAGTATTCAAACAATTAGAAAAGCATTATGGCAAGAGTGCAGGGGTAGCTCACATGCATGTCATTAAAACCCTCGGCTAGATCATCGAGTTTGTGGTGGTGCGTAACGTACTCGTCGACTCGAAGATCGCCAGCGAGATAATCTGGAGAAACCAAGCGTTCCAAGTAACGGTATTGAATTCGATGTCCTAACCTTTGAGTCTGACAAGTCCTGGAATGTCAGTCTTGCCTTTCACTCCGCCAAGTCCCGTCACCTGTGAGCGCCGATTTAGATAAGTATAAAGTGCTTGTGGGGCTGAAGACTCACAAGCTGAAATTTGTAGGGTAGGTGTTAAGATAAGCGAATACGACGCGCCACAGTCCATTGTTTCCAGATCTCCCTCCTGAAACTGCGACTCCGATAATAGTAGAAACTCCCCAACCCTTGTGGCAAGCCTCCGGAGCGGCTCTCATTACAGTCACCTACTGATTTCGAACAAGGCATCATCAAAGAAAGTGGGGCAAATACAGGGACAACACCGACGTACGTTGCCCGTGCAATCAAACGTGAGTGGCGGGCGGGCGGCGGCGGCGGCGCGGCCCCGCCCGCCCGTGAAGTCGCACCCGCCATTGGTCATTTCGATGATCACGTCCTGGATTTTTTGTCCATCCTTGAGCTTGCTGGGGTCCACAAAATCTGTCGCGCCAAAGCGATACGCCCAAGGCTGCTTGCGCGGATTGACGTCGATCGCAATAATCCGCAGCGCACCAATTTTTTGGGCAGTGGAGATGACGCCTAACCCGATAGCACCGACGCCAAAGACGGCAACCGTTGAATCTTCTGACCTCGCCGCCGGCGTGTCAATAGCCGCCGGACAATGGGAAAAGAAAAGACGCAACTTATACCGGCTTGCTTGGCAAGGCAGTGGTGATACCACATCCGAGGAGGCAGACTTTCTCGAGGGGAGCGGCTTTGTCAACGGCGACGATCAAGACGTCCGCTACGACTGTATACTGCGAGAAGGTGGATGTGCCCATCTACCAAGCCGCATCGCATTATATCCATTTCGTGATCACGATGTCAAGAGGCTTACAAAATGGTAGACAGTTTGACCCTTGCACTTGAATCTCGTTGTGCCGTCGGGCATGACGCCTTTGCCTTGTGTAGCGCGAACTTTGCCGCATAGGTTGGTTTTACCACTCTTGCCGACACTCTGCTGTGTAAAGGGGGATGACATGGTTTGAGGACGCATCTATGACTCACCCGATCACTTCAGGCTGGAAACTGAAGCCTCACAATGGCGACATTGATGACACCCTCGCCTACGGATCCCCGCACGCCAACGGGGCGTTCTTCCACCCTCCCCACGGGCGGTGACGACGCGCCTAGCCCTCATACGGCTGTGCCCCCTTCGAACCGCTCCTCATCCTCCCTCACCTCGAGCCGGCCGCCACCGCCTTCTCCACGGCGCCAGTCAAAATCCAGTGCGCGCTCATCCACCTCGTCGCTTTCCTTGTCGCGCACCCCGTCCACCTCGCGGCATACCCAGGTCGCGTCGCGCCTATCGATGAGCATGACTCCCGCCGGGCTCGAGCCTGAACCTGATTTGGCGCAGACGCACGAGTCTGCGCCTGAACCCCAGCATGTGCCCCAGCTCATCAAAGTCAGAGATTTCGCGTTTCCTGACGAGGATGAACGCCACGAGGGCCTTGATGATGATGTGCCTAAAGCCAATCGGCCAAAACGGATCAACTGGTGGCATTACCGGATGCAAAGCCGTGACTCGATGTCATCGGAAGAGGGGGATGATAACAGCGAGGAGTTTGAGGATGAGGGTCTGTACGGATGGGGTTTCGGATCGGCTGGGAGATTCGGATGGGGTACGGGCATCGCCGGAGGGCAATCAAGTCTGATGGATTTCACGAGGAATTTAGACGAGGTGCAAGAGCATTTTGATGACGAAGACGAAGACCCACTCTCTGGCAGCGATCTCATCGGGGAAGCAGAGGAGGTTCCGGAGCCGCCGCTGCTGCCTGGCGTATACCGCGCGTTGTACCCTTTCGCGCCAGAAGGGACGGCCGAGATGGCATTAGAGGAAGATCAACTTGTCGTCGTTCTCGGGCGTGGGGGAGGAGTCGGATGGGCTGTAGTCATCCGCGAAGGCGCGGGCGAGGGTGAACAGACGCATGCATTGGTACCTGAGGATGGGGTCCTCGAGCCACGCACAGAGGCGTGTGCTGAACGGTCGCCGAACGGCGCGTGCGCAACGACGTGTGTGCCCTCAAAGAAGGACGCGGGTCGCACACCCTTCGTTCGGTCGATGATCTGCGTGGGCAGCACGAATGTGCCCGGTTCGATATCCTCGCGGAGCGAGCCGACCGCGGAGAAGGCGAGCAGCGCGCGCACGCCGAGTGACTTGAGCGCGGCGACATTCGCGCGTGATGGCACGTCCGAGGGAGAGAGGTGGTGTGAGGGGCCATGTCGCGTTATGAAGGCAACAAGTGGGCCTGAGGACACTGATGCAATCGTGATGGATGAGGACGGCGGGCCCCACGGCTGAGTTCATCGGTCAATCAGGTGTTAATTAGCATCGATACATAGCAGGGAAGAGCATACAGTGTCAACTTTGATTTTCTTCCTGAGTGGCAATATATTAGCCGCCCCTCCGGACTAGTGCAAGACGCGGCGTACACGACAGTAAGATTATCAAGATGGTACAGCCCACTGCCACCGATAACACCGACGAGCACTGAGAATATGGCACTCAGTTCTTCTGCCACTCAGAGGCGAGTCGTCTGTGCTCACCTTTTCCTGCAAACTCTGAAGTCATGTTGTGGTACGAGGAGCAGACGAGCCGAATCCAAGACCGTGCGATATAAAGCAGATCACGTGGCGGGTACAATTTCTGAATGATTTGAGGAGCCGTTTGTGGTGGCATTCGGACTTGCTGTTCCACAATCTGCCACTTCCTCAGTCGCAAATCTACACATCCAAGCATTTGAATGTGACAGCCTGGCAAAAGTGCTCAGCAAGATGGACATACATCGACAATCCTGATATTGCCGCGTGACAATCTGCGCCCGAACGCACTCTAATAAGCTACTTCTCCTTCTCCTTGCACAACACAATTCTCCACAACGGCGAAACACCTCACATCATATTACTGCCTTGTGCCTTGCACCCGTGGCTCTCCGCGCCTGCCGCGCACACTCCCGAGGGCGCCGTCTGCCCTGCATGTGCCACTGCGCTGAAAGCGCATGCCCCAGCTTCTTTGTTTGCATGCAATATATCCCGACCCTTTCCCCATTCCTATGTCAGCGAGCACACGAAAGGAGGATGCACCCAAACACCAATACATCCAGGAGGGCTTGCAGGAAGAAACATATACTCGCCGAGATGCATCAGCCATCCTTACGTCCAGGCCCTCGCTTGTATCCTTATGCGGCCTCACGCGCAAGCTCCGAGTCAGATGGTATGCGATATGCGTGTGACTTCGCCAGAATACCGCCTTCCGTGCTGGCCATCCATACGGAACTCGTCCATAAGGAGGGCAAAGCATCAGCTGAAAGCACAACTGTTTTCTTCGTTTCCGTCTCTCCTTCCGTCTTCTGCCTCTGCAGACACTCCTTCCCGTTGTTAAACACCACCACAGTCTGCGTCTGTCAGAGATGCAACTTAGAATCAGGTGAGGTGCTACCGTTAAATGCATTAAATGTGATGCGGAGAACGACGAGCGCATGATAGGCGATAACGTCGACAGCTCCGCACATGGAGATGCACCAGGCACCGCGAGTGGGCGACAGCTTGGTGTACATTGAGGATGAACGTTGTCGTGAAGGAAGAGACAGTCAGTCGGAGACGACATTGAGGACGAGGCACAGAACAACACTGCCTCTTGTCCGCGGTCACTAGTCACTGGCACACAGGTTGTAAATAGCCCAACGTAGGAAAGGTCATTTCATAACACACCGGGTAAGAGCAAATGTAAGGTCGTCTTGCATGTGACTTGCGACTTGTCTCCCGAGTTCCGTCACACATCAATATGATGCGATACTGTAGGCCTCGTCACCTTTCAGTTCCAGTCTACTCATCACTTATTGCACAGTCAAAAAAGGATTGACCGTTAACCAGTCACCAGTAAACAGCGCCAGGTGAGAATGCAAAGTCGTGTGGTCTCACTTTCGGCACTGCTTCTTGCTGACATTAAAGATGAGACCAACGCCCTCAATGACGCCCTCAACGACGCCCCCCCCCGTGAATACGGGACGAAGGTATGATGGTGCAATGATAAGTGCGTCTAAAAAGCTCGTTTACAACTATCTGCTCAACAATAGTAGATACTGGTGGAGATGTCAGCTCTCGTAACGTCAATGTATCGAAAGTCATCCATAATTGTGAGCTTGAATCCAGACACTCTGCCAAGTATTATCAATTTGGCAGATTTTCACCTCCCCCCCGTGAATACGGAACAAATGTTTGATGGTGCAACGATAAGTGCGTCTAGAAAGCTCGTTAACAACTATCTGCTCAACAATAGTAGATACTGGTGAAGATGTCGGCTCTGGTCTAATCAATGTATCGAATGTCTTCAACGCCAGGTGAGAATGCAAAGTCGTGTGGTCTCACTTTCGGCACTGCTTCTTGCTGACATTAAAGATGAGACCAACGCCCTCAATGACGCCCTCAACGACGCCCCCCCCCGTGAATACGGAACAAATGTTTGATGGTGCAATGATAAGTGCGTCTAGAAAGCTCGTTAACAACTATCTGCTCAACAATAGTAGATACTGGTGGAGATGTCAGCTCTCGTAACGTCAATATATCGAAAGTCGTCCATAATTGTGAGCTTGAATCCAGACACTCTGCCAAGTATTATCAATTTGGCAGATTTTCACCTCCCCCCCGTGAATACGGAACAAATGTTTGATGGTGCAACGATAAGTGCGTCTAGAAAGCTCGTTAACAACTATCTGCTCAACAATAGTAGATACTGGTGAAGATGTCGGCTCTGGTCTAATCAATGTATCGAATGTCTTCAACGCCAGGTGAGAATGCAAAGTCGTGTGGTCTCACTTTCGGCACTGCTTCTTGCTGACATTGAAGATGAGACCAACGCCCTCAATGACGCCCTCAACGACGCCCCCCCCCATGAATACAGAACAAATGTTTGATGGTGCAATGATAAGTGCGTCTAGAAAGCTCGTTAACAACTATCTGCTCAACAATAGTAGATACTGGTGAAGATGTCGGCTCTGGTCTAATCAATGTATCGAATGTCTTCAACGCCAGGTGAGAACGCAAAGTCGTGTGGTCTCACTTTCGGCACTGCTTCTTGCTGACATTAAAGATGAGACCAACGCCCTCAATGACGCCCTCAACGATGCCCCCCCCCGTGAATACGGGACGAAGGTATGATGGTGCAATGATAAGTGCGTCTAGAAAGCTCGTTTACAACTATCTGCTCAACAATAGTAGATACTGGTGGAGATGTCGGCTCTCGTAACGTCAATGTATCGAATATCATCCATCATTGTGAGCTTGAATCCAGACACTCTGCCAAGTATTATCAATTTGGCAGATCCTCAATGGATACAATTGTCTAAGAATGATGTCATATCTGATGACTTTGTACTGCCACTTACAAATGCACCGAAGATTGGCCAGGTAAGTCCACCTCATACCCTATGGTTCATTATGGAGTTCCTGAAATAGTCATATTTAGCATTTGCTGCAACTCGTGCTAAGGGAATCCAGCTTCAATATGGCCGAATCATCTGGAGGCACGTTGGAAAATCATTCGGGAATCCGGCACAAGATTCGGAAATGGGTTGAAATGCTCAGTGAAGGTAGTAGTGTCGGGAATCTGGTTCGCAGTTCGCAATATCAGACTGAACTACTTCAGGTTTGTCTTGTTCAAGATTTTAGGTAAAGTGAAATAACATCAGATAAAGATCCTGTCAGAATTGGGAATTCACAATAACCCCGAAGTCATGCAGGCAATTCAGCAAGATGAAGCTCACACTTCTGTGGTCATGCGAGAAGTATTGGACTCACCAGAGAGCAAACAGGAAGTGCTTGAACTGGATGACGAGAATATGGAGCAATTCATGAACTTGTTACAATTTGTGAGCGCCTGCATGATTTTGCATATTGTCTGCACGCCTGACAAGTGTTCAGTTACTGGAACGAAGCGCAAATGGGTTGGGAGACCGTGAAGATCTTGCACGACGGTTGCTGCTCAAACTCGCCAAGGCCTCTGGCAAACTGCCATCATCCTTGTTCATAAGTAATGTTGAAGATGTCGCTGTCCAGAACGCAGCCAGAGGAGGGTTTGCTGAAATATACAGGGCACGATATCAAGGAATGGGAGTGGCTTTGAAGAAGCCTCACTTTTACCATACTGTCGATCGTCAAAAATATCATAAGGCACAGTCACATATTACACTCTGCTGTTTGATAGCCTGACCCTTTATTCAGATGCTTTGCCGGGAGGTAGTCGTGTGGCGAGGACTTAACAACCCCAATATCTTGCCATTTCTTGGCTTGGATGCACACACCTTCCCCGGATTCTTCTGCCTCGTGTCACCTTGGATGCAAAATGGGACATTAAACGACCATATACGCAAGCACCCCCCAGTCCAGCGTAACATGAACCGATGGGTATGTGAAAGACATTTGAGTTCTTTTGTAGGCAAATGAATATTTCGTCTATAGGTGTCTGAGATCGTTCAAGGAGTGCAATATCTTCACGGCAGGGGCATTGTTCACGGCGACTTACGTGGGGTTGGTCAAATTTACCTCGTTTTTTGTATCCATTCCTCACTTTCAGAATAGGCGAACATATTCATCGATGACCAATGGAATGTTCGCATCGCTGATTTCGGGCTATCTCATTTCGCTGATGCCACATTGACTACACTGGGTCTCAGCGGCAAAGGCACTATCAGATGGATGGCACCAGAGCTGCTATTCCCAGAGGAATTTGGGCGCAGCAACTCAATACCGACATATGCTAGCGATGTATATGCCTTCGCATGTACATGTATTGAGGTAGGTCCCTGTGCCTTTACAATGACCAAGCTTCAATTTTCCGACAGATATTTTCACTGGCCCATCCATTCTCGGATATTGACTATGAGACCGCTTTATTCCTGAAACTGGTGAAGGGTCATCGCCCTGCTCGGCCAATCCCTGAGGGCGGGCGAATCATGTCAGATCAGTTGTGGCAGCTCGTCCAACGTTGCTGGTCTCAGCAGCCATCCGACCGCCCCAGTATGCAAGAGGTAGCCGAAAGAACGAACCAGGTAAGTACCCTACAATATTCTCATGACGCATCAGTCTCACCGCAGTGTTTGGGACCAGATATGATTTGCCTGGTATCCATTTTCCTCAAATGTCATATTTCGTGTTCTTCCCCGCTGCATAACACTTCATGCCACTGAGGCAAGACGTTAGCGAACGATATGCTGTGTGCTACTCTGGGCCACAATGTTCACTTGAATGGATCGGCTCCTGATATCGTGTTTCTGTTATAGTCTTTCAGAGGGACTCGTCTTGTAACTGATACCTGAAATTTTTGTTGTAAACCACATGCTAAAAATAAAATTTGGTTTGGTCATGTACGGTACATGCACAGTCTGATCAACGCGGATTTGTTTTATAGCCAATCGTACACAGGCTGAAATACGCCTCTTGCTTCCCAACTCATCGAGTCAAGCCATGTCGACGACGCACCTGATACAATCCCCAGTCTTCAAACAATTAAAAAAGCATTATGGCAAGAGTGCAGGGGTAGCTCACATGCATGTCATTAAAACCCTCGGCTAGATCATCGAGATTGCGGTGGTGCGTAACGTACTCGTCGACTCGAAGATCGCCAGCGAGATAATCTGGGGAAACCAAGCGTTTCAACACAAGCCAAGTAACGGTATTGAATTCGATGTCCTAACCTTTGACAAGTCCTGGAATCTCAGTCCTGCCTTTCACTCCGCCAAAAGCTGAGCCTCGCCACGTGCGTCCCGTCACCTGTGAGCGACGATTTAGATAAATATAAAATGCTTGTGGGGCTGAAGACTCACAAGCTGAAATCTGTAGGGTAGTCGTTAAGATAAGCGAATACGACGCGCCACACTCCATTGTTTTCAGACAACTCACGGTCGAGTGGAGATCTCCTCTCCTGAAGCTGCGACTCCGATAATAGTAGAAACCCCCCAACCCTTGTGGCAAGCCTCCAGAGCGGCTCTCATCACAGTCACCTACCGATTTCGAACAAAGCATCACCAAAGAAAGTAGGGTAAATACAGAGACAACACCGACGTACGTTGCCCGTGCAATCAAACGTGAAGTCGCACCCGCCATCGGTCATTTCGATGATCACGTCCTGAATTTTTTGTCCATCCTTGAGCTTGCTGGAGTCCACAAAATCTGTCGCGCCAAAGCGATGCGCCCAAGGCTGCTTGCGCGGATTGACGTCGATCGCAATAATCCGCAGTGCACCAATTTTTTGGGCAGTGGAGATGACGCCTAACCCGATAGCACCGACGCCGAAGACGGCAACCGTTGAATCTTCTGACCTCGCCGCCGGCGTGTCAATAGCCGCCGGACAATGGGAAAAGAAAAGACGCAACTTATACCGGCTTGCTTGGCAACTGCACCCCAGGCAGTGGTGATACCACATCCGAGGAGGCAGACTTTCTCGAGGGGAGCGGCTTTGTCAACGGCGACGATCGAGACGTCCGCTACGACTGTGTACTGCGAGAAGGTGGATGTGCCCATCTACCTCGACCACCCAAGCCGCATCGCATTATATCCATTTCGTGATTACGATGTCAAGAGGCTTACAAAATGGTAAACAGTCTGACCCTTGCACTTGAATCTCGTTGTGCCGTCGGGCATGACGCCTTTGCCTTGTGTAGCGCGAACTTTGCCGCATAGGTTGGTTTTACCACTCTTGCAGAACTTACATTCACGACACTCTGCTGTGTAAAGGGGGATGACATGGTCACCCTTTATTGAGGACGCATATATGACTCATCCGATCAATTCAGGCTAGAACTGAAGCCTCACAATAGCGACATTGGTGACGCCCTCGCCTACGGATTCGACCTGGAGCCAAGGTTCAGAACTTTCGAGCATCAGCTCTAAAGGCGACTGATGCTCAACGATGCCTCCGCCTTCGTGTCCAAGAATAGATGGGAAGATGCCCTAGAAAATCCGGTATTGTTAAGCGAAAGACTCTAAGCCGAACACGGAGTAGCACGAACCTCGGGGTCTTTCCCGCTGCGCGTGTACTCATCCGTGTGACAAATACCTATGGCGCACCTTGCTCGTCTCGATGAATACCACAGATGAAGACGAAGCGCACCAGTATGAAGGATCCGAACGCGAACTTCGTTGGCGCGAGGCGGTTCAACCTCGACGTCCTCGAGCTTCAAGGGCTCGCCTGCTGCCCAAGCAACAGCTGCTTTGCACTTGATAATTTTGCCAGCGGTGGGAGAAGCCATGGATGGCAAGGTCGGAGTGTGGAGTCGAAGCGGGATGATTGCGAGCGGCAACTTGATCTGATCTTAGCTGATTTCATATCTTATCTTATCTTACATTGAATGTGCCAGTGGCTTTTCTTCCCGCTCTCTTTCCGCCATAACTTGTTGAGCAGGTCTCGAAAGCGTGTGTGAGCTGGTGTTTTTGTGCTTGCGCTCATCGCCAAGAACGTTGTCGACATGTCCTTCACGAACATCTACTACAAGCGAGTAAGCGACTCCCTCCAGTTGTACATATCGTCACGATCTCATCCAGGCACCACTTCGTCCTCCTGTTTAACACAGGAAGTAGCGACCCAGCGGCCCTGCTACATATGCTACATGCCGACCACGACAGTCCTCGCCACCGCACAGACGACCGACTTCCTCTACACCTGTCCTCCGCACCTCGAGGACCCTGGCTTTGCGACTCTCATCGGCGGCGACACGAGCGACGGCGTCTCTGCGGGCGCGTCCAAAGCGCTTGGAATCAGTGCGGAGGAGATCGAGAAGGTGAAGAAGGAGTGGGAGGCGCAGCAGGCGATGAAGAAGGAGAAAGAGAAAGAGAGAGAAAAGGCGGCCAAGGCCAAGGCCGGAGAAAAGCCAGATAAGGGAAAAGAGGCGGAAAAAGCCAAGGACAAAGCAGACGACGAGGCGGCCAAGGACACCACCCAGAAGGACGCGGATAAGACGCCTCTGTCTCCAAGCCCAGCCCAGAAACCGCCACCCGTACACAAACGCTACAGCCTCCATCGTGATTTTTTTGCTATGCGCCTCGCAAAACACAGGAAGGGACGAGACGCGGCGCAAGTCAAGGATCTGGTCCCACGTCTGCCAGGCGTGCCCACAGGAAAGCCCACCAAAGGACCTTGAGATCCTCAGTCAGCCTTACCAATCCGAGTTCGTCTATCTTCATCGTTGCCTGGCATGATGCTCCGCAGTGGAGGTCACAAATGTGTTTGATCTCTCTTTGTTTGATACCCAGGAAACTAGTATACGATGTGCGCATGATGTATGGACATTATATGCAAAATCTCATGACCGGAAGGGATTGCAATCACAGACCATCGCTCTCACCGCAAAGCTCGCCAGACTCCCAATACCAAGTCCACCAATGAGACAGAACGACGCGACGGTGGCAGCCACATCCACGTCCTCCTTCCTTCCCTTCAGCCGTGGATTGTGTTCTAGGGAGGGCGCGGACATCATTACTAGGCTCGACACGTAGCCGTTTGACCACCCCAACGCAAGTAGAAGAAGGAAGAAGATCGCGTCTGAGTTAATACGCGGCGGCAGCGGTGGTGATGTAGGGGAGGCGCCCCGCTGGATGTTGCACATGAGGAACAGGGGAACAAACAGCGTGCGCGCCGCCGAAAGCGCTAGCAATTTGCGAGCAGACCAAATGAGGAGCTGGGGGAAGGAGCAGGTGAAGCGACCTAAAAAGTCCCCTATGTTGAACACGAAGAAGTGGATTGCGCTGAACAACAGAGGGTGCATGCTGTGGTTCGTTGACTGGATCGAAGTGGTGATGGGCGGAAAGACAGACTGAGTGGAACATAAGCCAGTGACCTAGCTATGACAGCCAGACGCCAACCGTGGACTTACCAACGTGACCACGAAGACATACGTGACGGCAACCTCATATAGCACATTCGCTCTTGCTACGCGCCATATTCTCGCCTTGCCGTCCGCGCTCTTACTACCGCTCAGAGGAAAAAGGCCTTGTCTCTCTTCTGCAGGACCAGCCGAGGCGGCTACACGATCCGCCGGTCTAACGACCGCCTGGTACACCGGCAACTTCGCGACCCAGGCATGCGCACCTGCCGCGAACAGCATGAACAGCGTTGCCAGCCCGAAGAACAAGAACGCCGCGCTCTCCTCTGCCTTGCCGTCCCCACCGTCCGCGGCGGCCGCGGCGCCGTCCCTCGCGGACATGACTGCGCTAGCGAGCTGCACGCCACTCACAACGACTGCGACGGCGGCTTGACCCGACATGAGTGCCTGCATGGCTGCGGGTCCAAACAGCGAAGCGACGCCGACGGCGGACGTTTGGAGATATGAACCGGCCCCAGACTGCGCGAAGGCGTTGAGGAGGACGAAAGCAAAGAAAAGTCCGGGGGGGAGGTGCACATAGGTGCTGAGGGTCAGTAGAAAAATGAGAAATATGAGTGTAAGCGTAGAAAGAAGGATGCGTCGAGCGGGGTCTGACTAGGGTGGATCTCAGACGAAGACGTCCTGTGGTGACGCAAACAAGAACGTACTTGCTTGTCAGTCGCCGTAGCATGCGCCAGAAAGAGAATGCTTGGTCCGGTAATTGTCAGTGACAGATAAGAACTGAATGTAAATCTGAGAGGGGATTCAATCAAGCGTGAAAGGAAATAAGGTGTAGCCGTGATGAGCACTGCGAAGAGCGCGGAGAGAAATGAATCAAATTCATTGAGGGCGGCGACTTCAAAAGACGCACCATTCCACGGCATCAGAGTCGCACAACCCAGCAGGAAATGGATCCAGCTTATGAACGAGTCGAGTTTGTTCGTTGGCGGGGCCTCAAACTCGAGTTCGTCACCGACATCCTCGGCGATGCCATCGATGGACAAGGATAAACGGTGTTCAGCCTCTGGGTCTTGGGACACGGCTTGATAAAGCGACTCATTTGTTATGGAACGGCGACTCGACATGAGGATTCAGGGTGGGATCAAAGTTAGTTATACTTTGATGCAGGGGACCTCGTCGCATTTTGTTCGGTTTCCCCGTGGGCCCGTGACACGCAAGGACTATGTTAGTATGTAGCTCGCCCTAACAATTCCTCGCATCGCATTCGACATGTGAGCCTGTAGAATTTGTACGGTGAGGTCTGACGATGTCTCGAAAGGCAGACACTCGGTGGGTAGATTGACTCTGCACAACTCCAGCCACGACGGTCCCATTACATAGCTTGCGAAGCAGACGGCCGCGATGTCATCCTCACCCCAGGTGGTATAACCTGGTTCTTTCCAGGGGACAACACGAGTTCGCCCAACTTCAACCTTTGCTTCTCAACCTTCCTCGCCTTCCTCCGCTTCTTCCGCTCCAGCCTCGTAAGCGCCTCTTTTGTGCGCATCCTGCGCGCGTTGTGAGCCTTCAAGCGCGCCGCGACAATCTCCCTCCACTTCCATACAGCTTCCGCACGGGCCACGCGGGCCGTACGTCCGGTGAGCGCGCCCAGTTCGCCACGGACATGCTCATCCAGGAGCGCACTGTCTGCCACCGAGCGAGCCTGCCATCGGGCCTGCCGCTTCGCGCGTGAGTGCGGATTTGCGAGCTCACGCGCAATGGCGATCTCCATCGGCCGCGCCGCGTCGTATGGCGCTGTGTCCGTGCGGAGTGAGCGGATATACGCGTGCTCGGAGGGCCGGGCGGGGAGGTCGTCGGCCAACGACCCTGGTAAGGGAGGCAGACTATACGTAATTTCGAGCAGAGCCTCTTTCCGTGTGTCATACGATGTCGCTGGGTGACGAAAAGCATTGAGTTGGGTGAGCAAGTCGCCTCGCCGACAATTCGATGAGCCGTAAAAGTGGGCGCGACGTACGAGGAGGGGGTTTTTCCTTTTCATGTTTGGGCCAAGGAATTACACGTGGTTCTTCCGTCTTGGGCAGCCGTGGGACCGTCGCGAGCGCAATTCGGTGCCAGTTCCATCGGCCGAGATGGCGACTCCAAGCAACGTTTCGCTTTCCCAGTCGAAGAGCAAACACCCTAGAGACAGCGTTTTTATTCAAATTGCGTGAAGGAGCAACGAATGGCGTACGGCACTTCGACACCGCCTACGTCATCCTTGCTAGGCCGTGTGGACATGCCCATGTACAGTTGACAACGCGCGTAATTCACTCGGGGATAACCCACATCACTCTACACACAACTCAGAACCGTTAGACGCAAGGTAGAGGAGGGGGCGCAGGGAACGAAGCATCCACATGACCTCACCTTATCCCCCTTTGTCTTCTGCAAATACACCCCGTTGTCTAACTTGCTAATTCCAATGACTTCACGAATATTCCCGGCCTGGTCGTCGCGCAGGCGTATCTTGTCGCCCGGAACGATGTTCCAGAACTTGATGCGGTCTTTGGGTGGTATAGCCTTTTTGTCGACGCGAAGCCATGGGGGGACCTTCTTATACCAATGTCTAGGAACGGGCTCTAGGTGCCGGAAGTGACAAGTCCACGGGTGCGTGGTTATCGGCTTCACAACGGCGCTGAATGGGAGCCCTTTGTGCGGCATGGTCTGAGGCGGTTCGTCGGGCTCGCTGCGGCCTTTTCGAATGAAGGACTGCAGGAGCAGGCGAGAATGTACGCAAAACCGGCTTGCGACACGTGATTTGATCAGTGCACGTGAACGTATACTCAATTGTGTTTTGCAAACGACTAGTAATGGCATTCTCCTTACAGTGAAGGCGAAAGTAGCGGTAAGACATAAACATGCGAAAAAACGTTCATCCGACCGAACCAACAGGCACGTATTTCAGCCCTCCGCTCCAGGCGGTGGACGAGCTGGGTTCCTCCGTTTCGAGAGCCTAAGGTCACAAAGGATTAATGCGATCAGCGGGAAGACAACCAAAGAGAGCCTCAAAGGGATTGAGAACAACGAGAAAACGCTTGCCTCGAGAAGCATCCCAAGCACATGGTCCACCTCAGCAGGCGGTATCCCACCACACCCAGCGCCAATCAAACGCCGGTACTCGCTCATCTTGCCACTCGTTCCCGCCTCTGCCTGGCACGCAACAAGCTCGTCGAGCATATCCCGCCGCCGCTTCCGATGTTGCCCAATCTCCTCCCGTAACGCCTCACACGCCTCGTGCAGTGCCCCCGCGTCCTCTGGAATGTCCGCGTGAAGCGCAAGCAGGTCAGAGATGTCCTCGGTCAGCTGCGTCGCGGCCGCACCCGTCGGAGGTGGAGGCGCCTTCCTCTTCCCTTTACCCTTGTCGCTAGCGTCAGGTGACAACGGCGTCGGGGTAGGCAACGGCGCCGAAGACGAAGATGGTGGTGGCGGAGACGGACCGCCCTCCGTCTCCTGTCCGTCCTCTTCCACTCGGTACGTCGCCGTAGCAGGGGTGATCATGAGCTCGCCGTCTGCGGCATCCCGAATAGCCTTCTCGCGTGCCTCCTCATCCTTGACCCACTTCTCCCACCCAAGTCGACACCGCAGGCCCATTTTACGCAGCAGCTCCCCCTCGAGCTCTTTCAGGCGCTGCTTGGCCTGCGGCAACTCGTCCGCCTGCTGCTTGAGCGCCGCCACCGCCCGCTGGCTCTCAAGTATCTCGGCCTGGATGTTCGCTAGTAGCGCGTGCGCTTGTTGCGTGTCGCGCGTCTTCTCCTTGAGCTCTTGGTCAAACGAGGCCGCTAGGCTGTCCAGCAGCGTGGTCACGTCGTTCACGCATCGCGTGCTCGCGTGTTGCGCCGCCACCGAGAGGTGCAGCGGGGGCCGGTCACCGTTCGCGGGCGCGAACGCGTACCCGGGGGCGGCACCAGGGGGTGGGTACGCCGCCTGCGCGTTCCGGAACGACATGCCGCCCACGCGCGTCGGAGGTGGCGGGGAGGCGCGCAGCCGCTCGTCCTCGAGGATATAGTCCTCCGCACTCTTCCCGTCGTGGTTGACCACCTTGGGATCCGCGCCGTGGTCGATGAGAATCTTCACAAGGCGTTTGCTCCTGCACCTCGCGGCGAGTGTCAGCGCTGTCTCACCGTCTTCGTCTTGGAAGTTAATCACGTCTGCTAGCTCCTTCGGATAGTCGGCGAGGCGGTTGAGCACCGTCTCCATGTAATACCGCGCAGCATGCGTCTTGCCCTTGGACATGGCGACGTCAACGATGTGGTGGAAGACAGTGCGGTTGGAATTGTCAATGTTGAGCGTGGAGCGGTGAAGCAACTCATACAACTCGGGAAATTTGCGGACGTCGTAGTTGTTCGCAAACATGACGCTGCGCATGAGCGAGGTTTGACCGGAATGGTTTACTTTGAAGATGTCGGCACCCGCAGTCAGCAGAAGCTTGACGACCCGGACTCGGCCCATCGCACAGGCCCAATGCAGCGCTGTATGTCCATCGTCGTCGATAGTCATGTTCGGGTCAAAGTCGGGAGGAGGAGAAATGAGCAGCTGGGGAGGTTGACTCGTGTCGGAGATGAAGTATTCCAAGATTTGGTCGGCATAGCCACGCGGATCGTAGGCGCCGTTCAGCCTCGAGGCTTCCCCATCGGAAGGGTCTTCGTAGAGTTCATCGACGACCATGGGGTAATGAGAGTTCCGACCAGGAGCGGGGGACGACGTGTGACGCTCTATATCCAACATGCGGGCGGCGTAGGCAGAGGGAACAGGGCTGTTGATGGGGGAGGGCGTATGGGAGCTGGACGACGCGTCTGATGGGGAGGGTGTCATAGTGCCGTCCTCAGAGCCGCGCAGGGAGAAGGTGCGACGGTCCGAGTCTTCCTCGGCGGGGTCGGGCTGGCGCCGAGACGAGCGCGTATTGACTACGGAGGAGGGAGTGTGCTCCTTCGTGGCGTTGGCGCGGCGCGGTGGGCGGGCGCTGCTCCCGCTGTTGCTGGCGGCGAGGTGTTTGGGCGCTGGGGGAGGACTCTTGGCTGTCGGAGTGTATTCGATGATAGGCCGCAGGAGGTGTTCACAGTTGTACTGCTTGGCGAGCTCAAGCCCTCTCTGGAGGGGTATCCATGTGCCTGGAAGTGGATGGATGGTTTGTGGCGTTGAGGATTTCACGAGACTCGCACCTTGGTATTTTCCGTAGCCTCCTTGCACTTTCTCGTGCTCGCCCTTTTGGACTTCGCGTTCGAGGACGCGAGTGCGCTGAGGCTTGTCGTAGCCGGCGACTTTGAGGATCTGGGTGGCATTGAGCCAAGAGTCAGAGCGGCGCCGCATGACTGCGACGCCCTTGCACATCCTTGAACTTGTTATGAGCGGGTAATTGCGGTGAGCAATATGCTCGTTGCACGCACATCTCGTACACGGGCACGCCACTATAGGTGGCCTGATGACCGTGTGGTGGCGATTGATGGCGGGTGTAAGGAAGCAGACAGAGAAATGAGGCGCTGTCCGTGCTCACCTTGAATATTTGAGGGTCGGGCATGGCTGTTTGAGACAAGTGTTGCGAGTCTCGATGCGAGGTTGAAGGCAATGAGCGTGGTGCGCAACGCTCCTCCTCCGTGTCTTCCAGGATCGCGGTCGGCGCAAAGTGGCCCGCTCTATTTGTACGTGTTTGCTATCACCATCCGCTCGTCGTCGTCCTTGCTGTCGTCGGCATCGTTGAGCGCGGCTCGCTGCTCGCTGTGTTGTCAGCCGACGCGCTCTATTACGGTGCTGGACAATAAGTGCGCAATGCCGGGGTCTGCAGAACGACAGTGATAGGTAGCACTGGGTTAACACCAGTCGTTCTTCGCCGTGGTGTATGAAATATACCAACGAAAATATCAGAGGAACGTGCTTCTACCCCATGCACACCGTCTACGACATCGAGCAGACCTGTCGTCTTCGTACGCTGTACTGCACGACGAGCAAGGGTGGATTTTCCCTTTTGATGTCGATGTCACGCGGTCACATAATTCGAACCAAAAACGCGTTGTCCCCACTTGTCTCGCTTCAGTCTCGTTCTCTCGCCTCCCCTCAGCCACAACACACACGCACCTCTCTTCCTCCCCCCCCGTCCTTCGCGCGTCTGTTTCCCAACTCACATCTCCCATAGACTTTAGTCAAAGTTTCGTCCAATACACAGACTTTCAGAGCTTCCGAATGATGCTGCCTGAACCCGAACCATTGTGCCGCTTCTCAGAAAGGTATGAGTGTTGCCTGCTGCTCATTTCCTTTCCATCGATAAACAAAAAATTCCAGGCTCTTCTTCACGACTTTCTCTAAACCCACCCCAGCCCCTGAACTCTTGAATCATGCCGATCCGCAACCCAAGCCAAACATCCGTGTCCAATTGGCACCCGATATGTTTACGCCCCCCCCAATGCCTGAAGATAACTTCCCTTTTTACTACTTCTCGATCGACTTTCGGTTCGTCTATTCCGGCTTCTTTCAGGACTGGGGCCCCCTCAACCTTGCGATGGTTTACAAAGCCTGCATTTTCTTTCATAAACTCCTCGAGGTGCGCCCCGAACACCAAGGTCCAAACGTATGCTCATATAGCCACAAACAGGACGAAGAACTATCCTCTCGTAGGCTAGTGCTGTACGCTTCTGATAGTCCACATGAAAAAGCCAATGCGGCCTTGCTCATGGCGCTCTATGTTGTAAGTCCCTGAGGGTCACTGTTCATTACTCTCTCGCCAACCTCTCGACAAAGATGATAGTACAGCACCGTGCACCATGGGAGGCCTTTCGACCCATCGCTGAACTTGAATTCACGCCATTCCGAGACGCAGGACGCGGTCCTTCCGATTTTAACCTCAGCATCCAGGACTGTTTGTGGGGCATGTGGAAGGCTATGCAGAACGGTCTTTGCGACATGAACGACTTCAGCGTAGAAGATTACGAATTCTATGAGAAGGTAGAGAACGGCGATTGGAATTGGATAACGCCCAACTTCATCGCCTTTGCAAGTCCGATGGACCCGACTTGGAAAAGGCAGCGGTTCACTGCAAGCCAACCATCAACTCCGACCAGGAGCGCTCCGAAACCTAAATCGGTAATCACCCCTGCGTTGCAGCGAAAGCTCCCCACCAGCTTCTTAAACTGTCTCAATTACTTTGAGGAGAGAAATGTCAGGCTCGTCGTGCGGCTGAACGCCGACCTCTATGACAAGGAGGTATTCCTGTCCCGGGGCATCGAACATATGGAATTATACTTTGACGATGGCACCAATCCTACGGATGAGATCGTCCGCGCGTTTATTGACGAATCAGACCGCGTTATCGATAATGGAGGAGTCGTTGCCGTCCATGTAAGTCCTTTCATACGAGATATGAAGTCGAAAGCGCGTCTTGGATCATTGCGCTCACTTCTCTGCAGTGCAAAGCTGGTCTTGGCAGGACAGGGACCCTGATCGGAGCGTATCTCATCTGGAAATACGGCTTCACGGCGAACGAGGCTATTGCTTTTATGCGCATCGCGCGGCCCGGATCTGTAGTTGGCCCTCAACAGCAGTACCTGTACCTCAAACAACTAGAATGGGTGAAATGGGCCGCGGTGGATGAGATGCGCAAAGGCCAGACAAGTAACGCAGGTACTCCGACCCCTGCCCAGGCAATGAATAAGACAACAACGATAGCCGCAGCGTCCAAGACGTCTCCGAATGATTCCTTCGCCACGCCGGCCACGCCGCCTGCCGAGACGGACGATCCGGACGCCATGGAGGATGTGCAGCAGCATACGCCGCCGCCAATAGCAATACCGACGCCGATGTCTTCCCCCGCGGAGAAGCCGCCGCTGACCCCCGCGCCTGTCACGCCCAGCCGACATGTGGCGGAGGCGGCCGCCCGAGCGCGGGCCATTGCGACTCCCGGGCAGCCGCGTAAGACGCCCGTGGTGAAGCGGGTGCGCACGCTCGACAGCGACGACAACCACGGGGATGAGAGCGATGATACGGAGGACGACGTGCTGCCCGCACTCGAGGTGGGCCCTGCTGTGCGGCGCGCGCGACGAACGAACCACCGGGTCGCCGTGCCGATGAGCGAGGCGCGGCCTGTGCGAGTGACGCGTTCGAGAGTGAGTGCTGCTGCAACAGTGAGAGTTTCGACGAAATCGTCCGCGTCGACGCCGCTTGGGTCGGCCGCGCTCGCTAGAAGTGCGTCCCCAAACAAGATCCCAAGAATGGTGGCCACACGGTCGGCGGCCGCATCGAGAGCAACTGTAACCTCTCCTCCCCCGTCAACCGCGATGAGAACAGGGATGACGGGGCGTGCGCCTGCCGCCCCGTCACGGCTGCCTCTACTATCGTCATCACCGACGAAGCGAGTGCTGCGCCACAACGCCACGAACTCGCTGCAAGCGACCGAAGGTACGGTCGGTGGAGGGGGGATAGCCACGCGCCGCAAAGAGGTGCCGAAACCCATAGACTCCGTCGTGGATGTGCTGCGGCGCAAGATCAATGGAAAGAACGACGCGTGGGTGACGAAGGACGCGGAAGGGGTAGTGGCGCCCCACCCTAAGACGGGCAGGCCGGGACTCAGACCCATTAGGAGGAGACGGAGCAGTTTCAGCTCTGCAGACGTCGTTGCATGAGTAATGGGATAGAGCCTTCTTGTTCCTCAATCGCAATGGCCACCGAGGAGAAACGCTGCTGTTAACTCATCTCCCTCATCTAACCTTTTCTCATGTCCGCATCTTTTGGTTATTCACCATTGTATCTGTTTTGTCTTCTTTCACGGTTGCACCCTTGCATTCCAAGGATTGACTGTTCACATCATATATATAACAAGACCCTGCTTTTCCGCGCAATAACTCCCTAATCGGCCGTTCGTTCCGAGCTTGAAAATTTGTGCACGCATTCCAAGAACCAACGCATGTCGTCCGGATCGACACCAGGTGTGATGCCGTGACCGAGGTTCGCGATCCACTTACCGCCAGGACCATGGCCTTTAAACGCCTCGCACATGCGCTTCACCTCGCGCTCGATGGCCGCGCGTCCACCATACAGCACGTCCGGGTCGAGGTTCCCCTGAAGTGCCACCTTACTGTTCGCGCGCCCGACGAGCTCACGCGCGTCCGCCGGATCGATGCGCCAGTCCACGCTCAGCACGTCGTACCCCGCGCGCTCCGCGAGCACACCCAGGGCGTAGTTGGCGCCTTTGGCAAAGAGCGTCATGGGTGGTATGGCCGCGGCATCTGGCCACGGGGCGGGGCCAGCGGTGGTGATGGCCAGCCGCTTGCGGACAGTACGGGAGATGTAGATGAGCGAAGGCAGGGAGAAGGTCTCAAAGTCATGTGGCGATAGCTCGCCTGCCCACGAGTCGAAGACTTGCAACATCTTAATTTTAGTTCGTAGCCGCAGTAATACAAATTGAGCGGTCTATTAAATTGTAAGCGGGACGGGCTCACCTGCGCACCCGCCTTGACTTGGCCAACGAGGAAATCCACGCAGACGTCTGCTATACGCATGAGCAGCGCTCTTGACTCCTCTGGCCACTTGAAGAGCCATGACTTGGCCTTGGTGAAGGACTTGGAGCCGCCACCCTCGACCATGTACGCGAAGAGCGTCCATGGCGCACCGCAGAAACCAATGAGGGGAACCTCGCCATTGAGTGCCATGCGAACGGACGTGATCGCGTCAAAGACATACGCAAGCTCGCGGTCAACGTCCACGACCGGCCGGAGCCGCGTGTGCGCGTCGTCGGGCGTCGTAAGTGGCTCAGGGAAGTGCGGGCCGGGGCTCATGGTGACCACCATACCCATCGCCTGTGGCACGACGAGGATATCGCTGAATACGATAGCGGCGTCGAGCAAACCCGCGTATCTGCGCAGCGGCTGCAAAGTAACCTCCGTCGCGAGGGCAGGGGTCCGGCAGATATCGAAGAACTCGTGCTCAGAGCGAATCGCGCGAAATTCTGAGATGGGGAGTTTGGTATTGGATGAAAGCACATTCGTGAGAGGGTAAATGTGAAATTATCTCGAGCCAGATAGACGAGGACGAACCAGGGAGGTATCTTCCAGCCTGTCTCATCACCCAGACCGGCGCGCGTTCCGTCAATTCGCCTATGAAAACGAAATTAGCGCTGTAAGCTTCGAATGTTTGCTACAAGCGAATCACAGACCACGAGCAGCGCGTATCAGTAGGTCATTTTTCAACGGCGGGAAATCTGCGACCATCGAGAATCGCGCTCCGGGATGGCGGGGCAACTCTGATCGCGATCAGTCTCGTGATATTTCCATGTAACACTTACATAATCACATCTGCTGTTCGCTCGTCATACACATGGGCAGTAATTACCATGCCCATCGTAAATCCTTCTCAGCTGGTCGAGGAGTGCGTGTCTGTACAAATCGCTAGACTATTTCAGCCCACCTTTTTGCCCCAAGGTTCAAGAAGTCAGGCGAATTCGACAGGCTGCGTCGCGAGCTGTTGTCTCAGTTTCAACACAGCGTGCGTTCTTTGAGGCAGTCAACCAACCTGTTAGTCAGTAGCTTTGACGAGGGAAACTACAGGAGGGAATTAAGGCGTTCATCGCCCGAGTCAAGGAGATCGCCCTTCAGCGTTTGACTTCTGATCATAACTTGCAATACTTGCCTCCCGAAGCCGTCCACAGAGAGCTCATGCAGGAAATGGACAGGTGGAGTTTACTATACACGCCTCACCCGGCCCATCGTCCGCCATACTTATCTTAACCTGCACAGGTATCCGCTGGTCGAACGGGCAGTCGCCGACGTCCCTGTCCATACATTGGCCTCTGACATCAGAGCTTCGATGCAAGAAATACTACGTGCTGATAAGCGAAAATCAGCGCAGCAAGAGGGTATGATTCCCTCATATAAAAACGAACCTAGTAATACTAAACGGCTATACAAGAGAACCAAAGCTAAGCACGGCCATGCCGTCAACAGTGGGTCATGGCATCAACATCTAGACATCATTCCCACCACATTCCGCGGCTCTGCCACAGTTCCTTGTATTGTAGATTTTCTCGGTCTGTCCATGAGTATAGCGGATCCGTTCTTCTCCACTTGTCTATCGCATGGAGGTATATCGAGTGCTCTATCGCCAACAGTAAGCGATAGTTTGCATACACGACGGTCTACAAGTGCTCAGAACGTATGAGGGCTATAGCTTGCTCAGAACGCGGCTTGATGCTGCATTTGAATGGCTTGGGGTGACTAGAAGGAGAAAGAGTCATCGTGAACCCGAGAGATGAGACGCATGAGAAAGAACTCCTAACCTGATAGTGCCAGGAGTGTTCTCCAGGACCGGTTCATCCACAACTCCATTCACAACCGCTTTGCTAATGTTAAAGACTGCTAAGGACATAGCACAAGAAATGAACACAGAGGCATCAGCCAAGTGTTGCCCTGCGGGATGAAAAACTTAGTCTGTAAGTGCGGAAGATGAGTCACAAAACGGAAGCGTACCTGGGCATACCCTGGACAAAGGAGAGGCATGATTCCAAGATGAGCCCTGAACTTGCGTCGTAAGAGGTGGGAACGTACCGCCGACCAAAACCAAAGCAGATTTCACGAGGGTCTAGCTGAGGCGAGGGTCCCAAGAAACGGGTCGGGTCGAACTTCCTTGGTTCAGGATACAGCCGGGGATCGTTTTGTAGTCCCCTGATTTTAGGAGGAAGCCGGGTGTGAACATAGCACACGAGTTCAGGTCAACTGATTTGTTCGTTATCTCACCAGATGTTGACGATGACAAGCGAGTCTTTGGGGATAAAGTAACCTTCGAAGAAGTCATCCTCCACGACGCGATGTGGAGCACCTGCCAGGGTACATGGTTGAAAAAACATAATCAAAAGATAGGTACCCACCGATTGGAGCCACGCAATTCCATCGGAGCACTTCCTTCGCGAGCCCTTCGGTGTACGGCAAATTAGGGAGATCCTCAAGAGAGGGAAGTCTATCAGTTCCAACGACAAGGTCTATCTCTTCTTGAGCTTTTCGTTGGACTTCCGGATGAAGCATCATGGCGAGGAAAAAAGAGTATATGGAGGAGACGGTCTAGGGAAGTTAGAATTGTTGGGAAGACCATACGACTACCACCGACACACCGTATCGGCACCACCTGGACATCCGAATGTCAAACATAAATCGGCAGCAATAAACTCAGGGAGACGTACCTCCGTATAGCGAAGCAGCAGCCCACTTGATCTCATGTACTTTCTCATCGTCCAAATCAGGATCGTCTAGAAGAGCAGTGATAAAGGAAAGGCGTGCGGTTCCAGCAGCCTGATGCTGAATATGAAAGGGCGTCTCAATGTATAGTAATCAAAGACATACCACGCGCTCTTTGACCATGTTGTAAGGCCGGTCGACCATATCCATGAGCGTCTCTCTGTAGAACTTGGCCGTCCTCTTGAATCCCGCCCCAGGAAACCAGTCAGGAAGATGTTTGACTATACGATAGTGGTCAGCCTGGGTGATAGGACACGCAATTTGGCTCACGAGCTGGAATGAAATCAACCATGAAGGCGCCAGGTGCAGTGGCCTTACTGAACTGGGCCAAAGCCCGGTCCACCAAATCGACGAGAGGATCGTCATGTGGTTCTACATCGTAATCGTAAGCTATTTTCAGGATGATCGCACCCGCATTGCTGGAAGAATCAATATATTAGATGAATGGTGAAATGGATTGCTATGACGCGACTGACTGCCGGACATAGTTAGATAGTTCCTCCGGCTTGTCCAATATATTCCGTAGGAATTGGTGGGTGTGTTTTTCCTCAATGTCGTAGAACTGTTTGACATGCGAGGGGCTGCCGATTACACGATGGAACATTTTGCGAGTCCGGCGGAACCGGTCGGTGTACCGGAGAAGAACAAGTGTGTCCTGGTAGCCGGAAAGTGTGCCACCCATCTCAAGGACAGGCCGGTCGGAATAGTTAGACGACCGCTTGTCGAGTAAGTCTATTGCCATCTGAGCGTTGTTGATGATGATGAACGTCTTCCCGAGGCCCGTTATCGAACAAATATCACCTTGGAACAAAGAATCAGTAGCTCGTCAACGAGGGTCACACAATACACCAAGAATAAGGGACTGACCATAGAGCTGTCCCCATTTCGAGAAAGTGAGCCATTCGTACGTCGCGGGGAGGTCCAGAGTGTTCTCGAGCAGAGGGAGCTTTCTAGGCCCAGGAGGGAGCACTCCTTTGGGCTTGGGCTCCAGCAAGCGTTTCACCAAGTAGACTCCAACGACGCCCAAACACACATCGAGCAGCGTGATTGAGGTCCTCATATTGGAGCGAATGATGTGTAGGGGAGCCCTTTGTTTTCATCAACTTCAGGTTATTTGATCCTTATAGGCGCCAACTGCGGGACTAAACCCCTAAAAATTTCACCCGGTTGTCACAATTCTAAACCCATTTCGTATGCGGACATCCATTTGAAAAGGTGTCCCGTTGCAACAGCTGCACTTGTTTCCTTTCTCTAGAAAGCATGCAACATGCGAACCTTGTACAATGACAAGATAACGGCACCCAGTGCCGTTATCTCGTCACCGTACAACAGGCTGTTGAAGCACAGGCGTCGTCGGTCCTACATGGAAATGGCGGTGAGATGTGTGTAGTACAGGCCGTCTGGATCACACATCACTTTAATATTCTCCCTGTGGTGACAGCGGGGTCGATGCCAGCCTTGAACGTGAGCCGGAGATACTTGACTTGCCAGAGAAAAAGATGGTTTCTGAAAACCAGTCCAGTCAGTTTATTAGAGTGCGTTCAGGTGCAGATTGTCACGCGGCAAGGTTGGGCAAGTAGTGGCAAGGTCATGTGCAGTCTCAGGTCCCAAACCCTCTCCTCTGGAGTCACCAGACCTTCCCGTACTACATGCCTCCTGAACCCTCTGAACCCCTTCCCAACATTCCCTGGTTGCTTATACTTTACAACACAAATACTTCACAAGGACCTTACATCCAACTGCTTCACAGTCCTTGAGCTGTGCAACTCAAACTTCAATTATCCCCATTTTACACTCCATATATTGACTTCATCTTTTTCTTGATTCTGTCTTGCTTGTCTTGACTCTGCCTTGATAGTCTTGGCTGAAAGAATCAAATTGGTCAAGACAAATGGTTACTTGATCAAGAATTTTTGTCTTGATTTGAGAATTCAAGAGAATTCAAGACAGTCAAGAAACTAATCAGGACCAATTACTGTAAGTGCAATCAACACTGGTCGAACGGGCAGTCGCCGACATCCCTGTCCATACCTTGGCTTCTGACATCAGAGCTTCGATGCAAGAAATCGGCGCAGAAAGAGGTATGATTCCCTCACAGAAAAGCAAACCTAGTAACACTAAAAGGCTATACAAGAGAACCAAAGCTAAAGCACAACCATGCCGTCAACTGTAGATCGGATGGCATCACCAACATCTAGAAATCACAACATTCCCCGGCCCTGCCACAGTCCCTTGTATTGTAGATTTCTCGGTCTGTCCATGAGTATAGCGGATCCATTCTTCTCCACCTGCTTATCGCATGGAGGTATACCGAGTGCTCTATCGCCAGCGGTAAGCGATAATTTGCGTACACGAGTCTCCACCCCAATTACAAGCGCTCAGAACGTATGAGGGCTACAGCTTGCTGAGAACGCGGCTTGATGCTGCATTTGAATGGTTTGGGATGACTAGAAGGAGAAAAGAGTCATAGTCAACACGAGAGATGAGACACATGCATGAGAAAGAACTCCTAACCTGATAGTGCCAGGTGTGTTCTCTAGGACCGGTTCATCCATAACTCCATTCACAACCGCTTTGCTAATGTTGAAGACTGCTAAAGACATAGCACAGGAAATAAACACAGAGGCAACAGCCAAGTGTTGCCCTGCGGGATGAAAAACCTAGTCTGTAAGTGCGGAAGGTGAATCACAAAACGGAGGCGTACCTGGGCATACCCTGGACAAAGGATAGGCATGATTCCAAGATGAGCCCTGAACTTGCGTCGTAAGAGGTGGGAACGTACCGCCGACCAAAACCAAAGCAGATTTCACGAGGGTCTAGCTGAGGCGAGGGTCCCAAGAAACGGGTCGGGTCGAACTTCCTTGGTTCAGGATACAGCCGGGGATCGTTTTGTAGTCCCCTAAATTTAGGAGGAAGCCGGGTGTGAGCATAGCACACGAGTTCAGGTCAACTGATTTGTTCGTTATCTCACCAGATGTTGACGATGACAAGTGAGTCTTTGGGGATAAAGTAACCTTCGAAGAAATCATCCTCCACGACGCGATGCGGAACACCTGCCAGGGTACATGGTTGAAAAAATATACACAAAGATAATCAAAAGATAGGTACTCACCGATTGGAGCTATGCAGTTCCATCGGAGCACTTCCTTCGCGAGCGCTTCGGTGTACGGCAAATTAGGGAGATCCTCAAGAGAGGGAAGTCTATCAGTTCCAACGACAAGGTCTATCTCTTCTTGAGCTTTTCGTTGGACTTCCGGATGAAGCATCATGGCGAGGAAAAACGAGTATATGGAGGAGACGGTCTAGGGAAGTTAGAAATTGTTGGGAAGACCATACGACTACCACCGACACACCGTATCGGCACCACCTGGACATCCGAATGTCAAACATAAATCGGCAGCAATAAACTCAGTGAGATGTACCTCCGTATAGCGAAGCAGTAGCCCACTTGATCTCATGAACTTTCTCATCGTCCAAATCAGGATCGTCTAGAAGAGCAGAGATAAAGGAAAGGCGTGCGGTTCCAGCAGTCTGATGCTGAATATGAAAGGGAGTCTCAATGTATAGTAATTAAAGACATACCATGCGCTCTTTGACCATGTTGAAAGGCCGGTCGACCATATCCATGAGCGTCTCTCTGTAGAACTTGGCCGTCTTCTTGAATCCCGCCCCAGGGAACCAGTCAGGAAGATGTTTGACTATACGATAGTGGTCAGCCTGGGTGATAGGACACGCAATTTGGCTCACGAGCTGGAATAAGATCAACCATGAAGGCGCCAGGTGCAGTAGCCTTACTGAACTGGATCAAAGCCCGGTCCGCCAAATCGACCAGAGGATCGTCATGTGGTTCTACATCGTAATCGTAAGCTATTTTCAGAATGATCGCACCCGCATTGCTGGAAGAATCAATATATTAGACGAATGAAACGTGAAATGGATTGCTATGTCGCGACTGACTGCCGGACATGGTCAGATAGTTCCTCCGGCTTGTCCAATATATTCCGTAGGAATTGGTGGGTGTGCTTTTCCTCAATGTCGTAGAACTGTTTGACATGCGAGGGGCTGCCGATTACACGATGGAACATTTTGCGAGTCCGGCGGAACCGGTCGGTGTACCGGAGAAGAACAAGTGTGTCCTGCCAGCCGGAAAGTATGCCACCCATCTCAAGGACAGGCCGGTCGGAATAGTTAGACGACCGCTTGTCGAGTAAGTCTATTGCCATCTGAGCGTTGTTGATGATGATGAACGTCTGCCCGAGGCCTGTTACCGAACAAATATCACCTTGGAACGAAGAATCAGTAGCCCGTCAACGAGGGTCACACAATCCACCAAGAATAAGGGACTGACCATAGAGCTGTCCCCATTTCGAGAAAGTGAGCCATTCATACTTCGCGGGGAGGTCCAGAGTGTTCTCGAGCAGAGGGAGCTTTCTAGGCCCAGGAGGGAGCACTCCTTTGGGTTTGGGCTCCAGCAAGCGTTTCACCAAGTAGACTCCAACGACGCCCAGACACACATCGAGCAGCGTGATTGAGGTCCTCATATTGGAGGGAATGATGTAGGGAAGCCCTTTGTTTTCTTCAAGTTATTTGATCCTTATACTTATAGGCGCCAACTGTGGGACTAAATCCCCAAAAATTTCACCCGGTGTCAAATTCTAAACCCATTTCGTCTGCGGACATCATTTGAAAGGTGTCCCTGTTGCAACGGCTGCACTTGTTTCCTTTTTCTAGAAAGCATGCGATGTGCGAACCTTGTAGAAGATAATAGCACTGTTAGAGCGCAAGCGTCGTCGGTCCCACATGGAGGTGGCGGTAGAGATGTGTATTATATGGGCTGTTTCGATCACATATACTGTAGTATCACTTTAATTTCCAAGACTTTTCTCGAACGTGAGCCGGAGATACTTGACCTACCAGAGAAGAAGATGGTCACCACGGGGGTTTCGGAGAATCAGTTTTTAGGAACTTTTCCATCAGGGAATTTATTGCGCATCAGAAAAGGGACGGCCTGGGAGAGTTCAGGCCGTTCAGGTTCGGCCCCAACCATAAACCTCGCATCGACACTGCCACTCACTAGGTCAAATACACTTTCGAAATGAGAATTCTCAAAATCATTTGATGAGACTCGAATAACAACAACATTGGCTGTGGTATCAATCCTTGGGTGAATATTTTTGCTTCAAGCGAGGCCTTTCGTCGACGAGGCCTAAGTTCATGATGTGGATTATGGATATGTTGGCATGGCAAAAATGCTTGAGTCACATCTGTGGCCTTTGCCTACCTCGCGTGATTGAAAATCGACGCGTCGCTAGTCACAAGTGTCGTGACCCTTTCGGTGAGCAGCCGATGAGCGGGGCGGCGTCGCTGCTCTCGTCGCGGTTGAGGATCCCCACATCCAACAAGCAGCAGTGCACTGGCTTTGCTGCGATGTTCTATCTCCTTCGAATGCTTGGCAATGGCAACGCTCAAGTCTCTAAGTGTTCCATCGCAACAACCCGCTATCAGTGATGCACCTTCTATCGTCAACGTCGCGGTGGCGCCTTGCGCACCTAGCGGTCCAAACGACGGCCATTCGCCCACCCGAGCTCACAGCATTTCTCTTTACACCCTCATACCGGCCGTCCAGCTAGGAGCAGGCTCCTTCGCCTTCGACTGACTAGAACATTCATTTGCTCGCTGGGCCGAATTATGCAAGTGTACATCAAAGGAACCTTCCCTCAGCTGGTAGTATGGATTGTGCTAAATATGTGGCCGTCGCACTTTGGCCTTCCACTGCTCATTGGAACGGTTCTACTGTCCAAGAACGTCCAGCGGCATGCAGTGTTCGTTAGCATGTGTGTCATCTGGATGATAGCTGGCCTTTCGTCTAGCATCTTGTAAGCCAAATACCATTATTATCTTTCTGCTTGCTCACTCCTACACAGGGTATACTCCGGACACATAACAGGGCCTGAACCTCCAACGTTCCTATGTTTACTTCAAGCTTCACTCCTCTACGGAGTTCCCCCATCGTAAGCTCGCTCCTCGCCCTCCAACGAATTCCGCTCACAATATTGGTAGTACCGCCTTAGCGACACTTATCCTCGTCTATCAGGTGGGACCCTGTCTCTCTCTGCTGTGCCATGCTCCTAATTTTCCCTCCTAGATGTTCGTCAGTCTGAGGAAGGGACTGCAGAAGGACGGAGAAATTAAAGGCAGTCATCCCGCACGACTCTGGTTTGTACGTCTGCTCATCACGAATCCCTGCGTCCACCTGGGAGCTGACTGCGTCCAAGTTGCTTTCAGCTCCATATGCTGTCTTGCTGGCGACCGCAATCGCCACAGCTGCCGTGCGTAAACCTGTCTTTCTAAACCATGTGGTTGAGTTGACAAGACTTTATTACAAGGTTGGAGCCACGAACCCCGCCTCGATTTCGCGCAATCGCCGCTTCTTCTACTGCTCCGTTGAATCCAATGCGTTGACGAATACAATAGTCTTGTTTTCTGCCACTAATGTATTGGCAACGTTGGTACTTCAAGGTCCGGGCTTCCTTCATGCATTACCCGTCATGCGAGGATTCGTTATGTTGATCTGGGACTCGCATTCTGTG
This sequence comes from Clavaria fumosa, assembly GCA_951802425.1. Classification (NCBI taxonomy): domain Eukaryota; kingdom Fungi; phylum Basidiomycota; class Agaricomycetes; order Agaricales; family Clavariaceae; genus Clavaria; species Clavaria fumosa. Next base: position 3,068,077 of record OX637797.1, on the reverse strand, counting down.
CAGTCTGGACGCTGAAATTAATTTACACACGCATATCCTATCTCAAGCAGAAGGGTGCAAATGCGAAGGATCCCATTGATATTACGTTTACGGTCCGCACGCTGGTGTTTGGTTTCTACCTTCTGCTCGATCTCTGGTGCGTTGTCGGGAAGCTAAAACATATCAGGTGCACAATCGGGCTGATGTCTTGTTAATTCATGCATGCTGTAGCTTAAGTTTCATCTCTATCGGTTCTCCTACGAGTGCGATCCCAGATTTGACGTTTGCTACCAGTCCGTCATTCATACTTTAACGCCCTGCCTAAGGACTCAACGGTGTTTTATTGAAACAGCCGCAACCGCCGTATGCCTTCTTTTTGGAACGCAGCCCGTACGTTCCTTTACTCTGCACATACCTCATCTTTTTGACATTTTCTCTGACACGCGCAGGACATGATCCGGGTGTGGTGCGGGTGCTGTAGACGGGACAGAAGAAAATCGTCTGTAAAGTCATAGGCGTATTGCGGACCGGCTCCTGCTCTTGTGTATTATAGCTAACATTCCTCTTGATATCGTCCATGATCTGAGGAGGGTCTCCCGAACGGGTACCAATAGACGATCGCTCAGATTTCTGAAAAAGTCATGTAATAAACAGAGGAATAAGTTGGCCAAATCCTGAATGCTCAGATATCTGATACATCTTGTTATCACCCAGCAAATAAGACATGCTTGTCTGCATTATCTATCCAACTGTGTAGCTGCTCATCTCCGCCAATGTCTGCAAATGCACGACTAACACTGTTGCGATAGCACAGAGTGCTGACCTCGCCCCCCGAGGTGCACCTGCACCTTGTCCATCAGCTCCGCGAGCGACACCGTCGGAGGTTACCCTCTTCGCGACCAGGTCATCCGATAGCCGGCCGAAAATCTTGATTGTCACGGACGACGTCTGCGGATTCATCGCCGATATCGACCGTTCACCATGCCCACGTTGAGCGCCGCCGCCCGCACTGCTTTTACCGCCGCCACGGCTGCTCGCCCCTGTTGCACGGAAAGATATCGCAGTGGGCGATAGTCACACACCCCCATGCGCCTTCTGCGAATGTGGAGAATATGATCTGCCCCCGTTGGTAGCAACAACGTCCGTGTGCGTGAGGAGTCGGTTCCTTGGTGTTTATAGTAATTTGAGTGACGCTGGGAATGATAATTATAATGGTGATGATGGTGTGTGTTCGCTGAGAGTTAGCGGATGGTCGTCGATCGAGCGTGAGGTGTGATGGCGCTGTCGGCGATCCCCCCCAATATGGATGGCGTTCCTGCTTCTGCGAATGCTGTGGTGACCCCGAATATTCCTCATCCTCAAAGTCGTCTCCGATGTCTCTCCGATGTCGTGGCGCTGTGCACCGTCCTTTCCCGGAGCCGTTGTCTGTTCTGTTCGTATCTGTATTCGCTGCTCCTCACCCTCCTGCTCCTCTTCTTTCAGCGCGGCCGTATCAAAACCCAGTGATGACTCCACCTGCTCCGGCTGCGGGTTGATGGCGGTCCGTACATCGCCCAGACGCGGCGTCAGGAACTCACGCACGACGTGCTCGACGGCGTCGAGCGATGTCAGCAAACAGCCGGATGCTTGCGGGGAGGGCGGCGGATAACTTGGATGTCAAGGCGGGCGCGTCGATATCGTCTCCCGCCACTCCGGACTGGCCGGCCAAGGCACTGGCTTGCTTGAAGGGGACCGATGGTGACTGCTGCGGCATATACGGACTGTTGGGCACAGCAGATTCGCGATTGTTGGGGTCATCGATGATGTCAAGGGCGATGCTGTTCTGTTTATAGCTGAGCAATGCGCGATTCAAGTCTTCGACACGGGGGATGTAGCCGCAGTCCATGAGGTCTTCGACGTTGGCGACGGGCTCGTTGGTAGTGGGATCACGGACCTCAACGAACGCGATAGGGATTAGGCTCGGCCGCCCGGATTTCCCGATGGGCTTCACGACGAACCACTCGCGGTTGGACTGTGCAATGATGATGAGGTTATCGCCGCACTTGGCGTCGAGCTCATCCGGATGTTCTGCGACGAAGTCGCAGTCGACGACGGCGCGGAAGGCTCTGTGAGGTATGAGGAGTGAGAACATCTCTTTCAGGCTGATTGGAGCCGCCTTCGGGCCTGCCTGAGAGGTCCGTATACTGGGTAACATGCTTTAAAACATTTTCATGAGTGACGGCGAGAGACACAATACTTACGGAGCGGCGTTCTCGCTGAACCCTTTAAAATGGACATTTAGGACTAAACCCTGTGCACCAGTCAACATTGGGTTATCGGCCTCGTATCGCGGACCGTCTTGATTTACATCTCGGATAACACGGAAAGAGTCGCCCTTTTGGAAAGGGAGTTCCTGATGTCGATATCCATGGAGAGCACGGATGACTTTCTCTGGCGGTTGCAATGACATTTGAACCGTCTGAGGGCTCGCCTTGGAAGCCCGTGAGCTGGACAAGGTGGTTTAGGAATTTCTTCGAGTGCGATGAGAGGACGCAACGCTCACGGGTGGGAGTTCTGCTGGTCACAGCGCACCACGTTGTCAAATGGGGAAACTGAGAGTATAGATGACAATTACATTGCTGGATTGGCCAGTTACTTCTCGCATGTTAGGACGGTCAGACGGTTGTTCAGACCAGCAGCTTTGGACAAGGTGCCACAACTGGTCTGACATGATTCGCCCACCCTCGGGAATTGGCCGAGAAGGTCGACGACCATCAACTAGCTCCAAGAACACGCCAGCATCATGGCGGATATGTGAGAATGGGGGATTGAGGGAAAATACCTGCCATGCAGGTGACATGTAAAAATGCACAGATCACCACAGAAGTGTGATGACTTACTTCAACACATGTACATGCAAAGGCATACACATCGCTAGCATACGTTGGCACCGAGCTATCAAGCCCAAATTGCCTCGGGAAAAGCAACTCTGGTGCCATCCATCTCAAGGTGCCTTTACCATTGAGAGTTTTTGTTGTCTGTGTTGCATCAGAGAAGCGAGAAAGACCGAAGTCGGCAATGCGAACACCCCCTTGATCATCCACAAGAATGTTACCCTAGCCCGAACATCAGGAGTGGTGGATATAGAGAGAAAAAATTGACTGACACCTCTTAAATCACCGTGAACAATGTGTCGGCTGTGAAGATATTGCGTACCTTAAGCAAGTTCAAATACCTGTGAATGCATCTCTCCATCTGCTTGGTAGACAGATACATGAATATCTTTCACATACCCATCGGTTCATATCTCCTTGGAGTGGAGGATGCGCACGTATGTGTTCAATTAGTGTCCCATTTTGCATCCACGGTGACACCATGCAAAAGAATCCAGAGAATGTATCACCATCCAAGCCTAGAAACGGCAAAACATGGGGATGATCAAGGGCTTGCCACACGAGGACTTCCTTGGAGAGCATCTGAATAAGAAATTAATAAAAGCTGTAGAGTAAATATCCAATTTGTGCATACCTTGTGAAAAGCTTGCCGATCAGCACTGCTGAAAACACGGAACTTCTTCAGGGCAACCTCCTTCCCATTATGTTGTGCCCGAAATATATCAGCAAATCCTCCACCACACACCATCATGGCAGTGGCATTCTTAATATTACTTATGAAGAATGCTGACGGCAGTTTACCAGAAGCCTTGGCAAGCTTGAGTAGTAATCGTTGTGCAAGGTATTCACCACCTTGAAGGCGGGCCACGCTCCGTTCCAGCAACTACACTCTTCTCAGACGGGCAAACAATGAGGAAATCATACGGAAACTCACAAATTGCAACAAGGCCATAAATCGTTCCATATTCTCAGCATCCAATTCAAGAACTTCCTGTTCGCTTTCAGAGGAATGCAATACTTCTTGCATGAGCACGGAAATGTAGACTGCATCTTGTTGAATTGCCTCCTGGATTTCAGCATGATTACGGTGGCCCAATTCCGACAGGATCTGTGTATGATGTTATTGGTGCCACGAAAAAGCATTGAACAAGACAAACCAGACGCAGTTCATCCTGATATTGAGCAGTTCGAACCAGCTTTTTGACACTGCTACAGTCACTGAGCACTCCAAGCCAAGCGTGAACCCGGATCAGGAATCTCAACCAGACATCAGAAATGAATTAGCCTCCATACAAACGAAGTGCAAACCTTCCTTTGGTCGTGTCTAAGCTACGTTGGTACTCCCTCAGCATGAGCCTCAGCAGTTGCTAATTACAGATGCATCAGGAACTCTACTATGGTGAAGAACAGGCACCGAACCTCGTTTGTCATTGGAACGTTTGTAGGCGGAAGATCATGGGTCTGAAACATTGTTTCCTGTCAGCCGCCAGTAGGCTCGCAATTCATGAGAGAGTGAGAATTACGGCGGTCCGAATTCCCATGGGCAGCGGCGCGACTTTTGCTACGATGTTTGAATAGCCTTTGGTGTGATCTGTGGTGGCGCGCAGAGCCTTTCCGGTAAGAAATCGCATTGATACGTGGTGAGGGCGAGCGGGTGACACTCAGTGAACGCCCAAGGCGAGATCGAATATCTGTAAGATTCATTGCTGGACAATGTACAGCGTGCCAGTGTATGAGGCGCCGCGACAGCCTCAAGCGCCACCGCCACCAGGCCAAATCAAAACATCTGTGGCACGAAGATCGTTCCTAACCCCACAAACAAAAAAAGATCGTCCAGAAACTATGACAACTACGCTTTGAGGTCTCTGCGAATGAGGTCCATAGCACTATTCATCCCTAGCACCTTTTTTTTTTTTTTTCGTTGAAAACCAAGACGCCTAGACTTCTAGACGAGATTTTCCACAAACTTGTGTTGCGAGATTTTGCTGAACTGACTGTAAAATATGCATGAAACACGGCAAAGGGAAATAAGGTAACTAAATCCTAGACGCTCGAGTATCGCCCGTGTTCCTGGTACAATTTAAAGAAATACGAAGTACACTCGATCCAGTATGATAAAGGAGAAAAACGAAAAATGAAATCAACCTTTCGGCATCAACAATATTGACACCAACACCGCAAAAAAAATCTCGCCCGAACACCCAACATCATTCAGCATATAAGACATGCTTGTCTGTGTTCTCTATCCAACTGCGCAGCCGCTCGTCCCCATCAATATCCGCGAACGCACGACTAACGCTGTCGCGGTAGCGCAGCATGCTGACATCGCCCCCGAGGCGCACCTGCACCTTGTCCATCAGCTCCGCGAGCGACACGCGTGGGTGCACCCGAATCGCGATCAGGTCGTCTGACAGCCGGTCGAAAATCTTGATTTTTACAAACGCCGTCTGCGGGTTCGTGGCCGATATCGACGGCGAATTTACGTTCACCACGTTGAGCGTGCCGCCGCCCGTGCTGCTGATGTTGTTACCGCCGCCGCCGCCGCCACTGCTTCCCCCTGTTGTACGTCTCTCCGCGGCATGGTGTGTTGATGTCGTAGTGGGCGACGCTCGCCCGCCCCCGTGCGCCTGCTGCGAATGCGGAGAATATGATCGGCCCCCGAGGGGTGAGTCTGGGTACGAATCCGTCCGGTGCAGCCCCAGCCCAGGCGACGATGCCCGCGTGCGTGAGGAGCCAGATCCGGTCCGTTGGTGTTTATGGTGATTTGAGTGAGGTTGTGAATGTTGGCGGCGTTCTTGATGATGTGCGCTCGACTGAGAGTCAGCGGATGGTCGTCGATCAAGCGCGAGGTGTGATGGCGCCGTCGGCGCATCACCCCCGCTGTATGGATGGCGTTCCTTCTTCTGCAAATGCTGTGGTGACCCAGAATATCCCTCATCCTCAAAATCGCCTCCGATGTCGTGGCGCTGTGCGCCGCTCATTGCCGGAGCCGTTATTTGTTCTGCTTGCATCTGTATCCGCTGCTCCTCACCCTCCTGTTCTTCCTGCAGCGTGGCCGCATCGAAACCCAACAACGCTTCCATCTGGTCCAGCTGCGGGTCGATGGAGGTCCGTACATCGCCCGGACGCGGCGTCAGGAACTCGCGCACGACGACGTGCTCGACGACATGAAATGCGCCATACGATGATAGCGAGCAGAGACGGTGCATGTATTCGTCGAGTTCCGTGCGCCGCGTCGACGTGAGCTCCTGGGTGACATGGTCGACTGGGCCAGGCATATACGGTAGTATGCGTTCGTACGGCGGCTGCCGTCCCGCCTCGCGTGGGAACGTATTGAGCAGGGTGATTTGGAAGTCGTAAAAGTCGTTGTACACACGGAAGAGGACCAGGTGGCACGCCGGCGGTAAGGGGTCGTCACCTGTCTCAGCGTACGGTTGGTAGGTAGCATCGATACGGAACCAGTAGTCGTCTGTCTCATAGTGGAAGGAGACGACGTCAGCAGATAGCAGGATGCCTTCGGGGAGGACAGCGGATGACTTGAGTGTCAAGGCGGGCGAGTCGGTATCGTCTCCCGCCACTCCGGAATGGCCAACCAAGGTACTGGCTTGCTCGGAGGGGTCCGATGGCGACTGTTGCTGCTGCTGCTGCGGCATATACGGACTGTTGGGTACAGCAGCGTCGCGATTGTTGGGGTCGTCGATGACGCCAAGGGCGATGCTGTTCTGTTTATAGCTGAGCATTGCACGTTTCCAGTCTTCGACACGGGGGAGGTCACCGCGGTCCATGAGGTCCTCAACGTTGACGACGGGCTCGTTGGTAGTGGGATCTCGGACCTCGACGAAAGCGACAGGGATAAGGCCCGGGCGCCCGAGTTTCCCGATGGGCTTCGCGACGAACCACTCGCGATTGGACTGTGCAACGACGGCAATGTTATCGCCGCGCTTGGCGTCGAGCTCATCCGGACGTTCTGCGGCGAAGTCGTGGAGGACGACGGCATAGAACGCTTGCGTTTTGTGAGGTTTGAGGGGTGAGAGCATCCCGGGAGGTATCGGACTGATTGGAGCCGTCTTCGGGCCCGCCTGGGAGGTCCGTACGCTGGATAAAAACGGTGTTAAGGAAATTTTCATGAATGACTGTAAAAGACACAATACTTACGGAGGGGCGTTTTTGTTGAACTCTTCAAAAAGGGCTCTTGGGACTAAACCCCGGGCACCGGTCATTGGGTTGTGGGCCTCGTACCATGAACCGCCTAGATCTACGTCTTGGATAACATGGAAGAAGTCGCCCTTTTCGAAAGAGAGAGCCCGAGGTGAATTTGAACGATATGGATGGAGAGCACGGATGACCTTCTGTGGCGGGGGTGGCTTCGAGAGGGCGGGGAGTGGGGTGGAAATCTGGTTGCGAATGAGCGACTTGCGCAGAGACTTCATGATGGAGAGGAGGAGTGAAAAGGAAAAGAACGCTTAAAGTAAGGAAATAAGAGGAGAAAAAGGTGGAGGAGGATGAGAGGAGAGCGGGATTGAAATTGAGAGTTTGAGGGATGGGAAACAAAACGAGCGCCCTCAGGAAAGGGTCGCAGGGTCGCAGGTCACATTTTCACCACTGGTTCGGTTCGGGTTGACTTGACTTGACTCAACACATTACGTTAGCAATTATCCACCACCTCCACCACCTCCACCAACTGTCATCGTCCATCGTCTTCGTCTTCGTCCTTGCCCTCATCGGCACAGCCTAGTTGACCAGCGTGTTTCGTTTGGCCAATAAAAAATCTCGTTTTGAAATCCTTTTATGAGAATGGCTACAACAATGGTCGTTCCGCACACCGCATTGTCAATGCAGTGCGAACCAGTCTAGCTCTGGCTCAACAGTTCGATTATCTAATGTAACAAAATGTAACAATAGGTGCCGGAAGAGGGAGCATTCAAGAGCATCCGGGCGACCATTTCCCTGTCAACCATACATACAAATTAGGCTCTGTGCATTGTACTCGTAAGGCTCCTCCATTTCATAGCATCATTTACCACCCCACCACTGCGACTGCGCCAGTCATCATGACTCATTGTCTATCATCGAGAGTGGCAATCCTTCAAATTGGCTTCCTTGAACAAAAAGGTACAGCTTGTGTGACGCAATAGCATCCAGTCGACCCCCTCCTTGCCAGAGCACAGCAGAGCACAATCGGGTGACTTGTACCCTGTGGATTGTTCGGACCGCAACTGGATAGAGGCCAAAACGCAAGAACACCGTCGGTGCTGTGCCCACAAAGAGCGGTCGTAAGGGCCACTGCGCACGAGCGAGCTGGAGGCCAGAAACAGGTCACAGCCTGCCACAGTCAGCGAAATTATGAAACGCTCCATATCCAGCATAGCCCCTAACCCTGGACATGACTCTACTCCTAACCCTAACGCACTCGCAAGATGCCGCGATGCCGAAGCCCCAAAAATGGTTTCCTTATTTGGGATTCGTAGGCCAAATACATATCGACAGCTGAGCCATCCAACTTTGCTGCTCAACGATCCACACAACGCACACGCACACGCTGTGATTGACGCTGTCGCCACACACTTGCCATGGCGGCAAGAAAGCTACAAAGTTTGTCCCATTTCTTTTTACAACATCTCACTCAGTGCTGACGCGATCAATGACGTGTACTCTCAGCGGAAATCGACCGGACTCTAAAGAAAGTCGCGGAGGGCGTGGAGTTGTTCGAAGCCATCTATGACAAGATGCAGAACACGTCAAACCAGACCCAGAAGGAGAAGCTGGAACTTGACCTGAAAACGCAGATAAAGAAACTGCAGAGACTCAGAGACCAGATCAAGACCTGGGTGGCGAGCAACGAAATCAAGGATAAGTCGCTGCTCCTGGACAACCGGAAGCTGATAGAAACAGTAGGTCTGCTCTTCTTTGCGTGTTTTTAAATATGCTGCTTTCGCTCGGCAATACTTTATCTGACGGCTGTCGCCTTTGACTTTGCTAGCAAATGGAGAAATTCAAAGCTTGCGAGAAAGAAATGAAGACCAAAGCGTTCTCAAAGGAGGGGCTGATACAAGCCGCCAAGCTTGACCCGAAAGAGCAGGAAAAGGAGGAGGCGATGGCATGGCTCCAATCGCAGGTCGAGAATCTGCAGCTGCAAGTCGAGTCCGCCGAAGCGGAAATCGAGTCACTGCAGGGTGTCGCCAAGAAGAAAGGCAAGGGTGCAGGCTCGTCCACAGGCCGCCTCGAGGAGTTGGAACATTTGAACGACCGACGCAAGTGGCACATTAGTCGACTGGAGATCGTCGCGCGGCTTCTGAATAATGGTTCCATGGTCACAGAGAGGGTGTTGGGCCTCAAAGACGACGTTTCGTATTTCGTGGAGAGCAATACGGTCCGTTTCCGATGATGACGCGTTCCCAACACTTGTCCGTTAACCCAATTCCAAACAGGAAGAAGATTTTGAGGAGGACGAGGGTATATATGACGATTTGAAACTTGACGAAGAGGAGGAAAAATTCGGACCTCCACCCGATGACGACGACAGTGACGAGTCGGACATTCAGAGTGAAGGTGGCGTTGGCATGCTTTCCACGCGCAGGAGCGCATCTTACATTCTGTGTACAGATATCCCCGCTCGAACGCCGAGGAAACACGACGAAGAAAGCACGTCGAGCAGCAAGCGTGATGAAAGCCCAATATTGAAGAAAGCTCCTGTAACACTACAGCTACGCAGTACGTCCTCCATGCCTTCTTCCTCGCGCTGAATTGACACCTCTTTTGAATTTTGTCATAGAACATTCAATTGCATCAGAAAGTAATGGCCCCTCATAGCTCACTTTTCCTTCATGCTAATTGTTGATGTTGACATTTATCAGCAGCTAAACCTCCTCCAAACCCTAATTTTACGCAGCAACCGATGGCCAGCATCCTCAAGGCCAACCTGCCACAACCACCACGAGTACCAGCCACGCTCCCTCCGATACGATATGCTGCCGCGGCAGCAGCAGCGGTCGCTCCGCAGCAACCGCTTTCAGCGAACCCTCAACCCCCACCAACGCCTGCTGCGACGCAGGCGTCAGCCCCAACCCCAGCTCCAGCCCCTGCCTCATTCCCAGTCCCAGTCCCAGTCCCAAACCCTCCTCCGCCCGCCGTGGTCCCGAGCGCGCCCCCATCGATGGTCTCGGCGTTCCCGTCGTCTTCACAAGACCAGCTGTCCGGTGTCCCCTCGTCGCCGAGCCTGACTCACCCCTCTGTGACAAGCCCCATGCTGTCATCCGCATCGGCGTCACACCAGCCGGAAGGCTCTTTCTACTCTGGCGTCGACTCACCTGCGATATCTGAAGCTGTCCCAAGCTCAACGGGTGGGCCAGCCGCCGACTCGCCCGAATCTCGGAAGGGTAACTATTGTCTTGTTTGTCCTTCCCTCCCCTTGCTGCAGCTACTGAATGCGGGTTCAAACCAGCGTCCATACCGTCACCTGCCAGAGCAGGAACTCAGTCGCCCATTAAAGCGGCCACAGTACGTGTCTGCTTCTTCGTTGTCTCAGGTGTGCAAGATCGAAACCAAGTTGCTCCCAGACTCTGGCCGCTGCCGCTGCTGCCGAGCCGTCAGCCCCACCACAAGCTAACGGGAGCACTCAAGCTGTTCTGTCAGCGCCCTCGGGCCTCCCTCCACCTTTGCCGCAACCACAAATGCCGTCGTACGCGCCTCCACCGCCGCCACTTCCCGCTACTGTTGCGCAGCCTCTGCCGCAGTTCCCGCCTGGTGTCAAGGTGGAGCAGCAGTCGCAGCAGTTGCAACAACAGCAACAACAGCAACAACCACCGCCGCAGCAACAACATCAACAGCAGCAGCAACCTCCACAGCAACTTCAGCAACAGCCGCCATCCCAGCCGCTTCAAGCAGTGGCTGCCGCTCCGCAACCAACGACGGGAGTCCAAAGACCGCCGCCGCCGGCGGAGCAGCAGACGCGTCCAGCAGCCTTCCCGGGCAGTCTATCGGATCTCGTCATGTCTTTCGAGACGGTGAAGCAGAAAGGTGCGCCGGATGGTGACCATTTTTCCTTCCCACCTTCTATGCCGTATACTTTTCTCCTTCTGACCCGCTTACGCTTAATCCCTGTGAACGAAAATAGCTGCACACCGCATGAGCCACCTCGATCAGGTGCATAAGCTGCTGGAAGGCGGGTATTCTAGTCTCCCTCAGCCACAAGACACGGAGAGGTCGGTGTGCTCGATGTTGTGAATGGTGGATCTGTCGAGTGACTGACGAGCTTTTTTGGTTTTTGATACGAACAGGCCGAAGTACTACGTTCCGCGGACTCCGTACCCGACGCCATCGTACTATCCGCAACAGCCTCACCCTATCCTGAGCACAGCCGGCATATTCTCGCAGCTGGATGTGGAAACGCTCTTCTACGTGTTCTATTTCTTGCCCGGGACATATCAGCAGTGAGCGTCCCTTCACCTGGCTCAGGAGAAGAGGCCCAGTTTTCTGATGGTGTCGTTGGCTGTGTTTTTACAGGTATCTCGCGGCGAAAGAGCTCAAGAAGCAGTCGTGGCGGTTCCACGTGAAATACCTGACGTGGTTCCAGAGACATTCTGAGCCGCAGGCCATCACAGAAGAATACGAACAGGGCGTGTACGTGTATTTTGACTGGGAAGGTTCATGGTGTCAGCGCAAGAAAAGTGACTTTAGGTTCGAGTATCGATATCTATCTGAGGATTGAGGGAGTCCTCTACTTTTCTAATAACCTTTCTCCATCCAATAATGGTTCCTTTGGCATCCTGTCGAGGCTATTTGTATCAACTAAATGCTCTTGGACGCTGATCAATAACGCATCCTTCGTCTTTTTAGCCGTTGAATCCATGAAATATATAATTTCTGAGATGCACATCTCGCTCATTCCAAGGTGATAACTGCGCCGAGGGCCTCAAACTTCGCCTTTAGATTTTCCGCTTCCTCCTTGGGCACGTTTTCTTTAATGATCTTAGGCGCAGATTCCACCATCTTCTTGGCCTAAAGCAAAAAAGTCAATGTCCGATACCTGGGAGATAACAATGGGCTAACGTCTATCAACGTGAGGTTCGGCACGAGGGCCTTGATCTCTTTTATGACCTTTGGTTTTGCACCGGCCGCGAAGGACTCAAGCTTTATACTGAATATCGTCTTCTCCTTGGGTTTCTCCTGACAATGAAACAGAAAAAAAAAAGATGGGAACCATGAAGCAATCCGCTCGCTTCTGGAAGTAAAATACGCGTACTTCTGGAGGAGCCTCCTCAGCGGCTAGGTTGGCTGCAGCGGCCGCGGGAACCGCCGCTGCCGCTGCCGTGGGCATAGCGATCTCTTGTATGTTCAGCCGTGTCTGCTCAGGAAAACGGGAACTCAAGGTCAGCGTGTCATGTGTCGCAAAAATGGAATGAGGGAGAAGAAACTGTGAGGACGCGATAAGTCTTGGGACCTAGGACCAACCTTCAGTTCAGAAACGAGGTCCGCCGCCTGCAGCAGTGTGAGACGGGAGATGTCGTCGACGATGCGGCTGATGAGCGGATCTACGGGAGAAGACTCCTTGGCACTGGTCGTTGGAGGCGGTGCGGCCGCATTTGTGGAGGTAGAGGCGGCGGATGCCACTGACGCAGCAAATCGCCTGTCTGCGCCAAGGAACAGAAGATGGGGAGTTTTCCTGGAGAAAGAGACGGTTTGGGAGATGGGTTAAAGACCAGCTCTGGCTTGGGCGCTGCTGACCTTGAGCAGCGGGCTGGCTTTGTAAAGACGTGCAAGAATCTTCCAGCACGACTCTATGGCCCTTTTCGTCAGACATTTGACGCGGGTTGTGAAGAGGGGAAGGAAAGATACGCACCATAGCCCCGCGTGTACGGCCCTCACAGACGCCTACTGGTATGTAAATTTCCAAAATATCTGTTTGCGCATGTTGTCCAATACCATCTTGGCGCTTTGCACACAGTGAGTCCGGATTGGCCTCAAATCCTGACTTTCTGGTACCACAGAGTGTGGCCTTAAGCTCCTGACCCTTGAGCTGCTAGGGGTTAAGGGTAGAAACTAGCTGCAGTGTCTGGATGCCTCATTGTACAATTAAATGTATGAGCATCAGCCATTCTGATTTGAATGATAGTCTTATGGTCATGAATGTCGAGCGAACTGTTTTCGTCTGCCACTATGGAATCGAAGCGCGGCGCGTTCATAGTCATCGAGGGTCTTGATAGATCTGGGAAAAGCACCCAGGCGGGTCTACTCTGTCTGCGTCTGCAGCAGAGCGGCCATGTTGTACAGCACCTCAAGTTTCCAGGCGAGTTTTCTACGCACAGCACTGAGTTGAATAATAGAATAAACAACCTCTTACTCTTCACTCCTCTGCAGACAGGTCCACACCTATCGGCGGTATGATTGACTCATATCTGCGCTCGCAGTCGGAGCTCGACGACCGCGCCGTGCATCTTCTATTCTCTGCCAACCGCTGGGAGCTGGCGTATGTTTAAAGCCCTATTCTTCCTCAATGCAACCCATAATCACTGCCCAACACAAACAGGATCTCGATCGAGGCGACGTTGGCGGCTGGGGCAACGGTTGTATGTGACCGATACGCGTTCTCTGGGGTTGCCTTCTCCGCGGGCAAAGGTCTATCCTATGAGTGGTGCCGCGCGCCCGAGATAGGCCTCCCCGCCCCGGATGCGACGCTGTTCCTCGACCTCAACCCGGCCGTCGCCGCACGCACCCGCGGAGGTTTCGGTGCGGAGCGGTACGAGCGCGAGGACCTCCAGGCGCGAGTCCGTGCCGTTTTCCAGCGCATCGGCGACGAAATGGGCAAGCGATGGATCATCCTTGACGCGGCAAAGTCGGTGGAGGACGTCTCAGATGCGGTTTGGGCCGAGGTGCAGAAGGTCTTCACCCACAGCCACGGTCCAATTTATAAACTATGGGCAAAAGATCTCATTTCTTGAGGCCTTATATCTTTAACTAACATAGCGCTCGGGAATTGTGTCTAGTGTACATGTCCTCTCATCTTTGACAATTGAGGTCTTGTAGTGTCCAAATGTACCTGATGATGTTAAAAATTAGGGTGAGGAAAGAGAACGAGGCAGCAAGCTCCTCCCATTGTCTAGTTATGAAGAGAACCTGGATAGGAGCACTGCCAGGGCGATCAGGACACCCCACTTCCACTTTTCCCATAAAACGGCCCTCCACGCGGCGGCACAGCCAGCGGCGGTAGTCGGCTCCTGACCCACTGTGCGCGCAATAACATTGGAACCCGAACTCGAAGTTGAGGAACCGGCGGGGCAACTTTCTGTCGATGCGTTTGCTTGACTTCGCGAGCCGCTGCTACCGTTGGTATTGTTCTTGTTGCCAGGGCCTGGAATAGGGGGAAGTTGAAGAATCATAGGTTGGGGTATGGCGCGCGCACTCTCCCCCATGTTGGGCGGATCGCGCATCTCAGGTATGGCGTACTAATCAGTCGAAGACCTGTTAGACGGAGACAGCCAGAGACATTGATGCATGGGTACCTCCGGGAAAGATTCCCTGAACTTTGGTTGCTGCATATTCCAGGCATGGCTGCGAGCAGCGAATGCGCGCTTGTGCGCGTCAGTCGAGGTGATAGATCCTGTTGTCAGCTCGTCCGTGAGCATAAAGGACAACAGCCCGGTCAATCTGGATTATCAGTGATGATAAAATTTAAATGAGCGACATGAGAGTTGATGTCGCGCACATGGTTGCCACGCTCCAGGCAGGGTTCCACTGAAAAATCCGGAAAGGTGTGGGATTAAGGCGCGAGAGGAAAGACGACGGATTGAAAAATCAAAATTTACCGTGCCAGGATGGAAATCCGACATTGAAAAGCAGATTCTCCTGTTTGATTGGAAGCGCCCGGTAGGTGTGAGCATCTTAAGAAATCAGGTCGTGATTGGAGCTTTGGTACAGGACAATGAGAGGAAATTTACCTTAATGCCAGGAGGTTTGAAAGGGTACTCCGAAGGGAAAAGCAACACCCCGTGGTACTCTCCACCTGCGTATGGCGTTTCTGGAGGACCACGCTGTGCCAGGACGACGGATCATCAGCACATCGCACAGCTACGGTTGGGACGCGGAAGAGAATTGGTTCGTACTATGAGATAGTTCCCTGCCATGCAAAACTCAGCTGTTGCACCTAAAAGCAGTACGGAATAGGCGAAAGAGACACACAAGTGAGGATGTTTTTCTCGTCCGGCACTGCCCAAACGTAGGGCGGTGGATCATTCTGCATGGCAACAAACTCCTTCGACAGCTTTATCGAGGGTCAGCGCTCATAGAGTAGCGGAGTACAGGCGGCGTACACGTTTGAACGCAGGCTTGCTGGCCATTGTGTCAATCGAGGCCAAGAGATGAATGAGTAATATGTAGTCGAAGGCGATGAGGTGGGAGCAGACAAGCAATTGGTGGCGAAGTGGGGTGAAACGTGTCACAAACTTAGCACAGCCACGCAATTGTGACAAAGTAACTGTACTGCTATGACCGTCGATACCGTCCCGATCCACCAAGCTTGGCTTTCTGCGCTCGCCTTCGCTCCCGCTCTTCTTCCTTCGCGCGTGCACCACGTTGCCTCGGGTCAATCACTTCGTAATCCCTCTCCGCCTTGTTAATCTCCTCCCGATCGTTTTTCGGGAAATGCAGGAAGTGCGCCATGAAAGCTTTGTCGTCGTCCACCTCAATACCTGGATCTCCGACCCCCGCGGCTCCCTGTTCTCCAGTATCATGTTGCTTCTGCCGCAGCACTTCGTCCTCGTCTTCATTTTCGACGCTTCTACCAGGCATCAATACTGTGCTGCCCCTTAACTTATCTCGGAAACTCTCCAGCGCTACCAGGATGCCTGACTCGTCTCTTCTGCGCCCATCCTTCCCTTTCTTGTGCAGCCCGCGCCCCTTGGAGTACTTGGCAAGCTCCTCGCCGAGGTGCGACCGCTTCGGCTTCTTGGCGCCCTGAGACTCGTCGTCACTGTCATTGTCTTGTCGCTTCGACAACTTGCGGATTTCGGCTTCCATCTTTTCGATCTGGGCTTGGCGCGCAATGCTGTAGGAAGGTCAGGACGAGAAACCGAAGACAGCATGAGCTTTGGCTCACCTGCTCACTTCTTGCGCTTTCGCGTGTTGTTCCCGTATTTTGGTGATGTCTACATCATCCTTCTTGGCCACTTTCCCCTGCTGTTACGCCGATCATTCAGAACACGCAACTTCAAATATGGCAGCAAGGAGACTTAAGAAACCTTAACTTCGATTGTCGGTTCCGCCTTCTGTTCCACGGGTTTGTTGGGCTTGGGTATCAGGTTGTCCGAGACATCAATCATTGGAACAGTTCCAACCACTGCATCAATATGAGGCATGCATGTCTTGGTATGACAACAAGGTCAACTTACAATCAGACCTGTACATCGGCTTTTTCCTTGATACGCTCGACTCGTCCAGCTCGGCATATTCTTCTTCCGCTCCAAAGCTGAGCAGCTTCACGTTCCTTGCGCTTTGTCAACAAGATGAAGGACGTGACAGCGCTTGGACTCACTTTTTCGCCCCCTTCCTGCGTTCCGCTAATTCCCGCTCCCGCTGGGCTTGCTCCCTCGCGCGCCGTTGAGCGCGTTTCTCTTCGGCCGTGATACGCGGAACGATGTCGTCGAACGGGTTGTCCACGATACGAACACTTCTGATCTTAGGCGGGCTGCATCATCACGACAAGTGGTGTGAGACACGCTTCCTGTCATTGTCCAGAAAATGGCGCACTAAACAGGGCGCCCGTCAGAGTCTATTTCTGTATCGTTCGGCAAAATCAGCCGAGCTTTTAGGTACAGAGGGCGAAGACGTTGGAGGTCATACCACATTCACCAATCTTAAGCACGTCTTGAGTACATTTCAGATAAATTCCGCATTCTATTAGAGTAACAGACACACTGAAGATGGTATCGCCGATAACCCTGCCGAACAACGTGTGTTTCCCGTGTAGTTCGTCAGCGCGATCTGTCGCATTAATTTGTCCCTGGATTGGCCACTGAAGAGGTCCTACTAGACGAACCGAGGGTGATAAAGAACTGAGAGTCGTTTGAGTCCTTGATGCCGTTGTTCGCCATGGCCACCAGCCCACGATGGGCGAAGCGCAGTCGAGGATGGATTTCATCCTCAAACGGTTCTAACGGTTGTTCAGCAGAAAGGTTCGATGGCACACACGCGGGGAACAAATTGACACCTCCAAAGAATGACTCTCCACCTGCACCTGTGCCTGTTCTATCACCGGTCTGCGCCAAAAACCCTGGTACGATTCTAATGTTCGTGCATTCAACTCCATACCCAAAAAGTGAGAACTGGGCGGCCACACCGATGAAAGATGACGCCGTCATAGTATCCTGCACCCTTGTAAATATTGTTTCACGTAAGGGCCCGATACCACTCACCTTCCATAGCTAAAGCAAGAAAATTCCGACATGCTTTGGGTGTTTCCTGAGAATAAGCCGGTGAATAGCAAAGCGTGAATGTGAAAGAAAAAAAAGCAAACCTTTGACCATAGCTCGATGTCAATTTCGCCTGCGGTTGTGTCGATTGTCACGCGACCACGGGTGGGCAACGCCATTATTGATCAGTACTCGATCAGTAGGCAGTAGGAAGGGTTCGCCAAAGCTTGAATTCCGCGACAGAAAGTTGCCCCGCCGGTTCCTCGACTTCGAGTTCGGGTTCCAATGTTATTGCGCGCACAGTGGGTCAGGAGCCGACTACCGCCGCTGGCTGTGCCGCCGCGTGGAGGGCCGTTTTATGGGAAAAGTGGAAGTGGGGTGTCCTGATTGCCCTGGCAGTGCTCCTATCCAGGTTCTCTTCGAATAACTAGACGGTGGGAGGAGCTTGCTGCCTCGTTCTCTTTCCTCACCCTAATTTTTACCATCATCGGGTACATTCGGACGCTACAAAACCTCAATTGTCAAAGATGAGAGGACATGTACACTAGACACAATTCCTGAGCGCTATGTTAGTTAAAGATATAAGGCCTCAAGAAATGAGATCTTTTAACTAACATAGCGCTCGGGGAATTGTGTTTTAAGGATAGTGGCAGTAGTTAGAGTAGTAAGTTCACACGATCACGCGGGGCTTGCAACGCCCTGCCAAAATCTGAAAACAGTGATTTGCGGACTCCGTTTGTAAGACCTGCTAAACAAGTTAGCAGGAATAAGATAAAACAACCATCGAACAATGTATAACTCAAACGATCTCTTGAGAGACGAGTGAAATCGTACTGAATTTCTCAACGAGCGAGCTGTCCGGGCCGGACGGCGATGGCAAACAACACCAAACGCCGCTGTTCACAACTTCACTCCGTTTCCGTTTCGAGGCGACTACAGCGTACAGTATGGTATCCTTCTTGCGCACCTTGCGCAGCATACGCCGAGTGGGCCTTCGCGAATGGTGGCGTCAAATGCAATATATCGGAGACGCCAAATCAGGAACTTTCGTTGGTGCTGATCAGTGAGTTCGTCCAAAGTTGCGCAGGTGGAACCCATCGCATTATTTTCGATTCGCGTGGGTGCAAAGGTTCGGGAACCGGTACTACGAGAATCTTAACGCGATGGAGGAAGTCCCGGGTGTGTACTTGCACTGGTTAAATTGGTTCTGGCACTGAACTCGTATTTCCGAAGGTCGTCACAGATGGGTAGACTATGCTCAGGTCTGTTGTTGTCATCCCCTGTATATCAACCCGCACTCTCTCCAACGTTTGTCGATGCCATATTATAGCACGAATACAATACCTCTCAAGTACCCCCAGAATGGCACTCGTGGATCCATCATATACGGAAAGATCCTCCGATTAAGGACAAGGTCCTGCAGAACCTCTCTCCGACTTGGAAAGCCGTGCGCATTTTAGTCTTCCCCAGCCTTATTAACAATTGATAGCCCGCTGGGACATTCTCAGCCCCACATAGAAAACTTGACAGGGACGAGGGGCGCGTATAGGCCCTACAACACCGTAGTTCCAAAAATAAATGCATGGAATCCGAGGGTAATACAGAGAGGGGATCGTTCAGTATGACATTCTACCGAATCAATTGCGATACCCAGATCTTTTATGGACTCTTGAGCATATCCTCGACGACCATCTCCGCGATGGCTAGACTAGAAGTTAAGCCGGGACTTTCTATACCAAGCAAGCTGATCAACATGCCCTGCGTATCTTGCCGAGATCTTCTCTCTTCAATCCCACCATTACGAGCAAAATCCTGTCGAATAACGAAATCGACAAAATCCCCGCCAGGGCCCACAAGCTTGGGTCTAATCCCAACGTAGTCCGGCTGGAAACCTGACAAAGTGACGCCAGGTAAATATGACGCGACAGACTTGTACATCAGCGAAATCCGTTCAGCACAAGGCTGAAGATGATGTTCCCAGAATTCTAAGTCACCCTTCCCTCGCGCGTCAGAACTAGGAGGCGCGATCCATTCCAAATCGGGACCGAATCGGACATTCCCGCCTAGATCAAGAGTCAAATGTGTACCCAATGACGCAAGGCTCTCTTTGCCCTTCTCGGTCACCTCTGGACATGGATAGATCAATCTCTTCACGTTTCGTGCCCCGGGCCCATGATAAGAAGCGTATGAGCCACGAGCATAGAAGGCTGGTATTCGTTCCTCTGGCTGGAGGAGGGCATTCAAAATGTGAGTCCCTGATAGACCAGTTGCCGTTATCAATGTCTTCGCGAGTACGGCGTCTGTCGGCCCATTCGGTCCGTTCGCCTGCGTTTGCACGACCCATCCTGCACAAGATCTTTCACCTGCAGGTGATACGTAGGGATCAACGCGGACAACTTTGGTGTTGTACACAACACATCCGTTCTCAGACTCCTGGATGTCTTTCTCGAGAGACAACATCAAGGTGTGAGAGTCTATGATGCCTGTCATTGGTACGTGCAGCGCGGCTGCGATTTGAAGAGACAAATCTGGTTCCAACTCGCGTGCTTGGTGTCCCGACAATAGTTCTGTGGATAGCGCGGGCTGCCTCATGTTATCTGGGTCGGTATGAGGAGGCCAGGCGAGGCGGGCAGATTTTTCGTGCAAGAATTTGACGTAAGGGACCTGGTGTGGTTGGGCGACGACCAGTTTCCCCGTTTTGAGGAAGGGAATGTGATGCGTCTTGCAGCGATCGTAAAGCAAATCACGGCCACGGAGGCACAGGCGCGTCTTTAGAGATGAAATCGGGTAGTACAACCCTACGTTTTGGTGGTCAAAAAATTAGACATGGACGACAGAATGCTATTCGCACCCGAGTGGATGACCTCTGAATTACGCGAGCTTCTCGTGTTGGGCTGATCAGCAAGGAACGTCGTGTGTTGGTAGTACGAACGTCACAAACCTTGTCTCCTGGCCGGCACGCGCATGTCTATCAATTAGGTAGGTTGACTTGTGCGGCAGGGAGTGCGAGAGACGCTGAGCGATGGCTAGCCCAACGACACCTATGAGAGGCTAGGCGTGAGCCAAAAATCTTGAGCGCCCGCACTTCAGCACTTCCCTGCTCCCACCACCAGGAAATCCACAGTACCTTCGGGATTCTATCAACACCGCATCATATCGAAAGGTCCCTCATCGTACCCAGCAAACCCAACCTTGTAGTTGAACATTCCACTGCTATTCAGAGCTGTGATGACGCCTCTCACTTTTGGAACAGCCATGGCGAGGAGCAAGTAACCCTCCAGCACCGTAACCTACTGCCTTTTTCGGATAGGTTGGCGGAGTCTAAAATTCTTTGCCAAAAAAGAAAGGGGAAAATGATTTTGCTAATTAGAATTCCAAACAGCGAGCAGATTCTGAATTTTGAAGTACAGTACATATTGTAACTGGCCGTATTGAAACCAATACAGATTTTTTACGGAGAGTTGAATAATTGAATCAGTACCCAACATATAAGACATGTTTGTCTGTGTCACGGTTCTTTATCCAACTGCGCAGCCGTTCGTCCCCATCAAAATCCGCGAACACACCACTAACGCTGTCGCAGTAGCGCAGCGTGCTGGTATCGTGCCCGAAGCGCACCTTCACCTTTTCCATCAGCTCCGCGAGCGACACGCGCGGATGCACCCGAATCACGATCAGGTTGTTTGACAGCGGGTCGAAAATCTTGATTTTTACGAACGCCGTCTGCAGGTTCGTGGCCGATATCGACGGCGAATTTACGTTCACCGTGCCCACGTTGAGCGTGCCACCGCCCGTGCTGCTGATGTTGTTGCCGCCGCCGCCGCTTTCCCTTGTTGTACGTCTCTCCGCAGCATGGTGTGTTGATGTCGTAGTGGGCGACGCTCGCCCGTCCCCGTGCGCCTGCTGCGAATGCGGAGAATATGATCGGCCCCCGAGGGGCGAGTCTGGGTACGAATCCGTCCGGTGCAACCCCAGCCCAGGCGACAATGCCCGCGTGCGCGAGGAGCCAGATCCAGTCCGTTGGTGTTTATGGTGATTTGAGTGAGGTTGTGAATGTTGGCGGCGTTCTTGATGATGTGTGCTCGACTGAGAGTCAGCGGATGGTCGTCGATCAAGCGTGAGGTGTGATGGCGCTGTCGGCGCATCACCCCCACTGTATGGATGGCGTTCCTTCTTCTGCGAATGCTGTGGTGACCCCGAATATCCCTCATCCTCAAAATCGCCTCCGATGTCGTGGCGCTGTGCGCTGCTCACTGCCGGAGCCGTTGTTTGTTCTGCTTGCATCTGTATCCGCTGCTCCTCACCCTCCTGCACTTCCCGCAGCGCGGCCGCACCGGAACCCAACAACGCTTCCATCTGGTCAAGCTGCGGGTCGATGGCGGTCCGCACATCGCCCGGACGCGGCATCAGGAACTCGCGCACGACGACGTGCTCGACGACATGGAATGCGCCGAATGACGATAACGAGCAGAGGCGGTGCATGTACTTCTCGAGTTCCATGCGCCGCGTCGACGTGAGCTCCTGGGTGACATGGTCGACTGGGCCAGGCATATACGGTAGGATGCGTTCGTACGGCGGCTGAAGTCCCGCCTCGCGTGGGAACGTATTGAGCAGGGTGATTTGGAAGTCATAAAAGTCGTTGTACACGCGGAAGAGGACCAGGTGGCACGCCGGCGGTAAAAGGTCGTCACCTGTCTCAGCGTACGGTTGGTAGGTAGCATAGATACGGAACCAGTAGTCGTCTGTCTCATAATGGAAGGAGACGACGTCAGCGGACAGCAGGATGCCTTCGGGGAGGACAGCGGATGACTTGAGTGTCAAGGCGGGCGCGTCGGTATCGTCTCCCGCCACTCCGGACTGGCCAGCCAAGGCACTGGCCTGCTCGGAGAGGACCGATGCTGACTGATGCTGCTGCTGCGGCATATACGGACTGTTGGGCACAGCAGCGTCGCGATTGTTGGGGTCATCGATGACGCCAAGGGCGATGCTGTTCTGTTCATAGCTGAGCATTGCACGTTTCCAGTCTTCGACACGGGGGAGGTCACCGCGGTCCGTGAGGTCCTCAACGTTGGCAACGGGCTCGTTGGTAGTAGAATCTCGGACCTCGACGAAAGCGACAGGGATAAGGCCCGGGCCCCCGAGTTTCCCGATGTGCTTCGCGACGAGCCACTCGCGATTGGACTGTGCAACGATGGCAATGTTATCGCCGCGCTTGGCGTCGAGCTCATCCGGACGTTCTGCGACGAAGTCATGGAGGACGACGGCATAGAACACTTGCGTTTTGTGAGGTTTGAGGGGTGAGAGCATCCCGGGAGGTATCGGGCTGGTTGGATCCGTCTTCGGGCCTGCCTGAGAGGCCCGTACGCTGGATAAAATGGTGTTAGGAAATTCTCATGAATGGGTGTAAAAGACACAATACTTACGGAGGGACGTTTTTGTTGAACTCTTCAAAAAGGCCTCTTGGGACTAAACCCCAGGCACTTGTCATTGGGTTGTGGGCCTCGTACCATGAACCGCCTAGATCGACGTCTTGAATAACATGGAAGAAGTCGCCCTTTTCGAAAGAGAGTGCCCGAGGTGAATTTGAACGATATGGATGGAGAGCACGGATGAATTTCTTTGGCGGTTGCAATGTCATTGGAGCCGTCCGAGTGCTTGCCTTGGAAGGCCGGAAGCTAGACAAGATGGTTTAGGAATTTCTACAAGTGCGACGAGAGAGACAATGCTCACGGGTGTGAGTTTCATTGGTCACAGCGCACTACGCTGTCAGAGGGGGAAACTGAAAGTATGGATGACAATTACATTACTGGATTGGTCTGTTACTTCTTGCATGTTGGGGCGGTCAGACGGTTGTTCAGACCAGCAGCTTTGGACAAGGTGCCACAATTGGTCCGACATAACTCGCCCACCCTCAGGAATTGGCCGAGAAGGACGATGACCATTCTTTAATGCTTCAAATATACCGGCATCATGTCGGATATGCGAGAATGGGGCATTCAGAGAAAATATCTGTCAAGTGGATCAATATACACATATCATCACAGATACAAGGCCTACCTCAACACATGTGCATGCAAAGGCATACACATCACTAGCAAATGTCGGTATAGAACTGTCAAGTCCAAAATCTGGTGGGAAATGCAACTCTGGTGCCATCCATCTCAAAGTTCCTTTGCCATTGAGTGTTTTTGTCGTCTGTGTTGCATCAGAGAAACGAGAAAGGCCGAAATCAGCAATGCGAACACCCCCTTGATCATCCACAAGTATGTTATCCTATCCCGAACATCAGGAGTGATAGATATAAAGAAAAAAAGACTGACTAACACCTCGTAAATCACTGTGAACAATGTGTCGACCGTGAAGATATTGTGTACCTTGAGCAATCTCAAATACCTACGAATACATCTCTCCATTTACATCGGTTTAAGACAGATACAATATTTTTTCACATACCCATCGGTTCATATCTTCTTGGAGTGGAAGACGTGTACGTATGTGTTCAATTAGTGTCCCATTTTGCATCCACGGTGATACCATGCAAAAGAATCCAGGGAAGGTATCACCATCCAAGCCTAGAAACGGCAAAACATGGGGATGATTAAGGGCTTGCCACACGAGGACTTCCTTGCAGAGCATCTGAAACAGAAATTGATTAAAGCTGTAGAGTGGCACAAAGTAGTATCCAATTTGGACATGCCTTGTGAAAAGCTTGCCGATCAGCACTGCTGAAAACACGGCACTTCTTCAGGGCAACCTCCTTCCCCTTATGTTGTGCCCGAAATATATCAGCAAATCCTCCGCCGCACACCATCATGGCATTGACATTCTTAACATTACTTATGAAGAATGTTGATGGCAGTTTGCCAGAAGCCTTGGCCAGCTTGAGTAGTAATCGTTGTGCAAGACCTTCACCACCTTGTAGGCGGGCCACGCTCCGTTCCAGTAACTACACTCTTCTCAGACGGGCAAACAATGAGGAAATCATACGGAAACTCACAAATTGCAACAAGGCCATAAATCGTTCCATATTCTCAGCGTCCAATTCAAGAGCTTCCTGTTTGCTTTCAGAGGAATTTAACACTTCCTGCATAAGCACGGAAATGTAGACTGTATCTTGTTGAATTGCCCGCTGGATTTCAGCATGATTACGGTGGCCCAATTCCGACAGGATCTGTGTGTGATGTTATTGGGGCCACGAAAGAGTCTTGAACAAGACAAACCAGACGCAGTTCATCCTGATATTGAGCAGTTCGAACCAGCTTTCCGACACCGCTACATTCACTGAGCACTTCAAGCCAAGCTTGAACCCGGCTCAGGAATCTCAACCAGACATCAGAAATGAACTAGTCCCCATACAAACGAAGTGCAAACCTTCCTTCAAGTTTAGTCGTGTCTGAGCTACGTTGGTACTCCCTCAGCATGAGCCTCAGCAGTTGCTAATTACAGATGCATCAGGAACTCTTGCTGTGAAGGACGGACATCGAACCTGGTTAGTCATTGGTATATTTGTCAATGGAGGTATGGAATTAGACATGGTCATGGCCCTGAATTATTGTCTCCTGTCAGCTGGGTTCGCAATTCAGGAGAGAGGGGAAATACGTGTCATTCTGACGGTCTGAATTCTCTTGACCTTTTGCCACGACGTTTGGATAGCCTTTGAAGTGATCTGTGGTGGCGCGCAGAGCCCTTCTGGTAACGAATCGACGGGAAGGTTGGAATGACTTGGACATGAGGCTTGTACAGCAATGAGGCCACCGCCGGTGTTCACAACGTGGTTGTTCAACGTTCAACCTTCAACGTTCAACCTTCAACCAAGTCAGCGTCGTTCAAATACGCCATGAAGAAGCTAACAGCCCCTTCTAATCACAGAGCTAGAAGGGTGGCAGGGAGGATCTGCCTCTTCGTTAGAAGACACCATTTCTATGAAGAATGATTGAACGAGTCGCCGCCTAATTCTGGCCTTGTTTTGTCGTTTATTCCCTTAATAGCGGCTTCTGCAATAGAATGACGTTGTGCGGAGAGCGGCACACCATGTATTGCGGCGGAAATATCTGTAGGACAAGCGCTACTCCTGTGTATGTGGAACTACAGGGAACTCAAACACGACCTCTCTGCCTGTAAGCTTGCGGTAAACTGATGAGAAGGAATCAAGCTTATACTCCAGCGATGTCGCATCTTTTGAGTCAAGAAAACTAGGAGGCCGTGATCCTTCAATACAGGAGCCTCCGAAAACAGCAGACGACGATGTACGCACACTTTCAGTAGCTTTGAACCGTCCACCGCAACCCGAGTCCTCTTTCCAACGATCTCTGTTGGGTAGACCAGATCTTCCAGGACGCGCTCAAAGACGTTGGTAAGGGTGCGGCTGCGGGGTCGCTTTTGCTTCACGCGCGAGTTGCGAGTGGGCTTGGGAAGCATCCGACGTTGGGCCACGAACACGACGTGACGTTCGGAGAACTTCTTTTCCAATTCTCGCGTGAGCCTGATTGTGATCGGTGGGGGGCCAGTCGATAGTAGTCCGTCAGTTCACGCAGGCCACAGTTTCAGGCGTGCCAAAAAAAAAGTGGAAACGACGCGCACCTCTGCTGGACCTTCCGAAAAGCCTTCTGCTGCGGCACGGGAATGAATATGACGATGGCCTTCTTGCCGCCCTTAACATCAACCTCGCGCGCGGACGAGATCTGCAGCTGTCGCAGCTCGGGCTTCAGTTCGGGGACGTTGTTCTCCAAGTCGAGCATCGCCTGCGCGACGCTCGTTTCGATCTCATCGGGCGGGTTCCTGGGCGCATTCGCTGTTCGGTAGATCTTGTGTTGAACGGACATGACAGACTAGAATGCCCTGGTGAAAATGGCACAGGCCAGTCAGCATCATCCGTTCCAGGTCGAACCAATCCATCCACTCTGTGCCACTATCTTAATCACAGATTGTTCAAGGATGTAGAGAGAAACGTCCTAGGCCCATGGACATTGATAAGACTGTACTCACGCGTAGGACACCTTGCGCTGACAGAAAACTGACCGAGACGGAGGACGGTTGTAAGCAAAAGATGGCCGCCACGTGGACTTGCCATTTCGAGCGATGTCGTCTACAGTCTGGTCTCTTGCCATTGCTAAGTCTAAGTTCCTTTAAATTCCGAAATCCATTTATCTTCCACTACTCCCTTCACGACGACGACGACGTGGAGACATCCTTCACTCATCTCCAAACCGTCTCCCTCCTCCACTTTTTTGACTGCTGGGCGGTCCTTCCCGCTAGCTGTTTTGATGAGAGCGCCCAATGTCATTTCAGTACCTACTTTCAACAGCCTCTTCTGCCTGGTGATCGCATACACCACCAACCGTCGGTCATTGGCATATTCTCCTGCCCTGTCCCACTCCGGCGGTGCTGCGTTTGGCGGGAACATGACGTCAAAGTGATCAGAGAATGTATCTGTCTCGCGGAACTGCGCGACCATCTCCGTCATGCGGTGTTGTGGGTAATGAAACAGGACTGGGAAGACTAGACAATTGCTGCCGTCTTCTGAGAAAAAGGGCCGCGGAATCTCCGTTGTCGGCATAGTGCTAGGTGAAGTCGAGGCAACTTGGGAAATATTACGCTCCTACGCTGCTGGTATCAGTGACATGATGAGGAATTGAATTTGGGCGACATTTATCACCTCTAGAGCGCGTTTCATCCGCAAGGACTCTTTGCTCTTCTCTTTCCACTTCTGAACTTCGGATTCTTGTTTTCTCGTTTTGGCTTCCTTTGCCTTTGTTGCCTTCTGCTTCACTCCTTCGACTGCAGCGTTTCCGGGGTTGAATCCGAGACATCGATCACAGCAGTCTATCGATTCATCTAGCTTGTCAAGCGCAAGGAGAGCGAGAGCGGAGCGATAGTATGCTTTGGAAGAGCGATTGTTGAGCGTCAGAGCGAGCGAGCAGTCACGGAGGACTTGGCCGTAGTTTTCTGTTGTCAAAAATTGAAGGAGAATCAATCCAGACGAAGAAAAGAAAGAGAAGGGAATGCGATGGAAGTGTGACACATACTGAGCTCGAGATTACAGGCTGCGCGATTCATTAAGAGAGCCTCTCGCAATGCAGTGTCGCTCGGGTTGGCGTCGATGCCTTGAGAGTAAAAGCTCATGGCCTCGCGATATCGCTTGCCAGCAAAATACTCGTTGCCCTGCTCCTTAAAGTTTTGTGCGACCTCTGTAAATGCATCGGCCCGAGCCAAGTCATTTAATGGCGAGGGTACGGGTGGACTGCGGCGCTCACCCACCGTCCGGGGTGCCCTCATGAACCAGGCTTTGCAGCGCGCTCAACACAGGATCAGCCCCGACGTCTTCGGGGAGAGAACGCATGAAGAGCGGGTGAGAGTCAAAAGCAGCCAAGTCGGCTGGTTTAGGAGGTGTAGGAAAAGGACCGTCCTCGAGAGTCGCCATGATGAGAGTTGGTCACAAGTCCGAAAACTCTTGAGAGTCAAAGATGAGATAAGTAACGCAGAGATAAGATTACAGCGAAGTGCTGACATAAGCTGATATTTCAATTTGCGCAAGTTTGCACTCGCTATGGCGTTCGACGTACGATTCCCCAAGTCAATGTGCTCCGCTTGCTGCTTATCGCCCTCCACAACTAAGGTCTTGAGCCTAATTGAGGGCACAAGCGAGTCATGTCCCACAATGCGACTACCAATCTCGCGGTTGACACGACCGAGGAATCGAAGCAGCCTATATCTGACATCGAGCAGGGACAGGACATTATCCTCCCGGCAAGTTCGTCCTCTTCATCGGACGCCAATCGTCTGGAGCTAGAAGACAACTCCAATGTCCCGGCGCTGTCGACGCTGCAGATCTTCTGGCTATTCTTCGTCAAGTTCGGGCTGTTCGCATGGGGCGGGCCGGTCGCGCAAATCGCGCTGATCAAAGAGCGCCTCGTCGTGAAGGAGCAATGGATCACGTTGCCGCGGTTCAACCGAGTCTTTGCAGTGTACCAGATCCTCCCAGGCCCCGAGGCCACCGAGCTATGCATGTTCTTTGGCTGCCTCTCGGGTGGCAGGCTGGGCGGCCTTGCGGCGGGCCTGGGCTTCATCCTCCCTGGCTTCATCCTTATGCTCGTCGCCAGCTATCTCTACGTCGTCATTGGCTTCAACAACGTCTATGTCAATGCATCGTTTCGTGCCCTGCAACCAATGGTGGCGGCAATGGCATGTTGGCTCTTCTCCTTTACGATTGCCGTATGTGGTGAGAGTTGACTGGAAAACTCTGGCCAGATCTTGCGCGCAACCCACAAAATCGCCGAACATGCGCTACGCACCCACAGAGATACGCGTCCGAACCCATGGCTGGTTGCGTACGCCATTTTCACTGTCCTGAACAGCGCCTTGCGTATCAACTGGTCAGTTTCGGTCGCGTCCCTTCGAGTGTATACCTTGTTGATGCTTTCCATATTTGCTCTCTTAATCGAAGGTTCATCTCTCTCGGCTTGTACGGGCTTATCAACATGGCAATAGCGCGACGTTATTTCCCTATCGCAGGACTCCTCTTTGTGCTACAATACGTTGCATACGGGATTTACGTGCACTTCAAAGGGGTCCCTTCCCCTGTATCCTTAGCGCTGGGTATAGCGCGGACGCCTGACCTGGCCCACTTGTTCGTGCTGGGCCTCGTCGCAGGGAGCCTCTCTTTCGGGGGTGCGTACGTGTCAATCCCGTTTGTGCACGCAGAAGCGGTGCTGCGGGGCCGATGGATGCCAGAGCAGGTGTTCATCGACTGCATCGCAATTGGTAACATCCTTCCGGCGCCGCTCGTGATCTTTTCGACGTTTGTCGGCTTCCAGGGTGGTTATGTTTTCAAAGGGATTGGCTATGCGTTCGCGGGTGCGACGCTCGCTACGCTTGGGATGTTCTTTCCTTGCTTCCTGTTCACAATCATGGGGCATCACCTCTTGGAGAGATTGGTGCGCAACCAGGTTCGCCGGCTTCGCGTCGTCTATTCTTTTGTTCTCCTTGACGACTCGTTCTGACCATTGCTATTTCGCTCTACGATACCTAGTTCCTAGCCGCCTTCTTTGATGGCATCTGCGGCTCTGTCGTCGGCGTGATCGCTATCGTGGCGGTGCAGATTCTGCGGGCGAGCGTAGGTGACACGGGACGCACGCGCCCAAACGCGGTACCGGGTGGCATCGGCGCCCAGGACTCCGTGGCTGCTGTATTGTACATGCTTGCGCTGGTAGTGCTCTACCAGTTCACGCATAAGTACACAGTGATCTTGCTCGTGCTCTGCGGCGCACTGGCCGGACAGTTCCTTTTCGTGTGATATGTGAATCGCTAATGATGTGTCTTAGACCCCTGTTCGGTTATCTGTCAATGTATTGAGCGGAGATGATCGTACTGCGCGCTGACGGAAGCGACAAGCGGGACAATGACGGGGACATCGCATTTTCTGCCATGCAATGTTGTCATTGTAACCCATGACATGACTCTACCACTGCGGATACATAAGCACAACGAACACCTACCTACCTTGGTATTTCAAAACGGACTTAATCGTGCCGAACAATGATTGCCGCTGCGCCATTGGACGGGCTGCTGTATCCCCGTTGCTCCTTTTATGTCTCCTGCACCATGTGCCGTAACGACAGGAGATGTTAAATTACCGCTGTTTGACTCATAAGCACGCTCCGGAGATAGAGTGGGGCGTGGCGGGATGCAGGAAAGCTTTATGTATACATTTTAGGCTGCTGATTCCCCCTAGGCTGAGAGAGGAGGCAGTGGAAACGGCGAACCCAATGCAGCGGATGCGAGGGCGGGTTTCTTGGCGGAGGGTCGGGTGGATTGGCCATATAAGTACAAGCACACACGTCTGCCTCGGGCGCAACAGCGTTCCCCTTTCCCCTCCTCCTCTCCTCCGCCCAACCCCCCGGCCTCTCCTTCGCTCGCACCTTCACAGCCCCCGCGCCAGCCGCGCATCCTAGCATCGCGGAATGGCCAACTATCCGCGCATAGACCCGTACCAGGCGTCCAGGTATGACCAAGGGATCGATGCCAAGGTCAGCTTTACCCGCACATGTCCCGACATGCGTGTGCTCATCTTAACCGCGTAGATTGTCATAATGGGCAACACAGGTTCGTATCCGTGATCACCATCTCTCAGGCTCACCTCTACCTCGCCGGGGCTCACTTTGCCGCTCAGGTGTCGGCAAGACCAGCCTCCTGCACAGATATACCCAACACAGATTTGACCCAAAGAATACCACTTCAACCACGGGTGCATTCTTCGTGACAAAGAAGGTCTTTGTGGACGGCGTAAGAGTGCGCCTGCAGTTATGGGATACAGCCGGACAGGAACGGTTCCGCTCGATGGTGCGTCCTTCTTTACACGGTTACTTTCTTGACCAGCGAAGCGCGGCCTATCTTACATCTCGCGATCAGGCACCTATGTATTATCGAGGAGCAAATGCAGCCCTTCTTTTATATGATATCACGAACACTTCTTCATTTGATGACATCCGGGGGTGGCTAGAAGGTGAGTCGACACCAATCTGACATCTCCGTGGCACCCACCCAGCAATCGCGTCACCCCAGAGCTTAAAAGCAACTGTTCGCCGGACCTTATCATCTATATCGTTGGATCCAAGGCAGATCTACATCGTTATCGTCAAGTCACATCAGATCTCGCACGACTTTCTTTGCACACTTGGTTTCCGCCAGAGAGACCATTACCACTACCACCCTCTCCGCCACCTCCACCACCATCTCATCTCTCCACCTTCTCGTATATCCGCCCTCGATTCACATCGTTCACCAGTAGCCGTTCTTCCCCACCCACGCCACCATACCCCTCGGAGTCTCCTCCCGAGCCACACTCACAAGGTCTTCGCCCGTCAGGCCTAAGACGGGCACCTCCACCGACAGGTGGTGGCGGCGGTGGTGGTGGCAAACGTAGCAATAAACCTTCTACCGCTCTCCTTACCTCGTCTAAACTGGTGCCTACGGGACGTGGCCCGCGTCCGGGCTCGCACTTCCTCTTCCCTGCGGGGGGCCACGTCGAGTCTGACGAGACTAGCAGCAATAGCGTCAACGAGGAAGGCGAGGATACGTTTGAAGCCGACAGCGAAGAATGGGGCCTCCGGGAAGGGATGGAGTTGTTTGAAGTGTCTGCCAAAGACGACACCGGTACGCGTTTTTGTTTGGGCGTCGCGCTGGCTTTCTGTTCACGTTGTATCTCTCCCCTCTGAAGGAGTGGATCACCTATTTGACTCGTTAATTTGTACCATCATCGCGCGGAAAGACAAGATTGGGCAGGAGAACGAGACCAAGAAGCGGGATAGTGTCATGATTTCATCTGATAACGCGCCGACTTGGTCCTCCCAAGCCGAAGAGGAGGAGATAGGAGCTGCAAAAACCGGATATTCAAAGTTCGGCTGGAATACCTGCTGCTCGTAACGACTCGCGTTCCTCACCCCTCACTCTTTTCTGTTGATTTCGACGGCCGGCGTGTCCGCTGGTCCCGCTCTCGCTCTTTCTCCCGACATCAATCTCTCTTTGTTATCACTTCATCACTTCTTTCTCTCCCTCTCTCATCGAAGCTCTGTTTGTACGCTCAACTACCATTATGATTCCAGTATCATACATTTCTATTCCCTGCCTCTCATGCTCATGACATGATCACGACAGTCCTTCCCAACCACCATCGTGTACCCCTGGCAATGCTTTTCGACTCGGCTGTACTACATTTCTGTCTGCTTTTTTTTTTTTTTCGCCGTTCTCAACCTTACATACTCTTTGACTTATTTTTTTAAAACGTACTCTGTAAAACCCATTGTACGGAAATTGTAATTTTCTGAACGTCGTCCATTTTACATCGGTCCAGGAAAGGCATTGCGGATACGCGCAAGCGTTAAAACTCCAGCTTTAGTCTAGTCCCGGTTATCACACACTGATCCACGCTTCATCAACCATCCGAACTATCCAGACCTTCTTCAACTTAGCAACCCCCACAGCGGGCACAACGACGGGCGAAAGAAGTCTTAGACGGCTTCCCTTTCGGTGCGGCTCACAGCCTACAACAGCCACAAGTCCAGTGCGAAGCACCCAAGAAGCGCAGAAATGACCCTCATCCCGCCCGACCCCGCTGCGGGTGACCTCACCGCGCCCGAACGCCCTTCCTACCCCGACCGGGACGCAATCTGCAACCCCGAGCACTGCTTCCACGCCTTTGACGCCCTGTACTGTGCGCTGACAGGCGACGAGCCCGTCCCGCCCAAGTTCGTCGACGACAAGTTGTACGTCCGCCTTGACTCGTTCTGCCCCCACGACCACGACGTGGGGACACTATGCCTTGCTGGCTACGGATTACACACATACTTACGCACACTCCACCACTCAAACAGCCCACTGTTTGTCACATGGAACACACGCTCCACGCGACCCGGGCGCGCTCCACGCCTGCGCGGCTGCATCGGCAGCTTCGATCCCCTCCCCCTCCGCGAGGGTCTGGCCGAGTACGCCCTCATCAGCGCGTTCAAGGACTCGCGCTTCCGGCGCATAGAGGAGTACGAGCTCCAGAATCTCGAATGCGGGTATGTCTACTCCCCAGTCCTTCTCATTCCTTCCGAAACGCCGACTCCTCTTTTCTATGCTTGGAAGCATTTCACTCCTCACGGACTTTGAGGACACTACATCGTATCTCGACTGGACGATCGGCGTGCACGGCATCCACATCACGTTCCCGCACCCGGCACTGACGGCAGCCGGCGGGGATGGCTCGTCCTCGTCGTCCTCGTCCAACGCACCATCGCCGCTCGCGTCGAGCGCGAGCCTGCCCAACCCGTCCACATCGCGCCCCTCTGGCAAGCGCTCGTTCTCCGCAACGTACTTGCCTGACGTCATTCCGGACCAAGGATGGGACAAGATCGAGGCCATCGACAGCGCGATACACAAGGCCGGCTGGAGCGGGCGAATCACTGAGGACCTCAGACGCAGCGTCAGACTCCGCAGGTACCAGAGTAGGAAGTGCGTTGTCGGCTGGGACCAGTTCGCACGATGGAGGGAGGCGAACGGCCACACCGTGGACTCCGTTGCTTAGATAGGGAAATTGGAGGAGCAGAACAAGGACACCTTTATGTGTTTTTGGAATGTGTTTCTCGTAAATGGAAAGAAGTGACGCGTGCTCAAGCAAGAAATAATTACAGCATCCTTATATCCGCAATCGCAATGCATTTTTTGCCCTCTTCTCTTTAGTGAGCTGGCCCTTCACAATCTCATTCCTCAATCGGCCCAGCCGTCCTCTTGACCACTTGCCGCCGAATCGCTTGTCCAACCGAGCAAGTACGTCGCGCATTTTTTCCACGTCGCGGCAAGACGCTTCCTTGAATGCAGCCAAGACCCAATAGATCAGTCTCTCACTAGGAACGTACGCCCCCGGTATTGTGAGGAAACTGTCGAACAGAGCGTCGAGATACTCCAGCGTCCATTGGGAACGTTCCTTTGGTGCAAACAAGGGTTGATGTGGACCACGGGTCAGATGTTGGGACAACGGCGGGGCTGTCGCATGACGAGCGAAGCCGAGAAACAGCGCCCGGAACGCAACAAAGAGCGCCTTTCCCGGTTCCAGATTTCTTACCTTCGTCTGCACATCGCGGGCGCTCGGGGGCGACGAAGATTGCATTGTAACCATATCTGAGAATACTTGTAAGGCGGGTATCAGCTCGCCGTGATATGCGAACGCTTGGATCATGATAATATAGGTGATGTCGTCTGGCACCATGCTTTTGGGAATATCCAGATCTAGAACGGTCGACAGATAGTGTATCGCATCGCTAACGCCGTGCTCTTGGGTGCTGCGCTCGGGGATGGCATTGTGGCGGAGGATGCGGTAGATAATGGAGGCGAGGTCCATCCGATTCTGTGAAGCATTAGCCCACAAAACGGCGTTGACAACCTCCAGTCCAAGGCCCAGTTTTTGTTCTCGCATTTTTTTAATGGTTGTCCGAACACCCTCGAGTTTGTTGCGTTTGGTGAAATATCGTAAGAGGGTTAGATGAGTTACGTGGTTCGGTACAAGTCCCGAGTACTTTAGCATAAGCGTGCTGTGCTGCACATGTTGCGGCGACTGCGTTCGCACCGCTATCCCAATCAAGCTTGTGTATGAAATGATGTCTGGTTTGACAAGCGCTGCCTGCGAAAAGGTTCCGCCGCCCTCGAGGCCGTTGTTTGCATCTGGAAGGGAGCCCTCTGTTTCCTGTAGCCCTCGCCCGAATGAATCCGAAAAAATATGGAGCGCGTTCTGGAAGCTCTTCGTGTCGGGCTTGCGCCACCCCATTCCGGCGCAGTGGATAAGGGCGTTGCGTTCCCAGAGATAGAGGGCGCCGCCTGCCTTGCGGATGTCGTTGAGCAGCGATTGCAAGCTCAGGAAGAGAGTCCTCGTGCGAGGCTTGGTCGCGGCGAGGAGCGATGCGAGTCGGTGCAGATGCGCGAGCGGTATTGCGGATGGCTGGACCATCATGCGCAGTGTGCGGTACGCGGACAAGCCCTTCGTGGCGGAGGGCGTCGTGCGCAGCACATGGAAAAGGAGGGCGCGATGTTCGGTTTCTGATAGCCATGTCTTCGCTGTATCGTCGTCCCACGATGGGAGCAGGGCGTGGGGAGGGGCCATACCTTGGCCTGGTTCGGTGGTGGGATCGACATCTTGCAAAGGGGTCGGCGGGGGTGCCTGCGCAGGCGGATCTTTTGGAGGGCTCGGAGATTGGATAATTCCGTTGCGACCATCTGCATTGGGAGGTACGACGGAGGCATTGCCGTCGACGGGGTCGAATACGGGTTGCGATGTTGTACGACGCGCCGGCGTTTTCGTCGTCGAGTATGGTTCGAAGCCATAGCACAAGTGAGGCTGTAGCCAAAATACATATTTGCACCTGAGGTAGACACGGAGAGCATTCAAGGAAGCCGCTCTCAGCATCAAAAGTGGCACACGAATGCATCCTGAAAGGTGTTAAGCTGCTTGAGCATTCCGTGGCCTTTTCCATCGCAGAGATACAATAAAGCTGCGACGTACCGCGACGTGGAATGAACTCGTCGAGATCTGGATATGCCGATGACGCGCACAGCGTCAACGTAGGTTAAATTACGATGTCGTCCTGCTGTTGCCCTTGACGGTTGCAAAATTGCCTTGGTCAACGCGATGCAGCACGTGATTCGCCATTCTGCTCAACGACCTCAGCGACTCAATGGCTTATGGCTTCAGTAGAATAAATATAGTAGATCAGACACAAAGCTTCCTCTCTTCGTTGCAGAATCAAGCCATGCTCATCCAATAAGAGGATTACACATTCAGTTTGCAGACTTTGATTTTTGAAGAGGCAAGGGAGGTGCCCGCATCATCAGAAGTCACGTAACAAATACAAGCATGGTTCTAATCTGTCGACATGGCCGCAGAATCACCCGATCCAGCCCCAGTTTCAGGTGCGGGTGCAGACGTGGACTCTGAAGCAGGCGCAGGCGCAGGCGGCGGCGGCGGCACGGCCTCCTTGGGGAGCATCATGTGCAGGAACACGTCGATGGCCTCCCCTTCCAGGATGCGGAACGCCCAGCCACTAGTCTTCTCGTGCGCACACGCGGGTCCCACGATCCCGATCGACGTGTTGTGCACCGTCAGTTCCTTGTCCTGCTGCAGCGTCTCGCGCAGTGCGTGCAGCCCGTGCCGGATGAGATCCTCCAGATTGCCTGAAAAGAGAAATCCGGGGTTCCGTTGTGAGACGGGAAAGCATTTGGTGAGGCAGAACGGCGCACAGTCAGCGAAGCTCTCAAAATGCTTCTCTAGGTAAGTCTTGGCGCTCTGGCTCCGTGCGCCGATCGACATGGCGTAATATTCATACGAGTTGCCAGATGGCGAGAACTCGTATAGATGCGGTCCAGACTGGTCCTGACCGATGACCAGGAAACCAACACCGTATGGCCGGCGACCATACTCTTGCGTGTTCACTTGAGCTTCTGCTCCACGAGATATACATGCAGAGGAGCATTTGCGTTGTGAGTCATTTTCCCTTGTTCAGCTACATGCCCACCGCGGGGGAAAATGGATGAAAGCACGCACTGTCGGCGATAACAGATACAAGGCGGTTGACAGGGATTGGCCTTTTGAATAACATGCGCGAGTGCATTGCGTTCTGCCGCATGGCGTTGCTAGAAGAACGTCGAAAGTCAGAAACGCGGGACGCGGAATAAGTCGCCAGACAAGATGGCGTGCCTCAAGACACGAGCGTCGGACGTCAGACCAGCTATCGCGACGCCAATATGTTCGTCAATGCGGAACACCTTCTGCTGGTATGAGGCCAATTCGCCCGTAGATCGCTGGAAGGTGTGAGGTCAGTCGACTATCGTAGGATTCGACATTAATATAAGAGACATCTACCTTCAGAGCGAGGAGAATGGAGTGGGTCTTCGAGCGTAGTCCCACGGCGGCCGAGCCTTGCTTGACGGCCTCGAGCGCATACTCGACTTGATGAAGCCGTCCCTGCGGTGAGAAGACGGTGTTGTCGGAGTCGTATGTGTTGCGAAACTGTCCAAAGTGTGAGGTGCTGGATCAGAAAACGCGTCTCGACGGTATCAGAGGGTAGATGTGCAGACCATCCGTACAGGCTTTGTGCGCAACTGGCAAGGTGGATGTGTAAACTGTACCGACACTACACCGATGAGGGGGTGACGCGTTCAGGGCTCAGCCTCCCAGGAATCGGATTCGACACAGCCACTCCTTGACTTCGCTCAACTCGCTGGTCGCTGCTGCTTCGACGCCGTCTCAAACAATGTTCACATATCTTCTCTGACAAGTTGTTCGCATCAAATTGTTGTTCGCATTTGTGGCGTCTCTGACCTTCTCTTCTGGCATTGATAGTGAAGAGGGGAAAAAAAAAAAAGACGATTTCCATCCATCATGAGTTCCTGGATTCAGGTTCGGCTTGTTCAGCTCAGCGGGATCACAAAATCAACCCATCAAAAGGGAAGAGGGTTTGGGTTTCATTCGCAGGTACTGCCTGTGTAATCGGCTGCGGTTCAGGATGTTCAGGTGTTGTGTCCCTTGACCGGGACCGCACAAGTGCCGCATTCGGAAGGCTGATGGCAGTGTATCCCCATCATTACCAGTGGAGGGGTATCCTACCATGGGCCTTTCTTCTCAGGTGGGCACAGCTCCTTCCCTGTTACAGAAGTTTGCGCAGCTCGTCTTCCCCAAACTTCTGTCACCCTCCGAGTCGGATCCCGCAGCGTCCTATACCTCACACGCGGGGAGCGCGTCTCGAAAACTGGAGGAGGGAGATGCCCTCCCGCGCGTACACCTCTCGGTTTGGGTCGTCCGCGACCTTATGCGTGATTGTTTGTGCGTCAGTGAGTCGCGTGCGGAACACTTGAGAAACGCACATGAGCCCACGTGAATCGCTTTTTCAAAAGCAAAAAGAACCGCTTGTCCGCCTATTTTGTGACCGGCCCGGATGCAAAGGCAAGGATTTGATAAGCAGATGATGTCGATTCGATGACATGAGTCCCATAAATCAACTCAGCAAGACATGAGGCTGGAATCGCAGGGGAGAGCACCTTGCGCCGCTTCTTGGTGCAAAACAGCACTGTTGCCGTTGTGCTTGGGGTAAGATCGACGAGGGTCTGTACTAGGGGTGCGAATGCACGTTCGAGATAGACGCAGTCGGCGGCGAGGACAAGGTCTGGGGCTGGGACACCCGTCGGGATCGGGTTACCCCTTACGAGTGATTGACCGACGATCATTTGATTTTTGGGATGAATAAAAATCACTTGGCCACTTGGCTTGATGAGATGATGATGTGACGGAACGAACCAGTTGAGCTCGTGCACTGAGACGCTTCCTTGCAGTTTGTTCGCTGCCACGTTCTGACGCATGATGTCAAGCATGGGACTTTGATTTCATGGGTAAAATGTGGGCATGTGTCAGATTGCGTGTGTGAAGGCCGAGTGATCGAGGTGGCATCTCGCATCAGTAGATGTCAACTGCACAAGACCAGCTGTGGGGGAGGCAGGGCCAGGACGCACGTTTGGTCCGTGATATAGACTCTGGTGCACCCAAGAGCGCCGGCGACGAGGCCAACGAGACCGGTGCCGCTCCCAAGCTCGACGATCGTTCTGTGCGCCACAAAAGTGCGACCGCGGTGAGCGAGGTATGCCGCGAGTACCTGGTTCGAAGAAGAGCGGTGTTGTTCACGACGCGCCAAGAGCGAGATGAGACGAGCCCGTTGCTTTAGACGAGGTATGAAAGGCGCACATCCCCTGCGGGCCACGCCACTCCGCCACAGCCTTTGGAAGGGTCAGTCGTGAGGGACAGCGAGAGACTCCGAGCATGTGGTATGCAGAATACGCGTGCTATTGTGGCCATGCTGTCGCAGCTGCCGCCGCTGTGAATGTTACCGGGCGCGTTGCTACCAGGATAAACTTGAAGATCCGAGCTGTCGTCGTCGTCGTCGGTGTCAGGGTTCGGCCATAGCTGACGTATACCCAGGTCTTCCTCGATTTGTCCGGATTTCAAAGGAAAACGAAGCGCGGCCATGTCAAAACGACAGGTAGCAGGGCTGCGGCTGACAGTATAGTCCATAGTCGCGAAGGGGATGGTAGACATCTGATGATCAGCAAGCAAAGAATGTCCTTTTTTTGCGATGCGATCTGTTTCCTTTTTTGGATTTCGATCAAAAATGATTATATAATATCAATTCCCAAATCAGGCCAACAAACTTTACTTTTCCCTTTCTCCGCGCTCTTTTTCGACTATAAAACCAGGTTCAAAAATGCTGTTCGTTCTTCCCTGCACTTGCCTTTCTCCTCCTTCTCGTCGCTGTATACAACGATGCACTACTCCCGTTGTTCTCTACCTCGCCCTCTCGACGACCAGGAATTGCTCTGTCATGACCGCCCTGCCTCCATGTCGTCCGCCGCTTCGTTTTACCCGAGCGCACTTGGACCCTACATAATCCCTATGACTCAACATCCTCATCGTAGCGGTGTCCGCCGACCACCAGCATACTCACACAAAAAATCTTCCTCACAATCCGACGCCCTACCTGTGCCATTACGCCGCAGTCTGCCAGTGCCCCCCGCCGCTGTGGAGGCGCCTATACCACCGCTCCGTCCGCGGAAAAGACCCGTGGCACCACCACCACCTCAGCTGCCAAATCTAGTTACAGATGGCGGCCGCACCTCGCCCTCCCCTTCGCTCTCGTATTCATCGTCATCATCCTCGCGATCGTCTGCGGCATTGTCGGCGTCGACGCCTCCGCATCAACTTCCATCGCCTATAAATTTCCCGGACAGCCGCCCACCAAACGAACTAGCGCCAGCGCGCAAGCTGCGCAGCTTGCCTGTCCCGCCGCCATTCCCCATGCTCTCGCCAACGACGTGCACGACCCCTATCCGGCTCCTCGGGGACGATGAGGACAGCGGCGCCGAGG
Source organism: Clavaria fumosa (assembly GCA_951802425.1). Classification (NCBI taxonomy): domain Eukaryota; kingdom Fungi; phylum Basidiomycota; class Agaricomycetes; order Agaricales; family Clavariaceae; genus Clavaria; species Clavaria fumosa. The sequence goes on along the minus strand of OX637797.1, from coordinate 3,028,387 downwards.
ACGAGGGACCCTGTCCGCTTGATTGGGATCTCCTTGATGAGATACTGGCTCGCCACGCGCAGACGAGCGCTGAAGAGTAGTAGGGGGCCCTCGGAAGGACGCGCCCATGAGGTTCACACGCGCCTTGTCATGGGTGCATTTTCTTTTGCTTCTTTTGTCGTGCGGCGCAGCCGGTAACAATGAGGCGGCTCTCGCCTACTGCATGCGGCTCTTTGCTCCTCGTGCTTTGCTTTGAAATTCTTGTACGACGTTCCACACACCAATACCAACGCACATCGATTCTATTGCTTTCAATTATTACATCCCATAAACTTTCATTATTGTATCCAAATTTCAGATATATTACTCTCTGCTTCTTGTATCATGATAGCTGATCCGACTTTCTTCTGGCTTCTGGCTTCATACTGGGTAATACCTCATCCATCGAGCCGAGCAAGCTGAATTGCAAAGCGGCGGTGGAACAGATAAGGTATAGCGCATATGCGGCACTCTGTGACAGGACAGCAAGATAAGCGCGAGCGCGAGAAAAGTCGTACTCCGCCGCGCGATAAGCCGTTGTCGTCGCAGAAAAAAACCCTCGTAACCACACAGCAACGATACCATGTCCGACCTCCATGAAGCCGTCTTCACATGGTCAGTACCTAATTTGTAGAGCGCCGATTCGTGCGTGCGACGGAAGAACTGACCAAGGCGAGTTGAGTAGGTCCAGTTTAGACCCATCCGACGTGGTTCTCACCGGCACCTTCGATGGCGTGCGTCCCCCTTCCAAATCTCCCTGCTTTGCTCTCACGGAAGGCTCACACACACAAATTACAGTGGTCGTGCTCGATGCGCCCGACGAAAGAGCCCGCGGGCTTCGTCGCGCGCGTGCGCATCCCGTGGGGCACCCGTGTGCAATACAAGTGGATCATCGACGGCGTATGGATGACCGACTCGGCTCATGCGACCGGGTATGATCCACAGGGGAACATTAATAACGTGTATGACGCCCCGCCCCGTCTATCATCGCCCACACCCGCGGCAGTACCCGCCCCCACACCAGGACTGGCAAGTGACCCGCATTCTACAGGCGGCGAAGTAAGCAGTAGCAAAGCCGATATCAATGCAAGCCCCAAGGAGCCCCCTTCCGAGCCTACAGCACCCAAAACCCAGGAGGAGCCGCATGGCGACGCAGCGCTGCCCCCGCAGTCCTCGAAAGACACCCCAGCGGAAGTGAAAGCACCAGCAGTAGCCGTTCCCGCCCCCGCTACCACCACAGCGGGGACAGCTGCCCCCACACAAGCCCAACACACCTCATCACCCGCTATCGAGCCTGGCGCTACACAAGCTCAACACACCTCATCACCCGCTATCGAGCCTGGCGCTACTCAAGCACCGCATCCACCCGCACACGCCAAGGCGGAGGACAACTCGTCTTCACCGCCTATAACGCCCACCACACTCGTCGCGACGCCTGTGCCTTCGGCGCCCGGTACACTCTCCAAGTCGGCGCAACAGTTCCCCGTGGACGGAGACACGGGTTCACAGCACAAGTCCACGAGATGCGAAGGCAAGAAAGGCTTGCTTGCACCACTCAAGGGTAATGCAGCTGCGGAGGGTGGCACGACGTCTTCTCGGAAGAAGCGACATTCCATCTTTGGGAAGCTTAAGCATCTCTTCGACCACCAGCATCATGATGGCCATGCCAAGGAGAAAGGAAAGCAGGAGCAACGGAAATGAGGCCTAATGAGGCCCCACATCGGTTATCACCAGATTTTAATTTCTTACGCCTCGTCTTTACGGATCGGACTTGCGATACTACATTATGATTCACTACATCCTATGGGGGCTTTTGTGTGTGTCATTCTGAAACGTAATGCAGAACCTCTTTGGCATCTGTCTTCCTCGGAAAAAAAAAAGGTGGGATCCGGCGATTCCTATACTGCGGCGAGAATCTCTAGCACAATTCCCGCCCCGATCGTTTCCCCGGCTCTCCGTATTAAGACACGTCCCATTTCCTTATTGGTCGCGAAGGGCTCGAGCGGCAGGGGCTTGACGCTTCCGGAAGGGACCTGAAGCTTCCCCGCCCGGAGCGTAATCTCTACCTCCGCCGACATGTTCCTAGTCAGCACTCTGCGCACAGTCGGTGAACAAGACAATATTCCTCATCAACAGGCAAATGCCGAATACTGACCGTGGTTTTGGTTTGATGACGACGCCAGTCGCCCGGTGCAGGGTCGCGATCAGCCGTGAAATGATGGCGGGGACGTCCTTTGAGTGATGGAATAGCTCAATCTGAAGATTTTTCTCAGACTTTTGAAGATTTCGACGCCACGAAATTCCAACGCACAGATGTCCCAGGTGCGATGGGGAATTGAATGTCAAACACAATGATCCTCGCCGTGAACGTCGTCGCGAGCGGTACAAGCTCGTTTGGCGGGCATAAGACACAACCAATCCCAACGTGGACTGCGTCCACGGAAGCCAAGTAGATGGTAACGTTTGATCCGGTCGCTGCCCATGGCACAGCCTCCCCTTCGATTTCAATTGCTTAACGAATGGGTGGGGCGGTTTGCGATCGGAAGGAGCAAAGAAGACGAGGAAGCCGAAGACATACATTTCACGATGGCACTCTCGTCTCCCGGCAGGATTCTCAACCTTTCGCCGACCTGCACGACGCCTCCACACAACCGACCGGCCACCGCAATGCCAGACGTCTGTCCTCTGAAAACGTTCGACACGGGTAGCCGCATCGGCGCAGCAGGGTCACGCGCCGGGGGCGATAATTCGTCTTTTGAGGTGTCCGGACACATCTCAGCGGGGCGCTGAAGCCTTTGAAAGTTCGAAAGCAAGTGACGAACCCAACAATTCGACCAGGGTAGGACCGTGGTACCACTGGCCCAAAAGCTTCGCGTCATCTTCCTCTCTCTTCACCAAGTTGACTCCAAGCAACGCTCCCACGGGAACGAACTTCGTCCTCTGAGGTTGATATCCAGATGACACCAGAAAGGGCTTGAGCTGGCTGCAAATTTCGTCGTAACGCTCCTTTGCCCATCCGGCCTATACGAAAAATGACAGCTACACCGGAGGCAACCCCAAGCCAAGCCATAGAAAAACTGACCTGGTCTAACTTGTTGACGGCGACAATCACTTGTGAGACGCCCAGGCTCCGAGTCAGCAGTATGTGCTCGCGAGTCTGACCTCCGCGATCGAATCCAGCTTCAAACTCGCCCTTCCCCGCATCGACAACCAACAGCGCGCAATCAGCTTGCGCAGCTCCGGAAATCATATTGGGAATGAAGTCCTTGTGGCCTGGCGCGTCCAACACTGTGACCTGCCGGTGCGGCGTTGATAATGACTGCAGGGCAATGTCCATCGTGATTCCCCTGTGGAATGGGCGTCAGTGTGTCCCGTCAAGCAATTAATAGCATGACGTGCCGTTCTCGCTCTTCTTGAGTGCCGTCGAGTTCCCATGCCCAACTGAAGCTGCTTTTCCCAATCTTACTGCTGCCTCGCTCGTTTGAGACTCTTGTCTTCTCGTCAACTCGCCCCAATTCGTACAACAACCTCCCCATAAGCGTCGACTTCCCAGCGTCGACGTGTCCTGGTACCCAGCGCGACTACGTAAGGTCCGAGATCACACGATAAGAGGATAGTTCACCTATGACAACCAGACTGACTCCCTTCCTTCCATTTTCACCCACAACATTTAAGCGCTTTCTCGCCTCTTCAAGTATTTTTTCTCTCGCCATCGTTATCTTTGGCGGCTCCTCAAGCTGCGGTTCCTGCTCTTTGTCGTATAGGTTCAAGCCTAATATATCCATTTGCTTTTGATCAATCGGAGTTGACTTCCCGGTGGTTGGCGTCGCCAAGCCCGATTTCCTCCCGCCCTTCCAGGGAACTGGGGACGCTGTTCTTGATGTAGAGGCAGAAATTGACGCCCCAGCACGAGCCTGTACTACCCTTTTCTGCGCCGCCACCTGCGCCTTCTCTCGTTCTTTCGCGGCTATAAATAATCAGTATCCTCGCATGATGAGTCCAGCATAAAACAGAATCAAAGGCATTAAGTAGATTGAAATAAAACATTCAGGATGAAGAAGGGAAAGAAGTCATGGTTGTTCGAGATGAGGACTTGAACGATCGTGATGAACGAGGGCTCCGTTCTGACTGCGCAGCAAGAGACGTGCCACGGCGAGCGTTAAATATGACATCGTCCGGACTGGGTACATCAAACGCGAACGGATCGACAACAGGCCCCAACGGTTTTTTTGATGACACGCTTGTTGCCTCCGGCGGTGGCACCTTGGGCACCTTGGGCTCTTTTTTTCTACCATTAGATCGACGTTTGCCCTTGTCTTCGATGGTTGTCAGAGGGTCATCGATGAGCAAGGAAGCGAATGCCGAAGGCAACGCACGCTGACCAGTCGGCTGGGGTAAGAACATGGACGCGAAAAGGTCAGGCTCGGGCTCTGCCTCAGGCATAGCTTCCCGGTCCGTCTTTCCTCGGGCCCTTTGGATTTTCATCGCTAACTTGGTTTTCTTCTGCTCACCAGGGAAGGAAGAGCTCAGATCGGGTGAATGGAGGGGCCCTGCCTTCCGTCCCGCAACGGCGAGGCTGTGCAGCGACTGGTAGGACGTTGTGATGGCTACCGTCGCGGTGGGGCCGTTGGCTATCGGGGTGACATATTCCGTATGCGGTGGGGGCAGAACGAGTCCAGGCGCCGACCCGGCAGGCATCATCAACTTCGGTTTTGGTTTAGGCATCCATGAACCTTGGTACGTCTGTGCCTTCGCTTGCGCCAACAAAGCCAATTTGGACCCCGAACGAGCATTCGGCGCCTCGGGAGATGGCTCGGGGCGGTCCGCTATAGACGCTTGTGTCTCTGGTGGCAAGATAGGAAGAGGCTTCGCTCTAGGAGTCAAAGACCCGCTTGATGATAGTGCAGACACATTTGAATGGGAGCCTTTGGGCGAAGAAACGGGATCATAGTATTCCTGGTTGAGCGGCTGGCGGTGCTCACGAGATCCTTGGCCCATCGCCACCTGGTCACGATACTCCTGGGTGAGAGCCACACCAATAGCTCGCCGGATATGGGATGAAGTGGAGGATGTTGAAGACGGAGGCACAGACTCGTCGTTGTCAGATGCAGCTGAACGAACGTACTCGCGTTCAGACGGGGCGGCAGGTCGCAGTTGTGGGTAAGTCACGGCAGACTCTTCAGTGGTTACTGCGGAGCTTCTGCTGGGGCCTGAAGCTCGAGAGCTAGCGAGAAGCGACAACTTTGACTTCCTGGGGGCAGGTGCGGGCGCTTCTTCTGCAATCAGCGCCGGTTCTTGCTCTTGTGGAGGTGTCGGTGGTAAAGTCCGGGACCTATCACTCCAAGGGGATGGCGCTAGATTGTCGTCTGATAACTCTCGAATGGCGGACGCAGAAGGCGAAGGAAAGATCTCGTTAGGGTCATGCCGGAAACTTGCCTTAGGCGGTGCTGCCATTGCATGTACATTCAGATTTAAGCTCGATATGTTCCGATTGCACGTACCAATCAACTCGCCGTAGGATGAGTCGGACAAGCTAGGATTTGGTGGCACAACAACAGAACGGTGCACAGAGGGGTGGACGGTCTCCGTACGCTCTGTGATTTCAGTGATGGTGCTTAGGCGACCATTGTGTGGAGGGGCGTGGATCGTGGTGTCGTCGTCTGAGTCAGGCTGCTCCACTTGTTGAAGCTGGAGCCGCTGTTGTAATATCTGACGTTGTTGCTCGAGTGGCGACTGGTTTTGCTGTGCGAGCCTTTGTTGCGCGAGGTGAATCAAGGGTATGTGGGGTCGCTCGGCGGGATCGGCAGAATTGTGCAGGAGCAACGGATGAGGGAGCTGGTACGACGCGCCCCCGTCTTCAATTTCCGTTGGATGGAGGGGTGGTGGTGAAGGGATGACTTCTATAGAACATATTTAGCCAACTTCACCAGGCAACTCAGTGCGAAATGACGAGAGAGAAGAAGGCACGCGCAATTTCTTCTCATCACCATACCTGGTTGTTTGGGCCAATCCATCCAAGAGGTGAAAGGGAGGAGAAGTAGAATTGACGAACAAAATACAGTGGAAAGGGAAAGAATGAGGAACAAAGATTAATAGTTGCAGGGCTCACCTTTGCGTTCTCTTGCTACTGCCTGCCGGTGTTGATCCTCTAGGGACGCGTTCGGGAAAACGTTTATGAGAGATAGGCCACGAGCATACCAATCAGCCATTCGATAGCCTTCTCAACATCAAACCAGGCATTCCATAGCGCTTTGCAAATCGCGTCGTCCGAAAGTCCCGATTGTTCTTCCAAGCCCAGAATGGCGCGGATGTGTGCCAGGCCTTGGTTCATTTGCACTGTTTCAGACTCACTTAGCTCATCTCACGAGAAATCGCGCGAGGGGAAGCTGACTTTGTTGTTCCGAGGTCATCGTATCCTCGCCCCCATCGGACAGAGCATCATCATTCAGTTCATCTGTTCTTTCTGAGTAAAACCCATCGGGATGTATTTCAGAGTGTACTTGCCGTTTAGGTCAAGATTCCTGTACAGTCTATGCCGCGACATGATTGCAAAGAGTTCAAGCAGCAGGCCTGTGCCAACCGCACGACGCGGCAGCGTGACGTGACAGCCCGTGACAGAAAGTCACTCCGACTTTTTTTTTTACAAGTACAGAGTCAACATCATGTTGACTTTGATGTTAACCAGTTTAGTCGATTGTCCTCTTAACTAATGCTTGTATTTGTGATCGAAAGGCGTTGATTTTCTGAACCATTCATTGCCTCACCAGATTTTATATATAACATAGCAGTGCTGCCTCAGAAACATGCGGATCCAATTACCCATGCTCAATGTACATCATACCAACACCTTGCGTATCTGCCACATGCTGACTGGGTGCAGAGTAATCGGACATCTTCCATGCCTCTCCACCTGATCATACACGCATCGATAACAGAACACATAGCCAGATGGGAGGGCAGTCGGATTTTTGAATGGCTTGTGGCAGATCGGACACTCTCCGTACCTAGCCGGATCGAAAGGGATTCCTTCGGGGTCGGGCAAGAGCATGCGAGGGGGCGGCACAGCCGGTCCCAGAGGTGAAGTGGTAAGTGCCCGCGCCGGAGAGGCTGGCGAGTACCACCATTCGAGGAACTTGACGAAGAATATTGCGGTGGGCAGGAGCAGTTTAAGTGAGTCAAACAGTATCCGAGGCGATTTGAGCAGCAAACGTTGGAGCGCCGCGAGGACCCCGCGGGGCGGAAATGATGTGCCTTTGCTTCGCGATGTGACACTTGCGTGGCGCTAACGAGTGTAAGCGACTTCGTGACAAGGTGAAACTAGCGCGGCTCACAAAATCCTCTACACCGAGGCGACGCAGGTCGACCCCAATCCAAGTGAGCCATGGCCGGTAATTAGGCGTACGGTCAAAGAGATACATGACGTTACACGTCAGCAACCATAGCTCCAACGACGCGTTCAACCAAGGGTAGTATTGTTTGAACCATCGCCTCAGATGACTTCTCCAGCTCTTGTATGGGGTACGTGAGCTTTTGAATAACGAGGATTTTGGGGCCGAAACTCGTACTTGGTCGCTGACAGCATGCGCCTGATGGCTACCACCATCCTCTAGAAGATCGGGAACGACACCACCGCCCAATTGTTCGTAATAATCATGTGCTTTTGCTCGCAAGTAAGGTAAGCCAATCTGTCCTTAGTAGTCAGAGCGAAGAATGTTACGAAATAAATTCTGCAATTACCAGGATCAGCAATGACTGATTGATCTCGCGCTTGCGCAATTTCTCTCCTTCAGGAATGCCCCCGACAGCAAGCCTCGCTCTCTCCAACTCTATCCAGGGTCTCCGCCTTCGCTTTAAACCGTAGAAATGCTCGGCGAACGACGCATCTAAGTGGTAATGTAAGAGCGCGGATAACTTTAAGATGAGGAATTTACTTTGGGTCCGAAGATAGTGCTTTTCAATGAAATACATGAGGATGGCATAGAATTCTTCATGTCGATTCACAATTCTCAAGAGGTACCTAGGATAGCTTTGCGCAAAGGTCTACATTGTCTGTCAACGCCTCGACTAAATGTGTTAAGAGTGAACCGATACTCGCCGCAAGGACGTATTTGAGTGCGGGTTGCAGAAGGTCTTTGAGCTGTTCTTGGGCGACGAGCTCGAACAGCGAAGGCTTAGAGGTGTCCCCTCCGAAATCATTGAAAAATTCCATGCTTCAATGACCCATCTAGGGAGGTCTACCAGTGGTACCGTGGTCCGGCATCAGCAACCGCGTCAGGCGCGGAACCGTCCGTCCCTCTTCCAACTCCAAAAGGCCTTGTGACCTGGGGGCAGGGAAAGTCCTTCTCCGTCCTCCCCCTTCAGGGCTCCATGGGACACCAGAAGTCACGTAAAGAAACGTAATCACAAGCTGGCGCAGGATTCCTCATTCTGTCATCTGAGCCCGAGCTCATCGCAACACATCCACACTCGAAATCTTGCCCAAGTAGGAATATGAAGGTACGCTATCGTCTGACCTGCGACCTTGGCCTTTCGGAGAATGCTACAACTACCATCGTTCTCGCCATTGTCTAGTTTGGAAAGCGTATCCAATCGCAACAGGTCCCAGGATGGGCACCGTATTATCTGGACTATAAATTCCTCAAGAAGATCATCAACTCGTTTGCTGAGGATCGTCCTGCGTCCGAGGCCGCAACACTCGCGTTGGGCATCCGTCCCGCTGATATTCTCTCAGAGACAACAATAACTTCTCAATTACTTGAATCTGGAAGTCAAGGCTCGCGCTCAGAGGACGATCCTGATCGACCTCCTCTATTCTCTTCGTCTGGCCATGACGAGGTCAGAGGACCTGACTTTCAAGCGCACAAGGCGGCTTTCTTCTTCAAACTTGAGCGTGAACTGGAAAAGGTACACGAGCAACTGCTTCGCTTTGTGCCGCATCCTCTTCTCATGTCTGATTTAAGATCAATGCTTTCTATCTGCGAAAAGAAGCAGAGCTGACGCTCAGGCTGGAGACTCTCTTGTCGAAACGTCGGGCTGCCGCCATGCGTGGACTCCCTGACGCCGAGGAGCCTACCCGAGACCATGTTGAATGGAGCGCGGTGAAAGAAGGCTTCCGCGTTCTGGAGCGGGACCTTGGAAAGCTGCAGGTATCTATCAGATGTCCCGTTGCCGTGATTTGACACGAACAACGTCCCTCCCCTCTCTTCCGTAGCAATATATCGAACTCAATGCTACAGGATTCCGCAAAATCCAGAAGAAGTGGAGCAAGCGTTCCGCGCTGAAAACGAAAGAACTTCATCTCGTCAGGCAGTTCGAGATCCAGCCAGAGTTCAATCGGCAGGTCAGGCGTCAATGCTTCTGTATATCTTTTTCGTCGCTTCATGGTCATTCCTTCTAGCTGGTTTCAGAATTGGTGGATACTGTCGCCACTTGTCTTCACGATCTCACTGATCTATCCTCCGGGCTCAAGTTTGAGGGCCGTGCCGCGAACGATGTTTTCACTCAGCTGATCATGAACGAGCGAGCCGCGTATGTGGGACCTTTTCGCGATCTTGAGAACAACCTCCGGGATGCTGTCGCCAGATCAGACATTCCTGCAATACACGAGTTATTACATTACGCCGATGTTCTTGCACAACAGAACGACGGCAAGTCCAACGTCACGCGTATCTTATGGAAGGTTATCAACGAAGCGCATGAGTCGCTGGCGGATCTCATCTTGCGTTCTTTTGCCACTCCTTTCGATTTCGATTTCATTGACGACATCAACGGTCGAACCTGTGTCCATGAAGCCGCTATTGCACGTAATGCCCGCCTCGTTGAAATCTGCATCCAGCAGACTGTTCCCGTCGATAAGCTTGACATCTACGGCCGCTCTGCCCTACATTATGCGTCTATGAATGGCAATGCAGAAATATGTCAACGATTGCTGGACGTTAATTTATCTCCCCACACACTTGACCTGGACAATTACACACCTATCATTTATGCAACAATGCGAGGCAGCGTGGACTGCGTCAAAGCCCTTATTGACAGAGGCGGCATTTCCCCGCAGCTCTCGCCGCCTATGGACAATCTCATCCCTCTCTCGCTCGCCAGCCAATCGGGACATGCCGAAGTTGTGACCCTGCTACTCCAGCGTGGCGCCCGGTGCCAGCCAAACACGAATGGCGAGTATCCCATGCATCTCGCCGCTCGAGAAGGTCACGCAGCGGTCTGTCGAGTCCTCTTAGGTCAGGAGGGGTGGGATCTGCAGGACAAATACCACGAATGGACACCACTATTCCATGCCGCGCGCTATGGACGAGCCCAGTGTATTGAGGTCCTCCTGCAAGCAGGCTGCCACGTTGACGTAGTGGACGAGTTCGGTCGCTGTGCAGTCCACTATGCCGCATGGTACGGGCATCATGAGTGCGCTAACCTCCTGCTAAAAGCGGCCGAAACTCGCGATGCGACCACCAAAGCGATACAACAACAGCAAATCCCATCTCCTGCCTTCGAAGTGCCAAACGTCCGGGAGCCTGATGTTGACTTCATACCGTCGCTCATTCTACCACCCCCCATCATGCCGCACCGCGCATACGGACACAATTATCTGGACAAAGTCAATCTTGTTCAGGTTGCGATTGGCACCTCAGGTTCTCGTGTCGATGGCTCGTCACACAGACATCAGGCACGAGTACGACTTCACCCGCCGCCATTCAGCTCTATAGACGAGTTCTTGCTCACTTCGAACACGTTGAAGCTAGTCATGACGACTAGTCCTGACGTCAACTCAGCCCCGTACGGCATTTCCTTACCGCAAGGAGAGGACGAGGGCATCTTCTCCTTCCAGATAGCCTCCCTCGAGTCGCTGTCATTGCAATTCTCTATCTATCCTAATTTTGGTACCAAGACGATGGGACGCGCAATGGCCTTGCCCTCTTTGTTTGCCTCCATTGAGAACAGCGCACCCTTCGTTTTACCGATCCTCGATCACCGCCTCCATGTTATTGGAGAGGTCAGGAAACAAACTTCTTACACGCCTCTTGCTGACCTTTTGATCCCCAGGTTTACTTCGAGGTTAACATCATCAAACCTTTTGAAGGAGTGACCTTGGAAGTTGGCGGCGCTGTCGAGACCTACTGGAAATCTACTGCGATCCCATCCCCGGGCCTTCCTCCACAAATGTCAGATTCACAATTACGCCAACGCCCGCCGAGCTCTGTTCATACGTCACCGTCGAACCAGTCTATCATGGGCCCAGAGGGCCATGCGATGACGGTGTCTTCCCTCACGGGGACTTATATCTATGCTGTGGTTCAAGTGACCCGAGACTTTCATCCCGTCATCTATGGAGCCTGGCATCTTGCTGACGTCGGCTTCGACGTCGGCGTCGCCGACCTTACTCTATCTCAGTTTGAAGCCTTGGCCTTGCGGACACAGAGATGTCCGAAATTAGCAAACTTGGTGCCGCAAGACTGGTCACGGACGGCATCCGCCTGTATGTTGTCATTAACACAATTGCTCAAGGTACGTCCCCTCGCTTGCTCAATGTCAGGGAAGCTTTAGACTCTATGTGCAGAGCCTGCCAGCCGCGCTTGGGGTTTGTCTGGAATTGTCATTCCCCTCTTGCAGCGTCATGGAGAAATATCATCTCGGCCGTCGGCTGGACATGAACATGTTCGTGGACTCAGTGCTCCGGACGATTAGTCACACGACCGCAGCGCTCGGTCGATCCTCGGCACGTCGTAGAATTGTCTTCACCTCATTCTCACCAGATGTATGCGCCGCTCTCAACTGGAAGCAGCCAAACTGTAAGTGCCACGCGTTCATGCTCTGACAATGAACGCAAACTGGCTTCATAGACCCTGTGATGTTCGGGACACATTGCGGCAAGCCGAATACAGACACTCCCAGTTGTACGGCGCTAGGCTTTAATGACGGCAAGGATCGGAGATCATCTAGTCTCTCAGCTGGTGTCGAATTTTGCAAAAATAATAATCTTCTGGGTGTCTTCGTTACTGCGGATCTCCTGGTCAGTCTATTCTCGTCTCGTATGACTGGCGTTCAACTCACGACGGCATTCCAGACGCCTGTTCCATCTTTGATTCAAGGCATCCGTGACGCAGGCTTAATAGTTGGTGCTTTCGGTTCCTCGAAGGGTCCCCCACCGCTCGCTTCTTCAGTTACAAAAGACGACGCTTCTGTCGACGCTCTTCTACAAGACGGACTAGTGGTGTGGTCAGACCGTGCCGAGTCCGAGAAAACTGAGATACACAGTCGATAGTATACAACAATAATGAAAAGTTGATTCTCCAGGGCGGCAGCGCCGAGGAGAGTGGTATATGCTGAACGACTAATCTAAATTGAAGCACGATAGAGCGCTGCATATGAGCAGTTCTGCTCGAGGAGTTGATTATGCGAGCCGAATTCAGTGATGGTCTGTGTCCAGAACATGAGCAAAATAGCTCCACTAATAGACAGAAACTGACCCCATGCTCCATCATGGCAATCTTGTCAGCACGACCTGCCATATCCAAATCAGGGAGTGGCGGTAACAAAGATGTCTCGGCGACGTACGAGCTGTTGATAGACGATGTGTGATGAAGACAACAGTTTTTCGACGCTCGCCTTGTGCTGATCTGGAGAGTTGGTTGATAGTCTCAAAGACAGTATTCTGAGCGTGAGCATCCAACGAAGACGTCTACAAGAGCAAACACAGCGCTCGGGCTATCAGTTCTAGTTAAGTGGAGGTGACCCACTGGTTCGTCAAATAACAATAATTCCACTTCAGGCTGTCCTGCTCTCATGAAGGCTCGAGATATCGCGATCCGTTGCCACTAAGATGAAAGGGCGTTTAAAAAAAAAATTGTGGCTTAAAATTGTTCTTACCTCGCCACCAGAAAGGCCATGATAAATCTGCGTTGCCGTGGGATTTCCGTGGCTTTCTAGTGATGGCGGAAAGTCATGACTTGTGGCCATCAGCTTAGTCCTGAGACCTCGGGGCAAAGATTCTAGAATGGATTGTCCTCCAGCCAAGCGAATGGACTGCTCAACGGCACGGCTAGATCCGAGCCTTTCCACGTAGCCTTTTATTTTGTGAGAGACAGGCTGATAGCGGGAACATGGCCAGCACATACCAACTCCTACATTTTCCTTGAGTGTGGCGTTGAACTTTGAGAATCCTTGAAATACAGTAGTCACGCGACGGTGATAATCAGCAATATCAAGGCTGCGAATATCAACCCCGTTTATTTTGAGCTCGCCCTCGTCGAATTCGAGGATTCTCAGCAGAATCTTAGCGAGTGTTGACTTGCCTTTTGACCAATGAGTGGAGTCCGAGCGCTCAATGTGCCTACTTACCAGAGCCGTTGTACCCCACGATAGCCAAACTTTCACCAGCTTGGAGCTGGAAACTAACGTTTTGCAAGCAGGGAGTTCTGCTACCAGGATAAGTATACGTTAGATTCCTGAGTGGCGCTGATAAGACAAAACATCCCATAAACCATGACCAAAACGTACCTCACTTCAAGCGTCGCACCTCGAGCGCTTGGCTGATACCCAAGGGTCTTCCCAGCTCTAGGTTGCAGTCGTGGCTGGATTTCAAATGCGGCATAGAAAGCGCCCATGAGGAATACGCCTTGATATGTCATGCGGACTGTAGTCACAAGAGATTGAATGGTAAACATGCAGGATTGTATAGAGCTGCGATACAGCGCAAGCGATCCCAAAGATGTCGTAGACTTTAGGAGGAGCACGAGCGGTATCTGAGGTTCCGGTCAGTCTGGAGTCACGCAATCAGGAGAATGCAAACGTTTTGTAGGGCAAACAAAATATCAGAAAAATTTATTTGCGAGAGCAGAGACTGGGATAAGCGGCTGTCTGATATGCGGTTGTCCGAAACGAGAAGTGTTTTCCGAGCATCTACCCAAGATTTCAAGATCCATGGTCCAAGGCCGAATAGGATGATTTCGGGACGGTGTTCATCGCTGACTGCAAGACATCGCAGCTTTTCCATTCGCTCGGCCATGCGAACGTCCTGAGGACTATATGATGCTTCTGAGTAACTCTGGCCCATGCCAAAATGACGCATAAAAAGCGGGAACAGGACGGAAAGAATTGAGAGTAAAAGAATTCCAAGGTGCGCTCCGCGAGTCAACGAGAGAAGCACGAAAAGGTGCGAGGCCAATTCAGAGCTCAAATTCAGGATGTTTATAAAATCAAATGGGGATAATAGACCGAACCCCCCCATAGCACTGAAAGATCTGGCAAAGGTATCCGACTCTTGAAGAAGGTCGCGAACGACAGGATCTTCTAAAGTTGGGACATCAAGTCGCAGGCGGTGCCTTAACTGGTGATATTCCACAAAAAGCCGTGCAGATTCGTGGACTAGACTTTCATTGTTGATGCTGAAGAATTTCGTCAGCACAGTTTCAGCTACCGATGCTCGACCTACGCGAAGGAATCCAGCAGACTCTCTAAACCCGTCAATGTGGAAAGGCATATACAATCCAGATCAACGAACCTACTATCCGTCGCAGTATTTCTGTCGCCACCAAGCGCGTGAGTCGGGACCAAGGGAAATGACCAGAGGTGATCAAGGACTGAATCTAGAGACCGAATTTGCGTGAGAAATGCAAACAAGAAATGGACGTGCCCGACCTCGTTTATCACCAGTGCCTGTGAATAACCTCTGAAAGCGGGAAACAGGCTGCGGAGCAGATTTAGCAAGATCATGAGGGCGCTTCGGCTGGGCTGAAGGCTCCATAGGACCGCAACAAGATCCAGCATACATGTCTTAGCAATCGTATACGCGGACAAGAAAGTAAGGGTGTTGAACGGGCGCTGGCTTCCAGGCGCTAGGTATGCTCCTTCTCCATCGAGCATTACCCTCGAGGCCAACCAGGCATCGTAGACTGATTTGGCGCAGTGGGGAGATCTCGAAAAGTTCTTGACAGGAGGTAACGGACAGGTATTGCAACAGCGAGACTCGTGGACCTTTGCTTTGGGGAGCATAATGTTGAAGGTACGGCCGAAGCTATGCGACTTGGCACTCTGAGTCTATAAGAGCATTCTACAATCCCAGCAACTGAGCAAGTCTTTTTGTCCATGAGCCCCTGAGATCCGGCGTGATAGTCCTGAGGGTGTGGACGACAATGGGAGGTGTATCCCGACAAGTTGATGCGTATACAAGCAGGGTTAGAGTCAATCTGGATATGAACATGGCGGATGGCGGATATGAATATTTTGACAGATTCACCCTTGAGCTTTCCAGATGGAGCGTGCAACATTTCTTACAGCTTGCCTTGTGCGGTAACCTCTCGCAACACATGAGGTGACATTCTTATTCTTCCTCCAGCCACTGGGAATTTTCAAGGCTCATACTCTCCCACTCTATGGCGGGCGCTAATGAATCTACATTTTTGGAGGATGCGGTACGAGGTTTACAGGCAGCACAGCAGACGACATCTGCCGATGCGCCAGGGGTTGGGCTCGACGCGACGCAGCCCGTAATTGCATCTTCGACTACTGTCATTCGCGAAGGGTATGGATTCCGCCCTCGTTCAGGCACCGCTACCCCGGCAGCTGGGAAAGCCCCGGCCAGTGATACGGGTGATCCTCTACCCGATCCAAACGGCTTGGGATGGCCTGGTGAGAGTCAATTCGCGCGACAGCTCGTGTAACAATTTTAATTTCCATTCCATGAAAGCAAAATCCACAGTTTCTCGGCTGTTGGCTACTCCGGAAGAACGACAAATACGGGAACGGAAGCTGTGCTCTGCTGTTCGGACCATTCTTGAATGCATTGGTGAGGATCCCGACCGCGAAGGCTTACAACGGACTCCAGAGCGTTTCTCCCAAACCCTCATGTGGATGACGAGAGGATATGAGGAACGCTTAGCAGGTGATCAGCAAACTCTGCTATCCAGCGCCGTGCGGTACTTGATCTTGACCATTAGACGTTATCAATGATGCCATCTTCGCAGAAGATCACGACGAAATGGTGATAGTACGTGATATTGAGGTCTCCAGTCTGTGCGAACACCACCTGGTTCCGTTTACTGGTAAAGTGCGTTGCAGTTTTCAATTTAACGCCCCCATAACTTAATTCCTGTCAAACGTTCAGATAGCCATAGGCTACATCCCGAACAAGCTAGTCCTTGGGCTTTCCAAGCTCGCTCGTGTGGCTGAGACCTTCAGCCGTCGTTTGCAGGTGCAAGAGCGTCTGACTAGACAAATAGCTCTCGCTGTGCGGGAGGCTATCAAACCGCGCGGCGTCGCCGTCGTTATGGAAGCAACGTACGTTTATATGAGGTGTGATACTTGTCCTCCGCTCATGGCGTTCTTGCAGCCACCTTTGCATGACAATGCGTGGAGTCCAGAAGCCCGGATCTGTTACCGTCACTTCCTGCATGTTGGGCTGTTTTAGGACCCAGCAGAAGACCCGGGAAGAGTTTCTGACCCTCATTAAAGGAGGTTGATTCATTGCATACGCACTTGGCGATTCAACCCGCTATGTGTTAGCTACAGTACGTCGCATCTGCAGGAGGCCAGTGCTGCGAAGTGCATTGTTTGAGCTGCCCAGGTGAATGGAAATCGCACATACTGTAGTTGTCCAATAATATAACAGGCGATTATGGTGATGGTGGTGATGGCATGACGATCAATGTATGCTACAGATGTTCAACCCTCTCTTCCCTTCCGTCTCTTGCCGTTTGTTCAGGTAACTTTCTCGCAGTACTCGCCTGCGAAATGTAACGGGTGCGATTGATTTTAGGCCGCTTGGAACCCTGCGCTTGCTCCGTCACGGGAGTCGGAGGGGCTTCCTCTACATCTTTCTCTCGCTCTGCCAATCAGACGTTCAAACGCGGGTAGGCAGGCCGATTGGGACCGGCCGCGTACCTGACAATGCCCGTTTTCTATTGCCGTCGCGGTCTTCGTCTCGAGATGAGTCAGGGCGATACACATGGGTGACAGGCAAATTACGACCTGGCTCTTGATCGCTAATACGTGACCTGAGACTGCCACCGTTATGAAAAGTAAAGCCTTGTGAGGGAGCCTGTTGCGACGGGGGATGTGGGGGTTGGGACCCTAGCAATCCAGCAGGTGAAGGATAGGGATCACGCGGCAATTTCCATTCACGTATTGAAGGGGGCGAGATGTCAGTTTTGGGTCCTCGACTGAGGTCGCTGGATGACATCGCTCTTGGAGCAGATGGAGTGCTTGGCGGCAGTATTTTTGGCATGGAATCACGCCTGTCACCGAGCTGGGCTTGAGCGTCAGGTTTGTTCGGTTTCAAAAGGATATGGCAAACACACCTTGTCGGCGGGAGGAGCTCGTGTTTCATTTTCTGCGCCATCATTGTCCCTCCTGCGGCGATCAGAGTCACGGCGATCTTTCTCGGAGGACCGCTTCGGCTTATCCTCTCGATGGGTCCGCGTGCTGCGTTTCGGCGCCCTGTCGGGCTGCTCAGGGATAAGGTTAGTGGTGACTGAAGAGAGATGATCGACACGCACATCATCGTCTGTGAGCCTTCTCCGCTTGCCTAGGCCCTCGTCACCATTCTGCTGGCGACGCCGAGAAGACTCCTGTCTAATGGGCGCATCACGGTCATCCTGAGCAATGAGAGGGGCATTGATAGAAGACGAGCGACTGGGTTCTCTGTCCTTCCTTGCATCCCTTTCATCCCTCCTGGGCCGGTCTCTATCCCTTTCTTTGTCCCTGTTTCGTTCCGGGTCCCGCTCCCTGTCGCGATCACGGTCGCGTGCACGTTCATCCCTGTCTCGTTCCCTGTCTCGTTCCCTGTCTCGCTCCCTGTCGCCATGCCTATCCCGCGGGCGATCCCGGTCGCGGTCTCGATCACCTTCCCTGTTGTCGCCCTCGCGGAAGAATAACCCTTCTCGGACTGAACGCGGTGTTCGAGAAAGATTACTCTCCCTCCGGCTTGTTCCATGCTCTCGAGCATCCAACCGAGTCTCGCGCTCAGGACGCCGTTCTTCTGGACGATCAGAATCCCCTGCGATGCGATCGGAAGGGCGACCAGTACTAGGGCGGCTCTCGGGGCTCTGGTTCCTCGTTCCAGGTCGAGTATTGGGCGAAGGAGAGATGTGACGAGAAGGGGGTGCTGCATGACTTTCATTGTGACCACGATGATCTACTTGTGCGGGCTTCTCGTCTAGAGAAACGCGGTGGCCAATGGTTTGCTTAGCCGTTTCCCGAAGCTCCTGCGCCGAGATTGTCTGGCTTGGAGCAGAAGGAGGTGGCATAGCGTCGACCCGCGAATTACGCTCATCCAGGGTGCGGTTACTCCGCTGAGGGGCTAATTGCGGACTTGAGATGTTCGAGGCGGGAGCATCAGAACCTCGGGGAGGATCTCTGTTACTGTTAGAGGCGACGTTGTTCGGGAGAGCCGGTGAAGCAGTGCGGGAGCCGGTCGAGCCCGTAACCGATGGCATGACTGGCGGGCCTGCAACCAAAGCTTTAGGTTGCGCAATTGGGATATCGACCTCCATTTTGTCTGAAGTGGGTTGAGCAACTCCGTCCATGGGTACTCTTGGTAGGTCGGCGTTTCTGGTGTCGGGTCTGATCCTTTTCACAACCTCTGGGCGAGGGACACTGGGCGGTGTAAACCCGTCAATACGTGAGACTTTTGCCTCCAAATATCGCAGCATACCTGTTCATCGCAAATTTCGCCGTTGACAAACCGTTCGTGGGCTTGTCAGCTACGGGGTTATTGGAAACAGATACTTGAGCGCGAGGAGCCATTGGAGCCACAGTTGGCGTGTTAGAGCGAGTTGCAGAGGCGGTGATCCCATCACCCGAAACCGCTGCAGCCGTGCGTGGTTTCTCAGCGGGGCCTGAGGGAGTAGATTGCCTAGGAGACGGTGCTGGTCCGGCGAGCTTTCAATCATCACGGTCAGTAGACAATGGCGAGACGCATTGTATCGACTCACCTTAACTGCGACTGCTTTGGGTGCAGCCCAGAGTGGTTCTCGTTTCTTCAAGCTTGCAGCATAACTAGATGAGACGATTCGCATCAATTTTGTCTTGCAGACAATAAGAGAAAACTCACGCTCTCATCAATATTTTAAGGTCTCCTCGTTCTTCGGTTTCCAAACACTCCTGGATGGCTCGATCGAGTTGTGGGCCAGTCTCGACCACAGCAGTCAACGGAAATACGGGAAGTATTTCTTTCATAACGATGATGGTATTATAAACGTGCATGAATTCTCCAGTTTGAATGCAATCCAGAAAACACTATGCAACGTTGCAGTGTGGGTTATGGTTCTGCGTTTAAGGTTAAGCATATCGATTCTCACCTTCATTAGTTTGCGGTGCCATTTTCGTAACACCGTCTTGAAACCAGCCCATGCGATGAGGTCATCTTGCTGGATACTCTGCTGCACGCTACCCATATAGGAAAATCGCTTTTGCATACCAGGGAGTACAACCGATTTCCCGCCGCTCTTGGTTCGGTTGTCTTGATTCCATACGCTCTCGTCCTGATGCCATTTCCACATATCCGTCAGGATACCCAGCAAAAAACGGCCTAGAGACACGAGAGAGTTGATAAGAGAGGCTAATAGATTGATAGGTTTGGGCGAACCGTAATTGCGAGCCTCATATTCGCTACATGAGAATATGAGAACTTTGACATGTTCCGAGAGTAACTGTAGCGACGTCAGCGCTAGAGGGGAAGGTGAGAGGCGGAGACTGGCCTTGTCATAGACGGTCAGGGTAGGAAAACCTGGGGTTCCTTGCGTCTGAAGCACCTTAATGAATTGTGCGCAAAAATCGGCGTCCATCGGAGAAAGGATACACCGAGGTTGGATGCAATATTCTATGAACGCAGGAGCAAGAGATGTGCCTTTCGGGCCTTCGAGAAAGGTGAGTGGAGAATTACACCGTGCAAAACCTCAGCGACCTACAGTGGGCGAACCAGTGCAGTTTCTCTCGCGCCAAACGCTTCATCGTGAACACGCGGGAAGTGGTCTGTTCCTTGAATTCTTGCGCTAAGGTGTTGACAAAGAGGTTGTACCGGTCTCGCCGCGCACGATGAATGCTAGCGGTTGGACGTTTCATCCGGTCAGAGGAACGATCGGCTGTGATGTACTTGGAATCTTCCTGCCGACTCAAGGCTCGAAGAGCAGCCCCTTCCTCATCGTATCTTGCAGCGGGAGGCGAGAGATCATACGTCGAAAGCTGCCAGAAAGTAACATAGAAGCCCGGCCTAGAAAACTCAGCGCGATTGTGGGGTATTGGAGAGGTACATAGCTTACCCGATGATCTCATAGGCGCCTTCGGGCGCGATCTTCTTGATATCAGGAAACAATTTTGACAGCTCAGATAGCCAAGGACTCTGACAAAGGATTGTTCAAGAAAATGCATCCATAGCTCCAGAGAAGGCAGTCACCTCTTGATGTTGTGGCAACACGGAGGGGGCCGGCGGATCTGTTTCGACGCCTCCTTCATCAGCCAGGCCATTTTCCAAAGGGGTTGACTTTGACTCGGCTGTCCCTTCAACTACCATGGCGCTTGGTGAAGTCATACGAGAACCACCGGAGCTTGGCTCCCGTTTTGCGGTCAAGGCTGCCTTGAGACGTTTTTCTGCTTCAACACTAGCCAGACGATCTTGCTCTTGCATCGCGAGAGCCGCCGCCTAACATGTGAGCGAGGTCAGTAGATAATTCAACGTAATACAGCGACTACCGAGACAAACCAATAATGCAGCATTCAGCATGGGTCGAATGATCTGCATGCATATGGGAGCAGATATACCATATTTCTCTCCAAGCTCGGCAAGGGAGGGTACACATTTCTCGGCATAAGATTCGGGAGAAATGACTTGGGGGGATGTCAGTAATTCCAGGTATTGGAGCAAGACACCATGCGTCTGATCACGGAGGTGTTTAATGCTAGGCGTAGGTCATTCGAAAGGAGCACGAGACACACCATATCGTATAAGCTTGCCAATGACTTGAGATGAGCATCTGGTGCCTTATAGACGCACGACTGCCGTTGTTGTGCAACCTGGACGAGTAGCGGTAAGGCAAGGTTAGAATCCAATAAGGTCCTCCCTAGTCTTTGGGGACCTTTGAGGACAGCATCCCCTGGATCAAGCCTCGCTCCTCGTGTGATGGATGCGACGGCTTCAATCCTCAACGCGGGCCCACCAGCCATAGCCAAAACCTGCGAGTCCGACAGATTGGGCAGGGGTTCAATGCCAGCCATCTTCCATATAAGTTCACGGAGAACGACAATCTCCGTAAACTGGCCGTTAAATAGCTGATGCACGATGTATTTGAGGACCGGCGTTAAATCAGCGCTGTACCGGCGGAAGAGCATGCCCGTAAAGGAAGCGAGACCTGGAGCAATGTCAGCAGAAATTCAGTCAGCGCGGCACGAGAAGCCCACTTTGCAACCAATCCGAGATATTGACACCATCCTCTTTCACCCTCTCTTTATTCGGATTCGCAAATGCGTCCAGGATTATGAAAACAAGCACGTCGAACCCCATGTTTGTGACGTATCTCAATGCCTGGATTACCACTCCAGCGAGGTTGTCGTACGCCATGATCTGATTCACAGCGTTCCTGAAAAAAATGCACGGGTTGGAATGCGCTAGCTTGGCGACAGTACCCGACAGCGCGTCGGTGGTGTTATTTGACAGTCGACGTAGGATGCCCTTCGATTCTCGCTCGGCTTGAACTTTGCGGATTTGAAGCTCCGGATGAGACTTGTAGAGCGACGTGTGCCACTCGCCGTAGAGGCGCCATCGCGCAGTAGTCTCGTATTGCCGTATTATGTTCCATATTTCAACTGTGCACACCGCATTGCCGCGGATGAGCGACAGGGCTGGAAGAAGATAGAGGCGGAGTATCCTAAACCAAAAAACTCGAATAGGGTTTCCGGGATTGGGTTCCTCAATTGGCCTTTTCGTCACAGGGTCGAAGAGCATCTACACCTGGATTAATGATGTCGCCAGGGCAAATGACACGAAGATAATCACCGTGGTCATCAAATGATG
This sequence comes from Clavaria fumosa, assembly GCA_951802425.1. NCBI lineage: Eukaryota > Fungi > Basidiomycota > Agaricomycetes > Agaricales > Clavariaceae > Clavaria > Clavaria fumosa. The sequence goes on along the minus strand of OX637797.1, from coordinate 3,006,360 downwards.
CTTGCCCAGCCGCAGAAACTTCGTCAAGAACACCGTGTCCCGATGAACATGCAGGCCCACAAACTTCAGCAAAGGTTCGACAACGTCCACCACATCCTCAAGATCGGTACACACGGGAACCCACTCGGTCCAATCCGGGAAGAAGAACACAAAGTCTGTCGTCGCGGTGCTCGGCGGGGAGGGAGCCCAGAGCGTTAGAACCGGTTTCCGAGGAGGTGGAGCACTTGTGCGGTTGGCACCGAATCTTGGCTTGGGCAGAGTGAAACTTGGATTTCGCTCTTTGTTCACAAAAGTTGAGTCATACAGACCCGAAATTGAATGTTTGAGCACACGGATAAGGAGGTCTGCGATTTCGGGGTTGGCATCAACGGTCCAAGGAAACTTGGTCAATATCGTGATAGCAGGTCGCAAGGCACCAACGGAAAGCAGGGCGATGAGAAGTCCAATTTTTTGACAGGTAATGTCTTTGACTTCCTGGGACTTCTTAGTATCCACGGAGGGCGGAGTGGGTTTTGTTCTTGACGAGGACGACGATTCTAAGGGAGCTGCCATGGCAAGCTGGCTGGACTTGGCTTCTGATATCCTCGTCTGTACCTTCTCAAGGTAGGCCTTCCGTACTTTATCGGTGTCTTCGTCTGTTGGCGAGAGCTAGCAAATAGAAATATTAGTTTCAGAGGCCAACATTGAATATTGAAGCACGAACGTGAGGGTATAGATCTTCCAAAGCGATAAATCCTTCACGTATCAAGAGGGCGGCGGTAAGGTATAGATTTTTGGGAACGGGTTCGACCACATCAGATGACTTGATGGGGATCTGAGCAAGCTACGTCACAAAGAAAGTGAGTCCAACATACCTGGTAGTAAGTAAATTTGAATCCCAGGACTTGGGCAAGGACTCCGTTATTCATGCGCTGTGACGGTACAGAGGCGATTTCTTTCTCCCTGGTCCTAGATTGTGTCATGACAAGAATTTCGTCGAGAGACTTATGCTTATATAACCCATGCGACTCCGTCTTGTCGACCTCCATGGGTTCATTGCTCCGCAACACCCTGATACATCCTCCCGCCCAGGGAGAGAAAGAAAGAAGGGAGAGAAAGAAAGCATGATGCGTTGTTAAATGGACCGAGAGCACGTCCAGGATAATGTCCAAGGCGCGGTTTGGATCTAGGTCAAAGAAGCCTATCAGACTGATGACCTTCTCCCAAACGGCGCGCGCTCGCTCCTCGATAGCTGGGTAAGACTCTGTTGGACGGCCGGTTGCAGGAGAATGAGGAGGCCCAAGACTACTCGTGAGTTCGGCGGTTAGTTTCGAGTAGCCTTCTGATTGTTCACGCAGGAGATTGAATTTGTTTTGTTTGTAGCTGCATTTTCGATGGTTGGAGTCGTTCGGTCAATCGGAGGTGAAAAGAGCGTACAATAGGCCCGTTCGAGTTCTGATCTCCTTCTTGTCAAACGCAGTTTTGTCTGAGATTAGACCTGCACCTGCAACCAGCCCCAAATCTAGGCGTTCACGGCAGACAAATGGATCCAGGATTCCAGAAGCCTGCTCGCGATTGAGAGAGGCGCACACACCAGACAAACACACCACAGACCAAAAATTGCTTGACCAGCCCAACGAGAGTCTCTTTGTCTGCATCAGCATTTTGCTTTGCTTTCGTCACGTTTGTAAGTAGAAGCACGCGATCGTTTTCCTTGCCTTCCTTCGCCTTGTTCTGCTCGGCGCACTGTGACAGCGCGACTTTGGCGTCGCCCAGTATCTCCTCTAATTCCGCGTCGATGGACCAAATCAAGTCCACAAGAAGTTCTCCGAAATGGATGGCTTTGGGGGAAGCAGCCTTGTTTGTAGGTGTCGAAGAAGAAGGGAGTCCATCGAGGACCGAATGCACAAATGTCGTAAACGCTTTCAGCGCAAGAGGGTGCTTGGGCGTCCACGAAGAGAGTACAGCACATAGAAGGGTATGATAGGCTGTTGTCAGGATGCCAGCACAATCTGGATCAGTGGGATTGCAGTGGGGAGCTGTAAGGATGTTGCGACTGAGACGACACTTGATGAGGTTTGCGTTCGATATGAATGAATGGACAAACGACAAACCACTTTGACTCTCCGCCTTGAGACCATATGGAAACGCAGTGTTGCACGCTCGCCACGACGTTCATAGTCCGAACCCTTGCGCTGCAGTCGAATACAACGCCGTGGAGGAGAGTGGCTCACAAATGAACGAGTAGCCTGGCTTATGTCAGGCTGTTTGGCCAAATACGGCAATCTGACAATTTACTGAAGAGTTGTCAAGCAACAGCTCTTACTCTTAGGGATGTTGCGTGCCTCTGTGCAGCACGTATATGAATGGGAGCACACTCTGCCTGCCAATGGCTGCAATCTTCTCATCCAGGAATTCCCTCCATTGTCTTATTCCAACCAGCCTTTGATTTCTTAGCGGATTGCTTTGCAGCAATGACGAGGAAGACGTTTGTCAAAAGCAGCAGGGTCAATCGCTCATACAGACGTTCATGACAATCTAGTCAAAAGTTACACTCGCGCCGCCGTGGACTTGCCAGACCGCGACTCATATTATCATCAACCCAGCATCAACCACTCAGTCGGCAGGTGATGTTATTTTTTTCAACTAATACAATATTTTTCTCCAAAGTAAGAACTGGACGTCTTCTCCAAAGTCAACCCCAGGTTTTCCTAGAGTTTCAGGCAGAATTTGAGATAGGAAATTGCAGATGCCGACTGAGTGGTCAGCGACTCAGCGCGAGTAACTGGTCAATGATAGACATGGATACAATGTTCCTTATGATGCACTTGACGGACCCTTTGACCAAAACGAAGATGAGGCAAAGCTAAGGGAGAGGCACCTGGCACCCGCACTCGTCATCGATGAGTTGATCGAGTGGGTAACATTATCAGGGTCCGATGTTTGCCAGTGGGAGCCGTGAGGGTGGGAGCCTTGGGGGGTGGGTGAGAATGTGTTGTCTCATCAATACGGTTATCATGTTCTCACCACAACTTACCGCCAACGCGACCCTCCCCTCATGCTGGTGATTATCAACATCCACGCATTTACCACTTTCCTCTCATCTCATGGAACAACCCGTGTCTGTAGCTCACAAACGAGTGGCCGAACACACCCGCGTATCCGTGCATATCGAGTCCTGAGACTGGCAGAGTCAACTTGAATATGATGAAATCATTCCTATTTCTCCATTGCGAAGGTCGAAGGTGCAGTCATTCTCAAGAATGAATAACAACAGCACGCCAGCCATCACCCAATCCGACTAACCGACAAGCCGTTTTTTGACTATGGTCATATGACACCTTGGGTGCTAATTATCCTTTGAAACTCGACTTGGCGACACTCGGCAGTGCTATTTCGAAATTGGAGGTCGCAAAAAAAATTGGTGAGCTTGGGCGTCCATGCTCACGCTCTGCAATGTCTGTGATCATCTGCCAATGTTTGGTCTTACTGTCGTTGCTGCCGTCGCTGCTCGTCAGCGCAAAAGCCGCCCGGCAGCAGTGCGTCCTCAGACGCCTTGGGTCTGCGAACTCAGGAAACCCTTACCATCCATCCACTATAAATTCCCCTTCGCCAACCTCTGTCACCACTCCGAGATCCTCAACAACCACTCCGAGGTCCTCAACAACCACTCCGAGGTCCTCAACAACCACTCCGAGGTCCTCAACAACCACTCCGAGATCCTCAACAACCACCCGCTCATCACCCACCCCTCAATCGTTTGTAACCCTCGAAGGGAAAATCGGTAAGGTCCACGACAGACTCGTCGAAGTTGTAGGCCAATCTTATAACTCGTACGTGTCCATTGTTGCGGTTAATTCTTTACTCAGCCAGTCGTGCAGCTGGGAACTTGGAACCGCAACGGAGGCACTCCTTGAATACTCAACACCAAACTTATCTGTTTTTGAGCCTCATGCCTTCCCCCCTCCCGAGTCCTCCACAGGCTACAATATCGGGGACGTCATGAATATCGTAGGAAGGTTAGTTTTCCAACAACTATTCCTGTTATCACCGACTTTCTCGCTTCATAGAATTCCTCCAGACTCTTATCTACTGTGGAATGATGGGTCGGCAGGCGATCCAGCTAGTGCGTTTCTGGAATCATCGTGCGTAGGGTTGAGTCGAAACGAAATTTCCCCGTACAGGTCTCGGCGTTGCCGTCTTGTTGGCCAACTGGACTCGACCTGACAAGTCAAGCTATTACTATGCCGACCGTGCAAGGAATGAGTTGTCATACCTCTTGAACGATGCTCCGAGATTGGCGTCCGGTGCTATCTCGCATAGGTCAGAGTTTCCTGAGCTATGGTGAATTTCTCTATTCCATTAGCTGCATTAGCTGCACAACATTCTAAAGCATTTTGTAGGTCTGACTTCATATACATGGCCCCACCATTTATCGCATATTACGCCATAGCCGATCCTTCAGACGGCAAGCATAGGCTTCTCAAAACTGCATATGATCAATGTCGGCTGTACCGGGATGCTCTGAGAGACGAAGGTGGGTTGTGGAGGCATGTAGATACATTTGACGGTAACCATTGGGCAACCGGTATGTTATACCAGTGTTTGGTCACAACACCGCGCCCCGTTAACAGAAGGTCCCAGGAAATGGTTGGGCCGCAGCGGGGATGTTACGGGTGCGCGAAACCATCCGCCATTCGGACTACGCAGGCGCGTACCTCGAAGAACGAGGCGACTTGACGCGTTGGATTAGAGAAATCCTCGATGGCGCAATGACGTACCAGGTAATGTGTCTTTTACGACCATCGCCAATTGCGCGATCAAACGAATCCTGTTGACTGTTGGACAAACAGCAACCGGACGGTACATTACTCAACGTCATCGACGCAAACCCCCGAAACAGCTTCCCCGACCGCGCCTCCACCGCACTTCTTGCGTCCGTGGCATATCGGATTGCCAAAATAGACGGCTCTGTCCAATACCTCCCTTTTGCTGAGAAAGCGCTTGATGCTATTATCTCAGGCCTCGATGATAATGGCTGGCTCCATGGGACGACCGATCCACTTTCCTTTTACGCTCCATTGGACGGAGGAAGCCCCGAGGGGCAAGCTTTCGTGTTGTTATTGTACTCCGCAATCAGAGATCAGCTCCGAAACGGTTAACCACATTAGAATGTATTTTTTTGTGTAGTATGTGTCCCTCTCTCCAGAGCATAAAGTGTGTTGCACTTTGCACGATGTTTTCATTCACCGTGGTTCACGCCTAACGCGTTGGGACCACATGATGCCGCAAAGAAAGTCCACCCTCTTTTCAGTATAGGTCCGCTCAGTCCCGTTTACCCTGGTTGTTTCCTGAATCGCCCGGATCATTCTGGGTGTCAACAGGCCCTAAAGCGGCTGCTAAACCGCCGAGTAAACGCCAAGCGCGCTTGAAGCTGTTGCTGGACACGGGCTCGTCGGTCTTCATCTGAGTTGACCTAAATCCTCGAGGAGTTCCGCCTCACCAGGTCGTGGTCTCCTGCATGCTTGTCTCTCCGCCTTGCTACCCCGCATACCCAGTACACCTAGCATACCCCAACTCCCATAGCGCTAAGTTGTCTTCTCTGTCATGAGCGAACCGAACGGAAATGGCAGCGAAACTCTCATGCAGAGGAGGCCATCATCCGTCAAGGACGAGGAGGCTGCAGATCCAAAGCCGTCTTTCACACTTCCTGCCCTGCTCCCTTCGCAGTCCTTCTGGGAACGGTTCACAGGGAAGGGACGAAGGAAAATAGGTTGGACCGAGAGCCTCATCAACATTGTCAGGTCATCGTGTACGTGACCTGCGCCCTTCCCTACACACCCTCGACGCGAAGACGCTGAGATGCGGGATCCATTCAGGGCTCAACGCTCTTTTGATCATCATACCTTTGGCCTGGGCAATTCACTTCACCAAGCTGAAAACGCAATGGCCATCTGTTCTCAATTTTTTGAGTACGTCTCTCCATGTGTCGCGCTGTGTGATGGATTACAACTATCCTTTTGCACATATTTTAGTTACTTTCTGGGCTATCGTTCCACTTGCTCACTTGTTTGAGTACGGCGGAGAGCAAATGGCCTTTTACCTCGGCAAGGACGTGGGCGACTTGGTGGTCATCACGCTCAACAAGTATGGCTTCTCGTCATTGATTGCTTTCGCGAACTGAATGGCACGTCATTGCCTCAGCACGATAGAAGCCGCGCTTGCCATCATCCTGCTGTTGAAATGCGAGTGAGTGCTGTCTCAGGACTCTCCTTCCAGACCGTTCACATCGGTCATAGGCTGAAGCTGTTGCAATGCACCATCATCGGTTGGTATTGGCATGTACTATTTCAGCTTCTGGTCAAACTGACGTTCCTGTTAGGTGTTGTTGTACTGCATCTCCTCCTAATACCAGGGATTGCCTTCATCATCGGTGGTGCTCGAATATGGGAACAAGACCTTCACCCGCATAAAACGGAGCTGAATCACACTCTTCTTACATTAGGGTCAGTCTAGCTTGATCACTCTTTCTTTCGCACAAATAACACTGTCTGCCTCCAGAGTGATGGGTGTTCTTCTTCCTGCGGCGTTCTTCGCAGCCCTTGACCAAGGACCTACCGGTGTCAGCAATACTAACCCCTTGGTCTCAGACGCGACTCGCGGTCTGTTTCTGAAGCTCAGTCGAGGCCTGGCGGTCATTCTCCTCTTCGCGTACGTTGTCTGCATTTGACTGCCTTTTACCCGTGCGTTTGTCTGATGTTTGTTGGCAGCTACATTGGATCACGCATCTTCCTGCATCACCCTCCGGGAGATTACGACGCCGTAGAGGAGCTTCTCCCCCACGGACTGAAGCGCGAAGAGCTTCGTCTCCGGAACGAGGAGCCCGAACTGAACCCCTGGGCTTGTCTCCTCATGTTGGCCATCACCGTTGGCATCACGGCCGCAACAGCCGAATGGGTGTGTCTTTTTCGCTTCTAACGTTGTCTGAGGCGCCTGAACGACGCATATCTCCCAGTTGGTTGACACCCTCGAAATTGTCCGGACGGAGAGACTGGTCAGCGACGAGTGAGGGTTCCTATGACCCAGTATCCTCGCCTCGACCGCTGATTAAAATCTACGCTTCTCCTTTGCTTTCTACAGATGGTTCGGCATAGTCGTGCTGCCCCTTGTCTCCTTCTCCTCAGACGGTGCCATCGCCGTTGTGAACTACATACGGTGCCTGATGCGCACGATCTTTGGGACGAGCGGTCCGCCCGCGACGATCGCGAAGGGCCGCGCAATCGACCTGAGCATCCAGTTCACGCTCTTCTGGATGCCGTTCCTCGTGCTCCTCGGCTGGTGGACCAGCAAGCCAATGAGCCTGCTCTTCGGTGCGCACGCCAGAGCGTTATGCTCCGAGCCGTTTCTCAACGCCGTCTCTCCCGCTTGACAGACCTCTTCGAAGTCACGCTGCTGGTGGGCGCCTGCTTCCTCGTCAACTACGTCACCGCGGACGCGAAGACGAACTGGGCCGAGGGGCTCGCGCTCGTCGCGTTCTATTTGATGATCGTGAGCTTTTTTTTTGCTTTGTTGCCGCCCGCACCCGCTGTTTGCTGAGGACCCCCCCCCCCCGTGCTAGGCGCTCTGCGCGTGGTTTTACCCTGGCCAGATCGAGACGCGGCAGCTCTTGACGTGCTCGAGCGTCGGCGCTGCCGAAGTGGCTTGAAGGGCCGAAATGAGAAGAATATACACCTCCACGAACGAGCTGCCGCTATGCAATGCGAGTCTCGGCTTTACGACAGTTTTTCTCTCTCACGTTTTCTCAGTTCTCATCGCTATGTCTCAGTTCTCATCGCTATGGCCACGCCGACGTTTGCGTATGCCATCAAGCCGGACCTCCCAAAATTCATTGGGGCCCCCGTGTACTAAGATGCGTTTCATAGAACTTTTCATTCTGCGTATCATGTCCTTTCACTGTCATTTCTGGGATGCACGTCGCATAATCTTCCTGTATATAAAAAAGTTTCACTGGGTAATGTGACACGTAACTTACTTCAAGGTATGGGCATGACGGTGATCTCGTCAAGAGACACTCTAGTAGTCTAGCAAGGCAGGGACCCTCCTTTTGTGCCAATGACCATATGGACGACGTGCCAGGGACCTCTCCGTAGCCATCCTCCAAGCCTAAATGTCTTGGGGGACTATTGAGTTCTTCCTCCGCCGTTGCAACGAGCGAGAACAGATGCTCGCGCGTTCAATTGGTGGAGCCCAAGAGGTCACCAGAGACGCTTCTTCCAAGCGCCTCGACCGCACGCTGAGCGACGGCCGTCAGCTCGCTCCTGACTTGCTCGACCGCACGCCGTGGGCCGTCCTCGCCCTCGTCCTCGCCGTCCACCACGTGTCCCAGCAAGGATGTCGCGTCGCTCGCCGAATCTGCACGCCGCTGCGGGGCTCGTCGACCGGGGTGGTTAGCTAGGACTGCCCTGAACTCCTCGGACGGGACGGGCTCGCCCACGGTGATGCTCAGATGATTGCCCAGACGGGGCAAGTAATTGGTTGGAAAGGGGCGTCCTGCAGGCATGAGTTGATCGAACCCTTTGTTTTTGGGTCGCTTGAGGGGACGGGCGAATCAAGGCTAGGGGATACGCGTACCGGTCAACCAGATGGGGATCACGATGGGGAGGACACGCGTCTCCATAAGCATTCGACCGCTGGGGATAAGAAGAGGAATTAGTCATACAATGTGGACGAGACCAGAGGCAGAGTCCCGAGACGCACAAACCCCATTTAAACCTTGTCAAATGCGCTCGGCCACAAGTGACGGTGTAGTCCTTCGGTTGTATGACTTTGCTTTCGGGGAAGATATGCACCTAAGACGTTGACCTGCGCGTCAATCATCCGCGGACGGCGGGTTCGGGGAGGCTATACCCAATGGCCCTGATCGAGCTTTTGGATGGCGAGATTGACAGCGGGCTGATACACTCCCTGTCCGCGAAAGGTCTCGACAACTTGGCCGTTACGAAAGAAGGCTGAAGAGAGACTGATTACGTCAACAAGCCCTAGAGTCGGGTATAGACCGAGGGACACACGGGTTGGTGAACATGATTTCGGAGGCTCCCAATGCCCACCTCATAGTGTGAGATCGAAGATAATATCTAACGGGTAGCGTGCCCCACATGAGGGGATCATCAAGTCTGGCGGTGCCGTGGATGAGCAACAGGAGGACCGTGAGGCGCGCGTAACATACGTCGAGATGTGATTAGCGACTGCGAAAGAGACCTGTAAGGAGGAAAACGGGTGACCTTATTGAGCCAGACTAACCTGTGAGTAACCCTTGCCCTTGATCTCTCGCTGGGCTGGTGAGGGCATCAATGAGTATAGGCAAGCCATCCACGGTGCAAGAGCAGAATCCTAGATTAAGAAACGCCTTGCAAGTGAGACCTACAGCGGTTATCGTCGCTGCCGAAGTGAGACGGTTCATCGCCCTCACGCGACGACGATCACGACGAGCTCTGCACAAGGCACACTCAAAAAAGGCTTCTCTTTCCCCGCATGGTCGCGTGGTTCTCGTGGCGTGGTGAAATTGATCTGACGTAATTTGATCCCCAAAAGAATGGTTAATAATGCTGACATAAGCAGTATCATCGCATTTTTACAGCCATCGCACCATCGTCTCATATCCAAGTCGACCTGCTCGGACAGCTTGAGCATCGCTGGCCTCTCCCACCAGCCGTCCAGGCTGTCCTAGCTTCATCTCATCATGTTCCGCGCAGTTCTCATCTCCATCCTCGCCGCCCTACTCTTCATTTACACCTTCTTGCCCGCCGTATGGCAAGCTATCACCGCCGTAGACGACTTTCTGGATGTTCACGAGTCTGGTGTGGCTCTCGTTGCTTCCAGTGAGGATGGCGCTGTATTCGATCTTTGTAGTAACTTTGGGTGACACTGTCCGCTTTTCTCGCAGAGAACCCAGTCCGTGAAACGGGTCCACCAGTTTGCATGGCGAAACTTATTATGCAACGACACAAAGTATGTGATTCCTTGTGAGCCTTTATTCTTTCTAGACTCTAAATGTACCTATCAAAGATACATCAATCCAACCGTCGCAAACGAAGAAATACTTCACCCCGACCCACATCCCGCCTCTACGGCGCACAGCCAATTCGGCCCAAGAAGAATACCTGGATGCGCATCACGCAACCCCTTGGCATAAAATATCGTTCATGACCCAGCGATAATATATTTTTTCGGGTGGCTTTTCTGTTTCGTCAATACCATATTATAGTTATCAAGATTGCTTTGCAAAACTAAATTTTTACAACTCGAGAAACTAAAATCATGTAGATATTGCGACGAACGTTTTGTCTGCGATACTGTCATTCAGCTTCTAAGCAAAGCAATGTAGACCAAGAGATAAAAAGAAGAGAAGAGAAACTTGATGCTGAAGAATAGTACAATTGAGAATACTCATCGATGTACCCATCACGCGAATCGGCCACTCCTGTCAGACACCTTCGACAGAATACTAGGTGCCTTCACCGTGCGACGCCTTTCGGCCACCGACGTCCCTGAGCTAGATGCGCCCAGTCGCGAGGCATCCCTCTCCACCTTCGGCTTGGGTCTGGCATGTCCTGTCACCGCAGCGCCCGCTGCAGAACGTGCAGTGCCTCCGCTCCGGGCTTTCCGCTCTCTCGCCGCCCACTCTGCCTCCCGCAGCTGATGCTTCGGGTTTCGCGGGGGTACATGACGCTGCTACAGTTCCGAGGCCCGTCAGATCGCTGAATTCCCAGCGTGAAGGCAAAAATCCGCGACGTACCTCCAGGTAACCATCAAAATCAGCGTCTCCGAGAGGGGCCCGGCGCGCTGCGGTCTTGGTCACGACGGACGTGTCTCGCACACGCACACGCTGCAGTCCTTCCTCATCAGAAAGCGTGCCGTCGGCCCATGACACGTCTTGAGGATCAAACGACTCGACTACCTGAGCAAGACCGCTTCGTGAGGTGTCAATTCCCGAAACACCATAACACAAGACAAACCTGGTTCTGCCGAGCCACTTGAGCGGCAAGCGCCCGCGCTTCATGGATCGAAATTTGTCCTCGCTCTTCAAGCTCTTCCTCTTCATCGTCATTCTCGCCTGCCGCGCCTACGCCCTCTTCGCCTTGCTGAAGATAGTCGAATTCGGGATTGTCATCGTCCACCAAGGGCTGGTGGTACGCGTCATAGAAAGCGCGCGTCTCATCATCCTCAGCTGCCGCGGTGTTAGCCATGCTTCGATCTGGGCGTTGAGGAACTAACCAAGGGCATCGAGCGTGTCGCCATCAATCTTCCTCTTCTTGCGCATCTTCCGCCTTATGGCACGGCTTTCTTCGTCATCATCGTCGTCTTCACTATCGCTGAAATCGACACCCCGATTTCTTCTCTTCGTCCTAAACTTCCCCTCGATTACATCCGTGTGCAACTTCTGGAGCTTGCTATCATCCTCTGCAAGGTGCTCTCTGTGCGCGGTCAGATCATCATTCAGTTCTCAGACAGCATCAAAGAGATATTCGTACTGATGCTTCTCCAAGATCTTATCCTTCCCTACTTCTTCTTCCTTCATCTCCTTGTCATCCACCAGTTCTGTGAGCGTCGCGTCCAAGTCTTCCCCATCCCCTTCCTCATCACCTTGGTCGGTCTTCTTTCCGAACATATCAAACCCACGTAGCTCGTCATCGTCTGACTCCACCGCCTCCGCTTCAACAAACTCGGATGGCTTCAACGGTTTATCCCCGCCTCGTCTGTGCGGATCCACCTTACGAGTGAGCAGCGCAAATGCGTTGGTGGGCCGGTGCGTCGGACTGGGAGAAGGACTGGAACGATAGCCGCCTTTCTCAAACGGATCCTCGATGGGACTCCTTATTTTCCTCAGCCGCTTCAGAGACTTGGGAGAGTCTTGCGGTTCCTCGGTTACAAGAGACAGCGTCTGTAGTGGGCGTCTCTGCCTCTCGAGACGCAGAGCTGTTCCTGGGCGTTGCGATTGCGTCGCGGGTGACAACACCATTCTGTAGACTTCCGGAGTGGAGACATCCGGCTTTGTCTGTGTCAAGAACCTTCACGTTTGCCCTCCTGAGTGCTGCTGAAAACAACTGACGATGGACTTAAGTCACTCACCCATGGTCGTTGACATAGATCTCCGGTTCCTGCCTCTTGCTCTTCTTCAATTCGAGCTCAAACCCTTCGACAAGGTACCCTTGCTCCTTCTCGAAGATGGAATCTGCTTGTCGACGCTTGCTCTCGCTTACCTCCAGTGCCGGAGCCAGCCCAACATCAAACGTCAGCGGAAGGTCTTCAAGGTCAGGTGTCGGTGCCCGTTGAAGCTTAGAGTACTATCCGTTAGCGATTAGTATCGTAAAAGAGAGACAAGTTATCAAACCTTGGATCCAAACAAAGGCCTAAAGCCTGAGGAAGGGCTGGCCTTCTGCGTCCCATCCTCAAATAACGAACCAAATGCAGGTTTCAATGGCTGGAAGCCGTCCCCATCTCCGAAGCTATTCTCATCGAAATCGAACGAACTTCCGCCGCCGTCGACGGGCAAGAACGGTTTCAGAGTCGGAGAAGGCGGGTCTTCGGACACGGTCGTGTTCGACTGGCCTTGACTTTGGGTCAGTCTCGACATGAACGGCGTGAGCACCGGCGTGGAGACTGGTGACAGAGAAACATCGTCATCTTCATCCTGGCTAGCCCTGTACAGTTCCGCGAGTGGCTCCCGGGCCTTCTTCTCTTCAATTTCATTGTCGCTGTCCAACAGACCTCGGTGTGCGCCCAAGTCCTGTACAATGCCACCATCTTGACCCAAACTAGTCCGAGGAAGGCCAAGATTCGAGTCTACCGTGTCACCTAGGAGTAGCTCATGCCGCACGACAGCTTTGTTCTCCTTGTCCTCGCTCTGGTCCCACATCCTGCATTGTTGGTTCTCCTTTTCCTCGTCGTTATCAGAGCCAAAGGACGACAATGACAACTGACGCGAAAGGGGACGACGTGGCAAATTCCCATGCTCGTCGAGGACGACGGACGTCTCTGGAACCAAAACACGTCCCAGTGGCGGAGTAGGGGAACGTCCATTGTCCTCGTCGTCAGAATCGAGTGTTAGTCGAATGCGACGCACAGGGGCTCTTCGGCGAGGTTGGACGTTTTCCTTGTCTTCGTCGTCCTCATCGTCCAAGGTTTCAGTAGTAGAGATGTCCCCGTCATTGTCAGTGGGCGTTCTCTGCATGGGACTGGCACTACCCCTTGCGGGGCTGAAGATCTGATCTGGCTCATGGTCAGGGATCCGATCGTCATCGCTTCCTTGTTCGTCGTCCTGCGCTTCCTCCACGCGTACGCTTTCTTTCGCCTTCTCAGCCTTTTCCGCATAAACTCGAAAGGCAACTTCGAGCCCGTCCCCCTGTATCCTTTCTTGCAGCCTTCCTCCTCTTTTTTTCCATTCCTCTTCTTTTCTGGCAACCACTTGCCTGTTAGCCGCGTGTACACCCTCCAGTAGCTGGCGGTTTAATTGGGCGATTGTGATAGACCCTTCGGCGTGTCCTGCCGTCGTTGCCCTACTGCCTCTCCTCAGACTTTCCACGACGCGTGCATGCCGGCTATTCGGCCGTTTCTCAATGAGACCGCTTTTGGGCACCGCATCCTCGATGACCAAATCGTCCTCATCCTCGACAACTGACGCGGACCGTGCAGCTGCGCGTCTCTTGAACTCGGCCAACTCTTTCGCGCGCCGTCGCGATTCAGCTTCGTTCTTAAGAGCTTTTGGAGAAGAGAACCGTGCGCCTAGCGGGGCATCCAGCTCACGCCGGGTCTCACCCGCTGCGGTTGGGGAGGAGAAGGCTTGTATCGGATCCGACGGTTCCTGCTCTGTTGATCTTCGCATACCGCTATAGAATAGAAACATTATGTGCAGGTTCCGCGAGGATGGAAAGAGGGCTCAGACCCACCTGAGCCGCATGCGGAAGAGTTTGGGATGGGTGATGAGCGGTCACGTGGGCTTACGGTTACGCGTGACAAGCGTGATATTTCTCCATGTTTGTTGACGATAACTGAACACTGGGCGATTGAGCCACCAAACACAGGGCTTTGCCGAACACTTTCCCTCGTGAACTCGTACGTCGAAAAGATTGCGCAAAGACAGGTACAAAAATGTGTATAAAATCAAGTCTGACCCCTGCGCGCTCCAAGGAAGGCATTCTTCTCCTCGAATGTTTGGAACTTGCCGTGCTAGAAAGCAAGTCAATACAAGCCATGGAGGGGAGAGAAATATAACATACCCCAAACTTGGATGATGTGTCGATAAACTTGAGTTGGACCTTCTCCAGGTCTTTCCGCGAGGTGTGGACCATAAGTGATTTCCGAATGGTGATGACGCGCTTCTTAGTGCCAGGTATTGAACCCTTGAGCATCAAGAAATCGTTTTTGACAATTCCATAATGAGGGAAACCGCCCATAGGTGTGATGCCTTTCTTGGTAACGTCGGCCTCAGTCGCAGCGCTTGACTCGTTCTCGCCCAAACCGATACGATAAATCTTTTTGTTAAGTTCGGTGCGGTGATGGTATCCGTCTGCGATAAATTAGCCCAGTCTAAGCCACACGGCTAGAGCAGACTTACTTTGACCAGCGCGAGCGACAGAGAACATAACCTTGGAAGGATGCCAAGCACCAATACAGGCAACTTTTCTGAGACCTTTATGTGTCTTCCTCGGCAACTTCTTTGTCCCCCATCTGTGTGTGACGCCCTCGAATCCATGACCTTTCGTGACGGCGATAACATCAACACATTCATCCTGCTCAAACACAGTTCCAAGGTTTACTTCCTTCTCGAACAGTCCGTGCGCGTACTCGACTTTGTCGGCGGGTGATCCGCCATTGATTTGGATCTCCATCAGATGCGCTTTCTTCTGGCTGAGACCAGTCTTGCGAATTTGGGTGTGTGCAAGGACACGGACCACGGTGCAGTATTTCCTAATACGCTCCAGCTCCCGAGCGATGGGCTTGGCACCTTCTTCATACTTCTTTGCGTACCGTGTGAAGGCCTTCATCTTAGAGCGGTACCAGCTTTTGTAAAATCTGCGCTTAACCGAGTCGTCCAAATGAGAAGCCCATACAGTGGTGAGGGTTCGTAGACCGCGAGGAGTCTCAACGTAGCCGACAACACCGACGACGACCATGGGTGGCGTTTCAACGATGGTTACTGCTTCGACAATCTCACGTTTGTGCATCTCTGTTACACTTATGTCAGGACTTGGAAAGCGAAATGATATTGCGTAGCACGTACTCGAGGCTGGACGATCCAGGTCGCGGACAACGTGTGTCATGCCAGCCTTATAACCCATCAAGGCGGTCAGATGCACTGACTTCTTGGGGTCATCCTACAACGGGAGTTGGAATGAGTCAAGTCAATGTCAATGTATCAAAGAACTTACCCTAGGGAAAGATTTGACCTTGCCACGATGACGAGCGGCGCGCTTTCGAGGTAGAAAGCCCAAGGAACCATGGCGGGGCGCTTCAAACTACACAAAGTCAGACCGAGAGCACTGGGACGCGTTTTCAACGCACCTTGCGGTGGCTACTCCCTGGTGTCAGCAAACGGCAATCTTTACGTGGAGCGGTTCACTCGCCTCATTCGTGACACTTAAAGCCAAAGACTTTTGTTATTTCGATGATGTTACTTCGAAGAAGACAACGCAGACTAATGGTGGCTGTTATACTGTATAACTTATTCGGCAAGCTCCGGATTGCCGAGATGCCGCTTACAAGCCCAGCCCACCTAAAAAAATTGGCGTAGCACAGCCACTCTCCCGAAGTTCATTCATTCAACTCTACTCTTGACACTCAACATTCCAAGTTCATCGGTCCAGCATCTGTCGGCGTGAAGGTTGTTATATACTACCACACCGTCGCATTCTACACCAATGAGCAAGAATCCATTCGTACCTCCTCCGAGCTACTCACAACAGCCTCCACTGCCTCCCGGACCTCCGCCGCCTCACCAGGCATCTCAAGACTACTCAGCATATTGGGCGGCTGCAGCTGCAGTCCAGAATGTCCAGACACCAGCTGTCGCCGCGTATACCTCGCAGTGGACGCCTCCGCAACCTCCTGTGCAACCTTCGCCGGAGCATAGCGCGTTGTATGCGAATTACGGGTACGGAGGACAACATAATTGGCAACGACAAAATGCTCCTCAGCCGCAACAACACTATCAGCCTTCTCAACCCCCACCACCTCCTGCTCCTCTCGCACAAGCCCCTCCTACTCAGCCGGCGTATAATCCGTATCAACCATACGTTCAACCGTATGTACCACAAGCAACGGCTCAGCCTATGTCATCCCAAGCTCCGTACCACCATCCCCCACCGCAGCAACCACAACCTCAGCCGCAATTCTTTCCACAACATCATCAAACGCCAATGCAACATCAACCTCGACATAACGTACATCACACCCCGCAGAATCATCTCCCCCCCGCCAAGCGTCAAAGGTTCGATGGTCCTAGCTATCATAACCAAAATCAGACTCGCCATTCTCCTCTTCCGCCTCAACCACAATTCCAGCCCCCTCCTCCCCCTCCTCAACGTCCCAGTGGATCGTTCGGTCCACGGCCTTCTGGCCCATCGCAAAGTGGGGGTTCAAGTTTTACCCAGATTCCCCTGGCCACTCCTATGAACAGAGGAGGCGCAACCGGCGGGAGGGGCTCTCCAGGTGGTAGGGGTGGACGAGGAGGTCGCGGCAAGGTTCCTAATATTTATCCTGGTCCAGCGCGGGGAGGCGGTCCTAGTGGTGGTAGTGGCGGTATCGGCGGTTCGATGAGGGGACACGCCCCAAGAGGAAATTTTGCGAACAAAGAGCTTCACAACCGAAGAGGCGGCTCGTTCAACGCTAGCAATGGCAGCGGAACATACCCTCATCATTCGCAGAATGCATCCTACAGGAACCGGAATCAAGGTCACCAAAGCTCTGGACGTGGCAGTCGACAGGACGGAAGCAGTACATCTGGCGCCAGAGATGGGCCCATGAATTCTAGTGCCGGAGCCAGCGGTAAGAAAGACGAAAATAGGCGGACACTAACGGATTTCAAGCTCGTGGCTCTGGAGATTTTGGAATTAAACTGGTCTTGGGGCGTTTTACCGTCTCCTGTGCCTCCTTCACCTGTGAAGACTGAGACTGACGAAACGACCGTCATTCCGGATGCCTTACAAGTCACCACAAAGCCTGAGCCAACAGAACCAGATGTTGCAATAGGCGCCACAGGCGTTGGAAATGGTCCGACTGTAAATGCGAGCGAGACCACATCAGGAAGAGAGCTGAAAGCAGTTCCCACAGAAGTGGTCATCCATTCTTCCTCTCCTGACACGTCGTCTGGCTCGTTCAATTCCCCTCCTCCGTCTCGAGTGCGGATATATTTTCATACTCCGGTGTCTCCTGATGATTCTCACCTTCCCTATAACTATTCATCTGGATCAGGTCACGTCCTGCCGGATGCGAGGAAAGGCAAGCGAAAGAAGCTTGAGGATGATGATGGCGATTTGGAGGTTTCCGTCACTGCGACTGGCCAACCGCAAAGTGAAGCTGCAGCAACCTCTGAGCTTGCTGTCACTGCGACTGGCCAACCGCAAAGTGAAGCTGCAGCGACCTCTGAGCTTGCTGTCACTGTGACTGGCCAAGAGCAGGACGAAGCTGCAGTTCCGCACGAGGTTGACATCACTGAGGCTGGCGAAGTTGCAGTTCTGTGCGAGACAAGCACCGAAGTAGGCACCGAAGTAGGCACTGAAGTAGGGGAAGAAGCAGAACTTGTCGTGACCGAAATCAAACATGGCGACGATGACTCGCCGGTTGAGCCTGGATGTGGTGAGCCCGCTTCATCCGCTGGCTCCGTCGATACGCCTTCTCTGCCTGTCAAGGCGGAGAAAGCTTCTAAGACTCCCTCGGCAAACCGGTTGTCGATATCATACGCGGGTGGAAGCAGAAGACTAGTGGTGGACGCAGAAGTCATCGACACACTCATCGTTTTTAGAGCAGAGAGCAGGATTGAAGTCATTATGAACCTCGGTGAAAGCGACAACAATGGTTTCAAGGGAATCTACGTCAGTTCTCGTCTCGTCTTCTTAGCCACGATTCTAGTTTGCTTAGCCCCCTCGTAGGTTGAAGGCCTATCCGAGGTTTCGAAGTTTTATCTCCCCCTCCAAGCTCTTCCAGATTTCTCCGAGACGGACGACACGGTTCCTCCGTTCGGTCGGGCGACCCTGCCTGCCAAGATAACCATGACTGTTCATCTTGACAAGGAACGACCTCTATCAGAGCCCAGATGGGTTAAGACTGGAGACGTCCAGGAATGGTTGAGGAGTATGTTCGGTCGGATGTTTTGGGTAGCAGGTGATGCCGCCCAGGAGAGCTGGGAAAAGAAAATTGAGGTGAAAGATCCCGACCCGGTAACGATATCCCGTATCCTGTTTGGAATGCTGGTTGATAGTTGATTTTCTCAGGCACCCACCATCCGTACGATCCTTGACGGATGGGCTGCCAACTCAAACGTCGGGCATCAAACTGACCGCCAGCGTTTCGTCAAAACACACATGACGGAGCCTGAGCATATACTTGAGATACTACTGCGTCTGGTCCGGGGAGATCGGGCGACCACTTTTGCCCAGCCCGCGTCGTATGGGTCGAGCTCACTCGGTCCGCTGCTATCTTCGCGCAGCTCTCCGTATAGCACCCAGCAGACGCACGTATCGCTCGCTGTCCTTGCGATCTTCCGAATGACGACGGAATATGCAACGAAGGCGTTGGGCGACAAGGGACAGGTTGAGGTCGAGGAACGTGTCGGGGAGGTCATCCGGTGCTTGCCTACCGTCCTGATTCACAGAAGTTTGGATGGCATGTTCAAAGAGTGGAAAGCGGATAAGAAGGGACGATGAATACGACGTCCCGGCCCTTGGGCGACTTCGCACAAATTTTACTTAGCCTACTTCAGTTAGCATATCAGTCAAAATCACATTCTGCACAAGCCACATTCCGGGTTTCCAAGTTCATTAATGTTCATTGCTGAAGCGCTGAAGCTCTGAAGTTCAGAGGAGAACCATTAGCCATTCCAGATTAGTAAGCAGGTTTCCGTTCCGGAAAACATCGGCTGCGTCACCTTCATCATCAACATTCTGAGGTGAGCTCCCAGTCGCATTGCAAAAGGGAAGCCAGGCTGAAATGTTATGAAGCAATGGCTTCGAGAGCCCTTGCGGCTTTAGTGAGTTTATAAGCGCCCAAATGGCATTGAATGACACCCATGTTCGTTAAGGACTTTACGCGCATCTACTCTTCACTTGGACTTGGTAAAGGTACGCATCACCGGGACTGACGGCCTTCTCCGAATCGATGTTGATTTGAGGATGTCACCTCATTTCAGAGACACTTTCTGCGTTGCAAGCCTTTCGCAAACGACATCATGACGCACAACACCGTCACAATCAGCTCTCTACTCAACCCACAACCATAGACTTTGCGCATTATCGTTCTGTGCTAAAGAATCAGGCTATTGTAGACGAGGCGGAAAAGCTCATGAAGGGGTTCAAACCGGTCACATACGACGTCAGCGTGCACATTAACGCTATCGAAGCCTTCGAGGCCAAAGCGGTGTGTATCGTCTATATCACGAGTTCACCTAAATTTCTTACAAACGGTGTCCCTTTCCGTCATAAATTTGCGTGAAACAGGTCGCTAAAGCCCAAGAGACCACGTACAAAATCGACGCCGAACTGAATGACCTCAACGCGACTCTCGCGAACATTGAAAATGCGCGCCCCTTCGAGCAATTAACTGTAAGCAAGGTCTTCGGCTTCTTCCGGTCGTCTTAATTGAATCGGACGTAATAGGTTGAGGACGTGGGTCAAGCCCATCCCCGGATAGCGGAGGCCGTGGCGCAAATGGTGAAGAAGGGTAAATGGACTGTGCCTGGTATGTTTCACCAACAGAATGGCTCATTTGCTTCACACGCCCACCCTTTGTATGCATCAGGTTACAAAGAGAAGTTTGGCGACCTGAACCTGATGTGACCCTGGGCTTTGTTTTCTTCCGCAGTACACGTCGTCAACTACAGGCCAATATATCAGACCGCGTGGTTACACTCATTACATCTCACAGCCACAAGAGAAGCCCAATCCCCCTTGTGAAATTTTTTAGGTCTGGTGGCGTGTAATTATTCAATGCGTACTCTCTGGTAAGTATTACAACGGGGTGTATCGTATGTCGGTACAGCAAGTGTCCCTAGTGTGAGCAATCGAAGCGAATTGAGAAGTGTCCGATCGCAAGTTTCAAGAAATTGGGATGGAAAATGGAACACAGAACGTTATAACACCAAGAAGTTGGTCACTGTTCACCCCAGATCGTGACGCTGTATGTACATCGTGCTTGCAGAACACGAAATTAACTAGAGACGGCCTCTGGAGAAACGGTTTCTACAATCTGTGTCAAAGGATTGCAGATGGTGGCCTGGGCGAGGCTGAGGGCATCCTGATATGAAAAGAATGGCGCCACAAAATGCCCCGGTGAAGAGCGTTCCATCTCGTTCTTGAATAAGTCATCAGGGATGGGCGAGGCCTGGAAGTGGGGAGATGGGCTGCAGCTAGGAATCCGATATTTGGCTTCCGCAAAGTTCATTGGGACATCGCGCATCGTTTCCATGAATCCGGACAGGTCTGCCTGACGCTGCGCTTCGATAGCGGGGCTAGAGTTGACGTCAAATAACTCCCAATGAGGTTCCTTATCAAACATAATGATGAGACTGATGAAGAGGCTACGGGTACTGCTGCGAACTCACGGCAACCACGCCACCAAGATGATGCAGAGGCCAGTGAATGCCGGCTTGATATACAGACCACTCGGTTGGCTGTTCCGGTGAGAGGTAAAGAGGGGTGGCTGTACCAACCAGAGGGCTGGTTTGAGAGCCATCCTCAGGGCTCGCCAGTGTTTGACATGGATCGTCCCAAGTCAAGCTTGGCTGGGCCAGAAGAAGCTCTTTCGGAGCCACATAGTTGGATACAGGCTGACCCGATGGTGTAGAAGAAGCGTAGGTAGATGAACCGTGGTGACGTGGGCTCTGGCAAGTGGATCCAACAACGCTACCTGCGCCCTCCTGTGCTGGGCGGGGTGGTTTGGGTCGAGCAAGCGTGTAAGGCACGGGAGTGTAGCGGTACTCTGGGTACTTCTTCGCGTGCGCCTTCTTCTCTTTATGTGCCATCTCGATCCAGGGACGCTTGTCCTCTTCGGACATGGCCTGCCACACGCTCCCGGCGATGCGGGAGATGTTGCGGTGGTTGCTCTCGACAAATACGGGCACACTCTTCTGTGCAACGAGCGCACACCGGAAGAGGATAAAGGCGTTGCGCGGGCGCGGGATGTGCCCAAGAGGCCGCTTGCGCGCGTGGGACTTGGTGCCAGGCTTCGTCTGAGGGATCGAAGTCGAGGAAGGTAGACGAACGGTGTAGCATGGGGCGTCTAAGCGGCTGGAAGGCGAGGCGGGTGAAGAAGGAGAAGAGAGCTCCGAGTCGGAAGAATCTCTGTATGTCAGGGCGGACTGCATCTTCCTCGAAGGAAGAGATGCTCCAAGGTACTTCGAAGGCATCTGGGAATTGAAGAGACTGTCGTAGTTGTCCCCAAAGCTGGCCTTTTAAAACAACATGGTTGTCATTGAACGACTCGATCTGGTAAAAGGCATTTGCCTTGAACTTTCCGGGATGCTGCAACAAAGATCATGGAAAGCCGTCATGCTAAATGTCATTTATATATTTGCTGGCAAGACTTTTTTCGGAGAAAAATTAATTTGAAGTAAGCTCTAGCGAAAGCAATCACTGACCTCGTCTCAAGTGAGGTTTTTTGCTGTAGAATGGAATTTTGACGACTCGAGCAGTATCCAGCCCTTCGAGATGGGCAATAAATCAAGCCGAATGTCAAACTCCGCAAACACAACTCCGCCCATTGTCAAGTTGCATTCAAATCCCTAATTTTAGTATCCCGTCCTCGCGAGTACGTACACGCACTTGCTTGATAAAAGAAGTAACTGATGAATTGCCTGGCTTAAAATGATTGTCGCACGGTCCAGAGGGGCTGTGCCGGGACCGACTGGAGACCTCGAGGATCCATGGGTAAACCCCAAAACACCACGTACGAAAGGGTAGTTTCATCAACGTCCTAGGTCCGTCTATGTGGCGCGCGGAAGATGGGCAGAAAGGGAAGGTTGACGGTGGGATTGCAGATTTGGCCCACACTACTACCACGCAACACTATCAGGGCCCTCTGGCAGTCCTCATACATAGCGACACAATGTCTCGGAACGACGCGTAGCGCTGCCGGTGTAAATTGAAGTCGGTCACGGTCGGGTGAGTGGAGAGAAGATTGTCGTAGAATTGGCACGTGGTGTGACCAAAAGCAGATGTGGACCCACAAACTATTACAGCATCCAAGAACTGGCTCGAGTTGGGCATAGCTTCGTGATCTTACTGAATCCAACGTCCGCGCCCCACCCATAAGGGTAACAGTCACCGGTTTCTCGTTTCTTTTTTCTCCACTGGGTAGCTTTTCCATCCAGCTTTAGCACTCTAACACTCAGCGCGCGATTTGTCATCGCTCTGCACGTTTGGACTGTCTGGCATGATCGTATGATAGTCTGGACAGATACTGTATTGGATGCCGTGAGTAATTTTGCATATGTGTTGTTTCATCGCCTGAAGCATCATCATGTCACCCTCCACATTAGAATCTCCCTAACTTCGCGGATGCGTAGGAAACGGATAATTTCAGTGTTACCTTTGTTTCGGAGTAATCCGCAGAACTCTCGGATCTGTTGTCGTCATGAACAGAAGCATTTGGTAAGTTTGTTGTATTCCTTGTTGAGATACTTACGTCATCTCTGCAGTCGATTTTTGCACATCTATCGCAGCATAAGGACACTGTCGCTATGTGCACAAACGCGTTTGATAGTCTAAGTCACTTTACCCTTCACAGATGCACGAAATATTTCCATCTTGAAGCAGAAGCACTATGTCCTCTTATGTCACAGCACCGCATTCTGGGACGCGGGGGTACGTCAATAGCCCTCGCAGTTCTTGAGTTTTGAGTGTCTGTTCACCTGCCCGCTCGGCGCCCATATATATATCTTCTACAATTTCATCAAACTCCTTTTCCAGTTGTATGCCGTGCATCATATCTAACCAAGCTTCCCGCCCGCAGCGCTCAATGCATTCCTTGTCACGAACTCCCATTTCCTCCGGTCTTTCCTTCCCTTGCAATGGGCTGTTTTTAGTAACGCTCAATGTCCCTCTCCTCAATGCAGACAAGCATGTGGTGGAAATATTCGGTCCCACTGGGAAGTTCAGTGGAATTGGCGTGCGCGTTTCCCCCCCAAAGGACCTGACATTTCAAGCTTCGAACTTTTCGTCTTTTGGCTCTTAAATGCATTTGCCTTCCTCTTAGATTCGAAACACTTCAAAACTAACTCCTGGGCTATGATTGGACTCAGTATCAACATCGTCAAACCACTGCCTTTACCATGGCAAATATCAGCAGACGCAGTCTGCTGTCTACGACATGAATGCAAGACGACTGAGGAGCTACTGATGATGAATCAGCTATGTACAGCCATCAGCAAGTCAAGCTTGCATATCCAAGTACTTTCATCACCGCAACGCACAAGCCTGCAGATGGGTGGGAATGGGGACAAGAGGGTTGTATGCGACATGGCAGAGGGTGGGCTGTACTTTTTTGTCGTGTTACTGGCTCATGGCCATATCCCCTGTAACTCGTTCGGTGACATTCGAGAGTTCGAGTGGGTTGACGCGCCGTTAACGAGTCCCTGATCCAGTTCGCAACCTATACTGAAGTCAATGCGAGTGCAGCTCATCTTCGCCAGAGCCATGACTGCACATGCCACCCTGGTTCGGCGTCGATGTTCCCGAGCGGGCGGACGACTCTGCAAGCTCTTTCCGGAGCAATTTGAGTTCGCGCTCGAATCTATACCGATGGGAAATTTACGTCGCGTATCAGAATGTCATTGCTGAGAGCTTATAATAGTGTGAAAGGATAACGTACTTGCGTCCGAACACTTCAATGTAAAATCCACCGCCGTTCCAGACGCTCACGGCGAAAATGAAAATTATGAAGACACCGCTCCAGAACGCGCTGTCGTACAAGATGTACACGGCGGGCAATTCAGTCAATATGCCATAGACTGGGAAGAACAAGCATCGTGCGTGAGCACTATTGGGTAAACACATCAAACGTTCGGTAGTAAACCTCACCGAGTTGACCACCCATGAAAGCTATGTCCGATATTGTTCTGGTATCGATGACAATGCGCGGCCGATGATACCACGCTTATCAAAAACCAGGAGAAAGAAGTGGTTCGTTGGCCCGATCGAATTTTCGCTCTACGGTCAATTAGAACAAACTACTGGAAATTCAGCATAACTTGTATGCAACTCGAAGGTCGTGCTTACTTTATAGCTAAGCATTGCGCAATTCAAGTCTTCGACACGGGGGATGTAGCCGCGGTCCATGAGGTCCTCGGCGACGGACTCGTTGGTAGTGGGATCAGGGACCTTAAACGAACTCGATAGGGATTAGGCTCGACCGCCCAAATTTCTCGATGGGCTTCGCAACAAACCACTCGCGGTTGGACTGCGCAACGGTGGCGAGGTGATGGCCGCGCTTGGCGTCGAGCTCATCCGGATGTTCTGCGACGAAGGAGTCGGTGACAGCGCAGAAGGCTTGCGTTTTTGTGAGGGTCGAGGGCAATCCAGGGAGGCACCGGGCTGATTGGAGCCGTCTTTGGGCCTGCCTCAGAGGTCCGTATACTGGTTAACATGGTTTAGGATATTTTCATGAGTGACGTCGAGAGACACAATACTTATGGAGCGGCATTCTCGCTGAACCTTTTAAAAGAGCACTGAGGACTAAACCCTGGGCACCAGTCATTGAGTTGTAGGCCTCGTACCGTGAACCGTCTTGATTTACAACTCGGATAACATGGAAGTCGCGCTTTTGGAAAGTTAGAAAGAGAGTTCCTGAGGCAGCGGTGCTACCTCAGAATTATGCGGATCAAATTGCTCATGCTTGATGTCCATCATACTAACACCTGGTGTATTTGCTACATGCTGATTGGGTGAAATGGATTCCTTCTGGGTTGGGTAAGAGCATGCGAGGCGGCGGCACAGTCGGTCCCAGAGGTGACGTGGCGAGCGCCCGGGCCGGAGAGGCTGGTTGTGAGTACCACAATTCGAGGAACTTGACGAAGAATATCGGTGGGCAGGAGCAGTTTAAGTGAGTCAAACAGTATCCGAGGCGATTTGAGCAGCAGACGTTGGAGCACCGCGAGGACCTCACGGGGCGGAAAAGATGTACCTTTGCTTCGCGATGTGACACTCGCGCGGCACTAAAGAGTGTAAGCGACTTCGTGACGGGGTGAAACTAGCGCGGCTCACAAAATCCTCCAGTCATCAACAAACAGCTTGGCTAAATGTAAGTATGGACAGGTATGGACTGGTGTGTAACGCCCCAGGTTGTCTTGGGGTGTTACATACTGATCCATACCTCTCTATACTGACAACTTAGCTGAGCTGTTTTGCTGATGTACACCGAGGCGACGCAGGTCGACGCCAACCATGGCCGGTAATTAGGCGTGCGGTCAAAGAGATACATGACGTTACACGTCAACAACCATAGCTCCAACGACGCGTTTAACCAAGGGTAGTATCATTTGAACCACCACCTCAGATGACCTCGCCAGCCCTTGTATGGGGTCGTGAGCCTTTGGATAACAAGAGCTTTTGGGCCGAAACTCGTACCTGGTCGCTGACAGCATGCACCTGACGGCTACCACCATCCTCCAGAAGATCGGGAACAACACCACCGCCAAATTGTTCGTAATAATCATGCGCTTTTGCTCGCAGGTAAGGTAAGCCAACCTATCCTCGATAGTCAGAGCAATGACTGATTGATCTCGCGCTTGCGCAATTTCGCTCTTTCAGGAATGCCCCCAACAGCAAGCCTCGCACTCTCCAACTCTATCCAGGGCCGGAAAAATTAAACCGTAGAAATGCTCGGCGAACGACGCGTCTAAGTCGTAACTTTAAGATGAGGAATTTACTGTGGGTCCGAATGAAATACATGAGGATGGCATTCGACTAAATGTGTTAAGAGTCGCCGCAAGGACATATTTGAGTGCGGGTTGCAGAAGGTCTTTGAGCTGATCTTGGGCAACGAGCTCGGACAGCGAAGGCTTAGAGGCGTCCCCTCCGAAGTCATTGTGCTTCATGCGTACCTTCTAGGGAGGTACCATGGTCCAGCGTCAATGGTCGCCGCGTCAGGTGGAGAACCGTGACCACCAACCCTGCACGTCGAGCACGGCACCCCCGTAAAAGCGTCGACCACATATGTTCAGCGCTGCCCAAGACCGACGCTGAGGTTGTAACGCATGCCCTCTCGGAGGAGGGTGCCTATCGCTTTCCCTCCTTTTCTGCTAACGACGCGGTCACCACTGGCATGTCCATACGTAAACACTTCCGTGCATGTCGATAGGTAAAACTCCAAAGCAGATGGGACTCCGAATCAACGGTGGTGGTGCGTAGAGCTGTCTCCCAAGAATCTGATCTTGACATTGACCAATTATAAGTATAAGGAATGTTATATAACCAGGCAAAGAATGGTTCAGAAGATCAACGAGCGTCATCGCCTTTTGATCAGTTAATAGGACAATCAGCTAAACCAGTTGACATCAAAACTTCTCCTCAGACTCAGTTGATGCAGACTCAGTTGATGCAGACTCTCTATGGGGACGGCTAAGGACTCGAATAGTTTCTAGATATAAACACGTAGTTAGCATTGAAAGCGAGATGAAGGTTAAACGTGACGAGTGATCATTCGGTACAGAGACTCACCGTGCCGAAGATAAATCTGTTTGTGCCCCTCGGGCGACGAGGAATCCGCGTTATGGTCGGGCTCCTGAAGCTCGAAGTTGGCTTCGACATAGACTCGGGTGCCCTTCTCGAGCGATTTTAGAAATCCGTTTGCGCTCTCGTTGAATGATAGGACATGATGCCAGGAGGTCTTCGACGGTGGCCGCGCTAGAGGAAGTGTGAAATTAATCCCAAAGAAACAGAAACTACAAACGTACTTCCATCGGCATTCACAGGCGGTGGGGGATAGTTTGTAGTTGCAACCGTGTATCTGAAGGACACATGGTAAAGAAAAAATGCAGGAAAAGAGCATTAAGCAATAACAATACGCACGATACATATTCCTTGTTGGTTTTTGATATTTTAGGCTCTGGAGCACGACCGAGTCTCCCAATAAGGACAAGCTTCGAGAGATCGTACGAACGCGCCGAGGTGGTTGAAAATGCCTAAAAATGTCTGTCAATTAACTAACAACTATCATATATAAGGCACATACCCTAAGAGAAGTGCGAGAGGCTGCAGCAAAAATCAACATATTGGTGTTGTCGCAAAGTTTTCCCGATTCGCGCCAGTTTGGCTTTGAGCAACGTCACGTCACGGTCATGTGAATGGACCAAACAAAAAGACATTTGAAAAACTAACGTGGACGCCACCTTGCCTCGTCCAGCCATGCCACGGCCACATTCTCCACGCAAGGACAGCGAACCATCCACACCTTTTCCAAAAGGCTACTTTTCAGTCCCTTTTGAACGCTTTGCACGCGACGAAACCTCAGGCTGGACCAGTGCATTCACTCTCCTAGGTTTGTCCAGTAGACTTCTTCGCACTTGTCGCAGCTCAGCCAGGAAGTGTTCAAATCCGATTGACAGATACAATGGAGACGTATTTTGACTCCAGAATCGACCTGATTCAACGTCAGTTGCAGAAGCACAGCGACAGGCTCAAAATGAAAGCCGAGGAAGCATTCAAAATACGTGATTTCTCTGGGGACGCGATCAGTGAAAATCTTGAGAAGGAGATCAAGAATTTCAGGCTCAAGGTACGAGTGCGAGAGTCATCTATATAAAAACAGTTTCACCCATGCCGGCGCTTATCAGGTGCAATCACGGATGACTCGTTTGAGTGCTTCATGGCATTCTGCGAAGGTTGTTCGCACACGTGATAAGATCACCTTTTTCCTGGGAGTCATGTCTGTCCTCGTATCGGCTCTGATATTTGGGACGGCCCCCGAGTTCGTATATTTCTTGTTGCATCGCAACCTGAAATTAACTTTGCGTGTACCCGCAGATGGATACACGTCGCCTACACAGTCATGGCCATGTACTTTCTGCCATTACGTATCTACACGTATAAGCAACGCGCTTGGCATTACTTCCTTTTCGACCTCTGTTATTACGTTACGTTCCTGAACTTTATCTACATCTGGCTCTTACCGTCCAGCCCTACACTATTTGTCGCATGCTACTGCCTCTCTCACGGATCCCTCGCCAGCTCAGTCATTACATGGAGGAACTCTCTTGTCTTCCACGACATCGACAAAGTCACCTCGTTATTCATTCACATCTATGCTCCGTTCGCGTTCACCGTGATACGGTACGCCGCCTCGCCCAGTCTCTGAAAACTCGTTCTTATGGTTTACAGACATTTCTACCCTGACGCCCCAACACGCTTTCCAGCCTTACGTAGCGTGCCCCATCTCAACCCCCTCCGTGCCTTCCTCTTCAGTAGTCTGATATGTAGGTCTTCATGTCATGCATGCTACTGTGATGGTGCTTATAAATGAAACATTCAGATGTGGTCTGGCAACTGCTGTACTGGAAAGTAAGCACGACCCTCGAGCTACATACAAGTTATGCTGAATTTTCAGTAGTTTCTTCTAATTGACCGTAGAGCGAAAATTCAATCGGGCCAACGAACCACTTCCTTCTCCTGGCTTTTGAATGATAAGCGTGGTATCATCGGCCGCACATTATCATCGATACCAGAACAACATCGTGAAATAGCTTTCATGAGCGGTCAACTCGGTGAGGTTTACTACCGAACGTTTGATGTATTCACCCGATAGTGCTCACGAACAATGCTTGTTCTTCCCAGTCTATGGCATATTGACTGAATTGCCCGCCGTGTACATCTTGTACGATAGCGCGTTCTGGAGCGGTGTCTTCATAATTTTCATTTTCGCCGTGAGCGTCTGGAACGGCGGTGGATTTTACATTGAAGTGTTCGGACGCAAGTACGTTATCCTTTCACACTATTATAAGCTCTCAGCAATGACATTCTGATACGCGACGTAAATTTCCCATCGGTATAGATTCGAGCGCGAACTCGAATTGCTCCGGAAAGAGCTTGCGGAGTCGTCCGCCCGCTCGGGAACATCGACGCCGAACCGGGGTGGCATGTGCAGTCATGGTTCTAGCGAAGATGAGCTGCACTCGCCTGCGGTGGCAACGTCGAGGTCCCCAGTCCTCGACAGCGAACCCCTTCTTCCACATTCCAACTCTGATTCTAACTCTGACGACATAATAACATCTTCGATCACCCGCTCTCCTGCTTCTTTCAAAAAGAAGGATCAATAACACCGCATCAGCGATTTTGATGATCTGCGAACTAATATGCGACTACTTTATCTAGCGTCAGGTTTTGTTTGTGTTTGCGAGTGGCTGTGTCACGATGAGCAGTATGTAAATTTACGACTATGTTTGTACTTACTGTATCGCCCCGGGATCAGGCACAGTTGAATTGTGAATAACTAGAATGCGTGGCTGCGACCATACTGCAGTTCCCGGTTAGCGTCGACGGATTTATGGTGGTAGCGTGTGCTTTTCGACCAGGGCCCCACTACTATCAAATAACTCCCACTCCTCACCGCTCCTGATCCATCCAGCAAACGGAGAATGCACACCGAGCAAAACACGCTTCGCTGCTTGATAGTCCGCCGCAGTCTGCTTCGCATCAAAGTACGACATGTTATGACTGTGTAGACGAGTACCAGGTCCAGTAAGTCAGTGGATGTGTTAGTGAACGAGGCAGAATACTCGCGGAAGTGGCGAAAGATTGAGAAGAGCCGCTGTTTGCTGATACAACTGAAACATGGCCAGCTTGCAGAGCAGAGGTCTTGGTTTTTAGTTTTAAGTTTCGGCCGCAGCACATCTACAATGTGAATTTGGGCGCGTCACAGACAGGGTCTCGATTGCAGACTGACTTGCACGACTCTCTCTGACGATGTTTCGCGGGCACACCCCGTCTGAAGCCATTGATGAGTACTTCGTGTGGCCTCCCAGAGTCGGCAAACCAACACAGAGCTGACGGTGAGTGTTCAAAAGATCTCGTCAAAGTGGAGCTGAGGTTCCTGAAAGCGTGACGCACATACATTCATTGCACGACTTGTCTACGATTTGGGAGCGACGAAATGGTCGAGAATGCGCAAAAGCGATGTTCGTAAAGTGGATAGTTGGTTTGAATAGCTTGAATTCACCCGGTAGATCTAGAGATGTGCTGGCCTCTCAGCTTATAAGATCGAACCAGCAAACCCGGCGACAGAAGAGAGACCTTGCAAGGTTTCCAATCTGCCGAACAGAGCGCGCTCGCAGTCTTCGCGCACAAACTGCTCCTGTGCCTCATGCGGCACACCTCCGACGACGACGCGCGCGAGCTTGATAGGACGGAAGAGACGCGAGAAGAGCGCGCCTTGGATACCAAGCACATTCCACGCGGCGATCTTGTCGCTACATGACATACACGATGTAGGCGGGGAGTCGGCGCGGCCGGGTTTGGTGCGGAGCACACCGTGCCGCGAGTAGCCGTCCCGCCCGCGAGCGGCGGCGTTTAAGGGTAGGACGGGGGTGGGTATGGAGTCTTTCAGAGTGGCCATATGGGGATCCTGAACGGACGCGAGTAGGCGGGTGGAGGCATCGCCGCCTAATATTGTATATATTTCAGTGAGAAGACGTTCTTGATTGTGAGGTCTCACATGGGACGGTGGAGATGTACATGTGCAGAAGGACGTTCTCCTGGAGGGTGTATCTACCGTCCGACCCTTTCAAGATCCACTCGGACTCCGTGCTGGTGTGGGAGCGCGCAACCTCCTCCACGAGCCAGCGCAGAGCAGCGCGACGAGCCAGGATCTCGGCGTGGCTGTCATGGAGCGCGTTGCCGCGTGGTGGGAAACGGTCTATGGGTAGACATTTTAAACCTGTACAGGCGGATATGACTTTGCGAGATCCATTGAAGGAGTTGGCCAAGATAAATGACGCGAGAACTGTGTAATTTCCGGAAGGTAGAACGAAGGCCAGACGGCGATACTGGTCGAGTACTTCACTGATGCTGATGGGGTCGTGTTCCATGCCCAATTCCATGCGAGTGTGACCTTGCCTCGCATGCTCGGTTTGGGTCCTACCCCGTAAAATTAATTTTAATTTTATATGCACATGACAAGAAAATGTATCCTACTACTGCCTACTAATAAGGCTGCGGTACACAGCAGGGCCTGCTAACTCTATAAAGGATCTTGTTTCCATTGTCTTACATTGCAAGGGGATGGACTCCAAGACATGAGTAGTAGATGTTGTGCCAGCCATGGCAAAGCGAGTCTCAAGAAGCCATTTGCACTGGCAGTGAGTGGAGTTTGCTGGTGAGCAAACACTCTGCTTGCACTAATGAGCGGGTTGTGCAACTCAGTGAGCTGGTAGGGGATGACATCGATGACAGTTCATTCTGTGATGACCCTAACAGCAGGGGAGGCGCGACCATGTAAATGGCGCGAAGGCAAATGTTTTACGTAACATTTATGCAATACGATTATCCATCCCATCACCAATTTCAAAAAAGAATAGGAGACGACCTCAGTTCCATATAAAATGGGGCGGCGCCCTGTCCACACTTCCCCCCTCTTCTCCTCCCCTGACTATGTCGCTCGCTGACCTCCAAGCCAAATTCAAGGGTGATCTCGTCTTACCCAGCGACCCGAGGTATAATGATGCCATCGCCCGTTGGGCGACCAACTCGACTAAGAAAGCCGGACTAGTTGCTTTCGTACGAGATGCGAACGATGTATCGTTGGCTATCAAGTATGCTAAGTCGCTGAAGCTGGACATCGCCATTAAGTGTGGCGGTCATCATGCCGGTGCTGCATCTTCAACAGACGGTGGCCTCGTCATCGACTTATCCCACCATCTCAATACCGTGAGGGTTGACCCCGAGCGACGCTTGGCGTACGTTGGGGGCGGCTCTCTCCTCGAAGCCGTCGACAAAGCCGCTATTGAGCATGGTCTTGCCACCGTTGTCGGGACCATTAACCACGTACGCTGTCCATTGTCTCAACTCCTATTTGATTATCTGAAGTCTACTCCTTTAGACTGGTGTAGGAGGGTGGGTGACCCTGCTTGGCTGATATCATATTCTGACATTTTCCGACCCCAATAGTTTGATCAGCGGCGGCGGTTATGGTTTCCAGACTCCACGTCATGGCCTGGCAATCGACAACTTGGTTCAGGTTTGTTGCTGCATTCCATGCAATGCTCTCTACTGAATGTCTCCCTTCTAGGCAACTGTGGTTACCGCGGACGGATCCATCCTTACAGCAAACGAGCAAGAGAATGCAGATCTCTTCTGGGGTATCCGAGGTGCTGGCAGCAATTTCGGTGTCATCACTGAGTTTGTCTTGCGTCTGCATCCTCAGAGCCGCACTATTTTATGCGGAGTTTTGCTCTTCCCTCATGAAACTGAGCCCAAATTGGCTGCTCTGATTGAAGCATGGTGGGACTCCAATCCATCTGAGAATGAGGTGATCTATCATGCGATCGCGCCAGACGCCAAAGTATGTTCCATATTTTTACACGTCTGTTCCAATCCTCATTCCCGTCAGCCACTTGTTGGTGTTATCTTGGTTTATAACGGTCCGGCCGAAGAAGGCAGGGCAAAGTATAAGGCCTTTTATGAGCTCAGTCAGTATCCCTCATCGCAGAACTGAAGACATTCATTGAGACCACGATTCCCAGAGCCTATTGTGGATACCACTGCAGAGATTCCTTACGAAACGCTCAACGGGATCAACAACCCGATGGCGGCACATGGCCTTAACCGTTACCTCAAATCCGTCTACTTCACTAAGTCGTTGCGCCCTCTCATGCCGCAGATGATTTCCCGCGTCCTCTCTCTCAACGAAGGTCCTGTCAAGTTCACGGTGTTTCAGGAGTACTTTGTTGGCGGAAAGGTCTCCAGTGTGCCCAGAGACGCCACCGCCTTCTTCCATCGCGATCGCACCTGTCATATGGTCGTTTTGGCCACCTGGACTGAGGACTCACAGCAGAACCTCGAAACCGCCCGGCGCGAATGTAACGCGCTGCTGTCCATCGTGGCTGACCAGGAGAAAACTCAAGTAGATTTGTGCTATGGCAATTACAGTACGTGACTGTCGTGCTCGATGGTAAGTTTAGACTCACCTGACCGCAATTTGCAAACGCAGCGGTAGAATCGAATGCCTCTTCCGCTCATCTTCAATTTGGCGACAATTATCCGCGCCTCCAGAAGCTTAAGCAAAAGTACGATCCTGAGGTGTTGTTCAACAAGTGGTATGCTATCACCCCTTCCGCCTAGGCGTTTCTGTTTGGGTGCGAGGTTCTTTAGTCTATGGGGGTGCCCTTGAAATCAATCATCACTGCGATTCAGCATCCATGTCGTGTGTAGTTTAGCAAATAGTGCATCATGGTCGCTGCAAACAATACTTATTCTGTTGAGTGAAGATCTTACTGTAAATTGTCGAGCCAGGCGCGTTGACACACGGCAGCCGTAAAGGTCTCGTGATGGCGAGTGAGAAAAGCTGGCTGTTCGATCCTTTTCAGAATCTATCAACTGATAGCAGAGATGTGCGGTACAAAAGCCCACCCCGAGACGTCCACACATGGCACCTTCCCTGGACGTGTTGCGTTCTGAATTCAAAGGGGACCGGCCAACGCCCACCACACTGATGCCATTGCGCGCTGGGCAGCGAACGCTGAGCGGCAGGCCGCGGTCGTCGCATTTGTGCGAGACGAGTCGGACGTTGCGGAGGCGATTCGGTATGCGTGTGCAGCAGTTGGACCTCGCCATCTGCGGTGGGGCCACCATGTCTAGCGCGTCCTCGAGCGAGGGTTGGCCTGTCGTCGACCTTTCTCGCCATATCAATACCGTCAGGATAGATTCTGAATAGCGCCTTGCGTATGTCGGCGAGGGCGCGCTGTTGCGCGCCGTAGACGAGGCCGCCATCACGCATGGTCTTGCAGATGTTGTGGGCACGGTCGATCATGTAGAGTATCCTCTTTCATCTACGGCGCTTTCAGCTAACGTAGAGGCACGCAGACTAGCATTGGAGGGTGAGCCTGAGATCTCATCTTTTGCGATGAACACTGATGAGCATTCTCGACAGACTTACACTCGGGTGGTCATGGCTATCAAAGTAGCGCTTACCGACTCGCCCTTGACGATGTCATGCAGGTGCGCATCCAATGATATATTTCTTGAGAGCGAAGACCGCTCAACACATTTCTTTTTCACCAGGTCACTATCGTCATCGCTGATGGGACCATCCTAGTCGCGAACGAGACAGAGAATTCAGACCTATTCTGGGCCGTGCGAGGCTCTGGTTGCAACTTTAGCGTCGTCACCGAATTTGTATTCAAGCTGTATCTCCAGTGCCTCACTCTGTTCGCCGGAGTCCTGTGTTTTTCTTCCGAACATGTCGCTCAAATCACGGAGGCTGGAGGAAGGCAGAAAGACTTTCAAACTATTCCTTGACCTACTTCAGTACTTCATCCAGACCTCGGACTCAGGCTTGGGCTCATCAATCATAGCACCACAGAGCCTATCGCAGACGCTGTTCCGAAATACCCTACGAAGAGCTCAACGCCCTCCGGAACCCGACGGCTATACATTGCCTTACCGCTATAACAGATCCGCCTCCTCGCAAAAGGACGTCACACCGAAGCTCTGTGCGTTTCCCCGAGGCGGTACCACGTACTACCAGTTTGGGTTGCTTTGAAGTCAATAAATACAAACATCTTGTTGCTATTTTTTTTTTTACGGACGCGTCGTTGTGAGCGAAAGACGAGTGCATGCGTCGAGTACGCACGCCCGACAACCACAAAAATGGCGTCGAAAACCTTGCCTGCTGAGCTGTTGGCGCTCACCAACTTCATAAATGAAGCGCCAGAGTCTTTGGCAACTGGCAATCCTCACATACAAGCAGCCGCCTTGAGCGCGACAAAGTTCGTCTTTGACCTCGGTACTTCTCTTCCCTTTCTCTCGCGAGCCCGTATCACACTAACGATTGCAATTTCTGCAGCGCTCCGATCCGAATCGCGGTCCCAGCCTTCCGTTCTCAAGTTCCTAAATTCTCTTTCTCCCCAGAACGCCCCGCTAACACGAGCTCGTGCAAAGGCCCAACGCGAGGGGGAGGCCCAGAAACAGCTTCTTGGGCCCCTGTCTACGTTCTACCCGACCCCGCTCACGTCCCTTTTCGTGGACGGCATGGAGCCGGAGCAGGTCTGGCAGCAGCTGGACCTGCGCGGCAAAATGGTGTGTGACGTGCTCAGACCAGTCCTGGGCGCGGTGGGCTTCCCGCTGGATGACGACGGAGCCAGCAGCCCTGAGGGTGCAAAGCACGACGACGATGACGATGATGATGACGATGATGATGGCGATGACATCGTGGCTACCTTCTCCAGCTCTGAAGACGGAGACGAGGACGGGGACGACTTGACAAAGTTAAAGTTTAATGAGGAGACAGAGGAGGCGTCAATAAACTCGCCGCTGGGCCACGCCAGAGACAGAGAAGACGACGGGGACGGAGATGAGGACGATGAAACCGAGGTCATTGATCTCTTCAAACCAATAGACGGGTTTGAACATTTCGATGAAGAAGATCTAGAAAACGGCTCTACTGGTACGCACCCAGCTTCCTCGCGTCAATGCTTTTTTAACAATTGTTTCTTCCGCACCAGAGCTCTACTACCAGGACTTTTTTGATGCTGCACCTAAACTTACGATCAGAATCCCAAAACCCGCAAGTCAGGCGCAAAAGAGTGGTCACGAAGAGTCGAATTCATCTGGCAAAGTGCGATTCCGTGAAGAAGTTCGGGTGAAACATATCAAATCGAGAGGCAAAGGCCTATCGTTATGGGAGGACGATGACGAAGACGACGACGACGACGATGATTATGACCACGCGGAAGACGGCGAAGGCGAGGGTGACGGTAGCGCAGACGATGGCGAGAACGATGAGGACGATAGGATGGAGTGGAACACAGGATTTGCGGATGACATGGAAGCCACCACTCTCGCCGAGGACGATGCATCTGACAGCGTGGGCGACGCCATGGACGAGGACGACGTTAGCGCGATGGGAAATGACGAACCTAGTGGGCCCGACACGATCGCGCGGTTCAAGGACGACCTGTTCGCTGACGCAGACCAGCCCGCCGCCGACGGTGAGTCCCACTTCCCTCCCCCTAACCGACTCTCGAACTAATACCGCCTTTTCAAATCCCCCCCCTCAAGGTGACCTGTCCACGCACGAGAAGCGGCAGGCGGTGCTGCGCGCCCAGATCGCCGCGCTCGAGGCGGCGAGCGTGGCGCCGAAGAAATGGACGCTGCTGGGGGAGGCAGGCGCGCGCGCGCGGCCGCACGACGCGCTGCTCGCGGAGGACCTCGAGTACGAGCGCGCGGGGCGCGCGACGGCGCCGCCGCTGCAGACGGAAGCGGCCGTGGAGGGGCTGGAGGCGCGCATCCGGGCGCGCGTGCTGGCGGCGCAGTGGGACGACGTCGTGCGCCCCGCGGCGGCGGCGCTGGGTGCGGCGCTCGCGCGGCAGCGGGCCGTCGCCGCGGAGCCGGTGCTGGACACGAAGTCGCCGGTGGGCCTGGCGCAGATATATGAGGGCGAGTATGCCGCTGCGCAGCAGCAGGGGCGGGGGGGGACCGTAGACGACCGCGATGGGCGGCTGAAGAAGGAGCACGAGCAGATCGAGGCGGTGTGGGAGGCGCTGTGCAACAAACTGGACGCGCTCTGCAGCGCGCACTTTGTGCCGAAGCCGGTGCGTTCCCCCCTTCCCCCTACCCTTTTTTTTTTTTTTTTCTTTCTTGTCAAGGACACCCTTCGGACCCACACTGAAAAATAAAATGATGGTAGCCCAAGCTGGTGATTACGACGACGCCGAACGCGCCGACGGCGCTGCTGGAGTCGGCGCTGCCCTCGACGCACGCGGCGCGCACGACGCTGCTCGCGCCAGAGGAGGTGTACGCTGCGCAGCACGCTGCGGGCAGCAGCAGCGGCGGCGGCGGCGGCGTGTCCCGCGCGCGGTCGGAGCTGACGCCCGGCGAGGCGCGCGCGGCGCATGTGCGCAAGCGGCGGACGAAAGCGAGGGCGAAGGCGGGGGCGAAGGCGGGCGTGCTTGGGCTGGGGGGGAAGGGGAAGGGGAATGGGCGGGGAGAAGGGCGGGAGAAGGAGAAGGAGAAGGCGGGGCGGGGGGTGCACCCTCTGAGAATGGGCGGGGGCGTGGGGAAGGGAAAGGGGAAGGGGAAGGCGGGGCAGGGGCAGGGGCGTGCACGGTGAGTGGGGTGGGCGCGTGCGTTCGTGCGTGCGTGCGTGCGGGGCGGGGCGGGCGAGTTTTGGTTTTCGGTTTCTGGTTTTGGTCGTTGGGCGGTGTGGGCCGTTCTCGCTCACTCGCTCGCTCACTCACTCACGCACGCACGCACTCGACGCACGCACTCATGCACACACTCGACGCGCTGTATTTTGCACGCCGCCCCGCACGAAGGAAAGAAAAAAAAGAAAAAAAAGAGGGGGGACCCGCCTCTGGCCTGCCTGCCTCTCTGGTGCGCGGTGGCGCGGTGGCGCGGCGACGACGCCAGGCCGTGTCCGCGCCGCACGCGGGAGTACAGTAGATGATACACGCGTTAGCACATCCGTACCGTACCGCACCATGGCATGCCATGGCATGCCGTGCCACACCGTACGCGGAGGGCTCATTCAGTTCAGTTTTTAAAGGTGTGGGGCTGTCATATGGCCGCTTGCGTCTCCCGGGCGGGCAGCATCAGCAAAACAGCTCAGCTAAAGTTGTAAGTATGGACTGGTATATAACACCCCAAGGCAACCTGGGGTGTTAACACACCTCCATACCAGTCCCATACTTACATTTAGCCGAGCTGTTTTGCTGATGCGCCACGCACTGATGGGCGAACTCGACGCACCGCGCACTCATACACGCCCTCGACACGCCCGCACGCCGCACGAAGGAAAAAAAGAGGGAGACCCGCCTCTTCTTTCCAGACCTTCTGAAGCCTGCCTCTCCGGTGCGATGACGCGGTGGCGCGGCGACGCCGCGTCCGCGCCGGGCCGTGTCCGCGCCGCAGGAGTACAGTAGATACCCCACTGCACGCGTAGCACATCCGTACCGTACCATGCCATGCCATGCCGTGCCACACCGTACGCGAAGGCACGGACAGGAACGTAACTATAACAGGCTTGCCGCCTCGCCTCAGATCCTCAGATGTGGCAGTGCGTCTCTGGTCTCGACAGAGGCAAGGAAGTAAGCCACAGCACACAGCGGCACTTCCCTGCGTCATGTCGTGTCATGTCGTGTCATACCATCCGTCGTCCTCGCGCTACTTCGTGCCAGTCCGACGGGAACACGCGGACACACACACAGAAAGAGAACGAGCGAGAGAGCGCGCAAAGGGGGGAAATAATGACAGTAATACATAGGACAAAAGAAGAAAAAAAGGGGGGGAAGGATACGCAGCCGATGACGACGACAGAAAACGCTAAAAGTGATCGAAAGTGAAAGTGATAAAAGAACAACAACATACGCAGGAGGGGACAACAAAAAAAAAAGGGGGGGAGGCCAAAAACAACATAGAAGCGCACGCGATCGTTACAGCTCGTCGGTTCGGTTCCGTCGTCGTCGTTCGTCGTCGTGAATCATGTGAGAGCCAGAACCGGGGGGCCAGAGCCGGGCGCGCAACGCGACAACAGAAAAAGGAAAACAGCGAACCGTCTCCGTCTATCCGTCCATCCATTCATCACCCACTCCACCCACACCCACACTACACCCCATCCCATCCCATCCCCATCTCCATTTTGAATCCAAATCCGAAAAAAAAAAAAAACAGACAAACAAACAAAAGCCAAAAGCCAAAACACTTCCCAAACCAACCAAGTACAGTAGTACACCCATGAAGGAGGAGGGCTCCCGCGTGGCCGCGCGCCGCTGCGCCCCCAGAGGCCCACACAAGGGCGCGTGTATAACGGTGTGGGGTGTGGGGTGTGGGCGGCCGCAGAGGCAGAGGGGAGGGGGAAAGGGCGGGCAAAGCGCACCGTCGCCGTTCGCGTTCGCGTTCCCGTGTTCGTATCGCGTACGCGCGCGCGCGACGTTCAGCAAGGGGGGTTTTCGTTCCGAATAAAAAACCTTTTTTGTGACGCGAATCCTGGGTGGCGTCCCGCCCCGGTCCTCCGATCCCGATCCGCGGCCGGCGGGACTACCCCGCGAGAGAGGGGGAGGTAGGTCCCCCCGCCGCAGCGAGGGTGTGCGGTCCACCGCCACCGCCAGTCCGCCAGTCCGCCCAAAGCGAGAGAGCGAGAGAGCGAGTGTGTGCGTGTGTGTGTGCGTAAACCGCGGTGGAAGCGGGAGCAAGGGGAACCGCGTAGTAGTGCTGCCTCGCACCGCACCCGCCCCGCACCGTGTACGTCGTGTATGCGATGTGTCCGCGATGTCCGATGTACGCTTTTCGTTGCAAGGAACCCCCCCACCCACCCAGGAGAGAGTGTGTGTGCGTGTGTGATAGAGAGAATAAAAAGTCCACCCGTGTGCCTCCTCCAAACGAAACCACTACCACCACTACCATCACCTCCACTTCCTCCAAACACCACCACCTCCTCACCCACCACCACAATCAAGTCAAGTCACTCAACGCCCAGCCGCCAACAACAACAACAACCCAACGGCAAGCACACCCTAATACCCATACCCGCCCGTCCTCTCCACCCCCGCCCCCGCTCCCACACCACCGCCAGCACCAACACCACCACCACCGCCAGCACCACCAACACCCCCCTTCGACGCAGCAGCCGCCTGCGCAGCCTGCGCGACCGCCGCCGACGCCGGGAGCGCCACGTTCATGCTCACCGGCTGCGGGTGGTGTCCATGCGCGTGTGCGTGCTGCCCATGCCCGTGCTGCCCATGCGCGTGGCCATGCCCCTGGTGCGCATGGCCCCCGTGCCCGTGGCCGTTCATCCCCCCCGCAGCGCCGCCACCGCCGCCCGCCGCCCCACCGCCGCCACCACCGCCGACCCCCGCCCCGCCCACGAGCGCGCTCAGCCGCGACACCTCCTCCCGGCTCGCCACGAGCGCGCTCGTCAGTCGCTCGTTCTCGTTCTTGAGGTACTCGTTCTGCGTCTGCAGCGACGCGAGCCACGCCTTCTTGCGCTGGCGGCACTTGAGCGCGGCTGTGTGTATATCGCATATCGCATATCGCATATCGCATACCGCAATACCGCAATACCGCACATCGTATCAGGGACATCAGCAGATCATGATAAACCATCAAATCAGTAAAAATAGCTCTGTGATGCGAAATTTTTCAATCACTAAAGAAAATGACGCACCCTGGCGGTTCCGCTCGAGGAAGTTGCGTCGTTTCTCCTCCTCGGTCTCCGGCTTCTTGCTGCCCGGATGACCGCGGCTCCCTCCACCGCGGGCAGACGGCCCGCCGGAGTGGGTCGGGCTACCGGAGTGGGGGAGAAGATGCTCCCCGTCGTCGTCGTCGTCGTCATCGTCCTCCTCTTCCTCATCGTCCATGTCGTCTATCATGGTCACGTTCTCGTCATCGTGGGCCTTCCTGCCCCCGCGCATAGTGCCGACGGCGGCGTCAGCAGCAGCAGCGGCGCGAGCAGCAGCAGCCGCAGCCGCAGCCGCGGCCCTCGTGCGTTTCTGCGCCCCGCGCGTGTGCACGGGGGACACTGGGGCCGGACCGGGGTCCACGTCGTAGACCTGCTTCCGCTTGGCGCTGCGACGGCCGGGAGTGTGGCGGAAGTGCCCGTTGGAGACGACGACGCCGTTAGCCGAGGAGGCAGAGGCGGACGAGGATGAGGCGGCGACCGCGGTGATGGCGCCAGACACGGTAGTGGTACTAACAGCAGCAGCAGCAGCGGCGGCGGCGGCGGCGCGTTGGGCATCGGCGGCGCGCTGTGCCTTGGCGGCCTGTTCTTCGCGCTTGGTGAGCTCCTGGTGAGCCTGGCTGAGGAGGAAGAGGCCGTTGGCGGCGGTGGTGGCGGCGGCGGTTGCGCTAGAGGGGAGGTACCCGCCGTTGTTGGTGGAGTTTGAGGAGGCGGGGGAGGCGGAGGTGTCGTAGGCGTTGGCGGCGTTGGCGGCGATGACGTTGGAGAGGGCAGAGAGGGTGTTGGGGGTTATGGTAGGCACGGCTCCGCCGGGGCCCTGGGGGTTAACCATGGCGAAGAAGGCGGCTGTGCCTGGGGAAGGGGGAGGGAATGCGACAGGGCCCCCGACGAGGGGAGTAAGACCGGAGGCGGGGGTAAGGCCCGTGCGGGGGGTGAGGCCGGTGCGGAAAGCGGAGTCATAGGAAAGGTCGGTAGTGGAGGAGGGACCTGCACCTGTGACGGCATTGGCAGCGGTAGTGGATGAGAGTGAGTTTGGATGGTTAGGTGAGTTTGGACGGTCTTGTGGACCAGCTAGCATTGCGGGGGACAGTGGACCAGCGCGGAGAGAGCCATGTACTGAAGAGAATGGCCAGCTGTAACCGTGATCATGTGGAGAAGATATGGAAGCGAGAGGAGGTAAGATA
Source organism: Clavaria fumosa (assembly GCA_951802425.1). Classification (NCBI taxonomy): domain Eukaryota; kingdom Fungi; phylum Basidiomycota; class Agaricomycetes; order Agaricales; family Clavariaceae; genus Clavaria; species Clavaria fumosa. The sequence continues at coordinate 2,964,610 of OX637797.1, read as the reverse complement.
GGACGGTGATCGTGTTGTTTTGGTTGAGATTGTTGTTGTTGTTGTTGTTGTTGTTGGATAGGACATGGTTTAACAGAAGGACGAGAGAAGGATTGTTCGAAAGGATTTGGTTCTAGTTCAAAGTCAGAACGTTTATGTCTGTTACTGTTGTTGTTATTGTTATTGTTGTTGTTGTTAGGAGAGAGTCTGTTTAGAAGAGAAGGAGGAGGGGAAGAAGAGGACATTTGAGAAGGGAGAGGGGAGGGGAGAGGGTAGGTGAGAGGTGACGATGATGATGAATGATGAATGATGATGAATGATGACGAAGGAAGGAAGGAAAGAGAGAGTTCGACCCTACGTCACAATCGGAGTTTCATCATCAAAGAATGAATATGATGTGAGAGAGTGATATTTGTATGTCTTTGTTGTGATACTCTATTGGGTACCGTGACATTTGATATAGTATTGTATGGCTTTGTTGTGGTACACTCACACACTCACAACACTCACACTCACACTCTCTTCTCATCTCATCACAACGCAACCACTCTCGTTTACTTGCTCACATTCGTTTATTATTAAAAGGGAAAAGGGAATGGGTCATTCTCACCACCGTCGAAGATCATCTGTCTCAACTAGAAGAGAGTCTGCTGATATGATGGGGGTTACAATTCAAGATATCATCGTAGAGTCAGACAAAGACTCTCTTCGAAGGAGAGCTTTACTCGCTTTAGAAGGGAAACCTGATATCGTCGTAGAAATACCTCAATTGTCAACGGACTTGCGTAAGTCATCATCGTTATTATCACCGTTGACCACTCTAACGTATCACCTTGTAGCAACCAAACCTTCATTCCCTCCAATGGGAAAACGTCTCTCTGCTTCAGTATCAGATCAACTACACACCCTATTGGAAGAGGAAGAAGAAGAAGACGAAAAAGATTCTAAACTATCAAAAACTATCGACGATAGCAACAAGGAAAACATCCATCTTGTCACTCAAAAACACCCAAACAAACCTCGTCCAAATCTTAACCTCCGTCCCCTCGCTCTGGACCCAGAACATCTCGTCGTCACCTCTCCAGCGGGTCTCCCCACTCCAGCCCGTGAACTCACAGCCCCTTTGCGTCTGCCCGCTTCTACCTCGTTCCCCGTCGGTCGTCGTTTCTCAGACGACGACACCCTAAAAGCGCTCAGGCGTCGTAGCAGCATCTGCTACAGAAACAGCAATAACAATTACCACAGCAACAACAACAACAGCGGGTCCACTACCAGCACCCTCTTCAATCCAGCCGGGCTTCCCACGCCGGATAACGGAACTCCAACCACTCCCGAGCGACGCCACTCCGACTCCAGTAGCACCACAGCCTCGTCTACAGATTCGGACCTCCAGCAGCTGCAGCTGCAGCAACAGCTCAATCCGCTCTCCCTGCAGGACCAGCACTTCCTCTTCAAGTCGCACCACGCCCTCCTAGCGCGCATACAGGACCTCGAGCGCGCCCTCTCCTCGCGGCAGCGATCCCTCTCCCAGCCCATCTCACCCGTCACCCACTCCAGCCCAGACCCAAACACGACCACGACCACGACCACCAGCACCAGCAACAGCCACAGCCCACTCGAGCTCGAACGCCGCCTCGCCGACCTGCAGGACGAGCGCGACGAGCTGCGCGCGGACGCAGACGGGTGGCGTGCGCGCGTGGGCGACCTCGAGCGGCAGCTTGGCGTCCTGGGCCTGCGTGTCGACGCCGAGCGGCGCGCCGCGTGGGTCGCGCGTGCGCAGGCCGCGGCGGTGCAAGAGGAAGCCGCGGGGCGCGTGCGTGCCTCGGACGCCGCCCTCGCCGCGGCCAAGGCGGAGGCCGCGGGGCTACGCGCGGAGGTGCAGCGCTTTGCACGCGAGCTGGCGGCCGCGCGGGCGGCGCAGGAGGGGCAGGTGGCTGCGGCGCGGCGGGGCTCCGTGGTGCGCGAGGCGGAGACGGTGCGGGCGGCGGCGACGGCGGAGTGTGTCCGTCTGGGGGTCGCGCTGGCGGAGGAGCGGCGCGTGCGCGGGGTGTTGGAGCGGCGTGTGCGGGCGCTGGGCGGCGGTGTGGGTGCGGGTGCGGAGGAGGAGGGGGAGGAGGACGCGATGGCGACGCCGACGCCGACCGCGAAGACGTTCATGTTTGGGGGCGTGCGGGGGCGTGGAGGTGCGGGGTTCGCGTCGGTGGACTCGCAGGGGACGTGTGTGGTCCTGGACGACGAAGGGGGGCGGCGCGGGAAGGCGGGGCTGAAGAGCGTCGCGGAGGAGGAAGGCGAGGGCGACGACAGGGGCGAGGGCGACGACGGGAGCGGGGACGAGAACCCGTTGCGGGGGTACGAAGACGCGGACGAGGGGGACTCGGCGTTCTCCGGGCTCTCGTCGAGCGAGGACGAGGACGAGGGGTTCTTCTTTGGTCGGCGTCGGGGTGGGCAGGGGCAGGACGAGGACGAGGACGAGGAGGAGGACGAGGAGGAGCAAGACGACGCGCGCACACCGACGGTGCGTAGCGGGGCTGGGACGCCGTTGTCCCCTTCTGCGGGTGGCGGCGGCGGTGCGCACGTGCCTGCTGCTGCTGGACTGGGGTCGGGGCACAAGCGGCGCAGCTCGCTATCGACGACGTGGACATTCCCTGTGGGCGAGGCGCTCGGTCGCGGCGGGCCGGGGGCGGGAGCACTGCTCGTCCCAGGTGCTACTCAGGCCGGCGCTGCTGCTGCTGCCGTTGCTGGCTCGACTAAGAAGCCGGAGGTGGATCGGTTCTTTGGGTGTTTGGACGACGATGACGACGATGCGGATGCGGATGCGGAGGATGCAGATGCGAAGGAGACGGGGGCGCCGGTGCGGGATGCGCGGGTGTTTGGGCAGCGCGCTGGGGGCGGGCTGTTCGGGAGCGGGAACGGGAGCGGGAGGCGGGGCGGGGGTATGTTTGGGCGGGAGCTGAGGGTGGAGGGGGGGTTAGGGTTTGGGCTTGGGTTTGGAGGGCTGGGGGAAATGGAGGAGGAGGAGGAGGAGGGGGAGGAGGAGGAGGATGTGGATATGCCGTTTGCGTTTGTGCTGCCGAGGGAGGCGGGGGGCGTGCCTGTTGGGGGTGTGTCTCCTGTGTCTGTGCCGGTGTCTGTGTCTGTGTCTGTGCAGGAGTGGGAGGAGGACGAAAGCGAGGAGGAGCGGGAGGAGCGGGAGATTTTGGATGCGTTGGCTTTGGAGGGGGATGATGCGGATGTGGATGGGGAGGATTATGATGCGCGGGAGGGGGACGAAGACGGAGAGGAGAAGGGGGAGGGGTTCTTTGGGGCGGAGATGGGTGGGATCCGGATCACGTTTACGCCGCCTGAGGAGGGGGGGTTGGTGGCGTCTTCGTCTTTGGCTTCGTCTTTGTCCTCGTCTTTGGATTCGTCTTTGAATTCGTCTTCTTCTGGGGTTGGTGGAGATGGGTGTGGGGTGGTGGAGGCTCGGGAGGGGGAGGACCACGATGGGGACGGGGAGGAGCACGCGGTTACGAGGACGGCAGTTATGTCGGTAGACAAGCCGACTCGAGCTACGACGGCGACGGCGACGGCGACGGCGATACCGGTGGCCTATACGAGGGTCGTGCCCCAACACGCTGCGGCCGCGGCCCACCACTCCCCGTCGGCGATCCCGCGCCCGGTCGCGCGCGACTCGCCGTCGCGGTCGCGTCCTGTTGTGCCCGTGCCTGTGCCGGCGGCGATGATGGTGGGGTCGTGCTTGAAGACTGGGGCGTCGAGCGGCGCGAATGGGATGTCGAGGTCTGTGACGACGCCGACGCCAACGGCAACACCGACACCGCCGTCGTTGAAGAAGAACCAGAAACAGAAGCGGGGGGCTGCGCTCGTGCCCCGGCCGTCGTTCATCCCGCAGCCTGTGTTTTCTGCGTCTCCTCCTCCTGCTGCTGCGGGCACTAGTGCGACGGGTGTGGTGAAGACGGTGAAGGGTGTGAGGACGGCGGCCGCGGCGGCTACGACGACGACGATCCCGGCGTATGTGCGTCAGCCCGGGGCGGGGCGTGCGCCTGCGAATACGTCGTTTGGCTCTGGCTCGGGGTCCGGGTCGCCTGTCTCTGGCTACGGTTCGGGCTCGGGTTCGGGTTCGAATCCTGCGTCGTATTCGCCCACGGGCGCCAAGGGCGCGTCAGCCAAGGGCATGGCAGCCGACATATGTACGTCCCCCCCCCTTTCTCCTTCGCCCCCTTCCCCTCCTGATTTTTCATCACTCCCTTCCCGCCCTTTCCCTTCCCCTTTGCACACTTTCTTTTTTTTTTTTTTTGGGTGGCTCGCTCGCTCACGTTCTAAGACGCCGCCGACGCTGCCAATGACGACAACTGTGACTGTGACTGTGACGGGCGCGTTTGTGTGTCTCGTTGTGGCTGCAGGTCTGTACGTGTTCCACCACCAGCAGCAGCAGCGGCAGCGGGGGGCGCGGCCGTCTGTGATACGCGCGTCGTGAAGACTGGCGATGCGATGGCGACGACGACGATAATGACTGCGATAACGACGGCAATGGCGATGGCGATACCGAACAAGAGTCATGGTGGTGGTAGTGGTGGTAGTGGTGACGACGGCCGTGATTTTGTCCGTGATGAGGGTGCCCGTGTTTGTGCCTGGGAGGGACGCGGGGATGCGGTCGGTCTTGGTCTTGGCGGTGGTGCTGGTGCTGGTGCTGGTGTCTCCTCTTCTTCGGCGTTTTTGAGGGCGGTGTTTGGGGGCGTGGGCAGTTTGATGCCAGTGTCGTGGTCGTCTGGCCGTGCGCGTGTGGTTAGTGGTACTGGTGCTGGTGCTGGTGCTGGTGCTGGTGCTGGTGTTGGCGTCGTCGGTGCTGGTGGGAGCGGGGATGGTCCCCGTGCGTTGGGGCGCGTGGCGAGTGGTGGTAATTCTGCTGCTGCTGCTGTTGTTGTCGCTCCTGTCGTTGTTGTTGGGGGTGGGGAAGGAGAAGGGGAAGGAAAAAGGCAGGGGGAAGGGGGCGGGGACGACGGACAGCAGGAGGGGAAGATGATGGCCACCACCGCGAGCGCTTCGACCACCGCGACCACCGCGACCACCACCGCTAGCGACGCCTCCTCCACCGCTGGCGCTGTTGTGGCCACTGCTACTATGCCTTTGGTGGCCGGTGCGGCCGGCGCGGAGAAGGAGGTGCTGTCGTCGCCGTCGCCGTTGCCGTTGTGGCCTGCGCCAGTGGGCCCGCCGCCGCTGCTGCTGGCTCATAGGTTTGTGTCGAAGGAGAAGCAGCTGGAGCGCTTGAGACGGCGGTTCTTGGATGGGGGGTTGGGCCGCTGAGGGCGTGTGTTTATTCTTTCTTTATCGGTTTTTTTTCTTTCCTTCTTTTCCTTTTTGTTCGCTTTTTTCTTTCTTTCGTGTCTGTCTGTCTGTCTGTCTGTCTGTCTATCTGGCCTTTTCGTCTGTCTGTGTCCTTTTCTTTTCAAAAAGGTGCTCATGAGCATCCCGCGCACGCGCACGCGCACGCACGTATCGTCTCGCATCTACCTTTTTTTTCTTTTTTTTTTTTTGGTTTTTGCGTTTCTGATCCATTCTTTACGCTCGCTCGGCTCTTGTGTACATGTTGGTTTTTTTTTCACGAACCTATGAAGTTAGTTTTTTCTACGTTCGTTCTTTCTTTCTTTCTTTCTTTCTTCCTTGTTACTACTGTATGGAGGCTTTTATGCCCCCCCTCCTCCCCCCTTTCTGCTTCTTCCTTTCTCTCTTCTTTCTGTCACAGTAAAACAAGCCGGTTGTACAGTATGACGATATACCAACGAGCTTTTTTTTTCTTTCTCGAAATGATGGCTTTTGCGTTTGCGCCTCTATCTCAGCGAGTCGCACGTGATTGGGCGAGAGCATGGTCAGGGTGAGCGTGAGCGTTGCATCCGAACGTGCTACACTGCCGATTCCCCCCCCCCCCAAGAAGCCGTTGTCGCTTGTCGCTGCCAATCAACTCCTTTCCTCCCCCTGCCTGCCTGTCTGCCTGTCTGCCTGTCTGTCTATCTGTCTGTCTGTTATCTTTGTCTGTCTTTGTCTGTACACTCTCTCTATCTTTACTGCATCGTAGCGGCGCTGACGCGCCTTCCAAAATTACAGTGAGGGCTCCTCAGTTGAGAAAAAACAATGGCGGGTGGGTTTCGGAGACATTTCATGCGGAATTGGTTTGCTATTGAGGTGCGGATTTTTTTTTGGTGGTGGGGCTGATAGGGATGGTTGGGGATGGTTGGGGCTGATGTTTTGATTACTTTCTTTCTTTCTTTTTGGTTGTTGGGTTTGTGCCGATACTCGCTGTCGACGACGACGATGACGATGGTGATGATGGTGATGACGCCGCCGCTAATAGGCCATCCCGATGTGCGTATGCACTCCTTCCTAACCCCCCCTTGCGCCCACAGCTGACCAGCCCCAACCGACTGGTGTGTGTGCCTCCCCCACAACAGCTACGTGATCATCTCGGGCGTCCTCGTGGGCGGGACGTGGTACCTCGGGCGGCTTGCCCTAGGGCCTACGAGTTGCGTGTCCTCTCTCCCTCCCTCCCTCTCTCTTGCTTGCTTTTGCTGCTGCTGTGCGAATGAATGTGCTGATTGTGTGTCTCTCTCTGTGCGTGCGTGTGTGTGTGTGTGTCCTCCGTTTCCAGTCGTGTGGACGAAGAGCAACCCGACGCCGTGGAACACGATCAAGCCGAACCAGATCACTAAGATGGTCAACGTCAATGAGGATTTGGATCACAGGTGCGCGTCTCTTTTTTTTGGGGGGGGGGTCGCGTCTTCGTGCCTTGTTTCCTCGTTTTACTTTTTTCTTTGCTTGGTGGGCTGACTTGTTGCTTTGGCATGTCCGCGCGGCGAAAGGTGGAAGCGGGACAAGCTGTAGAGTCCCCCCCCCCCGTTGGAGTGTGGGCCCCTTTGCGCCTGCCTCTCTCCCGCGTTTTCAATTCCCCGGTCTTTTGTTTGTTTTTCCTTGTCTCCTCTCGCGCGAATGTTGCAGAATGTAATTATCAAGGAGCGAGATCCAAACTCGGACGTGTAGCCTGAGATGGGAATGGGAGCCCTGGAGCCCCCTGCTATCGTGATCTCATCGAGAATCATCTGCCAGTGGCTGGTTGGTATCGTACTGTAACACTTGACCATGCGGATGGTTTATTGCATCCGTTGCAGACGCGCATTTGAGCTGTTTGAAATGCACTCCCTGAAGGCTGAGGGGCGAACTCTGGCTCCCAAAGGCCCAGTTTTTTGTTCTGTGTGCTCAGCCGTGTCTGCCAGTGGGCAACTTAGCAAGCAGGTGGCGAAGTACTGTTGTGCATACGTCCAGACGCGACGCGTAAATTTGATTTTGGCTAGCAAAGTTGCTCCTTTGCCATCTGCAATAAGCTTTTGCCATTTGCCAACGAGCGCACGTCGCCGCTCAGCGCTCGAAAAGTATAGTTGCTTATCTCCGTTGTTGGCTCCCTATCATCTGACGACCATGTTACCCCCAGCTGGATCGCGAGACGACGACGTGCGCCCGACCGATGAGACGGACGGCGGCTTCCAGCAGGTGCAGCTCAAAGAGGCGAGCAGGCCAAACCCCCGATCGTTCATCGCGCTCTTTGTAATACTGAAACGAACATTCCCCCCCCCCCGTACTTTTGAAAGGCGACGCTGGGCCCACTCGGACTGCCGCCCATCATCGTCGGGACGGCTACGTTCTCGACGATATATAACTCGGAAGAATACGTGGCCGGCTACACCCCCTTGGAGACCGTCAGACTCGCCCTTCGGTAAATACGTCCCTTTTGGCGTCCTGGAAAGTGGCCGTTGAAGCCGACCTGCTGTGCAGCTGCGGTCTCTGCGCCTTCGATACGGCACCCTTCTACCGACAGTCCGAAGGCGTCCTGGGCGAGGCGCTCACCGCGCTCAAGCATGAGTTCCCGCGGCGCTCGTACCACCTCGTGCGTACCTCCCCCCCCCCCCTGCTTGTGCAGCCCTTTGCGGCCGAGGGGACATGTCCTTCTCGTTTCCAGATCACCAAGTGCGGCCGGTACTGCGACGACGACGACGACGCCGCGGCCGCCGCGTCGTTCGACTACTCCCCAGAGGCGATCCGCGCCAGCGTCAAGCGCAGTCTCGACCGCCTCCACACAGACTACCTGGACGTCGTGTATCTGCACGACGTTGAGTTCGTGGGCGCGGAAGTTGCCCCGCGGAAGACGGGCAACCCCCTCGCCGCCCTCGGAGAAGAGAAGGCCGCGTATGGTCTGGAAGAGGGGGGCGAGGCGAAACTCTGGGGACCAGGAGACCGCATCGTGCTGGATGCGATCCTGGAGCTCAGAAAGCTGAAAGAGGAAGGGCTCGTCAGAAACATTGGCATCTCAGGTAACGCATTTGCCTATTGCCCCTGCCCGTTCCCGTGCGAGCGTGCTGACGCGCCAGCGGCTGCGTCGAGGCTTCCCTCTCCCCACACTCCTGCGCTTTGCGCTGCTCGTGCGCCACACGCCGCCGTACGAGCCGCTCGACGCCGTGCAGTCCTACGCGCACCTCACCCTGCAGAACGCGGCCTTCGTCGCCTTCGCAGGTGCGCTCCGCGCGCGCGCGCACGTCGCGCAGCCGCTCTCTGCCTCCCCGCTCAGCATGGGCCTCCTCACGCCGGCCCCGCCTGTGTGGCACGCCGCGCCGCCCGCGCTCCGGGACGCCTCGGCGCGGGCGTGCGCGCGGTTGCTGCACGACGGCGGCCTGCCGCGGGCCGCGCTTGGGTTCTCGCTCGGCGCTGCGGCGGAGCTGGACGTCCCGGTTGTCGTTGGGCTGAGTAACCCAGACGAGGTGCGTGAATGCATGCAGGTCTGGACGCAGCTCCGGCGCGAGAGCCTTGACGACAAACAGAAGAGGACGAACCGGGAGGGCGAGCTGAGACGCCTGTTTGAGGATGCTGGGTTCCTAGATTGGTCTTGGGCTTGCCCAGCAGCGGAGAGCTAGGCAAGTCATTCCATTCTTGTTATTTATGTTTTGTAGCGAGAAGTACAAGTGCCATGCAACACAAAATACAAAACAGATCTCAGCAGCTGCGAAATCTTTGCCTCCTTTAACTCCATCGTCCCTGAATGACCCCAACTTCTATCAACTTCAAAATCTTTGCACGCACCACAGGGTTCTTCATGTGATTCTGCAGCGCACCTGGGTTGGACTTTTCCTGCTGCAGGATCTGTTGCATGACTGGATCGCTCATGATACCCTTGACATCGTAAAGAAATCAGTTGTAAAAATCTAAACCGGCAAAGAAATTCAGCTTGCTCACAGCAACCTCGGGGTCTCGCATCAACCTGTTGAATGTCTCCTCCTCCGTCTCCCCCGCTCGCTGAGTGAACATGGCTTGTTGACATTTGAGTATTTGCTGCTGAATCTCCGACTTGTGCTTCCCCTCCGGGTCGTGTCCTTCCGCCTGGTGCAGAGCTTCGATTGCCTTCGTGTACTCCCGCATGCCGAACATGATGGCCGATTTTCGAATGTACGCCTTAACTAGAGCGACACACAGCTCAGCCACACTGTTCACGAAGAGAAACACCACACGCACCGAAAGAAGGATCGATTTTGAGTGCCGCCTCCGCGTCCTTGAGCGCCTCGGGAAGCGCAACTAGCTTCTGGTAGGCAGCCGCCCTGTTATTGTACCCGCGCGGATCATCTGGGTCACGTTTGATCGCTTCCGTGTAGCTCTTCACCGCATCTACGAAGCTGCCCGCCTTGAACTGCGTGTTGCCCTCCTCGCGCGCCGCTGCGCCCTTCTCCGGGTCGATGTACGCGAGCCGGTCCGACTCTGTCTTAGCGCGTTGCGCATCGCGCAGCTTGTTGAGTACGTCCGGCGTGCGGTGCTCCGAGAGTGACTTCTCAAAGTATTTGATCGCGGACGATAAATCGGACTTCTTGAGGTAGACGGAGCCGATGCGACCTAGCGCCTTGGCAATGAGTTTGAAGTCGGCGCGCAGCTGGAGTTTACACACGCCATCAACAGAAATGTTCCGTGGAGAAGAGGAGCTGAATCGCACGCACCGAACGGCCTTCGTCGACCGCTTTCTCGCAAGCCTCAATAGCTTTGTCGTATTCTCCTTGCTCGAGGTACGCCGCTACATGCCATCGCTGAATCGGCTACCATTTCTTAAAGTCATAGAACGGCAATTCCTTACCTCCCAGGTTGGTGAGATATGTAATATCCTTGGGCGAAAGATCCCATGCCTTGGCAAACTGCTCCGCAGCGACGGCAAAGTCACTACGCTTGTACGCCTCACTGCCCAACTTCTTAGCAGCCTCCGCGTCCCGCTTTGCCGTGGCCTCCTCGTCGTCCAGCATTTCCACATCCTCGCTGGGAGGAGGAGGGGGTGAGGATGAAGACTTGGTCTGAGTTTGCGGCTCAAATTTGGGCGAGGTCGACGTGGCCGTGTGAGGGGGTCGAGAAGATGCCCCTGGAGTATCTTGAGGAACGACGCCTGGGGGAAGCTCGTCGGAGCCTTCGGGGCGGCTGTATCCTTGGATGTCGATACCCATCGCAACTCCAAGCACGTCGATCATTCGAGGGTCAGATTGTAAGAGGCTATAATGATGGGAGAGGCGTTTAAGTCATCAGGACCATCGAGGGCATGAAATACGTACTTGCTAGCTAACTTCGGGTTTTGTTGAATCATTTGCAGCTGCCATTGGAAAAACGTGGTTAGCGACACTGCAGGAACGGGAAGTGCACAAGCGGAGAAGAGAACACACCATCTGCATGAACGACGGATCGGCGAGATGCTTCTGCGTCCTCGGGTTGGCGGCCAGCTTGCTGAGCAGTTGGGGATCAGAGAACATCTTTCCGAGACCAAGGGGTTCATCGGCTGCCTCTGCTCGTGGAGTATGTCAAAACCCACATCAGCGTGCGATGCGAGAATAGGCAGAGAGCGATATTCGCGTACCTTTTGCGTCCCGCACCTCCTTTAGCCCTTTGCGCAGTGCAGGACTGTCCTCGAGCTTGAGACCCTCCTCGTATGCGACGATCGCGTCGTCGTATCGCCGTGCGCCGTGCAGCGCAGCGCCCCTCCGGGCATAACCTTTCGCCCACTTAGGGTTGACCTTTATGCACTATCCAGCCAGAGCCATCCATCCAGCTTTTCGTTAGTGAACGCTGAGGAGATAGAGGAGAATAACAAACACACCTCCTCGGCATCTTTCAGGGCGTCAATCCATTCTTTCTTCCCTGCATGTGCGGCGCTTCGGTTGGAGTAGAGGACGTGGTTGGTCGGGTCGAGGGCGACGGCCTGTGTAAAGTAGCCAATGGCGGAGTCCCACTCCTTAGCGGCGAAGGCTTTGTTCCCCAGATCTTTCAATGCATTCGCCTAGGGGTTGATATCAAAATACTGCAGTGACTGGAACTCAAATGCACGCACGTCGGACATGGCCAATGGTGCGTTTGGGATGAGAAACGGTGAGGAAGAGGCCGAGCTCGCTGTGCTACCCGTATATAGGGCCGGAGTGGGGGTGATTCACGTCTCCGCCAGAACATTCCAGAAACAAACACCCTCGTGCTGATAATTATACGAAGGATTGCGCTCGCCGCTGTTGGGCACGGTCGCAGATGTTTAGCGCTCAAGCAGGTTGACGACCAACCTCGTCGCCGTACACCATATCGTGTTGAGCGAGCTAAAGAGTGCCGGCGACAACCGTGACCAAAACTAGAGCTGGAATCCCGCTCTTCCGCCCTTCTCTCACTCCACAACTGGCTGTCCGCGCAGCTGATACAACGTCGCCGCACTCAAAATGCTCGGACAAGGCAAAACGATGCTCTTTGTGTGCGACATGCAGACCCGCTTCAGTGAGGACTCGGTACCACGCGCCACGCTAATCGCGAGCGTTGATACTGTACCCCAAAGGCACCCTCATCTATGGCTTTGAGCATGTTGTGAACACATGTAACAAAATGCTCCAAGTAGCCAAAGTCAGCACTCGTCCAACGCCGCTAACCATCTCAGAAAACAGATTCCTTCGTTAGGTCCTGGGGATCGGCGTGGTCGTCACGGAACAAAATCCCAGAGGTCTGTCCAGTCCACCACACGCAACCGACCATGTTGTTGACGCCATGCAGCGCTTGGTACAACGAGTCCAGAAATCGATCTGGCTTCTCTCGGAACTCTGTGCCATGGACCTTTCCCCAAAACCCTCTTCTCGATGTATGTCGGCAAGGTGAAGGACGTCCTTCTCTCGGAGCGTCCCCAAGACATCATCCTCCTCGGCATTGAGGTCAATCACACGTTTGCTACCATATTGACCTGATCTGAAGCTTCCGGACCGTTCCGCAGTCCCATGTATGCGTCCTGCAAACTGCGCTTGACTTGATCCAAGCAGGGTACACAGTACACCTCCTGGCAGATGGTGTGTCTAGCTGCAACAAGGAGGAAATTCCAATTGCCCTGAGTCGGATCAAACAAGCGGGAGGCTTCGTGACTACGAGCGAAAGCGCCGCTTTTCAGCTCATGGGTAAGCAGCGTGCCTTCGAAGGCGCTTCTTCTCGAATCGAGTCTAACTCTAGCAAATTTACAGTGGACTCGGACACACCTAAGTTCAAACCTTTTTCAAGTACGATTAAGGAGGCAAAGGAAAGCACGGAGAACGCGTTGAAAGCTATGGCTGATGTCAGGCCCAAAAGCCTTTTGTAACCACAACATAGAGCAGATATAGACGGCGCAGATGTACTTGGGAATGAATATACCGAACGCTTCAGCGTTGCAAAGCCCGTGGGAATTGTAGTTGTGCTGAAGTGTTACGCAGTTGTTCAACGTTCAACGTTCAACATTCAAGACTTCCTCCGTGTACAATACCATCATGCTCGGCAGACTCATACATCTGGGCTTCGATTTTATGCTCATTAGTGCCTTCCTCGCGGGCATCAAGCGCTCCACTGGTCTCACGTACAATGACCCCCTCTGTCGCTCAAGCGCAGAAGCTAATTGCAACTCATAGACCCGCTGTATCACTAGTGCCTCATAAGGACATGCGTCGTGAGTTTGAATCCGTAAAAACAATCGACAGTATATGCATTGATTTGAGCTGCCGTCTCAGGATGGCTTCGCACTTACTTGGAATTCGGTGATGCATGCAGTGCGTCTTACTTTTCGCCATCTGCTCAATGCGTTTTACAGGGGAATACGTTTTCGACTTTGCTGTCGTCATCTTCGGGGCATGTATCTTATTCCTTGTTCGTTGTTTGACTGCTGATATAGTTCGTGCATGTCGCTCAGCGGTCGACGTCATTCGAGAGGAGGTCCTGAGACACCTCAAGCTTTCGTTATGGTGTGCATTGCTTCTCGTCCTCGGCGCATGAGTAGTAGGGCGCATCATGGTAGGATGCATGGGTTGTATGTTTCTGAGAAGCATTTCTCGCGAGATTGTTGCCACTTGCATATGTGTGATTTAGCAAAGTTGGAAGAGCATCTATCCCAGGAAATTAAAAACAAAGAAATGCAAAACGATGGATCCCAAGGCAAAATCTGCAAAAGCACTAGAGAAAGCAAGATTGGCATCAGGTATAAGCAAGCCGGACGAGAGGGCTCACCGCTCAGGCGAAACGTGTTCGAAGACAGCCTTGTTCTCTGGGTTTACCTGGGAACGTAGCGACGCGGTAAGGACGAACTGGCCCACTGTGCTTGCGAATCTGTAAAATCCCAGTGCTCTTAGCCCTGAAGAGACATGCAAGCGATGATAGAACGCACCCAGCCAGAAAGGCGTTAAACGGAAAGCTGGAGAGGAGGATGCAGTAGATGAATTGGTGGATACCAGAGAGTAAGATGAAGACGAGGTAGGCGTCAATGAGCTTAAGACGGCGGGGCGTCTGCTCTAGATAACTTTTCCACAGCGACTCGAAGTTGGCTTGGGCCATCAGTGTGACTTTGGGGGTGACCATCGTTGTTGTCGGTGTAGATGTAGACGGTCACTCAACGCCAGCGCTCGTCAACTGCCGCGTCAACGCAAAATTTCTAAAACCATCACGTCGACTTTGACCTGCCGGTAGTCTCTACTTCAGCGCGTTGGCTGCTTCCTCAACCCACTCTGGTCCATGAGCTGGCTCGGCGTCCGCATAGCAGCAACCATACCAACGCGAAGTTGCTCATTCGCAGGCCCTGCGCGCCTTTTACGCTTAGCACGGCACCTACATAATCGACGGCCTCTACCCTACCCAATAGAAGATGGGGTCAACGGTTTCTTGAGTCCAGACGCGCTGAGGGTTATTGCAGTGGAGTATCAAGATGGTCTGCTAGAGCGTCTAAATGACGAGGTGCGAGGTAGGCCATTCTAAAAAACGGTCCTACGACCGTACAGTGAGCGAGCTGACCGCGCATCGTAGGGACTGGACTCGAGCATAAAAGCGTAGTGGACACAGTCATACACACCGCTACAGATCGTAGCAAGGCGCTGGCATTCAATTATGCCAGTCAAGCGTTAAACAACAGCTACTTCCTAAATTCAATCGTGCGTGTCCGCACTACCGTCTACTTCGTTTTTGTCTACGGAACCAGCACTCATTAGACACTTAGAAACCTCTTCCGAAAAATTATAACGCCAATTCGCATGAACAAAAATTATCTAGCAAACTCATGGCGATGATCCGCGAGCAATACAGCAGCCTAGGGCAGCTCCAATCCAATTTCTCCGCAGCCGTGCTCGGGCTCGTCAGTTCGGGTTGGATCTGGTTTGTGGCGGACTCTTCAGGGCTGACCGCTATTCTGCCCACGTTTGGAGCCGGGACATTGCTAGTCCGTTCAAGACATCATATGGCGGAAAAGGCGCCTATTCTTGGGGAGGATGAGAAAAAGTTCCACGATTCTTATCTGGAGAGTAGTCCACTGGTGAAAGAATTAAGAACAACTCCAAACCTCAATCTGCCGTCGTCCTCGTCGAAGCGTTTCACGACGCAGCCCACGTCGCCGGCCTCAGGCACATTCACCGGTCGTCCGCCGTCATCGGCGCCAAATTCAACCTCTTCTCATTCGCTGCACACCGACCCGTCGCATGAACTCAGCACTCGACCGCCCAATTTTTATGATGTTCCCGAGTATGACACCCCCGAGTTGGTTGGATCACACAGTGAGCGACTATACGGCCATTCACGTAAGTTTCATCCGCTGTTTTGCGTATCTGTGCATGAACATGCGTGGATGAGCGCCGGATATGGTGTGTGGGGAAAGGAGGAGTATATGCGGCGCTTCTGGACCGTTGTCGATTGGGAGAAGGTTAGTAGAACGTATGACGAACTTCTCAAAATACCACAAAAGTAACGCTCACAAGGGCGGAATACATATCAACCATGCATACTGTTGTGCGTGTGTATATAGGGGAGGGTGATAAGATAAGATGTATGGTGAAATTAATTAGCTTCCCTTCGATCCAGTGCGTTCGCCATGGCCATTGATGGTCTCATCATTCTGGACACCAACGGGTCCGTCGACAACAATCTGAACTTATAATAAAAATGTCTGACATTTCCGGTACCAGACGCCCTATCATTCAATCTGGCTTTCGGTCCACGAATACTGCATATGCACTCCTCCACATTGACACGTTCAACAACGCCCTCGCCAAAGCTGCGCGACCGTCTGACGTGAATCCCCTACTGTTTCTACCATCTCATGACGCGGGCGACGCGCTTAGTGCATGCTGCCACGTCCCATGCGGGGACGTGAGGATTCTGTGTCCTATTAGCGGAGATGGTGCGCTGGTGCCTTCGGATCGATTGGACATAGAACTCACACCTACTTCCGCGGATACCCAAGTGGACCCTTTGCTTGGCTTCTCATTTCTCAAGACGTTCGTGGGCGTCCTCAAGGAATACTTTGGGTCCGTGTCAGCTGCCACGCTTCGAGACAACTTCGATGTCGTGTATCAGGCAAGCCGCAACACCCCGATCTACTATAGAGCTCGGCCATCCTTGACGCTCTGTGTAGCTGCTAGAAGAGATGCTCGACTCTAGCGGGCACCCAGTAACCACGTTCTCGAACGCTCTACGCGATATCGTTCTTCCTCCCTCCCTATTCTCGAAGCTCCTGTCTGCTGCAAACATCACCGCCTCGTTGAACACCAGCATGGGTGCCGGTGCAAGCGTCTTTGCATCTCCGATCCCTTGGCGACGGGCGAACGTGAAGCACACGTCTAACGAGATATATTTTGATGTGACCGAGGGGATGGTTGCAGTGGTCAACAAGTGAGCGGCAGTTTGCTCACTGAACTTATCCTGCTTTTCCAAGCATGCACAACCCGTCCAGGCATGGCACAATGCTGTCGAATAACGTCTGGGGTAAGATAGAGTGCAATTCCCGTTTATCAGGTCTGCGTTTCCCTTTCCATCCACGTTGCTGCTTCGGCTTTGCTGATTCATTGCTTACGCAGGAATCCCCGACCTTCTTGTAACATTCCAGAACCCCAGCGTTCTTGCCGATTGTTCTTTCCATCCTTGCGTCCGGTTAGGCTTTTGCCTTCCTCCTTGAACCACGACTCATACATCAGACCAAGTCTATCTCGCTGGACGTCGAACAAATCTCTTTCGTTCGTGCCTCCAGACGGCAATTTTGTCCTCATGGAGTACCGCTACTCGCCCGCGGCGAGAAATATATCCAATCAGTCCACATTGGCGGTAACGAAAGATATCCATGCTGTTCCTGTGCCGTTCGTGATCAGTGGCGTACTGGAGTTTGAGGAAAATTCAGGTCAGTGATGTAGCGATTTGAAATTCCTAGTCATGCTGAGTTGCTGTAAAAAATATATATCTCGTAAAGTGACCCTGGACCTGTCTCTCAAAACTCGGCTTTCCGGGAAAGTCACTTCCCTTGAAGACCTCGCGGTGGAGTTGTATCTTGGGGATGACCCTGAAATCAGTGCATTACGGTGCGACGTCGGTCGTGGCTCTAGCGGATTTGGGTCCACCGAAGACGGCGGAGAAGAGGGCATTGCGGGCTGGTCATACGACCCAAAACGCCGCGTCCTACGCTGGAAGATAGGCTCGACAAGTAACGCGTGCACCCATACACTCAAAGGCTTCTGGAACACAGCCCTTGGTGTGACACCTCGACCCGCTCGTGCGGTTCAGGTGACATTCAGCGTGCCGCTGAGCACCTTTTCCGCACTCAAGATTGACCAACTCAAAGTGGCGGTGGCAGAAGGATACAAGCCATATAAAGGCGTCAGGGGAAGGGGCACTGGGAAAGTCGAGTGGAGAATTTGAACCATTGCGCATAGATGATACGCGGTCAAGGCGGAATGCCTGCCATGGGCCGTTTAGCAGTGGTTTGTCAAATGTAGATACATTTACAATTTGTTTGCCCGGGAATCAGTATACCTGAAAGAACGGAAGAGACGAACTAGTTAAGAGAAGCACCCTTCAACGCTTGTAAGGCGCCAAGAGCAGCTGCAAGGTATTTTTCAGACAAGCGAATTGCAATCTACCCTGGATACGCACCTCCGACTCCGCTTCCATCTTTGGCCAGGCCTATCTCTACGCGCGCCTCTGCCTCTGCTCCCACCACGGAGCGAAGCGACTTCCGAAGCATACGTTCGAAGTTTGGATAGTGCTCGATCAAACTGTTCCATGCGACATCAGATAACAACACATTGTGGTCGAGTTCTCAACAAGAACTCACGAGCCGTCAACGCCAACAACAATTTTGTTTTTCGCTGGACTTGGAATGTTCTGACCGCCGAGAACAGCTTCGCCCGCGTGGATGAGTATAGCGGCAATTGGAACACCACTGAGCAAAGCAGCACGGCGAGCGACGAGGGCCGACACCCATCGGACCACCTGTACGCCCAATGAGAAAGCAGAGGGCAAATGATCTCTAGACGTGACACCTACCGCCGCGTCCCACAATCCAACCTCGTTCGGACCATAGCCAAACCTTCTCACGACCACATCTCTTACTCTCTCTAGTTGTTTGCGTCTTGCCCCACTCAACTGGCCTTCCTCGAATGGCAAGTCCTCGACAGATAACGTCTCATCATCAGACGTAGGCGGCTCGGTTTGTCCGGCCTGCCATGCATCCTCGATCTCACTCATAACACTCGAATCAAGGGCCCACATCTTATTCATGACCTCACTCCCTTTGCCCCCAAACAGCAATGCCAGAGGCGGTTTACCGGGAGGTAGGGCAAAAGTGGCATCGACGAGCGAAAGCAGAACGAGGCGGGTGATTTCACCGAGGTACATGCCTGATATGAATTTTTCGAGCGCTTGGGCCGAAGGATTTACCGAGAGGCGATCGAGAGTCCTGTCGTACGGCGTGGAAGGAAGATGGCTCCTCTGGCATGAACGTGATGAGACAAAAGAAAAAGGAATATGAGGAGTGATGATTACAGTATTGTCGAATGCACCCCATTCACAGTTGACCACCATGTCCCCACCAGCCTTGGAGATCTTGGGATGCGAATGTGCCAGCTTACGGATATTAGGTACTCGCTCGACATAAGCCCCATTTGTGCCCGTCCCAAATATTACGCCAAGTTTGCAGCTGCCAGTCGCATATGCGCGGGAAAGGAGAGTACCGACGGTCTATTCAATCCCAATCATCATCAATTGCCATCGAATAAACTGCTCAATGACAGACATCGTTTATGAGCGCGACGCATTTGACGTGCATATGCTTGCGGTCGAACGCGTCTTGAAGGAGCTTTACAACATCCTTCCCTACGGCATGTTTCGCTGAGAAACCCTTAGTCCATGTGAGCAATTTGCCGGAATCCAGGGCAGTCTGCTCCACAGGGAAAGAGAACGTCATGCCGAGGTAGACCGTCTGAGACTCAAAGTCATCGACGTGTGCAGGTGAGGTGAGAAACGCATCGACAGAGTCGGCGAGATAATCTGGTTTCGTAGTTAAGAAGTCTCAGGGATGAGAGATCTCGAATTCAGGGTGGAACTTTACCGAAAAGGGCGGATGCTTCCCCTGTTTTGAGTGTCTCGGAAACTTTGTATTTCTGCTGACGGAGCGAAAGAGTCTTGTCCCCATTCAGTTGCACCGCACACACTCGCCTGGATGAAAGTAGTTAATCTCTCATTGTACTCTGAGAGGTCCGAGATGACCTTACAGATTTGTGCCACCCAAGTCCAGGGCCAAGAACGTGCTACATAGACCTACGATCAGAACACGCGGTCGAGGACGACGACGATGCAGACCCCGTCTCTGTGCCGTCTGGCACTCCAGTCACGAACGTCGGTCTAGATTCCGACAGTGTAAAATGCGTCATTGCCAACTTGAAAGGTGATGAGAGATGCGCACATCATGGCCATGGGGCGTTTGTACTCCTTCAAGCCCGCCTGCATCTCGTCCAGAAAAGCCTGGGTCAAGCTTGCAAGACGCTCTGGGCTCAGACGAAACTGACTCTCAATCAAAGAGAAGAGTCGCTTCCTCTCCGACCCGAAGAGGGCTGTTGTATGCAAGGAATCCATTGACGTTGAAGAACGGAAGACAACAGTCACGTTGACCTGTTGCGTGTTCGCTTGTTGCGTGTTCGTGTTCAAATGAAATGCCCCTGTCTCTCTCCCCCTAAGGGGCATTGTTACAATACAGTGTTGAACTTGAACATTCAACAATTTAAAAGAGAGGTGGAGCCGAGTACATGCAACATTTCATTTGGTAGACTACCCACCAGCTGTAACAGGGCTTGTTCATGGATGGAATTGTTCTCCGCATCCTTGGTTGTAGCATCAAAGGACGATTATCGCTTGGAGCTGTACTGTCTAAGCGTAACCTGTGAAAAAAGGTGCTTTGCGCCGCCGAGTTTTTCGATGGCGGGACTTGCTCACTATTTCCATCATTCAGGTGTCCAAGTCTGCGCTGAACTCGGCGAGCTGCCGGCTCTTAATTCCCTTACTAGAACCTCGACGCCTGGATTGCTCTCAGGCTGGATGGAGTCCCGCCGCTGGCTTCACCCTTGACATTGTGCTGCCCACTCCCTCGACTGTCAATCTTGGGTGCAGCATCACCACCGACCCCTTCAAACTACGGATCGAAATGAAACCTCCCATGCTCGAGTTGGCTGACGCTTCTTTTCGCATGTATCTTAGTTATATCATTTGCAATGCGGAAATGCGGTTCCTGCTCACCTATTGCGCAGCCGACGGACTCGTCGATCGCTGTCTATGTTGTGCATTCTGCCCCCTTTTTTCGTTTCAGGTGCGGTGTTGACGACGCTTTCTGTGTTTTTAGGGCCTGCAACGGCTGCTCTCGCAGAGCCTCGATTCGCTTTATGCAGGGATAAGCAAATCCGTCTGGGCTGCAGATGCAGTGCGACCATTTGCTGGTCACTAAAATGCTCGAATTGCAGTTCTTTGCATGGCGGGATCAGTATTTCGATTCGTTGCGCACGAAGTGGCATATACGTTACAAGGATGCGAGACTGAACTCCTACAAGTTCCTCAAACCTGACCTGGAGAACACGAAAAAACAGGTTCCCCCACAGAAGTTTGATTACGAGTTGGAAGCACTTCGCAACTTGCAGAATGCCGGATTCACAGGCCTCACGACAGAGAGTTTCTCGCTCCTTCGGCCAGCGGATTCATTTGAACAGGAGGTATCGTCATGGCAGAAACTAGGGCGTATTTCCAAGTCGCTTACAAGGTATTTCGGGGCCCCGCTTCTACCGCATCCATCCAATCCCTCTGATCGCACCAACCGCACGCACAGCGCATTATTGACATCTTCCCAATGGCGATTGAACACGAGCTCAATCAAGCTCTCGCGAGTGACATGCAGGGAAAGCTCCTTCACACGTTGTTCACACAAGACCGAGCTGCTGAACATTTCGCCCAGTTGCTTGGCGAGGAGCCGGCAGCTGCAAAGGAGCGAGAATTCCTTCAGAAACATGCTCACATCCTAAGCATCAAGGCAAGGTTAGACGTTTTTGAACGAGACTTCAATTATTAGTGATCTGTTTGGACGAGTCGACGTACTATTGTTGAAACCGCACTTCTGTCACGAATTTATTTGTTTTTTCGCTTGTGTTGTGCACTAAAACAATCTGACGAACGTAATGTCGTCACCTTTCTGTGGTCTTTCTGGGGTTCCTGTTCAGCAACCAGGCTCACCCATAAATTTTGTATCTCTGAGCTCTTCTGAAAGGTATGCAAGATGGATGAATACAGGACACGTTGTGGTAATGACGAAGTAGTGAACATTGACCGAAAAAGAAGAAATTCATGGCCCCTGGCCGATTGCTCGTATTAATCAACAGTGCGTTCCTCGCCGCTGGTTTCCTCATCGCCACCTCCCTCACTAAGGTGCTCAGATATCGATGGCGTAAACCGTTGCCTCTGTTTGGGCAAATAGTCATCAGTCTCCGATTTTCTCTTTCGGCCCGAAGGAGTCTTGTGAGCCAATGGATTCGGGATGGACTTGTCATCTTGTGGCCATGCCTCACGGTTCGCCAAAGCTTCCGCGAAGGTCTCCAACATCCAGTCAGAACTCTCCAGTGCCGCTAATTTGCGTTCATACTGCGCCGCCAGCAGAAAATGAAACATAGCAAGCTCATCATCACGCTTGGGCTGCATCTTGTGAGATGCAGCAAGCCCGCCATCAGAAGGACGTTCCTCGTAGCGAACGGCACAGGTTTCGGTAAGACCTTCCAGCAGGTTCCTGAGTATCTGCTGGCGGAATCCGGTTCTCGGAACCTGACCTCCAACCAGGTAGTACTGCTTGGAAAGCCCTCCTCGGATGAAACCGTCATCGTCCTCATAAGAATCGTCAAACATGATACCCAGAAGATCGGTTAAGGCCCTAGAACTCAAGTCATGAGGTGTGAACCGTAACGCGACCCAGCTGAGCACGTGAAGGAATGACTCCAGATCGTCCGCGAGAGTGTGCACTACTGGTGTTGAACTCAAGAGCAACCTAGCGGCCATAAACTGCCAAGTCCCCTGGAGTAGACAAGGCAACTCCTCAGAGTCCAAAAGTATGCGAACGGAAAAGTGAATTTACCGAGCGTTCTTGTCGGGCACCTTTCGCGAGGTCCTCCGTATGTTTAGACAAGTCCCAGTCTATCAACAATCCACGTCCATCGTTGGTGATCAATATATTGCCGACACTGACGTCACGATGCAGAATTTTCGCTTTTTCAAATGCTTCCTTATGAGCTACGAGATAGCGGGATATCAGCAAAATTGGTATAATATTAAAGCGAACGCACCTTGCAGCGCATCTTTCATGGCATTGACCAATTCCCAAGTTGAATCAAACGACGTCAGGTCACGGCCGACTTCTCCAAGTACCATTCGATAGTGTTGATGGGGTCGCAGTGGCTTAGCGAGCAGTCGAGCCCACGAGGCAGAAACAAAATCTTGCGAGCGGGTTCGTTGGTGGGGAACATCATCCCCTCGTACGAATGTGGGAATATTCGACACATTAGCTTTGTGAAGAGTGCGGTAAATCGTGCCTTCCTTCATCATATCAGGAAGATCTATTCTCCATGTATCCTTCAAAAATACGACGCGTTCCGTGTCCGGGTCGACGACGACGAATGTTCGAGTGGCACTTCCGGTCGGGGAGGCGTCGCTATCGAATGTTGGCATGCTTCCAATATAATAAGAAACAGTGTCGTCGATTTCGTCATAAACTTCAAACTTTACAAGGCGGG
Organism: Clavaria fumosa; assembly: GCA_951802425.1. NCBI lineage: Eukaryota > Fungi > Basidiomycota > Agaricomycetes > Agaricales > Clavariaceae > Clavaria > Clavaria fumosa. The sequence goes on along the minus strand of OX637797.1, from coordinate 2,942,027 downwards.
CACATTCTTCAAGCTTGAGCAGTTTCCTAGCCAAAATAGCCTCCTTTGCCGAAGGCTTAGATACGGAACAATCCACTCCTCGGACACTGGGATCTGAATGATTGTACCGCCAGTAAAATTGCGCCAAATGCCTTCCCGTATAGTCGAACGCTTTGGAGACTACGGCTCCTGATCGATCCCAGCGTAGAAGTCTCGCATATTTGCCACAGATCAGGACGGAAAAGATGTGTGAGCGGAACTGAGTCGCAAGCTGAGCGACGGCGTAAGACGTGATTTGGCCTTTGGTGTCTTTGCTCGCCTCAGTATCGTGTTCTATTGACTCGGGCGAGTCGTCGCAAAAAGGATCGTCTCTTTCGTCGAATTTGACCTCTGTGTGAATCTCCATCAAAGAGAAATCCGTCACTTGATCCCTACCGCTTTTAGTGATGTAGGCGGTGATGTCAGGTTTAAGCAGGTTTTGATTCAGGATGCTAGATTCGTCGACGTGGTTATGTGTGTCGACGAGTTCGAGGTTGGGACAGAATGCTTTTAATGCTTTTATCTAACAACGAAAGCCGTTAGTTAAAATAGCAAAGGTATTGTTGAAATGAAATGAAATGAACCAATGGTTTATACATCGCTTTTTCGGACCCCTGCTTTGCCACGCGTTTAAAAGCTGCTTGATGCTTCTCCTTCCAGGGCATGGTTGGGAAATTGCCAGAGGGTAGGAATTTGTTTAGGAATTTGATAACAGGCATGGGACCAACGAATTTCCCTTCCATCTCTTCGCCCAGTTGTCGCATCCGGAAATCCCTTTCATGATGAAGTGACGTGTAGGGGTCCGTCCTAGATGCCCTCTTGCTAATCGGAGTATCTTGGAGAGCAGCTGAAGGAATGGCAGATGGTGGCGGGGTAGTATCACAAGAACTGGAAGCAGATGAGGAGGTCAAAGGGCCTTTCGGGGACATGATTTGGCGGTTTCTTTTCACCTAGGTACAGTATTGGGTGAACCGTAGTCAGTGGTGGAGGCGATGTTATCCGACAATAACAACAGACAATAACAACATACAACGCGTCCCCGTTTTAGCGGCTCTGGGTAGTGTTGCCAACGGCGCGAGCCGATTTCTTTTTTGGGAATTTGCATTGAGTATTGTGGCTTCAAATCAACAGGTAGTCCCACAGAATAAGCGGCTTTGGGCTCTCACAGAAGGAGTGAATGATCAGATGTATCAAAATCTCTCCTCCCATTGTGCATTGTCCAACGGCTCGCTCGGTTTAGCCGAGCCGAGCCGAAAAAAGCCGAGCCGTGGCAACACTAGCTCTGGGGTACTAGTGCATTCCAACTTACCGATGCCATCTTTGGGTTTCTCATCTGATTCTCTAGCGCCTCTGCTTTAGACATGCTATCGTTGTCGGGTTGGGACGTCCTTTTCCCTGAGCTCCTCCTGCCATCACCACATCCCAGTCCGCTTTCTCACCACAAATTGGTCCTTCATCACCCCCAAGTCCACCACCATCGTTTGGTTCACCACTCCGCAATTGCACTCTCACACGAAGGCGATGCGAGTTTACGGCGGGCTTGGCAGGAGCTCAATTTGCTAAGGTCGCATAATTCCATTCCAAGTTGAAGTCGGAGCGTTCAATGATTTGTATTAGACTTGGCTGTGACCTGAGCCGTGCCGCGGCAACATTCCGCGTGCCGTAGAAGAAATGTCACAAACCAAACCCAATGTTTATATCGAGCCAGTACTAACGCGTACTAACGATCGACAGGGACAAAAGCTCAATAACTCTCAATAACTCCTCTCCAACTTATCACAGTCGTCCACAAACTCTAAGCAAGGAAACCAAGAGGCAGAGCATACCTGCGATGATGAGGATGCAGCTCATGGCTATAGCTACACTCAACGAAAACTTCACGGTCTCCACTACGATCGCTGCGGACAGTCCGAATATCCCCATCAAGATCAAAACTGTCGGGGCACACGTGGCGAAGTAGATTGGAGTTCTTGGAGCCATTGGAGGGCCGATGTCCTTGAAGCGCTGAGGGAAAAGGAAGGAAATAATAAAGAGCAGACCGAGTAACTCGAACGTGATTCCAAAGGAGAGGATGGCACGAGCGATCGCATTCAAATTCGTTGTGAGGAGTTGTACCATGAGAGCGACAGTAGCAACGGTCTAGGTGAAGGGTTAAGCTATAAATCGAATACACCCTGGAGTGACGAACTGCAACAATGAGGGCATCATTAGAGGGTAGGTGTGGGCCGTGTGGTACTGGAAAAGCGATTTGATGGTGAGGATGACCTGGTTGGTACGCGTGCCCGTTGGCAATGTTGCGCTCTCGATCAGGGAGGAGTGCCAGTGGTGCTGAAGAGTGTTGGGGATAAGATCGGAGGGCTGAGATGAAAAGTGTGAGGAATAAGCTCGTTCATGATGGGTAGTGCAATACCAGCATTAGACATGAGTGAATCCGAGGAGAGAGAAATGGGTGCGTTACCCGGAAACGTGTGTTGCGAAGGGGGCGGATACGGGGAGAGTTGAGACGATGGGTCCGTCTGCTGGGGTCCTTGCCCCGCACACGGTTGCCTGACCGTTGGTACGGGTGGTTCGGCTGAGCGATGTTGCGAGCCGTCCAGCTTGCGATTTTTGCTGAGGAATTTCCCCTCTGGTATAACGGCGGTGCCGACATCCTGAATGTCGTCTACAGTAAGTAGTTGATTTACCGTAGTTTGAGTGAAGTAAGCCGCTGCAGGAAAGAATTAGCCGAGGGAATTATCTGGGCGAGTTTTGAGAGTATACTGAGGTGCCATTTCCTCCAGCCCTCACTGGTCTCAACTGAGACGGAGTACGTCTGCCTGACGAGAGGGTCCCAATTACTTGGGGGATGTACTTCGGGGGTTCGGCTGAGAGTGGAGTGAATGCGAAACGCACAGAGGTAGGGAATCTATCCAACCTCTTTTGACCGTCTCCGGGTAGAGTATACTTTTCGCAGTAGAGTTGGAACTTCTGAAACGATGCTAGAATCTAAACGGCCAAACGACCTCGTTATTGGTTTGACTCACGTCTCTGACCCGCCAGCGGCTCCATCTCCGCCCTTCGGTAAAGCGCTTGAGTCCCTGTGCTCGAGCCACGAATTAAAGAAGAGCGAACATACGACATGGACGCGCTCACGGTGAGTTCGTGTGGGCCTCGTTCCTCCCACACGTACACGCAACCTGAACGCAGAGCGAGCCGCTCGCCGGCGTCTAAATGCCTGTGGACCATTGGGAGGATGCCCAAGTATACACCGTAGAAGATTTTGTGTGCGTCCAGCGTAGAGCGAATCCAGATGTTTGTGCAGGTAGGTTGCTGCATGGCGAGGGAGGAAACGCAACACTACAAGGACAAGGACTGTGAAGAGTGAGTTCTGATTGACCACACGCGCTTGGGGTAAAGAACAGTCAGTACTTACGACCTAGATCTTTACAGGAACCGATGCAGTCAATGCATATTTAACTGTAAAAGGGCTGCGACGTTTCGGGACAGGCGCACAGGGATGAAATCCATTTCCTCCTCCCACCCCCTTCTTTTTTCGACCGATTGTCTTGGAAAAAAAAAAAACATATCGAGCAAGTGTCCAAAACGGGAACGAAGCCACAAGTCCACCAGTGGATTGGCGCTTGCCCCGCAGTCGTGTCGTATCTCGATTTACGATATTTGAGATACAAGATAACGCAGGTTCTGAGGCTCATGTTGGAAACTAAGTCAGTTCGACAGTTTGACGTTTTGTTCTGGTGGCAACACATTTCGCAGTTCGCGGTTGTCGCTGTGGTAATGAGTGGCGACCTTTTTTTTTTTGAGTATAAAGTTTTGTCGTGACACCGTGTCAAATTTCGGCCAATGCCCTTCTGCAACTGTGTTTGGGAGAAAAAGAACATCTCAGCTTTCAAGTTCTTACCGCCGCCGCCGCCGCCGCCTCGTTGATCAAAGAATAGGAACGGGGCACTCCAGCATTTGCCAGTCTCCCCTGGGCGTTCATTCCATTTGTGGACCACCAACGTCTCCGCACCAAGCCGAGAGAAAAAGAAACTTCCACGCACAGCGGCGAAAAGGCACAGCACCGATCGAGCCTGATCTGCATGCAATACGGAGCGCGACCAAACGTAATTTGCCTCAGGCGAGAACAGCAAATAATTAATACGTTCTTGGTCTAGTAATTTCTCTACAAGGCAAGGAGCGAGATGCGCTAGTTCAAGCCTATCTATCTCTCACGCGCCCAAAACATCCCCCCACCCACTCCAGCCTGAAAACCAAAAAGTCAATGTATGTTTACTTTACAAGCACCCTCAATCCGATTAGCTGTAACACCCCGCTGCCGCCGTGGCAAAATGCAGTACAAGGCGCTGTACAAGGCGCTAGATGGCAGGGCAGCGAATTCTGTGAAATTAGACACCGAATTATAGTGTATGGACACACGGGAAAGTGCCGAAGAGCAAGTTAGAGACAGCAGGTGAAGTTGCTCGACGAGCGCACACCCTCTACTAGTAGGAGCACGGGGACATCAAGATCGTGGTTAGGAACAAAAACTCTCTTTCATCACGGGCCTTTCCCCTGTCCCCTCCTGGTTCCTTCGCCTATCGGGAGCGTTTGCAGCAAGAACGCCGTCCCGCAAGCAACTGGGATACAGTAAGTTTAGTGCTAATATGGATCATGCTCTCAGGACAGGGTGACCCAATGACAAGTCTAACTGGGACGCTAATCTCAATATTTGATCCTCGAGTTTGGTGATTTTCGAGCGTCTAACATAGTTTTGATAAGCTTTCGTTGGCGGGCGAAGTAATGCTGGGGCTTACTCGTGATTGGATATCTCGCCTAGTTGGAAGGCTTGTGAAACTCCTAGATCATGACTGGCTTCAGCGGACTTCTTGCTCCACTCCCTTTCTTTCTCCAGCAACTTCTTCAAGTCAGGTAAAAGTCGAGCATACTCCCGCTGCAACTAGAGAAACTCTGAGGGGGAGTTCTCTTAACATAGTACCACATAACTCACCAGTGAGACTCTGGCTGCCAGGGAACTTGCGTCAAACCGCCTCAAACCCATGACTTCTTCCTTCATCCGCTTCAATTCTTGGAACCACTTCAACTCATAAACACTCAATTCAGGCGATGCCTGTTCCATCAGCGCCTGAAGCACTCCGTCTAGCCTTTTCAACAAACCCTTCTGCGTTTCCTTGATAGCGTTGAGCTTGTATTGCGTCAGACCCGAGCGCCTACCCTTCAATCGTTCCACAAGTTCAAGTAGCTCACGACACTTGTCCTGTTGCCGCTTGAATTCCTGCTTCTGCAACTCCCGACGGACCTCGGAACCACGATACGCGAGTTGTACCCCATGTATCTTCGTCGTGAAATTCTCTACAACCGTGCCAAGATATCGCATGATTTCAGGAGTAAGCATGAATTCCTTTGAAGAGCTTGACGATGAGCGAGGATTTGAGGGGAGGACAAACGGTTGAGATAATATGGGTGGGACAAGGTACGGCTCGTCGGTAAGCAATGAGACGTATGGTGGTGGGCCCGACGGCGGCACGAGATATTTGGATTGCTCGGGTTCAGCTGTGGCTTCAGGAGAAGCAAGAGATGACGGTTCCAGTCGGATCATCAACTTGAGCACTGTGACAGATAAAGGGGATGTCAGTATGAAGATGCTGTATGACAAATGAATGTCGTTCGAAATCGCGATGCCGACAACTGGACTTGAACATCTGGGGAATGGGATGAGCGAGGAAGCTCAGTAGGCACAGCAAGTTGGGACGAACTGTCGCTCAACCGAGAAAGAAGTAAATATCGCCTTCACATTCGTCCCAGTTGGCTTCTCCAAAGCGGCGGACAGTGAGGCACCCTTGTTTTCCTCCTCCGCACGTAGTGCTGTAGTTAAGCTCCGCAGCATCGGTCCGAGGTCTAACGAGTGCACCCCAAATGCATGATAGACAAAAATAACATCGTCGTGGATAGGGTCTGCAAAGAGTACAACATGGTTGCCTTGCAGTAGGTCGAGGAGTGGCGGATTTGACGTTGAAGCGGATGCAATTTTCAGATTGGAGATGAGTCCCAGATCTATGGTCTCATAAACAGCGAGCATTGGCAAGTCACGACTAGTGCCCTGGCGTGAATTTGGTTAACCACAGAAATAAACCCGAAGGAAAGGACAACGTACCGGTCCCGTTTCCCATCTAGCTTCCACCTTTTCCACATCCAGGCAGACATCCACTTTCCCATCCTTATATACAATCAAGACCACATCAAGTCTTTCCGTCTCTCCCTCATATTCTTCTTCGCCGCGGTCTTCCCGATTACCGAAGGAGAGGTAAATTATGTCTGTAGCGTCCGCACCCTCACTGCCCTCTAACGTCCGAGGAGAAGGTTGGAGGAGAAACGGTCCCTGTCGCATCGGCAAATTCTTTATTGTAACAGGAGGATGCATAGGCAACGAGCGGGAGGTTGCCGGGAAAGCGGTCCCCGGAGGAAGCTGCTTGAGCAAGGCGGCGACATACTTGCGCTGATAATCGTAGAGCGCCGCGAAGGATCTTGCAGCCGTTGACGCCGATGGATCTTGAGACAAAAATTCTTGTTTGGCAGCAATGAAGCACTCCAGCGCATGGACATAAGAGGATGGGATAGAGCTTTCGACGCCAGAATGAGTTTGTGAACGTGTGTCTGCAAATGAGTACTTACGCATTTTTGGGCATGTAAGGGCAAATAGAATATATGTCGCCGGATTTCGTTACGGCGTACATGGTCAGAGGACCCCAATCTGCAACACCTTTCCCCAGCGTAAAAGACGCCACTTCTCGCTCTGATACATCCTCTGCGACATAAGAGCTGTTTTTGCGTTCTGGAACGAAGGAGAGGACCTGCTGGGGTTCTTCGGGGTCGATAGAGATATCATATTCCCTATGGAAGCGAAGTGAGATTGTGTAGATAAAGTCTGTAGAAGAGAATGCAGACCTGAGCTTCCCGTCTGTGGTCATAACCATAAGTGTTGAGCCCCCTTCTCCCCATGGATGCCATTCAATTTTGGCAACAGGAGCAGAAGTGGTCGAGGCGTGATGAAATTGGCCAACTTGGATCGACCTTAGTGTTGGACACATCAGTAGAGATAATGGGAACAGGGGGTGCTTAGCGCAGACCTGCAGTCGATAGTACTCGGAACAAGCTTTGAATAGCCAGGTCGGGGAAGGACGACAACTCCGACTTGTGAAACGCCTGCCACGGCTAAAAATTTACCGGTAGGATTCAGAGCAAGTTGATATACGTCGAATTGTATGTTGGGCGTGTGGAGAACCTTGTGCACAAGTCGTCAAATGTCACACCAACATAAGGTGCAGTATGTCTGAACCTTATACGCGTTCTTGGCTTCGCGACTGCGTCTCCGGTCGCCCAATGAACAGATTCGAATTTCCTTCCCAGCGGCGACTATTAGGTCAGAATCTTTCAGTGCAAAGACCTGTCGTCTCCCGTACAACATTCTTTCGTCTCCAGTCAGTTCGGCCCTGATGAACTTTGGGAGTGTGGCCGTGGATAGTTGCAGGGATGCCTCGGCAGAGTCACCTTGGCATGGCTCCGGAACAGAGAAGATGGGGTGGCATTTTAGAATATTACTATAGTCGTTGTCGTCGTCGTTCATCGTTGGTTTTTACTCGGTGCCGTTCGTGACGATGTACCCATGTTTGTGACCCAGGTCGCGTCCACGGGCTTACGCGTCCAAATACTGACGACACACCTCCTTCGCCATGACCTCGATTGGAACAGGATATGATCTGTCTGCGAGTACGTACTCGCCAGATGGCCGGATTTTTCAGGTAGGGGTTCTCCTTTCTATTGCTTGGTTTATTCATTGGGCCCCATTTATATTCGCAGATAGAATACGCATCCAAAGCAGTTGAAAACTCTGGGTGGGCGCTGGTGTTGTATTGTAACTATTTGCCGGCTGACCTCGCCAAGTACCGCTATTGGTCTACGAGTTAAGGATGGAGTCGTACTTGCCGTCGAAAAGCTGGTGCATTCCAAAATGTTGGTGCCAGGTGTAAATCGACGTATCCAGACAATCGACAGACATGTTGGCATGGTGCGCATTCAGAGCTTTCGAATCTTTGAACTGCCCAACAACTAATATTACAAACGCTATGATAGGCTACCGCTGGCTTGCTAGCGGACGCTCGGCATATCGGAAATCGAGCGATCGACGAGGCTATTTCCTGGCGTGAAACATATCGCTCTCCAGCACCTCTGAAGGTACATAGGGCCATGTCCTTAACATGTTGACTCATTCGAGCGCACTCAGGCCATTGCAAACCGTCTGGCATACTACGTCCAAATGTATACCCTTTACTCGAGCGTTCGCCCCTTTGGTATCAGCACTTTGCTTTCGGCGGTCGATAAAGATGGGCCAGGTCTATACGTCATTGAGCCAAGTGGCGTGTACTTTGTGAGTCTTGACGTCTCCCATTATTATCTCGTGCTCAGGCGCTCCGCACCAGGGTTATCATGGAGCGGCAGTCGGCAAGGGCCGTCAACTTGCTAAAACTGAGCTCGAAAAGCTGAACTTCTCAGAAATGACGACGCGCGAAGCCGTTTTCGAGGCTGCAAGAATGTAGGTCTATTGCTTTCATGCACCGCATTCGAGATTCTATGATTCATTGCAGTATATACCTCGTCCACGAGGATGCTAAGGAGAAAGATTTTGAACTTGAAATGTCCTGGGTGGGAGATGAAACGAAAGGGTTGCATTTGCCCGTACCGAAAGATCTGCACGACGAAGCAGAGCAGAAGGCCAAGGCAGCATTGGAGAATTTTGAATAGATATATGTCACGCAGCTGCGATGTATCTTCTAATCAAACTCATTTCCTGAAACCGAACGGAGGGTAAGAATTCAGACGATTTGCTCTAATTCACGGGCATATAATAGCGACGCTGCGATCAATTTCTCCTTCTGTATCTCCATTTTTTCCTCGCCCTTGCGAGCAAATGTAATTGTGCCCGCCGTGAGGTTGACCTGCCATCCCCGCTTTAGGTGAATTTAGCAGTCAGCGAATGAATAGTCGCACAACTTATGAAGTAAATACCTGCTGCGCGAAAGATCGCAACTCAGATTGCTTCGCGAAAAATAGTAAAGTGGCAGCATCCTTGAGCGGCAAACTATCGTAAGCCGCCTCTTCGCAACTTGCAATCTCGTTCCTGCTTGACGTTCGGAACTTCAACAACCAAACGTATGCCTGGGACGCACCGGATGGTTCCCATCAGGCTATCGACAAAGAACTTATACTCCTCGACAGGCGCCTCCTCCCGGGCGTTCCACACCTTGCTATAGCTTCCTTCCATCAGCCAACGCTCCAGATTGACCGGATGACTGATGAACGGATTGGCAGTGATCTCGTCTGCTGGAAGCGGGAGGGACTCTAGGGTCGTGTGGAAGTCTGCGATGCGATTCTGGGTTAAAAGGCGGATGAGGTTGAGACCACGAATTGGTAATTCGCGCTTTGAAGGTGGAAGAACCGAGCTGAGGTAGTGCATATTGGCCAAATGATAGATTGAGATAAGTTACCTAACAATGCGCACCTATAATCGGTGTAAAATGTCTGAAGCTGAGAGAAGTAGCGGTCAAAGGAAGGGACATCCTTCGTCCTAATGCTCCAGAAGGCCCCAATTTCCAGGATGTCTCCTGTGGATCTGCATTGAATGACAACACTTCGGAAACAGTGAGGGGCACATACTAGCAACCAGTAGGTCTTCCACGGGCAAGTCATCGCGGGGCAGCATTGTTCCGGCTTTGATGAGTTCCACCTGTATAAATGGCTAGTTGGACGACACAACGCATACTGTGATGGTTGCGACCTCGCCTTCAGCTGAGCGAGCAACGTCCCGCATCGTTTCAAATCTGATGGTTGTGCCTCGAAAGCGCGTTGAAGCTCATGGTAGAGTTCTTTTAACCGTTGACTAGTCATCTTGTGCAGAGAAAGCTGTAGCAGAGGCGCGACGCGTCAGCGCTTCAGCGCTTCAGCTTCGAAGGTGTGACCTCGTTCTTGTGACGTACACGTCTTCACCAACGCTATGGATGAGCACAGTGCCATCGAACAGCTTAAGAAGGGTGAGGTTGACCTCGGGGTAAGTTATACCTCTATTGGCCTTTCTTATATCTAATGGTATTGTGCAGACATCTATCATGGCTGTCCAATTTGAAGGAGGTGTCGTCCTTGGCGCAGACACTCGAACTTCAACGGGAACCTTCGTTGTACGTCTACATCCCGTGGACTATCTTCTTGTTCTGGCTTATAAGATTTCTGCCAGCAATCAAGACTCACTGATAAACTGACGGCTATACATGATTATATATACTGTTGTCGCTCAGGTTCGTCCGCCGATACCCAAGCAATCGCCGATATCGTCAGGTACTACATGGAGCTGTATGAGTGAGCGATTGTGCCCACCTATATTTTTGTTCACCTTTTTGATAATCAAGTGTCGCCCGTCTAGCCAACAATGGGGACAACCTCCTGTGCAAGCCGCCGCGGCGCTTTTCCAAGACGTAATCTACACGAACAAAGCAGCCCTTTTGGCTTCCATGATCATCGCCGGGTGGGATAAAGAAGCCGGTCCAAGTGTATACGTGGTTCCGGTCGGTGGCGGCATGTTCAAGCAGCCGTGGGCTATTGCAGGTATGCAATTCTGGGCGGGCCTATGAGTGTGTTGTGACTGACTTAAGCGTCCATCAGGATCCGGGTCAGCATATGTGTATGGGTACTGTGACGCAGAGTATCGCCACGGCTGGGGTCGCGACGAGACCATTACCTTCGTCAAAAATAGTGTGTTGTTCTCGCGCTGTCCCCCTTCCCTTGCACCAAGCTTGATTCGCTCGTTTCTAGCTCTTGCCCTCGCGATGTCCCGTGATAGCAGCTCTGGTGGCTGCATTCGTTTGTGTATCATTACAGAAGACGGCGTCGACAGACAATTTATACCTGGGGATCAGCTGCCCAGGTTCTGGGAGGGTGTACCGCTACCTGGTCTCGGGGGGAAGAATATTGAAACAGACGTGGTGCCAATGGCTCAAGAAGCCTGAGTCTTCACGGCTGAGGTGGAAAGAATAGAGATCCCGAGGCTGGTATTCATTGGTGTAGCGTCTACGTGATCTTTCTACGACAATGAACGCCTTTTGTACGCTCGCCATAACCAACCACCTGGTAGGTTGGTGGCCTCATCCCAACCAGCACCCTCCCACATTCTAAGTCTCATTAATGAAACGGCAGCGCCAACCGAATCAGCCCTCAACATCGTGCCCGCATTTGAGTGGAGCAGAAATGCATGGCTGGCCTTGCGATCGCTCAATGTTCCGATTACCTCTTTCTCTATGCCAGGTTCTGACGCTGACCCATGAGTAGTAACGACTGGCGAATGCGTCCCTCGTGCAAGTCGCTCGACATTCAGCATTTGACACAGGAGTGCGTGAAAGGCAGCTCGTTGCGGTCGAGAGGGGAACAGCGCAAGTCCATTATACAATGGCACCTTGGCCTGGGAGTGGGGCGGAACAGAAGAATTGTGCAGATCGCAGTCATGATGCATCGGGACGGTGGGCAGGAGCTCAGAGAGGGGAGGTAACGGGCGCGCAAAGTCCTTGGGCACATCCACATCCGCTATCTCTGGGGGCATATTGTCGAGCAACGAGGCCGCGGTGACTCGCTCATTCGTCTTCGGGTCCCTGTTGGGGGGCGGAACGACGAGGACGGCGATCGCGTGAGGATACGGAATCACACCGTTCGCTTTGATGTTCCTGAATTCTGCCCGCGTGAGGCGTCGTAACACGGGACTGTATTGAGCTCCGCGCGGCTCGCGTCGCAGCCGCTCTAGGAGAAGCTCGAATTCTTGCAAAACGCGCAAACGGAGAAGGTGCCCGATCTGCACTGTCAGCAGAGGGTGAATGGAGATGCTGGGTGCAAAGCGTCTATAAGACTCTAAGCCAGCCCAAAATAGATATCATGGTCTGGGCGTTAAAAAAGTGGACGAAGAAACGGACCTCGTCGCGATAGCTCCTCGACGGCCGCTTTCCAGCATACGATATGACGTCCTACCCCAGACCTGCGACCCCTGAAACTGGGATGCTCCAGACCATCCGGCAGGAAAGAAGTTTGCGTCGCCTTAGTCGGGCTGGTATTTGTTAACTTGAAAGGTGCCATTCGGATCATGAAATCTGCCCGCTCACGCACAAGTCAGGCGGTGATATGGAGAAATTGGTAATGCAACAAGTACCAGCTGGCAAATATCTGAATGTCAGGACACAAAAACGAAGTGGAGACGCTAACATCCGCACTGGGTGGCACGTATCTCAGAGAGGCTGGAGGGGAAAGGAGACGAGGAGATTAAACGCACGGTAGGGACTGGACCACCAAGACCTCTCTTGCTCAGTCATTTCTCTGGGGCGGTCATACTCGTCTACAGGTCCTGGCCTCCCTGGTCCGACGCGTATTTTTGGAGGCAGAGATTTATGTAGGGTATATTTTTTCTTATAGATAAGCGGATTATTGTCGTCGAGAATGATGGATTGAGTACGGCCCAGCCGAGACCAAGAGGGGGAAGGGAGTATTGCTTGCCGCAGAGATCTTGGCGGACGTCGGCGCCGTTTAGCTGCGACCCGGACGGGTCTGTTTTCCTTCAGTGAGACTTGTGCACGGGAGATCTTGTCTCTCAGTCGTTGGAGGAGACGGGGCATACAATACAGTAGTCAAGTTGTTGTGGCGTAAAATAGAACAAAACGAGAATTAGATAGATTAGATGGAAGCATTGTAAATCCAGCCACAGCGAGCATCATTCCGTTAGCTCCAATTCCCTCCTGACAATCTCTCTGACTTCTCTCAACCCTCCCGCTTCCTTCTTCACTCGCCTCGGACTTCTTGTCAAGATCTCATCAGCACTTTCATGCTTGCCTCGACTCGGTCCAGGACTTGGAGGAGCAGCCTTGCCGCTCGGACTGCCCTCAACGTCTGCGGCAGAGACAGACGACATGGGCATCTCCAGCCATTCTTCACTAGCAATCTCCAGTTTCTTGAGGAAGAACGGACATAGCTTCGCGAGCATGTCGAGGGACTCGCTGGCATCCGCGGTCGAAATAGGCACTGGCGAAGATTTCATCACTGCGAGGGCTACTTCAGACGTGGGCAGAGCGCGACGTTTACGCGATGTTGGGGTGGCCGTGGATGCCACGGGCGTGGAGAAAAGCCTGGTAACTTTTAGTAGATATACGTGCCCTTCAGAGACAAGATCCCTTACATCCAGACGCTTTCTGCCACGCTTCCCAATCGACCCAACAAACACCGCCGTCTCTTCTCTTCTTGACTCATCCGGAGGAGCTGATCCCTCGTCAATTGTTCTCCGTTTGCTGGGTCACCGCCGGCAACCCTGATCTTGGATGGGGAAGCACTGAGTGACCGCTGGCGAACTCGCTCGTAGAGAGCTTCGCGGCGAGACGAGCTAGGAGTCCTCGGCGTTGTGGCCATTGGAGTAGACGGGACAGAAAATTTTGCAGGGGAGGTCATGGGTGTCTGTGGAACCGAGAGAGAATTCTTGCTCTCCAGACGGTCATGACGAGAGGGGGTTTGAGGGAATACGACAGTATTTTTCTGGCCGGAAGAGATGGGAAACGGGATGGCAAAATCTCGCACAACTGAGGAGCCCTTAATAGGAGATTTCTTAGGTGAGCTAAGTGTTGGAGAGGGAGGCTCTGGAAGGGAAGATGAAGGTGCCGCTGTAGGCGACGCAGCGGCGAAGAGTCGAGTGAGGGAAGATAGCTGAGTCGATGTAGCTAGGGGTGGCAGATCTGCCTCGGGGATGTTCGGGACAGGGTGAATGTCTGAGTGGAGCTGTGACGCTGTGTGAATAATGACTGATGCCGAGACGTGAGAAGAGCGTCACCTGTATCCATTTGTCTAGCTTCTGACGGATCTCTTTGCGGCGTGTCTCACCAGCAGCTGTCCACCGTGCGACGGCTGCCACACCCGCACTCATGTCCTTGTCCAGGTCCATCTCAACTTCGACGCCGATGCCATAAGCAGGGACGCGTTTCCCGAACGATTTGGAATAATGCGTTGTGGGGGTGATTACCAGGCCCATGGATCCTCTTGACCAGTCCTTGGGCTTTGGAGCAGCTTGATCATCCAAGAATGGGTTGTCGTTTCCATCGTCTGCTGAAGATGATTTGGAAAAAGTCTCGCCATCCCACTCCCAAAGCCAGCACAGTCTTTTAATGTCTTCAAGGTCCAATCTGGTTCTGAGACCGGCGTAGCTAGTCAAGGATATGTGATTGAGCACATTACGAACGACGCCCGTGTCAGGGGTGGGAGAGACTGCACAAGTTGCTAAAGCCTGTGATATGGCGTTCTGAAGGGCGGTCTGAATATTGTAAAGGCGAGCGAGATGTGGAGGAAGGTCAGGGGCGGTCTTTTTGATTGCCTTACGCGGCAAGCTCCGTGGGGTAGGAGGCGGTCTGTGTATAATGAAAAATGAATGAGAAACGACGAAGGCGAGGGATCTAAACTGAACCGACGAACACTGCGGTTTGTCTTAGTTTTTTGGGCGTCAGTAGGGTATCGTCGTTAGGCTCCACAGGTACGCGTTTCTTTCGGGGAGACAAGTTCAGTGATGTGTATATATCTGACATTGAGGTAAGGGTATCGCTGCGAGAGGGTGGTGACGACGGCTTGGCAGGTATCACAACGGAGAAGAAGAGACGCGCCCGTCACGCGACGCGAGTTGTCACAAAAAATGGTCACATCGTTATCACATCAAAGACCCCGTCCGTCGCAATGACTCATGCAACAGGGCGAAAGGGTGACTGTGATAGGAAGGGGTGGAAATAATGGCGACATTGATCCGCACAGACGCTCAACTACGACCACACGGTTGATGAAATCGATGCATTGCTGTAGCGTGAACAGCACTTCTTGTGACAGTGAAAGGATGCTCTCGTAGAAAAGACTGCCTTATGGATCAACATGGCGCGTAATTATGCTGTCGTGATGTTATTCGGAAGCGGGGATGCGCAGCTTTGATTCCGTCGTAGAGTTTCCCTAATTAGGATCTCAAAATAAATAATGATATTTGACACGTGTTGTACTCGTGAGCGCTGTGCAATAGGGTTCACGCCCCATTTCCTTAACCTCAATGGTACCCTTGGAAGCATAACTCGAGAGAGGTTTATCAACTGAACATCCAACGAGATTCCGCGAGCCCACTTTGAGATTCTGAATATCTGTCTAGGCGAGATGAGCAGAGAGCTAAATGAAATGCGAAGTAGCTTGTACGCATTGTCACCTCAAAAACCCGTTTTCCGCTCATTCCTACACAGGCATCAGTATTGGAAAGGATTAGAAGGTAACAATGGTATCTTATTGTGCTCGATACGCTGATGAGCTGCTTCAGCCACGATCCATTTACTCTTAGCCAGCGAAGAAGGCCATGTCAAAGAAATAAATACTCTCAAGAGCGACTTGAATGCATACAAAGAGGCTTGGACCTCTCTGGAGAAGTCTAACCACGACTCAAAAGCGGATTTCTTACGCCGAGAATCTGCATGGGAGAAGGAGAAGCGTGATCTTGAAACTCAGATAACAGTGTTGAAGGTCAGTATATGCACCTCATTGGAGCCATTTCTGCATCCAACTTCTTCTCTTCTTCAATGTTGGCCAGGGATTACCACGACGAGTTGTTTGCTTGATTGATGGCGACGGGACTATATTTCGCCCAGATTTAATTGCTCAAGGCGAAGACGGTGGATATCAGGCCGCTCAGACCTTGACAAAGTATATTCAAGAGTACCTCTCCAACGATGGACTGGAACAACATCAATTGTGGACATACATATTTCTCAATAAGCGCGGTCTCGTGGATGCCTTTTCAAGAGCAGGTCACGGACAGGAAGCCAAGGAATTCGACAAATTTGCTATTGGTTTTAATAAAGCTGGACCATTTTTGATGATTGACGTGGGCAGCGGTAAGGAAGTGGCAGATACTAAAATTAAGGGTTAGTTCATTGCTTGGTGGATGATAGCAGCTTACCGCGTCTGTTTCATACAGCACTCTTGGACGACAACATTCGCTTACCCCAAACGGCGAGGATCTTATTTGGGGGTATGTAGTCCACATTTTGTTATCCAGTACCATCTCTGACCTACGATTAATTAGGCTGTCACGACAATGGCTACGTCGCAACCCTCAGATCTCTCATGACAGAAGGATTTCGTGAAAAATTAATCCTTTTACCTGGATATCAAGAAATAGCAATCGGAATCCAAGAATTACAACTGCCAATTATCACTACGTCCAAGCTTTTCTTGTCTCACAAATTGGAGAACCCACCTGTTAATGCGAGATCCATGCCGCCTCCTGCTCAAACCAACGCAATCTCTTGGGCGTCGGCTCTTCATCGTCCGCCTGGGCTGAATAACACATTTTCTACAAGATCTCCCACGCTTTCTGGTGCGCTTCCTGCTTCAGGCACCTATTCTTCAGCGTTACAGGCACCAGTTGATGTGCCTGCACGCCGCCCAACATCGCCGCGGTCCGAAAGCGGGAGCACGGCTTCTAGTGATCGTATTCTAGACTTGGCTAAGGGGATTTCCTCCGCAAAAATGACACCCACGCGACGATATATCATTCCCGATCTAGTTGAGCATTGGATTTTATTGTCATGACGGCGTCTTGTATTAACTCGACATTATTAAGCCACTCTCAAAGCGTATGGCAACTGGATTGTTGTTCCGAGCAGCTGCTAAAGTTTTCCGTTTAGATAAGCCTCCGCCTTGCACATTGCACTACCTCGCTACGTGCAAGCACGAGTCGTCCTGCCGATATTCCCATGACTACCTTTTAAATGATGAACACTACGAGGAGATGCGTAGGAACGCACAAAAAGCTCCTTGCCCTGCGCTTAACAAAGGTAAGCTTCTCGCCTAGGGTTTTCATATCCCTTATCTTCCTCTCACCTGCCTATTCTAGACGAAGAATGCACCTGGGGTGATAAATGCATCTATGGTCACAAGTGCCCAGAAGGCGGGAATTGCCGTTTCGAACAGCTCGGACGCTGCAAATTCGTCGGCTGTATGTAACACACCACACCTTCACCCGCCTACTGACTTGATGAACCCCCCCACAGTCGATATGCACGGCTACAAATAGCCTAACAACGCCTAAATTTGTTCAACCGCATGAGGATGTGAAATTACGAAAGATGTTGCGCCACAACTTTTTTCAGAGTCCGCGAGCACCCTGCTGTTGCGGCGTTTTATTGATGTATTGAATTGAGAAGAAGACGGAGACAACTTTGTCTTAGAATTCTTCTGTACTTGAAACTCATGTGAACTCGGACCCTGTAAGCCAGAAGATGAGCCACGCGTGCTAGAAACTTCCATTGTCTGGGAACAGTGTGCCAGGTTTGCAATGTGCTAGTTAAACATGGTGAACGGTGAACCTCTCAGCTGCGATCAAGAATCTAGCTTTCCATACTTGCTCCTCCCGCTGGATCGGAATGGGGTATCTGACTAAAAATGGGCACTAAAGATATGCCTGTCGCCTGGGAAGGGTGGCTGCTGCATCGTGGCATTGGGCATAAGATGCGGCCAGTCTAAGTTCTTACCTTTCCCGCCCCCCCGGATCTTCATGTCGACATCACCATCTCAAGAGGTAACGATTCAGAATTGGTGAGCCCCATATACCCTGTGAACATATCTTCGACCTGAATCCTTCTACCCTGAACCTCTACCGGAAGGGACGAAATAATTCAACATATACAATGTGCCTCCTTCTGTTTCCGATTCAAGATTCAGAACTCTTTGCTTATCCTTTTTTCATTGCTGCGTCCCCGCGGATAGATCTATGCTCGAAAACCCTGCGGCACAACGACCAGCTACAACGGCGCGCGGCCACTCTCGAAAACGAGGTCCTCACATGGCACAATGCGCATGCTAATCTGCAAGACGACATCGATCGGCGGGCCGCGGTGTACGATGCGCAGCTCTGTGCACTCCGTAAGCAGATCTCCGCGCTGCGGCTGAAGTCGCTTGGGGTACGCTCTCAGAGAGGCGCCGCACATCCTGTAACACTGACTGATTGCATTCCACCACCGGCTTGCAGCCTCAAACGCCGTTGATTCTTTGCATCTTGGATGGAAACTACTTTATCTTCCACCAGGAGTACTTGACGCAGGGCCAGATGGGTGGTCAGCGGGCCGCCAGCCTTCTCACACGGGCCATTGCCGACTTCCTATCGTCACGAGGTTTACAAGACTTCAAGAACCTCTCATTTAGGATCAGTATATATCATTGCCGTGACTCTCTTAGGGCGAGCGCCATACAACAGAGCTTATGCTCCAAGGAACAGTTTGACTCTTTCTTCGACGGTTTCAGCCAGGCCTCGCCTTGTTTTTCCGTCGTCGACGTGGGAGACGGCTTAAGTCATGCCTCTGCAAAACTAGCAGGTGAGGACGTCCTGCTCACGCGGTGGACCTATATTTCTCAATCGATATGCTGAACTGACTAGAACAACTCACGACATTCACGCGTTTCCCACAGACTATGCATGTCTTCCTGGGTGGTGTGTTCAATGTCTTGCTCTTTCTGTCCTTCTAAAAAGTCTAACTTTTGATGCGTAGTTGAACGTCACGAATATTATGCAAAAATCTTCGAGGACATCGACAACGAGCAGTTATTGGGAAAGATAGTCTTTCTTAAGAAGGACCAAAATTCGAGCGATCCTCACTACGCGGACGTGCAAACTTTGCACATAGACCGACTCTTCCATTCTCACGACTCCTCTGCTTCCATTAAACCCGCTGCCCTGACCCTGACCCTACGCTCCTCGTTGTCCAACGGCCTGATGAGCCCTGAGTCTCCAGAAAGTATCTCTGCACGTAATGGCCACATTCCGAAAGTAATTGACTCTAAGCTGGTAAGCTGACAGCGACTTATCGTGGAGCGTGGCCTATATTAACGTGTGAATTTCCCAGCCTCTTCATAAACGTATGTCATCGGCGCTCTCGGGTGCAAATGATTCCTGATGAACGGGCAGAGGTTCCGCCTCCTTGTAACGAGTTTTACTTGATGACATGCACCAAAGGAGTTAGTAGCACGTTTTCCATGTTTGAAATCTGCATTTTTGTTAATTTCCTTCACAGGTCTCTTGTAAATACTCGCATGATTACATCTTGACTCCTATGCAGCTCCAGGAGCTCGCCATGCTCGCGAAAAAAGCTCCATGCAACTGGCTCAAGGACGGTTGGTAGCCTCCTCCTGCGATGTAGCTGTAGAAATGGGGCTGAGGTAAACACCGGCCGTGCTAGGTCAGGACTGTCCCTACGGCGATTCGTGTTGTTGGGGCCACCAATGCCCGGGCGGGCCCAAGTGCTACCATCTGAGCAAGGGGAAGTGTTGGTTTAAACGCGGTGCGCACCATTCCCTGCTATCTGAGAGAAGGTCTGCTTGCTGACGTGTTCTAAGAATTTATGCACTGAGATATTGCCCGAGCCTCCCTCCGCGATTGGATGCTTTCGAAATGGTGCGATTGATTCAAGCCATGCTTTCTTGTTTTGGATATTAGATAGGCGTGATGTGCCAATGTTTAGGGAGATTCCGAGTTATATTATTGTATCACTAGCCGTCGTACAAAGGTGGATGGAGCGCGTTATGCATTACAGATTTCGGCTTTCGGCTTTTACCCTTGGGCTTACTACCCGTTTTGGAAAGGTCGATCACATCGATCAAGCCATCACTTGACTTGCGGTGGACCTGATTCTGCGCCACTGACCAAAGTCCTTTTCAAACGTGCGAAATCGATTACTGTCGCTGCTTTCCACACAAAGGTCACTTGCAAACTTGCTTTTAAATTCGCAACTAATCCTTCAGCAATGTCGGCCACCGTCAGTCATTGTTGAATTACAATCGTTCGGTTTCACTGATTCATCTTTAATGCTTTACAGGACGATCACGCAGAGCTTTTGCCCACTTTCACTCCAGGTGAGTTCAAGGACCGGAAATACCATGTATTTGAAATCGCAGGCTGAGGTTTACATGCAAAGGCTACAAGCCTGGTGTCCGTAAGACAGCAGAGGAGTTGGCGAACCTCGATGCCGAGGACGAAAGCCTGGCACGCTGGAAAGCGAGCCTCGGCATTGTCCCAGGGGCGGAAACAAGCCAAGCGAGCGGGCCCAAGGTTTGCTATTCCATCAGCTTATCTGTCCTCACTATGTCTTATCATGACTCGATTGTGTGCACGTTCTGTCTATTGCCAGGTCACTGTTCTTACGCTGGAGCTCGTTTCGCCCACTTTGCCACATGGGAAAAGGCTGGTCTTCGACCTTACCAACGCCGCTCAGATTGCAGACCTGAAGAAGAACCCGGTCACCATCAAAGAAGGCGTTGAATACAAGTGAGTGCGGGTTGTTATCCTTAGTCCCATGGAGTTACAATTTTTCCCAGTGTTCGAATCTCATTCAAGGTCAATCACTCCATCATTTCGGTACGAGTATCTTGTTTTGTCCAATCAATGGACTTGCATCAATGTGGTATGTTACCAAGGGCGTGAGATATATTCAGCTCGTCAAACGGGCTGGCATCAAAGGTAATTCGGGTCCCATGCCGAAGAGCGGCGCTAATCCTGATTGAACCAGTCGACAAGCTGGAGCAGATGCTGGGCTCGTATGGACCCCACCCCAACGGCGAGGCGTACACGAAGAACTTTGAAACGGAGGAGTCGCCGTCTGGAATGCTGGCTCGATCCGGAACGTACTCGGTTCAGAGTCGCGTGGTTGACGATGATGGAGAGGTCTACGCCGGTATGATTCAACTGCCAAGAACTGCTTCGCCGATCTTTGACAGATCCTTTCAGATTGGGTGTGGGCCTTCAAGTTGGGCAAAGAGTGGTAAAAAGCTGCCATGATCTCTCCCATTTCAGCTAAGACTCGCACGGCAGGATGGGAACCTTCTGCGCTAGTGTATCAATCAGCCTTGCTATTTCAATGTTTTAGTTTGAATAGCTGGGGCCATTTTGTTGACAAGCCTGTTTCGTGTATCCAAGTATCTTGGAGACCACCTTGTGAAGGAATGCACGCTTATCCAGCTTACGGCAAATGCTTTGCTTTTATTATTATGGTCCTGTTCGTTCGCCCAGCCACGCGTCTCTTGCACCTATGTCTCCGTCCTTCCCGCACACCACGACTTTCACTCTCACTTATACGGAGAAATGCATGCTCTAATACGAGAGGCTATTCGCAACATCAACGTCGTTTTCCCAAATTTGAATGTCTTCAAGTTGCCTCGGAATCTCCTCACACCACTGCTGACCGCCTGCCGGCGCGCATACGGCCCTATCTCGCCCTCACCCGGCTGGACAAGCCCATTGGGACGCTCTTACTCTTTTACCCCTGCGGTCCGTCGCTACATTAGACTGTGTCCTGCGACTACTTTTTTTTTGCTGACGCCTCGCGTCAGCCTGGTCGATCACCATGGCGTCTTACGCGTTGCAGCTCCCGCCGAGTACCCCACTAACGTACCTCGGCCTGTTCGGCGTGGGTGCGCTCGTTATGCGAGGCGCAGGATGCACAATCAATGATATGTGGGACAGAAATATCGACCGAGGCGTCGGTAAGCTCTATTGCCGTCGCTCGAAAAAAGCAAAACCTAGAATCCACACCCAGTGAGGACACAAGACCGTCCATTGGCCAGGGGTGATCTTTCTCCTCGACAGGCCTTCGTGTTTCTCGGTGCACAACTGACCGTCGGACTGGTGGTACTCCTTCAGCTGAATTGGTCGAGGTAAGCAAGTTCACAAGTCAACGCAACCTCTACCTGGTACAACCTGATCGTTCTTTGCAGCATACTCTTGGGAGCATCGTCCTTGTCGCTGGTGACCATATATCCATTCATGAAGCGCATCACGGACTGGCCGCAGGCCGTGCTCGGTGCATCTCCTGCCATCTAGACTACCATCGCTGGCCATGCTGAAACCCCACCTACAGGTTTGACCTTCAATTGGGGCGCCCTCCTCGGCTGGTCCGCCGTGGCCGGCTTTGTCGATTGGGCGGTCTGCCTCCCGCTGTACGTCGGGGGCGTCTGCTGGACGCTCGTGTACGACAGCATATACGCACACCAGGTCAGTACTCTTATATCCAGATCTAATTCGGTCCCGTGAAAAACGCCTCCACCCCCCAACTCGCTCACGTATTGCGTTTCCCCCGAAAGGACAAGGCAGACGACGTGCGCGTCGGCGTGCGCTCCACCGCGCTCCTCTTCGCAGCGCACACACGGCCGATCCTCGGGGCGCTCTCCCTCGCCTCCGTCTCGTGTCTCTCGCTCGCGGGTGCGCTCAACGCGCACACCGCCCCGTTCTTCGTCGGCGTCGCCCTCGCAGGCGCGCAGCTCGTCCGTGTGCTCGTCCGCGTCGACTTTGACGACCGCGGCTGCTGCTGGCGCGGCTTCATCGGCTGCGGCTGGGCCGGGTTCTGGGTGTGGATGGGCGCTGCGGCGGATTATGTGGTGCTGCTGACAGGAGCGGCATAAGTTATAGGGCCGAATTTCCTCTTCTCTCCTCTAGTAGATGAACTTTACCCTTTCCCTGATAAAATACATGAGAACACACAAACAACATGGAGATTAGCAGAGTAGTTGAATACAGCCAGAGAACAAAGGACCCTGGATGGTGCGTAGAAGGATGAAGTCTAGAAAACAGTCATACAATGGAGTAGAGATTGTAATATGCAAAGGATCTCAAGTACCCGGAGGACTCGCTACATACCGAAATCGAGATACACAACAGAAGCCAAATGACAAAGCAAGGATGAAGAACTTTTATCTTAAGCAAAGCGACGCTTAAACGACGCCTGGGCGAGCGAACGATGCCTGAGCCAGCCTTTAAACGATACGACGGCGAGAACCCAGAACATTGCGAAGCATGTCATGGCGACAGTCACGTTCAAGAACATCATCATGTCTGCGGGGGTTACCAGCAAAACGGGAATCAATATCCTCTTCTCGGTGCGTGAAGGTGACTTACCGTCCCGACCTCGGCGCATCGCGGCGAACGTCACCTCCTCAGAACTCAGAATGAAAGTCAGCCCACCGCATGCGAGGAAGAAGCTCCCGAGGGCCTCAGTCGGCGGGCGGGACGGCAGGACCGACGTCGGGGGGCTGAGCCAGAGGAAAAAGTACGTCAAGCATCGCAGGATGGAGAACGCCACGAGAAGGTTGCCCCAGAGCATATGTATCTGCACCTAGATGGCAGTTAGAAGTATGCATCGCGCCAGGGCAATGGGATTGGTGTGCCAGGACGAGCAGAGCGCATGAATGGACGTACCTGAAACACGTAGTCCTGGTGGTGGGCCGCCATAGCTGCCCCCGTGACGCCGATCACAAGTGCTGGAAATGGGTTAAAGCTTGCAGAATAACTCCGCGGCTCGCACACTGCCACAGTGGTGCCCTGTTCCTTTACCGACAAGATGGAGCCCGAAGCGAGCCACCTGCGAACCGTATGGGATTCGATAGTCATGCCTACGAGACCAGCAAACCAGAACATTGCCTGGTTGGTATATGGACAGTTTAACGAAACCCATAAAATGCGAACCGGACTACACTCACCGCGATACTTATGTGCTGCAGTTGCTTAGTTGTGTAAGGATCGCCTGCACTAGCCCCAAATCGTTCCATCCAGACGTTCGTGATCCCATAAAGGAAAATAACTAAGCTCTCTACGAACTCCGCCGAGACAGCTTTGCTGTTTGGGGAACGATTCCACGCCCAGCCGTACTCTGAGAAAGCACCGAGGAAACGTGCAAATGTCACGAGGCCATAACACCAGAAAATGCCTCCTTCTGTTAAGGAAGTTGGACATTTCGAATGTGACGATTGAAGCGTAATTGATCAGAAACGCACTGATAAGATGGGCTAAACAACCATTAATGTAGTTATTGCGGCATCCGCCTGTGTAAACGATGACACCCGAGAGAACCTGTGCAAACGCTGCAAAAACAAATGACCTCTCCACGACCGCAAAAGCGATGGAGCCTATGCGTTTGTGCCGAGAAATTGGCTTGCGAGGGACTTGATATGGCTCGCGACCGAAATATGGGACCGTGTCGTCGGACCCCCGCGAGGAGCCAGGTTCAGATTGCGCCGGGTCCAGAGGGGAGAATGGCGATTCTTCAGAAGTATTATTATTAATCCAGGTGGCGATAAGGTCGGGCTGAGTCTGTAAGACGAGCGACGAGCGCGAGTGGTGCGTGCGATCAGAACTGGTTCGGGTGTGTCCCTGGGATGAACTAAATTCCTGTGGCTCTACTTCCTCTACAGCCAGCCCCACATACTCCCCGGCATGGGCCGTGCCTTTCTCGCGTCTCAGGATCACCGTGCAGAAGCCCTTTATATCGCCTGATCGGGCGTGGGAGATAAGACGCCGGATGAAGCCGAGGAAATCAAGGGCTGACAAAGCCACCGCAGCAAACAGCAGGAGATAACCGTGGGTGCGGTGTTTGGCGCCTTCGTACCTAATTGTGACGTGATGACTCCTTCGAGTCCGGAAGCGGGTGGACACGTGAGGGGTGACTTACATGTTAGTAGGGGTGAGTTTGGAGTAGACTGCGCTTGAAACGCATCCGAGCACACATAGGCTGTAGAATGCGACGTCGACGAGGGGTCGCCATGAGGAATTAACAGCGCGCATTGCAATGCCTACGTGGTGTGAGCTCATACATTCGGGAGTATGAAGATGTGACGTACGTATGGGAAGTGCGATGAAGAAGGCAGAGGACATGAGAAGAACATGAAGGGCCATTAAGCCGGGATAAGTCGAAGCAGAGGGATCCGTTCGGTCAATATCAATGGTCCAATATGAAGGAGGAGTTGGGGGATGGATCTCGAGAATGCGAGACTCGTTTAATTTCAACAAAGGTGGTCTGTCGTGACGATGAGAGTCGTGATTATCATTGGCATACTGCGGTTTATCGTCGCCATGTCGTTTCAGGATCGCAGATGGTGGAGCGTCGGCCCATGCAGGAGAGGTGTGCAGGGCTACCACGGTTGAAATGATGAGGAGGACCGAGGACCAGCTGAGGCGCATGCCGAGGCGCGCGGTGGTGGATTGGAGGAAGGAGCCAGTTGTGGGCTGATTGAGAGTTGACTATAAGGACATATGTGTAGAAGTGTCCCGTGTTCGATCAGGATCAGAATCAGGGTTGACCAGACAGGAGTGCTTTGACCCACTTGGTAATGATTGGTAAGCGCAATGAACGGAGTCAAATTCACCCGTGCAAAGCTGTTAGATTTAGACTTGCCCGCCTTCATAACCCTTGGAAGTTACATCCGGAGAGTGGTCGCCGATAGTGCTCCCGCTAGCAGGAGTGAGGCCTGAGGAGGAGTGCAGCAATGATGATGCACCGATTATGAAATCAACACGTGCCTATCCATTACGAAACTGCATTTGACCGCCAGGTTCGCTGCTTATTACGAAAAAACTGACTAATTTGACATCATGGATTTGTGTCACCAGTCACATGATTACAGTGTTTTGACTGGACGTTCTTTCTACTCGTAGAAATTGTATTGTAGTATGAAGGTTGGATCCTGCCACTATTCAGACTCTGGTTGCTTTCACCGCATCGAGTAACGAAGGTCGGCGCCGAGACTCTCCGCTCATATACAGAGCATCGTCTCCAGAAAACTCCACATTCTCAACACTAACATACAGACATCGAAAACCCCAAACATCATTACGAGCAGGTACTGTATCCGAGCGCGGTGGGTTCCTAGCATATCGGGTGCTAATCATGGGTTCGCAATCTGAGTGGAAGTAAAGGAAAAACACCGTCATTTTCATGCACCATCGAATAAGTGATATTGCACATACCTTTAGCGCCTTCGGATAATACGGTAACCCGGAACGAGCTGAGCCGGCACTATAGCGTCGGGAGGAACGGGGGACACGTGTCTCC
This sequence comes from Clavaria fumosa, assembly GCA_951802425.1. NCBI lineage: Eukaryota > Fungi > Basidiomycota > Agaricomycetes > Agaricales > Clavariaceae > Clavaria > Clavaria fumosa. The sequence continues at coordinate 2,916,060 of OX637797.1, read as the reverse complement.
CTCTTGCTAGGCTGATCCGTGCTTTGGGGCGGCCCCGCCAACAGCTCGTCCGTCTCAGATCGACCTCCAGTGGAATCAGTCTCATGCAGCTGATTCGACATGGGCAGCATGCTCTTCGTAATTTCTGGAACCCGCTTCCTTCTAGGAGGGCTGACACGTCCCGGTGTCAAAGGTGGCGGGTGGTACGGATCAATGTTCCTCTGGTCGGTATACACGGGCACAGTACCAGGATCCATGTTCGCCTTTGGAAGTGTTCTCTCACTGTAGCTACGCGCCAGGTAGTAAGGATCCATGTTCCTCTCCAACTCAACGGGAGGCGCCACATTGGAGCGCGTCAAGTAGTAGGGATCAGTGGTCTGCTCGGTAGATGTCGTACTGGGAGTACGCGCCAAGCCGTTCGGAGCACCAATAGTGTTCATGACAGGATACCGCGAGTAATCGTCGAAACTATACGATTGTCTCGGATTGGCCGGAGTGACGTGAGTAGAGTTAGGACGGGGGAAGGAGTTAGGGAGGGGAAAGTGAACAGAGCCAGGAGGGGCGATACGTTCGCGCACAACGCCATTATCATAGGTCAAGGGTTCCTTCGAGTGGCGGGATGCTTCGTCCCCGATAAACAAGTCTCCTCCGAACTTCCCGTCTCCCGAAGGGAAATCGGCTATGTCCCTTGGATCGAAGGAAATGGCTGCTCGGGAGTTTCTACGTCTGCGCAACCACTTTCGGATGAAGTAAAACGCGGCGAGGCCGCCCACGATGATGCATAGGACGATGACCACGATGACTCCCGTTGAAATTGACTTATTTTGAATGAAAGATGTCGGAGATGCAGCCGTAGGTTGCGGTGGAGGCCTAGTGATACGAACGATAACGGTAGATGGCACCTCAGGTGTGATGATTGGGGTTATCTCTGGGGTTATCTCTGGAGTTATGTCTGGGGTTATGTCTGTGGTTATGCCTGGGTCTGGGATTGAGGTCGGGATCGGGGTCGGGGTCGAGATCGGGGGCGTGGTCAAGGTCGGAATCGCGGTCGGAATCGCGGTCGTGGTCACCAACGCAGAGGCGGAGAGCACCGTCGACTTAGATCCGGCTTTGCTTCTAATGGTAAAGTACACATCAGAAGAATTAGTTTGAACGCACAGGGTGCCGACGTCAGGGAAAGTGCGTCTCACGATCTGGAGAGAATTGAACCCGTAATGGAAGTTGGATCCATGGAAGAAGTTGGAGCCGTTGGCCTGGAAGAAGTTCTAGTTATGGCCGGGAAAGAAGGTGTGGCCGTGATTGTAGCTGTATTTCTGCGCGGGTCGGTAAAGACGACCGGTGCCTGAGGTACCCTACTTACATGTCAGTCATATCTGCGAACGTCGAACGAGTGAGTCCACTAACTCGAGCAGGCGCGCGATGGGCTGAAACCGCTACCTTAACCGTTTAGGGCCAGCCCAGTATCATAAAAGCACAACGAAGGACTTTGCAGATCAAACGCAAGTATGAGAACTTGGAATACAGCAAGAAGGGAGGTTGGGAGTTCGGGAGATGAAAGAAGGTGGGCGAGGGAAAGGAAGGGAAAAAGTGAAGGGCAACCAGTGCAGGCTTGAAGTATCGACCTGTTCAAACATCTCTTCTTCAATTGTCGTCGGTCCGGCGCAAGGGTCAGAACGTGAGACGTGTCGCATTCTCAGTGACCTGAGCCGTTGACCGCGACTGTTGGCGTCTCCACATCACGTGCGGCTGCAGGATCAACCGGGTAACACCATACAAGTCCTCGTTTCAAAAAAGGCCTGGTGTGAGACGACATCCTGGGTGCTGGGTGTGACATCCCCCCTGTAAGAGGTTATGATATCGAATCGATATCCACAGCCTACATCCAATCGTCAAGGGCGTGACCACAACAGGTCGTCGTGGAGCAATGCATCCGTTTTCACTTGTAATTTAGCCCATATCTCGGGTAGTCCTCGGATATGGGCAGAGAGTTTACGGCAATCTCCCAAGTTAAAAAAATCCCAAGAACACCAAATGCTGATTACTTTGCAACTGTGACCATGCTCTCCTGCGATACGAGTCCCCTTAACACCGGCGTCCCTCTACCACCAAAACGAATCTTAACGTCTGGGGCCGTTGCCATAACTTTCTCCGGCTTTCCTCTCCATGATCTCCCGCAGCGGACCGAGCAATCGGGTGAACGCGGTTGCATCCAACGTAGCCACCTTGAGCTTGGGCGCGGCAGGGTCGGTGCGGTGGACAGCGCTGACGGTCGCCGCACGAGGCTCGAGTCGAAGAAGGGCCAGCTCTGATCAGGGCATGATCAATCAATCATCAATGGAACGAATAATAGAATTAGCTGAGGCCCACCCCCAAAGTAGTCTCCCTTCTTCAAGTGCCCAACCTGTATATCTCTAAGGTCACCGTCGTCGCTCTCCTGCCTCTTCGTCACCACCGCCTCTCCTTCTTCTACGAAGAAGAAATTGTCGCCCATCTCGCCCTGTTTCACGACGTCTTCCCCATCCGGATATACACGACTCACGAGCGCATCCGCAATCTTGCTCCGTTCCTCGGGCTGCAGCGAGGATAGCAGCGACACGCTCGACAGAAACTGTTCGTACATCGTGCGACGTCTATGAGCTGCCTTGAGAATGATAGTCCGGAACGTGATCCGATCGAGGGACCAGAGCGTCGACGCCTCAACTGCAAGGACAGTAGCAGCCCGCGGATGTCCGTACATTAGAGCTAGTTCTCCAAATGAATTGCCCGGCCTGCAATCCGCCACTTTTCGGCCAAAGATTGGGTTGTAGCCTGGCTGCAAGAACTTTTGTGACGCGGCAGAAGCAGGAGACGGGTCGTCCGTGAGCCATGTGGGGGGCAAGGGCTCCGGACGGATGAAGCATTGCAGAAAACCAGACTCCACGACGTAGAAATATTCGCCAACATCACCCTGCCGGATGACTACCTCACCCTCGGTGACACGACGCTCCTGCATCGCGTTCAACACGCCAGTCTCCTGTTCTTCGTCGAGATCGCGAAAGATGAAATTGTCCGCGATGGACATTTTGATCCTGCGCAGCTGATCGGGAGTTTTTTGATAGATGGGAATGTTTTCGTCGACGCTACCGTCAACTACGATAGATTCTGCGCTGATGGACGAGCGACGAGCAAAGACAGTGTTTGTAGGAGGGTGCAGGAAGTCACCCGGGCTCGGAACAGCGTGGGGAGGAGAAGTTTGATCGAAAGGTTGATAGACATTGGGAATCGTGAGAGGAGACGTTGGTGGCATCTCATGAGAGTCGACTTTGTACACAGGATGGCCCATGGGGTCGTGACTTTCATCTGACAACAGTGCATTTCCAGGAATGTTTAAAGTTCCAAACGGACTCGGAGGGGCAGCTATGGATCCCCGAAGAGACGGACGTTGGGACGTAAGAGCGAAAGGTGACCGCGTCCTCATGTGCGGCGTGCTTGTCCCAGATAGGGGTGCGTCCGCGTAGAGTTCCGTCGGCAGATCACGAAAGAACGACGGAGAGCGATATGGATGCGAGAGGGCATCACGGGTCTGGGCTCGTTGTTCCTCGAGACGGGAGTGGAACCAGTTAGCGCAGAACTGGAGGGCGTCTTTCGGCTGCGCGCGATGGATGTCCCGAGTAAGATCTGCAATGAGAGAATCGAATGTGGAAGACATGGTACGGATGAATAATTTGGTCCTCGTTCGAATGAACGAGTGTCTAGTCTATCTAGACGAAACCTCAGCTGAGAACAACGACGACAACAAGGTCGAGACATGCAGTTTCCTCACCTTTATTTAGCAACTTCGTTCTATGATAATAACAGACCACTCAGATTTCACGGATTTGTGTCAGAAAACGTGCTCGATCAAGAACCGATGAGTGCGCTGCAAGAGAAGAGAAGTCGACGTCGAGTGCAAGCAGCAGCAAAAATGCGCGACTCAATTCGGTCATATCATTGTTCTCCAACCGTCACGTGAGTTCTAACATCACGCGAGGCGAGAGAGCGAGCGTGAATAACCACCACTTTGTTCTTTCAACACCAAATGGTACAACTTGAGAGATCTGTGACAACAGCCCTTTACAGGCTCAGCGCTACCCATCCACCCATTCATTGTGCCTGACTCTTTCTTCATACCGTCTCAGCCAACTCGGTCTTTGCCTGTGCAGCACAACCAATTCTTCTCGAAATTGCCTCCGCCTCTGCCCTACGTCCCCGTCTCCACCACCATCCCGGACGCCTGCTTCCAACTTGATCTTCCCTTCGCGCGTCTTCAGAGCTCCCCGCCGGCGATCCCACACCGCTGGATGTAGAGTTACCACTAATAGCATCACGAAGACAGCTGCTTTGCGCAGAGGCGATGGCTCCGGAAGGACAGGCGGTCGCGCGTCCAGCGCCTCGCTCTCTGCCGCAAAGTTTATTTGGGCCATTCGATCCAGAATATCGTGTAGTTGATTGGGTAGCTGTGGTCGTGGGCCTGGGTTCGGGGCGGCTTGCTGTGCTGGTTCCGGAGGCCTCGGAGCAGCGCGTTGCTCGTCATAATTGATTCCGCGCTCACGTTCACGTTGCCTTCGAACACCATCCAGTACTGCTTCCCTGACGTGACCCCAACCAATTTCGTAGAGTATCCATGCCACAATGATGATCCCATAAACTGGTTTTCTTGCAGGCGACACAAAATAGACGAGGAGCAGAGTTCGGACGAACAGCATGACGAAGGGCGCGAGGAGCGGCCTCAGCGGGAAGTCACGGATGTTCGGAAAGATACCGCCGTCGCCATTCTGAACAGGGTTCTCGACGACGTTCTCGTCTTGTGGCGGATTCGGCAGGTCCAAGGGGGGACGGGCCAGTCGTATGTTTGGTAAGCCAACGTGGTGAAGAAGTTGATTGACGTTGGGGATAGGAAGGGGAACAGGCATAATTGGGGTAACAGTCGGTGAAGGATAAGGGGACAGGGGTAGAGAGAGAATTGAAAACGTATATGTTAGAACTTTGAGTGCATGGACTTGAAGAGGGTTAGGAGACGCCGTAGGCGTACGAAGGATTAAGTACGACTGGCTCCTGCAATTATAAGATTTCAACGAAGCTAGCGGTATTAAAATGATGAGACACTCACTCAATCGTGACACGTTCATAGGAAACACCAGGATCCACGCCCAAATTCGTGGAGAACTCTTCGTCTAGTATGTCGGGCCAGATATATCCGCTTCTTTCAACACTTTGCACCGCCATCGTCCATGCGATAGAACCTCGAGAAAAGCGAGGGTGATCAGAGAGTCTGCCATAAGTGAGGATTGACAAAGCATCGTTATGCTTGGAAAAGACATAAAGTGGCGGGCGAAATGAGAGCGACGGCATGTTTGCGGAGGTGGGTATAGAGTTGCGAGTGAGCGGTGAGTAAAAGTAGCTTTGTGATGGCGAGACAGCTGGTGGCATGGATTCTGCCATGGGAGATGGTAAGAGAGTGGAGCGAGAGGGCAACACTGAATCTGGAGGGGCGGTCCAAGCCGTTGGATGCACTGCCATGTGCACGACTTTTACTTCCTCTTCGCTCTGTAGCCCCCAGGTCGTCACCGTATTCACGCGAGACCAGAATAGTACAGGAGACATACCTTCCAGATGTCCCCGACCACCTCATCGTCTCTGAGAAATCTCCCTCTGGACACAAGCTTCTGTCCTTCAACTTTGGGACCGCCTGGGCATGCGAGATGAATTTGCTGCTTAAGAGAAAGGATGTTTGATGTGCTTGAAATGGTGAGGGGGAAAGAGTGTGAATATGAGGGCAATTCAACCTGCAAGGTGAGATCTGCCATTGATGTACAGTAGTGGTGAGTGAGTTGTGTCGTTCATGCGACGCCACGAGGCGTGAGAAAGAAGTCTAAGTCATGTGATATTCAGGCGGACAAACTCGCTCTATTTGCAGCCGTGACGCGTCCGGAGATGTATGGGCTCCTTCTTTCCCTTTCCCGCTCATGTCCTTATGTTCTTCTTCACCATCTTCGCGTTGGTCTGTCGATTAGACCGTGTGCTTGCTCAGGTTCCTCTCCCAACACCAGCATGGCTACCCCCTGATGCCTCCACGGGAGCGCAACCGTCACAACAGAATCAAATTCCAAATTCCCATTGGTCTTCGCTTCTTGGCAGTCTTCTGTATTTTTTTGAAGCCCAAAGGAGCGGTCCATTACCTTCGACAAAGCGGATACCATGGAGAAACGACAGCGCTGTAGACGACGGGCAGTGGGCTGCAGTTGACTTGAGCGGTGGTTATTATGATGCGGGAAGTCAGTCTGGAGTTTGTGTGTGGGCGCGCTTTTTGGGTTAACCTTGAGATTTGTCTAGATTACATCAAGGCTACATACCCATTGGTGTGCCATAGCATTGGCGTGATAGTCAATATATTAATCGTCATTTCAGTCTTTTACTCTCATGTCTGTCTGCTGGGGTGCAACCGACTATGGAAAAGGTACGCGCTACTTTCTCAGCTCAAGTACTATTTTTTTAAATCTGCGTCAGGGTATGATTTGGCAAACCAAACGCCCTACCTTGACGATATGCTGCGTTGGGGCTTGGCATGGCTTATGAAGGTAAGAATGCTTGCATTACTGTAAACCAAATGAGGCTGAAGGTAAACAGGCACATCCCTCCAGTAGCACTCTCTACGTCTACGTGGGTGATGGTGCGCTGTACCGACAATTCGTGGTTTGAATCAATGGTTGACTTGAACATCTCAGGCCAGATAGACAATGATTATTGGGGTGGCGATCTTGACATACCGAAACCTCGCCCTGTTCTTCAAGTAAATGACACCCAGTAAGTGGACATGCTTTCTCCGTCCCTTCTCACATCTATTGACACAATACCAGCCCAGGCACAGACGCAGCGGCCGCAGCTTCAGCAGCCTTCTCTGCCTGTTCCTCTCTCTATGCCTCACAGGCTTTCCCTTCCCCTTACCTTACCCCTGCCGCACTCGCAAACGAGACTTACGCCAGCACGTTGCTCACCCACGCGCAACAGTTGTACAGTTTCGCGGTCAACGCCACCGGCGGACGGCGCCTATATTCAGCCGAGGTCCCGCCTTCTGTCGGCGCGTCGTACAACTCGACGTCGTACGCCGCTGATCTTGTCCTGGCTGCGGCTTTCCTCGCACGGGCGGAGCGATCGAAAGACAGATGGCAGGAGGCCGTGCAGCTCTGGGATGACAATCACTTGACCGACGCACTGATATCCGGGGACACAGTGTTTAACTGGGCGGGGAAGTCCCCGGGCGTGCCGGTGTTGCTTGCGCAAATGGCTTTACCTGGAGGGGAAAATGAGGTGGGCGGAGATCAGGGGACATGGCAAGAACGAGCCGAGAGATGGGCAGATGGGATATTGCAGGGCAAAGGAACGGCTTCGAAGACACCTGGTTCGTTCCAAGTGATTGGATGGTCTGCTCTCACGCTCAAGCGAGTATAGGGGGATTATTATTCTTGGAGGGAGACTCGAACGAAGCTAGCTTGAATCCAGCACTGAACATTGCCATGTTGCTCATGAGGTACGCCCAGATAGCTTCGACGGACGATAAAAAAACTGCATACATGGTGAACCCGATCCTTCTGTTTCCTGATACTGTTCTGACGCATCGTTCGGTGACAGAAATACGCACAAAGCCAACTTGACTACGCCCTGGGCAAAAATCCCATGTCAGGTAGCGTCCGGCCGTTCCCCAGCTTACGATCCCGCCAACCGTTCATTACACTACAGTGCCCTACGTGGTAGGCGTGAACCCTAATTCTCCCAGCAACCCACACTCCGCCCTAGCCAGCGGCGGCAACGATGTCGGCCTGATTGACACCGTTCCCGCCCAAGAAGCTTACATTATCTATGGCGCCGTCGTCGGGGGCCCAGATAGGCAAGACCGCTTCTGGGACATCAGGAGTGACTTCCCCGAGACGGAGGTCGCGCTCGACTACAACGCCCCTCTGCTCACGTTGACCGCCATGCATCTCTCGAACACCTCCACGTCCAACGCACTTGACCCTCCATATGTTTCGCTGCAGCCGGGAGCCTATGCGAAACGCAAGCCTGAAGGGTTGCCCTGTGACTCCGCCTTCCCCGACCAGTGTCGAGCCCCGCGGTTCAGTACTTTCAGTGGCAAAGCGGCCATTGCAGTGGGTATTTCGTTGGGTGTTATAGGAGCGGCACTGCTCAGCGTCACAATGTATTGGGTGTGGCTGCTTTACAAACGCAGAGGTTGGCCGAAGGTAGGTGCTAGATAGGCGTATGAACATTCTCAGGGCGAAGACGTGTAGCCAGTCTATGTATTACGGTATGCCTTGCAATTACTACATACGGCACAATTGTTTAGTCGAGCGGCGTGAATTTACGTGAGGCATGTTCAAACTCGTTTTCTTTGCATATCAATAAACCTGTCGTCATATATATCAGCTTATGAACATCAGTCTTACAATAATACGCACTTCAAGGACATAGCGCTCCTCCTCCTTCAGTCCTTCTAGGAACATCCCAGCATCCTCAGAATCTATACCTTTGTGTTTCACCAAGGCCCCGACAAGCGCTTGATACACATCCGGCACTGGCCAAGTGGGTCCGCATAGATAGAACGCGCCCTTCTCGTCATGCAATAGTCTAGCGAGTTCGTCGGCGTCTTGGAGCATCTTGTGTTGGATGTAGACCTTTTTCGGTCCGTCACGCGAGAAAGCGAGACCAGCGCGCGCGATGGTACCATCAGTGATATAGGCTTCAATTTCCTCGCCGTAGAGGTACTCTTGCGACTGGTGGCGCGAACCGAAGTAGTAATAAGTTGGGCCGACGGGAATGGACTGCGCAGACAGCCACGCGCGGTGTTGCAGGAAGGCGCGAAAGGGAGCCGCTCCAGTGCCTAGTCCCGCCATGATGATCGGTTGCATGTCGTCAGGGGGGAGCTGAAGACAAGACGTGAGTTTCGCGTCATATAGATGAAACAACACGAACCCTCATAACGCTGGGTTTGATCGAAGCAGTCACTTTCTGGCCAGGTCGAAGTCCAGCCAAGTATCTCGTGCATTGGCCATATTTAGGTCTACCTACGAGGACGTGAGCGATTTTGAAGATTATTTGTTCGAATAACTCACCTTCCGGCGTCACCCAGTCGACGCTCACAACAAGTAGGTCTACGCGATCCCCGACCACGCTCTGTGCGCTGGCTATGCTGTAATGCCTCGGCTTGATGTCACCGACTAGCCCACAGAGAATCTCGATATTCGGTCTGGCACTCGGATATAGTCTCAAAACATCTGCAAAGGAGACAGTATCTTTCTCTGCTAGTTTCTTGAACGTCGCGGCCCCTTCTGGTGAACCGATGAATGCCAAAGCAAGCTTGTCCACTTGATTGTTAGCATATTGCGCTAGATCGGTGTAGAAGGCTTTAGGAGGACGTCCAAAAATGTCTATCTGCTGCTGCAACGCCTGCAGCACCGTGCGTGTGTGCATGACTCCCTGTCCCGCCGCCACGGGTATCGTAATGAGGCGAGCGGGATCAACGCCGTACCACGCGCAAAAATCGAGGACATCTTGCTCGTCGTTCCAGCCATGAACTCCCAATGCCTCACCAATGGCGTACTTGAGCCCCGTGCCAGACGTGTCAAGCTCAATGTGGAATACGTTGCGATCGTAGTCGAGCGGCGTGAGGCGCCTATTAACGGTGCAAGTGAGGAGATATGTATGGTCGGGTATTTCTGGATGCAGGGAAGGAATTTTCGTAAAGTCGTCGGGGGCAGATGAAGGGAGGATAGGGCTGTAGATATCTGGAAAGAGGAGATGCCTGGCCGCTGCGTGCCAAGAGCTGATGTGTGCGGTGCTGCTAGCGTTGCCCCCTTCAATAGTGTCTGCGGAGATCGCATTGATATAGTACTCGCGTAGCTTCGATGGGCCGGACAGGGCTTCGACCACAGACGATGCAAAATCCACCTCAAAAAGTCCTGCCCAAGCGTGCGCACCGATCTTTGTGAGCTGCATGCCATGAAATTCCTTCCCAAAGTTGGCTAGGGCAACTTTCTGAACAAGAATCTCAGTGGCGACCGATCCAAAATAGAGGCGTAAGAAGGCGTGATATAAGATAAGATGTTGCAGCGTGTCGCGACTGTCTTCCCCATTGCCTAATTTAGCTGCGATGCCAGCAGTGTCAATGGCGTAGACACGGAGTTTCCTTTCCACGATGTCGTGAACGGTCTCTGGGGGAAGGCTGGTGACGAATTCTGCGGTCGACCAGGGGCTAGCAATCAGCACCACAGAGCCGCGCTTGGCGTAATTGAGGATTTGATGTGTCTTGAGCAAGGAGTGATCTACCACCCCAAGGAAATCCGACTGTCCCTCGCTACTCGACACCAACGGAAGAGCAATCGAAATCGGGACAGGCGGATTGCCCTCGTTTCTGGATATGAGAATGCGGTCTGACGTGATGCCACCTTGCTTTGAAATAGTATCGTGGTCTGTGAGAATACGAGCTGAGACGTCCTTGCTCCCAGAGAACGTGTCCAAGATCAAACCAGGAACATGAGCGAGTGGGGATTTCCTGGGAGCAAAGAAGAGCAATTTCTTGGCCTCGGGGTACTGGAATGGAGTCGTAGGTATCATAACGGTCGGAAGGAGTCGTAAAAGGAAGTGCGAGAGGGCAGAGGTGTGTGAAAGGAACTCCTCTGTCTGCGCAGGGGTGATACGGTGACCATGGACGGCGACATCTAATCCTAGGAGAGTGCTAAGAACAAGTGTGTAGGCAGGCCCCCGTGTAATGGTATTAGGAACATCGTCGAGGACGTGCACACGCAGCACCGTAGGTGGAAGGACCTTTCGCAGCGCTGCCTCATCCCAAGGTCGCAGCACTCGGACCACCACTACTCCTAGACCAGGCACTTGTGAAGCGAGTGCTTTGAGATTAAAAACCAGCGGGCCGTTCAACGCGACGATAACTGTATGTGCCGCGGCATCTCCTGCGTAGTCGAAAAAACTATAGCCTGCTGACTTGACGGCGTCGGAGACGGAAAGCGAAGTCGGGTTCGTACTAAGCGGAGGGATGAGGGCATTTCCAACTTCACGCGAGAATCCATGATGATCAAAGGCGTGGATCACATGGGACCCGCCAAGGTTGTAAGAGAGCGCGGCGAGATCTACGGATTCTTGGGGAGTTGCAGACAAAAGAACCACGACTTCACTAGGCAAGAGGGGGAGGACGTTGGCCAACGGTGCAAGGGAGGGTGAAAGGGAGAGCGAATCCCCAAATGTTACAACCCTGGGAAGCTGTATGACTAATCTCCTTGTCGGAGAGGCGACGGGAAGGTGGGACAACGCGTGCGCCATGACGGACAAGCCAGCCGGAGTCGTATAGGCTGTGAGAATGCCGTCGTGCGTCTCCTCCGACAACCTCCCAACCAGAGCACGGCCAGCGCCAGGCCGTGTCTGGAGATTCAAGACAGCCGCTGTGTGATGAAGGTCTGATGTTGACCACGACTTGGCCAGCATTCCGAAACCCGCTTGCTCAGCTAGATCATATACATGCACGGTGGAAGTCAAACTTGACCGGGAAGAAATAAACTCTATGACGTTAGATGCAGAAGCGACATTGCTCGTAAAAACAGTCGTCAGATCAGCAGAGGGTGAACCTTTCAGCTGAGGAGAGGCGAGGCATGACACCGTGCTGGAGGGCGACGGTGGGGTAGACATGGCAGAAAGTGTCTGAGTTGACAGATCGAGCATCCGAGCAGACATTTCGGAAGCGGAACAAACGCTCTCCCTGTGATGATGGACGGGAACGGAACGTATCCAATAATTGAAGCCATGGCGAAGTTGGATCGCGAGCAGACGATGACGATTTGCTTTGCCATTATGGCGTAATACCAGCAGATTGTCACGTGATGCACCGCATCGATCTCGATTTCGTGATTAAACAGGCGCTGCTCAAAGCCTATATATCTTTTACGTTACGTACCAAATCTATGGGCGTATAGTGTTGAAAATGCGATCACCCTGCGAAATTACTCAGTGAGAGTAACCTAAGAAGTGTGATATACTCACAGCATCACCTAGTCCAGGTGAGATGTAGCCTTTGGCCGTGAGCTTAGGATCGACAGCTGCCACCCAAATCTGGAACAGGATTATTGAGTCAGATGAGTTACCCACATGAAGTCGCATTACCCACTTCAACTTCTGGAAATTCCGCCTGCACGAGCGCCAGCCCTTCTTGTGAGCTAAGTACCGCAAGTAGCTTGACGTTTGCCGCTAGCAATTGCATTTGTCAGCGCTACGAGACAAATCAGCGGGACTAGTATCACCCGGAAGACCCCAATCCAAAACCATAGTAAGCGCAGCACATGCCGTACCGCCCGTCGCAATCAGGGGGTCAAGGACGAAGACGACATCTACCGGCGGCTTTGACGGGAGCTTTGAATAATCTTCGGGTGGAATGACAGATGAACAAACAAGAGCGGGAACGGCACTGTGATCTCTCACATTCAACGGGTGTCAGGGTAATTTTGTCTCTAAACAAGCCTAGATGGTACACTGGTGCCGACCTGCCCCAACACGCATAAATCTAGACATGTTCGTGAAGCAAAGGATGTAAAAGGACGCACGGGAAAAAGGACAACATAGCATCCGTCATAGACAGTCCCGCACGCAAAATCGGAGTCAAACCGATCCGCGGTTTGATGGCCGTACCGGTGAAGGGACCCACGGGTGTTTGCTGTAATCGTGCAACCGGTGAGGAGGGAAAACGCGGAGACGCGACTCTTGGCTCACGCCCTCGAAAGTGGTCTGCTCGAGCGTGCGTGTAGCTTCGATCGCGAGAATCGTGCTGATACGATGGATGCCCTGCACCGCTGAAAGTTAGCGACAGGAGGTGCAAACCAGGCTTCGTGTTACAAACATCGCGCATATCCCGGGGCGATGTACTTGTATGTCTGAGCTTCGACACCTCTGCGTCAACCACTGGATGCGAAAGAATATTTAGTTTGCCCATCGTCGTGAAGTGATTGTAAAGGTTCCGAGGTCCGAGTCTGACACGATCTCGTGCAGGATGAGTAGTCCCGTGACCTTGTGTGCATTCCGCACTAACCACTCTTGCTACTCGTCTCTTAAGAATACTGGATGATCTCATCGTCGCTTGTATTCGCAAGGTTTCAACACACTCCCTTGTTCTACTAGCTTCGTTAATTCATCCTCATCAATCCGCCTCTTTACTTTCCTGAACTCGAACAAAGTGAAGTGCGTGTTTTGTTCGTCCTTGAGGACAAATAAGATCAAGACGTGACCGCAAGCCATGTGACGGAAAGAGATACCTTGGATTTGAGCTTAAAACCAATGCGAGATATCAGCGAGACAAATTCGTCCACATCTGTCACCCGACTCGCAACCTCCGCGATGTGCAGTTCAGAACTAAAAGGGATAAGTCATCGCTCGGAACACACACACACACACACCTGGCCTTCAGGATTCTCCACGCCTCCATGATGCACCGAACCCAATTTTTGCCCATCAAACTTAATGCGCATACAACAACGTCCACTACCGCTCCTTCGCTACCAGAACCTGGTAAAGGCAAGAGAGCACATATGTCGGCCTCCACAACATACATTCCATCTGGAATGAGATCGAACGACAGAACAGTGAGACCGCGCGGAATCAAGGTCCGAGCAAGGGTAGCGTCCCCGCAACCGAGGTCGGCAATGACAGTTTTGGGCGCGTACGACGAGAACAGGGAGACGTAGTGCGAGACGGGGTTGGTTGGCCAAGTCTTCATTTGGCGGCGGAAACCTGTGTGATACTTGACTGGCGAGTCAGACTATCACGGCACACGAGCATCTGAGGGTTTGGAGATGACCTTAGAAAATATGCTTGGGTCCTCCTTCATCATGTTGTGTGCTTCCCTGCTGTCTGTCGTGTAGAGGAGATGGTTTAACCACCTGTCGTGGCAAGTTCAGCTCTGGACTTAGTACAAGGATGACGCACATAGGCAGGTTCACCTAAACTGAGCGCCGTCAAGACTGTCCTTCATGTTTTCCTGCATTGCCGTCAATGAAGCCGTTACATTCCTGGGAGAATCTTCATCTTTGCTACGGGATGTCGGTGCGGTGTGATTCCCTGACTTGCTCTTTTCGCGGCCTCTCTTGGGCGACGACGCAGTGGACGATGTTTTTTCCAGCCCGATACGCTCCTTGTCCGAGCAGGCTTTCATTTTAACATCTCGTGTTTCTCCAGAGGCATCGCGCTCGTTGGGTTGATCCCGCACGGTACTGTAGCTGCCTTCCGTCGAGGCTCGCGCCGCTTTAGATTTCTTAACCTTGCGAGACTCTGAGAGCGATCCACCTCTAGGGCTTTTACGTTTCTTGAGGACTTTAGGCGGTACAGACCAGCCAGTGACTTGGAACAAGGTCATGGAAGACAAACAAGGCACAATAAGCTAATGCGACTCCGCAGCCACGCGGTCACGCGTTCACGCGTTCACAAACCTCGTTGTGAGAGAAGGCAAGTTAATGTGAAATGTGGAATGTGAAGCAATGGATCAGCGCAACGGATCAGCGCGCACTTATCGGCCTCAATTTGTGATTTGAACCCACTTGGCTCGCAGCACCATTCAAAACGGCAAATGATGCGTTGACTCGCGGCGCCGCCTTCGAACCTGGTTGATAAGGGGAGCAGAGCTTACTTGCGGTTACCCCGTAAAGGGTATTTGACATACGGTACACCAAACCAAGGTACGTTCGATGAATGTTGATGACCTGTTTCTCCTTTCATGCTTGCACAGTCGGTTTATTACCATTTCTGGCGAGATCGATCACTCAGAAACTGGAACGCGTCCCGGTTGAGAGGCGAGGAAAAAAAAAAACACGCCACTATTATTTCCGCGGACTTTTCCATGGTTCAAACCGCAGCGCTCGACGCGCAGCAACATCGATCCCAAGCTGAACATTGATATACCAAAAACTGATACGCCGCTTCTCAATATGGCATCTCAACGTCCTCTGACTCATAAAAAGGTTTGTCGCTACTTTTTTGGTGTTGAAAGGCCGCTAACCATCTTTCACGTCTCAGTATATAAGACCCACGATGCCCTCTTCCACGTCCTTCAACTTCTCTCTTCCAAAGACATCCAACGCTCAGACTTGGAAATTCCCCAGCAACAAAGACACAACCTGGCAACCAATAAACATGCCAACCGCTTTGAAAATCGCGCCTCCGACCAACATTTATAGTAGTCTCTCCACTCCAGACAGCAGTCCTTCATGCCCTGACACCACGGTGAGATCTCGCTTTCTCTGTAAGCCAAGTCTCTGAACCCACTGAATGTTCCGCAGGACTCAGAAGAGGAGCAGGAACTGCAATTGCTCGACCATTCCTCGACTGATTTAGCGCGGGAAGAACAATCGAAGTACCACGAACTACGCACGGCGCCGTTGCTTACTCGTGAGGCATATAAGGAGGCCGGCGGAGAAGAGTTGATTGGGCAGTATGGCATTTTAGGAAGCACCTTGGCTATCTGGTCAGTTGGATCATACAGACAAGCAAATGAGTTGCGTCTTCATGCTTGTGCACCAGTTCCAAAGACTCCACAGAGATTCCAAGCGATCCCGTCCTCTATGTCAATACGGTAAGCGGCAATTCGTGTTTACGGATTTGGTGTGTTTTATGAATGTGTTTCTTAGAACGCTCCCTTCTCGGCCATTGTATGCGGGGTACAAGGGTCTGGCAAATCGCACAGTGTCTCTATACTTTTAGAGAACATGTTGATTCCTAAGCATCGCCCTATTGGTTGCCTGGCAAAACCATTGTCTGCGTTGGTTCTTCATTTTGGCGAAGGTGGAGCCATTGCTAGGCCCAGCGAGGCCGCTTGGATCAGCAAACCGGGTGACAAATTCCAGGATATCAAGTGCCCTAAGGTCAATGTGTTCGTCTCTAGATCCTGTCTGCAAACAATGCGACAGGTATATTCCCCCCTGGGGAAATCAGTCACAGTGATGCCTTTAGCATTCCACGAGTCGGACCTTGATGCCCAGGCGTTTTTGTCGTTGATGGCCGTTGGGTCGTCAACTTCGGCGCCTCTATATGTCCAGATTGTTCTCGTACGTTTCTCTCCCTAATGTCATCGGGTACATCACAATGGCTCACTCTAGCCATCAGTCTATTTTACGGGAGTTGGGGGAAAAATTTACATACTCAAAATTCATGACTCAGTTGGAGCTAAAGAAAAGAGATTTCAATCCCGCCCAGGCAGCTGGTCTCGAGCAGCGACTATGTCTGATCGAGTCGTTTCTCGATAAGAAGGGGACGGGAGCCCCGCGCTTTGCTGCGGGCCAATTGACTATTGTTGACCTCTCGGACCCCTTTATCGATCCAGCTTCTGCGTGCAGTCTCTTCGAGATAGTGACACGGTTGTTTGTTCGTGCAAATGTTGAGACTGGAAAGGTTCTAGTTGTAGACGAAGCACACAAAGTAAGCCATTCTAACCGTTTGTGCCACAGCCATTCTGCTAACAGATCTTCCCAAGTATCTGTCTCCAGACCCCAGCGTCGGCCTGGCGCGCTCTCTACTAACATTGACTCGAGAGCAGCGTCATCAAGCCATGCGAGTCATCATCTGCACGCAAGGTATGTGCAGGCCGTACACGCCGGAAATGATGCCGCTGCATTACTGACTGGGAGCGACAGAGCCCACCGTTGTGCCTCCCGTTCTGCTTGATCTGTGCACCGTCGCCATCCTGCACAGATTCTCTTCCCCAGCTTGGTGGAATCATGTCGCAAAACACGTCTCCGCAGACGTCTCGGCCGACAGCGCGTTCGACAAGGTTGTGACGCTGCAGGTGGGTCTTTGATTGACTGTCTCTTTATTTCAGGCGCTGATTTTGTCCTCTTACAACCATTGATAGACCGGGCAGGCCATTGTCCTGGCACCCTCCGCATTGGTAACGCAATCCCTTGAGGACGCCGATATGCCCCAACAGCGTGTGTCACAAATTGGGCGGAGGTATCTCGTCATCAAGACTAGAAATAGGATCACCGCTGATGGTGGTGCCTCGGTATTGGTCTTATGATTGGAGAGGCGTCAATGTCTGAGTCTTCATCTTGTGTCCTTTATTTGCTTGATATTGTGCATATGAATTTGTTTTGATTTGATAACACCAACTCGAATGAGAAGTGTCCGTTCGGAAATGACTATGGACGAACCGACCAGAAGTGATCGGGTTGAAGATTACACGTCCCGTCCAGTTGTGCCTTAGAGAGAATCGATTAATTATCATAATGGCCTAGAGACTATGACAGAAGGAACTCCATATGCATAGATCCGCCGTCATGGGGCCGGACTGCCATGACTAGTCCATCTCTCCTGAAGACTCCCTACAGGAGTGCCGTTTGAAGTCCCGCCAAACCAACTAATCGTCCGCTTCCGACGGACGGATCCAGTCATAGAATCCGCTTCGCTCTCTACGTCCACGTCCACATCTCGAAAACCAATGCCAGTACTATCGCGCTGGACGAGCAAAAGCTGCCGGATGGAGAAAGAGGAGCGCCCATCAGAGTTTAGTCTAAAACCGGTATGGGGATTTAAAGGGCCGCACCTTAGCAGGGGACAAGCCGAGGCCAACAGAACTGTGTCTATGGTTCAGATTTTGCCTGCCCCGATTTGGGATCATGATAGTCGGACGTCTTCCCCTCGACAGACTTCCAAATTGGGAACCTTCTCTGCCAACCTCAACCTCGCTTTCTACTTCCCCTTCCGCAGGTTCGCTATCATCACCAGCTGATGCGAGGACGAAGACCCCGACAAACGTAGCGATGCAGCCGTAGATGAAGGTGAGAAATTGGTGGAAGGTTGCTCTCCTGAAGTCGTCATAGAGAATTGCTGATCCTACGATCGCGGAGAGGTTGAAGAAGACAAATTGAATGGGTATGACGACCTGAGGGGAGATTGAAAAACAAGGTTACATGGGGATTCGACAAGTGAGACTGACCTTGCTATCGAAGCGCATTAAAGCTCTATTAAGGTATTTGACCTGGCCAATGCCTGTGAATAACAAGACCTTGGGGAGGTCGTGAGCATTTGGGGTAAGGAAAGCAGGGCTTCGACAAACTATGATAATTGGGTATGTAATCCACTCTGTAAACACTTCAAACCATTCCATGGTCAACAATGTCGAGATTCCTTTAGTTGACAGCACGGTGAAACCACCTAAGAAGAGATAAGGAAAACTTGAACAGTGAGAATGTCACGAACTGACCAAAAAGCCCGCAGAGGCCGACGTCAACAAGTACGTTTTGTCTCCCAATCCGTCCTTCAGACATGACAGCAAGGATTACTGCGCCCACCGCGTAAATAGCTGCATAGACGACGAAGGCACGTTGTGAAATTGCATGGATCAACGCTTTAGGATCAAGCTGAACGTTGGAAGCGTTCGAGGAGAGCACCACCGTGACGGCGCCTACGACTGCTATCAGAACACCGAGTAGATCGCGCTGCGGAGAAGATTAGCTTCAACACGGATGTGCTACAAACACTGGTCACCTTTCGAAATCGTTCGTCAAGCATTAAAGGGGCGAAGAAACAATTGGCAATCAAGGCAAACTGTGGGGAGAAAATAGTCAGATAGTGAAATAACATGAGGCAAAAGATATGCTCACAGTCCCAAGAGGAGCCACCACGGATGCAGGTGCAAAAGCATATGAAACGAAATTTCCCAGCTCTCCTACATTGATGAGAAGGAAACCAAGCCACCTAATTACGAGGATTATGACATTGCGATGGATGAAAAACACTGCATGTACCAGAGTTTGGATTTGAGATATTCTGCCTCGTTTGCGTCTCTAGAACCTGATTCGCCTCCTCGCGTTACTTTCTTCCTGATGCTCCTCGCTGGTGTGCTCAGTGCTGCGGCCTCAGACACGACCTCAACGGGGAGCACGACAGTCTTCCGAGGAACAGGCTTGGACGCTTGTGGCGAGAAGGTAAAGAGGCGGAGTAACACGTTTTGCCCCTTGGAGTCTGATGCAGTAGATTGTGTGTGTGCACGCGCGTTACGAGACCAAGAGCCATATATTCGTGGTCGAGGACCAGCAAGCAGTGCCTCAGTCTCTGGGCTCGTTCTTGCGTGGCTTTCCGAGGTAAAATCTCCAAAAACGTCCTCATCTCGTTGTAAATTCTGATCCCTTTCATCGCCAGTTGGGCGTTGGGCATGACCTCCAGATTCATCCTCGAGAAAAGTGGGCTGCATCCGTCGACCACCAGCCTGACGGGTGCCGTTTTCATTCGGCGCCCGCATCTCCTGTTCCCTCCATCTAGCCAGTTCGACTCTTTTATGTGCCATCTTCTGTATATTGAGCGCGAGGGAGATGAGCACATTGCCTGTAATCGCCGCAGATATGCCTATGACAGTCATCTTGTTGATTGTCGGCCATCGCGTTGAATTGTCTTGCCCTAACCCAAGAACAGATGCAAAGTGCTCCGTAAAAGTGGGCATAGCTCCGTGCATCTACAGGAAGAGACAATATTCAGAGGTAAAGCATGATGGTAATGGGGAGGCGAGCTGCGCTCAAATTCACTCATGCGTCTAAATTGGCAATGATTTGCACGTGCCACGCAATAACCGGGTGCCTGCCTTTCGCTTTCGCCACGAACTACAATGCGTGCCCAGCACACCGCGCATCAGCTCCCCTCATTCCCAATATACTCTTCAGCATTTATATCACCTAGCGAACTGGTCTTAGGCGGTGGCGGTGGGACTTCAAGAACTGGAATAAAGAATAAACTGGTCAGCTTTGCCGTTGACTGTTCAATGTGCGATGATGTAATTTGGAGAGTCATGCAGCGGTTATACCGTGTAGGCGATAGTCGAACGCTCAATCTGATAGACGAGTTAGAATTACAGCCGGGCGAGGATGCTCCAATGAGTATGGGCGCGCACTTGGAGGTCGGAATTATTGGCTTCTTTTTCTTTCGCTCATTGCAATGACAAAACTCTCAGACACGCCAATTTGTCTGTGGCATCAACGGCGCGATGGAAAAGTTAAGCAAGGGAGAGAATGAGAATTGTCGTGCATACAGGGTGAAGGATGACAAGTACGCTGCATGAAAGGGCTTAATGTTCACCTTTCTGAATCCCATTAGGATATCGCTTCTTGCGACTCAGATCACTCTGAACAAGGAAAACTTGGAGGAATATCAGGTTTTTATGAACGACTACATCAGTCACCCCAAGCTGCTGACGCAGCCATAGAAGGTGACAACTTTCTCCCCAGATGGAACTTTATTAGCGGTTGCAGGTTCTCGCGATGTATGTTTTCGTCAAACTTCTACCCCCTCTCTAGCAAACTTTTGAACACACTCCTGCAGTTTTCTCTGCTCAGATATCCAAGCCTTGCACCAGCTGCTAATATTTTGCAAGTGGAGAAGGGCGACATCTACGACGCGACATTTTCCGATTCAGTCGTACGTCTCGATTGCACACCTTCTTCAATTTCTTTCGAGCAAGGGATCAGATCGTAGTGGCAACCTCAGTCAACATGCTCGTCTATGGATTGCCGAAAGTCAAACAAGCGGTGCCAGCCAGAAGGAAAGGCAAGCTGAAGGCTTCGGCTCTCCAGGCACTCAGCTTATTACATACGGTTGAGATTCCAACCCTACCCGGCGATGTCACAGGTGGCACCTATCGCGCTGCACGGTTCGCACTGCTCTGCATTGGAAATGGTCACAGGTTGATCAACGTAAATCGACCAGGTTCCACCCGCATGATGCACGGACTTTGTATACCATAGTCAATGCTAAGGCGTCGCGCAAGAGTACAATGAAAAACCCCCCTCGGCCCAGTTTTCTTTTCAAGTGGGACACGGAAAAGTGGGAAGTGACAAAAATGAGAAAACTGGGCGAGAAAGGTGTCACTTGCTTCGATGTCAGGTATGTCCTTCTCTTAAATCGTCAGAATAGTGCTTATTCTCTCTCCTGCAGTCTTGATGGCAAATTTTTGGCATACGGAAGTTCTGATTCTGTGATTGGACTTGTGGACGCGAGTACTTTGAGTGTACGGTTGAATTTACCCTACTCTGCCTCCGAAATTTCTCAGACATCTCCACAGCCGCTGCTATCCATTCTCAAAGCGCACGATTTTCCACCAACTACTTTGCGCTTCAATCCAGCATCTACCCTGCTTGTTTCTTGCAGTGCAGATAATACCGTACGGATAGTGGGTATTCCCACTGACCTCCGTGGCGCATGTACGTCTGCTGTATTACCCTTGTCGGGAAAATATCTGAAAGTCTACAAAGCAATATCTACATTGATAATGATCGTCGCGGTACTAGTTATTCTACTGGCCCTCTTGGCCCAGGTAATGCTCAAGGGTCCGATCAGATGGTGACTGAAAGTCTCGATTTATGAAATTTCCCAAGCGACCCTCATTTATCTATTGGATGTCTACCATACCCGATTATCTTACAATGTTGAATATAATTCCTCGGCCACCGTAATATTATGAGGCTTATATTCAAGCGAAAGCCTCATAGAAACCACTTAATCGTATTCATCGTCTTCCTCTAGCTTTCTCTTGGGACCGTTCGGTGGCGCCGTAACCATCTGTGCGTCGTCCATCGGGTCGTCTTCCTCTTCGTTGTCAACGCCATCGTAAACGCCGTCAAACAGGTCGTCGTCGTCCTCGTCATCCTCGCTGTCATCTCTGGCAGTGACGGGCATCAAGACTGAGCTAGGTGCGGTGACCCCTTGAAGCACAGTTGGTGTAGAGTTATGGAGAGGTATCGGGGCAGGTTCCATATCTTCATCTTCGTCTTCAGATTCCTCAATTTCCTCGATCTCGTGATACAGCGTCACGTCCGGCGGCGGTTTGTTTGGAATAAGGTCGAAATCGACGGCTCCCAGGTTTCCCCCAGGCGGTAATCGAACACCAAACACTTCTGGGACAGGCGGAAGCGGTATCGAGTTCGTTTGCACTGCTAACGAGAGCATATGCTGTAACCGGGACGGTATCAAGAGCCGCGAGCCAGACATCAACATGAGGGCGTACTTCTTTTGGCACCCTGCCACCAAACTCCCACCCGACTCGCGCCTGCACGGCCAAGACAACGTCCTCCATCTCTATCTTGCCCTGCCTTCCAGCATGGTCCGCATACACCTGGGCGTCTTGCAAGACCTGAGTGGCATAGCGGTGGGAGAATTCAAGAAGCTGGTGCAAGACCCCAGGTTGAGCGTCGTGCACAGACGGCGTCGACGCAAGCAGGAGCGCGATGGCGCGCGCCGTGGGCGGAAGTGTGTCCGCGGGTAATTGGCGGGACATCGGAGAGCGTGGTTTGCGTTCGACACCACGTGATTGTGGGGCCAAGGGACCCGTGTTTGCCACCAAGCAGCACGGCTGACGTTATCTTTCCGACGACGACAACTACCAATGCTGCAGTCATTAAGCCGGTCTATACTCTCGACCGTCCCAAGACGGACACTAGTTCGTCCATCTCTCGTTCGGGCGTACCATGAAAAAGTTATCTCCCACTATGAAAACCCTCAAAATGTTCGTCTGCTCGATGTTTCCATTCTAGTCCTTTATCTGATAACGATTTTATGTCCCTTGATCCAGGTTGGCTCACTCCCCAAGGGCGACATCGACGTTGGCACTGGCCTTGTCGGAGCCCCTGCGTGAGTCTTCCCCTCTGTCCCGAGACGCCTCACTTATCCCTGACTGCTCGGCTTCCTCAGCTGTGGCGATGTCATGAAGCTCCAAATTCGCGTTGATGAGGCAGGAATCATATCCGACGTCAAATTCAAGACGTTTGGATGCGGAAGCGCTATTGCCTCTAGCTCATACATGACCGAGCGAGTCAAGGGCCTTTCGCTCGACGAAGCAGGAAAAATCAAAAATACAGAGATTGCAAAAGAGTTGTGCCTACCGCCGGTGAAGCTGCATTGCTCCAGTGCGTACCTTGAACCCAAAGTACGGTCCTTGTTTGGTTGACGTTTGCTTCACCATCAGTGCTGGCGGAAGATGCCATCCGGTCTGCCATCAAGGATTATCGTCTTAAAAGGGGCAAGTTGAATGAATCCAAGCAAGCAAGCTTCGTCGATGTTGTGCAGGGTTCGGCCACGAGCGAAAATGTCGCAATTGCTTCGTAGTTTCTTGTATATTTTGTTCCTTCTTGCACTATGTTTTATCTCTTCCCGAGCCAAGCTTCGCCTCCATCTTGCATTTCTGTCCATTCCGAATGTATGATAATTATGCTCTGTTACCTTTTTGCATTTCCTCATGACGAAAATTTTATTATAACAAAGTGGGCGTAATGATATAACGGCACAGCGCAGCAGTCAGATTGCGTTCGCAGCCCAGAGCTAGGTCCCCTTTTGCCCCACGAAGGAAAAAGTACCCGCGGCGAACCACCGATCGTTGGCGGCTTTGACTCGTTGGGCCTCGATACTCTTGTTGGTGAGTTCGAAACCTAGAGATGAGCATGAGTAAAGAATCTCCGATAATAGATATAAGCTGCGCACCCTGCACTGGAGTGACAATCAAGGAGGTTGCTGTTCCGGATGTATTAGCTGACTGGGCAGCTCTGGTGAGGTTAGCAGTCCGTAACTTGTTCGCCTTGGAGAGCTTGGCTGTTCAAAGCCAGCCATAAGCGCATTGTGTGAATGTGGAAAGAGCACACGCACCACGGCTCTTTGATTCGCCCAATCCTGCTCTGACTTTGCCGGTTCCAACGCCGATCATGCCCATCCCCTTCGTCTGGTCGAAGGCGCCTACTTCCTCCTCTGCCTCGCCAAATGCCATACGATTCTGCAACCTTCGCAATTCGGTTTGTGCATACGCCTCTTTCGCCTTGCGTGCGCTGGTCGTTCCCAAAACAAGGGAAGCGAAGGTCAGCGGTGTCTCAAAGGACAAAAAGCATATTTTGAACTAACCGTTTACCGCCACGACGCTTCTTGGGACCGTCATTCGGAATGGGAAGCGCTTTGACTACTTTTGAAGGTGGAGGGGCTGTGAGTCTATCCACATGCTTCTCGATCTTTTCTCTCAGTTCCTCTCCAAACGAGCCTGTAAACCAACGATCAGACGTCGCGTCTAGTCCACGAATTCGGCCGAAGTCACCGTCTCTGCGCTGCCGCTCCAGGTCCATCCGGGCTGCTAACACGCACTTGGCACCGACTGTCCGCTGGATTTTGAGCTGGTACTCTGGTGGTGTAGAAGCTACAATCTCGGATTGGAAGATGAAGCCTGTGTGCCGACGTTGAGTAGCACTGGAGTAACCCGCCGTTATTTTGCGTTGTGCCCCTAGCAGCTAGGCAGGTTTTCGTCGGGCGATGAGAAGGGGAAGAAGACAAGAGACATACATGTGCATTACACGAAGGCATCTTTGCGAATCCAGAAAGACCGCCAGCGACGCCAAGCAATTTGGCGGCAGTGGAGGTGCCCACGATGATGGACAGGTTAGGCGCGAGGATGTTCATCCTTGAGCTGACATACATGAATATCTGTATATGCGAATTTAGATATGGTGTTTCATAATGTGAGAGGGGGCTTGCTTTCTTTCGGGCCTCCTCAAGGCGGTCAGCAAGGTCGCACGCGCGCTCGACCGCCCCCCACTCGGCGCTAGAAAGAGTCTGGCCGTAGGTAGTGGTTGCTGTGACGAGGACGCTCATAACGACAGGACCCGGCAGGATGCTTGACAAGTCAACTTTTGTTGGGTCCTGCGGCGGGAGTTCAAAATAAGAGACAGACGGAGAGAAGAGATGAGCTAAACCTCTTCGTTCCCGAGCATCCGGACAGCACGGATGTACATGGCTGGGTCGACAACGAGCTGTTCTAGTTCAGGGAATTTAGAAGCGTAGTGATCGCGGATAAACTGTCATGCTTGTGAGGATAATTCGTGTCTGCATTAATAGTGGGGACACGTACCTTGTGAACGACAAGAATCTCGTTGTCTACATCAACGGAAAGATTGTTTGCCTGAACAATGAGATTGTACTCGGGGTTTTGGTGTGTAGGTAACGACATGACTTCCGCCGGGGTTGGGCTCGCCTGGTACTTTTCGATTTCCTGACGCATTGCAGCAACTTAATAAGGTTGGCATTATACAGCATGGAAGTACGAGGGGGGTTACCTTGAGTACGTCATTCATGCGCTTGCTGCCTGCCAGCTTTGCGATGTTACCGACATCCTCGACACCGCCAAGTTCCATCCGTTGCACGTCGTCTTCATGCAGCTCGTCTGCTGGTTGTACACCCCCTGCAAGGACGAGACCAGCCTTTTCAACATCATCAGCGTCGTACATTTCATCATCTTGAGGTTCTTCAAAGTCTGAGTCGGCAAGGAGATCATCAGCAAACGCGCTCATCGTTCTCAAGAAGTGGCGAGGCTAGGACAACTGATATTATTATTTGAAACATTTCCTTATTTGTACGACCGTAATTCCTTATTTGTACATATTCTAAGGTTAGGGTTAGGACCGATAAGAGTCATAAAAAAAAGAGAGGCCCGCTCAGCCAGAGTGGCCAAAGCAGGACAGGAAAATATTAAGACGGTGCATGAGCCGAAGCCCATACAAGCCACAGGCACCCCCTGTAATGGACAAGGTCGCCGTGCTATGGGGGATCCCCATGGCCCACAAACCCAGGTATTTGAAGGAGCTTGTGCCATCAAGGTAAGTATGAAGAAAATCAGTCGTCGTAGTAGAGTCGATATTTAAAGTAAATGTCTATTGGTGCACGGGCCATTTGTTACTTGTTTGTCTTTATTATGTAACTGTGATGGATCAAGGGGGGAAGGAAACGAATGACGTCGTTGAAAGGCTGACCGCTGCTTGGCGAGAGCTTTGGCTCCAAAGTCCGCCTGATCTCCTCCCATCATGCCTACAGGTCATCAAGTGGTGGACGCTTTCAAAAGTTCGTGGCGATGTTCTTTGTTGCCACTTTGTCGATGACCACTTGAACCCAGACCTTATACGGCACGGTAAGCACCATAATCATGCCAAGCAAGAAAGGGAAAAGTTTTCTGGCGACCACGACCACTCGCCTTCGCGTTTCACCGTCACGCAAGCCCCCGCTCATCTGGATGTCGCTAGCCCCAACGCGCATCAAGCTGCCGCGATTATTGTCGATGAGGAACGCGACGCACTGTCCAGAATGCCCGTATACAGAGGCTTAGAGACTTTCAAGCTAACAGATAAAATGGGAGAGTGCGCACTCTATCTCTTTCCCTGCCTTCCAGAGTACTCATCAACATCGATCCAGCGGAGCCTTTTCAAACGTTTACAGGGCCTTCGATCTCACATCTGGCAGGAAGGTTGCAGGCGAGTCTGAAATAATTGCTTGTCTTACACGACATCTGACAAACCTCCACAGTCAAGGTCGTACGAAAGCTTGAACTCAGCGCGTCGCAGGTTAGCCAAACTACGTCGATATCCTTTCCCATCGCTATCTCACTGCTGCGCGCGGCATCTCTTATTTGGGAGATAGTATGGTGAAAAGCACCTCAACCCCCAATTCAAGAAGAAGCCGCGCGTAACAGAGGTGAAACTCGCCTTTCATGGCTCTGCTTAGCTTAACTAGTCACTGATTTCGCTGGATTGTCGCAGCGTTCGAATATTTTGAAAGGTGCTCATTCATACACTGTGATTGTCAAGGCTGTGCTCACCATGCCACCATGTAGAGGTTCAGATCATGCGGGGCACGAATCATCCGTCGATCGTCAGACTGTATTCATTCTCTGAATCCATGGAGCACTACTTCCTGGTCTTGGAATGTATGCACCATTCGGGCTTCGATTCCATCGTTTACCGACGTTATCTTAGTGATGCAAGGCGGCGAACTTTTCCACCAAATAGTGCAGCTGACCTACTTCTCAGAGAATCTTTCCCGGCACGTTATCCTCCAGGTCGCACAGGGTCTTCGATATCTGCACGAAGAGCGTGGTGTGGTGCACCGAGACATCAAGCCGGAGAATCTGCTCTTCAACGCCATCCCCATCGTTCCCTCCCCACATATTGTCAAACGGCTGTATGACGAACATAAAGCGGACGAAGGTGTATTTATTCCCGGGGTTGGTGGTGGCGGCATCGGTCGCGTTAAGATAGCCGATTTTGGCCTAAGCAAGATTGTGTGGAACGAGGAAACAATGACGCCATGCGGCACGGTCGGTTACACGGCACCAGAGATCGTCAAGGATGAGAGGTACAGTAAGAGCGTCGACATGTGGGCAATGGGATGTGTGCTCTACACTCTGCTTTGCGGATTTCCTCCGTTCTACGACGAAAGCATAGAAATGCTCACAGAGAAAGTTGCGAGGGGCCAATACACCTTCCTCAGCCCATGGTGGGACGACATTGGTCATTCTGGTGAGCCACCACTTCGTCCCGACACACTTGCCACTGACGAAACCGCGGACATCACCATCAGTGAAAGACTTGGTCAAAAACCTACTATGTGTTGACCCTGCAAAGCGCTATACGATCGACGAGTTTCTCAACCACCCATGGTGCAGCGCTGCCCCCGCCCCCCTTCCGCCTCCAACACCATTCGCTTATCCAACGTCATCGCTTCCTATGCCAGCACGTCCACTAGACTCGCCGCTACTGCGTGGGCCAGGTCGTTGCAGTCCGGGCGTCGCAACGCTCAAGGAGGCGTTTGACATCACGTACGCTGTACACCGTATGGAGGAGGAGGGCGCACGGCGGCGACGCATGGCTGGTGCTCGGGCGGATGGTGCAAGGAACTTGTTGGGCGGCCTGAACGAGGACGACGAAGACGTGAACGTCATAGCCGACGTGTCAGCACTTAAGATCAGCGACAATGTTGGATCCAGGAGGGAAGCTGCAGCAGAAGACGACCGATCGAAGGCGGCAATGCGAGAAAAGGTCAGGCGGGCTGCAGAAGGCGGCGGTGGGAGAGTTGGACGCTTTGAGTTGGACATGGAAGGGGCGACATTGCTGGGGAGACGCGGCCGCAAGATGTACGGCAAGAGGCCAGGTGGGAACACCGGGATGGGGAAGGGAAGTCCCCTGGCGCCGACGCAAGGCGTGCCAGATTGAACGGAGAGCTCGATGCCTCTGACATGACGTCTAATCATCTTTCCGACTCATGTTCCACCCTGAACTCTTGCTGTTGCGCAGTAAACTCACAAGTAAGGCATTCAATCATTCTCATAAATATCCATACGCGACATCCAGCACAATACATGGCCCTTTCGCCTTAATATCGGTCAGAATAGACCCTAAGTCCGAGCGTGATCTTGTGTCAGAAAGAGGTTTGCGATAAGCGGTCGCGAAGGAATACATTGATGCTCGAGGGCGAAGGTGAGTTGAGTGAGCCGTGACCTGCGAGAACTGTGGATGGATGGAGATGGAATTTGCGAGCTGCACTGTCAGATTCCGCTTTGTAGCGAGACAAGAAGAGGTGCGTGTCGCTGATAAAGGTCGAGCGTTTCCAACAAGGTTGAGTTCGGAACTTTGGGCTATGCGTGGAATTCGAATTTGGAACGCGCGTGCCGCGGGTCACAAAATGCTGTAAAGCAAATTGCTGTTCAATCCCGTTTTCAAGGTGCGCCAAAGGACACCCTGTTATACTTATAGCCATAACGGAGAGCCGACAGACAGTTCTCCATTTATAAATGAGCGCAGAGAAAAAAAAAATAGGGTCGATCTCCGGCATGAGAAAAATAGGGAAGCGCGCAAGGAAGAGTTCACCACAATGGAGGAATTCCCCCTGGGGGCAATGCGCGTTTCGTTTGGTGTCCAGGGCGTGGCGACTGGATCTCGCGACAAGATCTCTGTCCATGCGATGTGAGGGTATATGTACCCACCCAGCGGCAAACAGACATCCAATCTGAGAATCCGTCGCCGGGGCCTCCGGAGACACTAAAAAAACACAACCACGCTAAGGATCCCCGCGACTCAGCTTTTTCTTTGTTAAAAGATTTGCCTAGCGGTCCATTCTATTCAAAGGTCGCATTTAGCGTTGCCGTTCTCTCGAGTTCGCACCTAATTTCGTGTCGCAAAAGAAAATGCTGTAGAAATGCTGTGCAGTAGAAAATGCTGTAAAAACGGGCTCACAGGCGAAATGCGGAGGCTGTCAATTAGGAGATAGACGTTCCGCGACACGATCATGATCGAGACCATGATCACGAGCTGCTTCCCGAAGAGCCAAATGGTTTCTTCTTGCATGTATTAGGCAGAGTATTAGCCCGAGACATCACACCGCATTGTATCCTGACAGACCCAAGCACGATTGGGACCGATCGATCGATCTCGCATGGTCCATAACGTCAGAGAGAAGTATCGAGCTTTACAAGTCGGTGTCATTGCCCGATGTCAACTTTTGCGGGGTCGGGGCACCACAGCAGTGACCGGTAACTTCGGCGCCTAAGGACGGGAGGGTCTCTCGGTGCGCAGACTGACCACACATCTCAGAGATGTGCAGATCTCGCGTCCATTGCCCGCCAGTTGGTGCGCTGTTGGGGACGCGGGGAGGAATTTTACCCAATTTTTTCTGGTGGGAGGTCGAGCGGGCAAAGGGCAGGCAGAATTTTGATAATGGCCTTTTTCTCTCTTCTTCTGCTTACAAAGGCCGCCATCAGGCGCAGTCTGGCCCGTGCATGAGAAGAGTTATTTTATTAAGCGCGTGTCAAGCGCCCTAAAATTTCTCTGTACTTCGCAACAATCGTGACGGCACGAGCTACTTGGGCGGCGCCCCGACCGCTCAGCGCTCACTAGTGGTTGCCATGCAGAGAGCCATCCATAGCATGAGGTCCTTGTAAAAGTACAATGCCTTTGATTTTTAGACAGCTCGAGCGCGTGGAATGGTCCACCAGCTCTTGTCTTGCTACCCCATTTTTCCTGCCGCAAAGGTACAAGTCTTTTCTAAGGTATATTTGATTACAACCCTAACCCTACTCGGTCGGGAAGGCACAACCACCTTCATCACATCACTAGCATCACTGGTGATGCTAAGGGGCGGTCCTTCAATTATCGTTTGGGTGATCGCACTCTTACGCCGCTCACCACCGTCAATGCCGCTGTTTGTCAATACTACTAACCTCCCGCACGAGGCGCTTAGTGAGAGGCGTTAGATTCTCGATGAATGCATGTGCTAGCCTAAGGGACGAAAGCCTTCCTACGTTTCTGTTTTACCGTCGTACAGACGGTGAGAACCGAGCGCTGAGCGCAAAATGCCGGGCGCCAAACACCCAGGCTTAGTAAGTTTGCTCGCAAACTTCGAAACATTGGAATTGACCACCTAGAAAGCTTGAATTCAATCTGTCCCTTCCATCTTCCATTACAATTTGATCATTCGACCAGATGCTGAGAAAGCGTCGAAGCTACAATCCCTGAAGAAGTCGCGCGGTGAGCGCAAAAAGTCTACAGGCGCCAAATCCCCGTACCGCAGTTTCCACTCACATTCTCTTTGGCGGTTCATCTACTCATCACCAGATCGCCCTTACAGCCAAGGCCTCCATAACCTGGGCATCACTAATCGCACAAGCGAAGGGCAGAATCCACTGATCCGGCACGTCTCGTGCATATGCTCAATCCCTCTCCCGACCCATTAGAACCGGTCTGCTTTCCTGGAATCAATGAGAAAAAAGTCGCATCAGACGATCCAGACAAAGATCACGTATCATGTGCAAAAAGAAAAATAAATGAGCTGATTCAACCGTCGAACGCACGATATCAATGATCTTCTGTGCCTGCATTCTCTTCCCGGGATTCATTCGAAGACAAAGATAGACGGCGAATATCCCAAGCTTGGCGAATGTCCATGCGGTTGGCATTACACGCCTGACCAGGATCGAGTGCTTTGCCGAGGCCGACCGACGGATGGCCATGATGGGCACAACAAGAGTCGTCGGGTGCAGTTCGTACACCCTGACACGAGGCGAGCAATCTGATGCAATCCAGTGATGATCGCGTCGTTATTACGATGCATTCTGGAATCAGTGTTCGCGTGGAGGCCGGGACACGGATACAATACATCTACCCCTAACACATCCGTACCACCGAGGAGCAGAAAAGCTTCAGAATCCAAAATGAAATGACTGGAAACTCACCAGAGTCGGGGGCATGCGTATCAAAAGCAGCAACACCCCTATTTTTCCCTCCGCCGACAACATGCCAAAGCCAAATTTGAATTGCACACACGACGACGGAACTTTGCTGCTGCGATCAAACACAACGTCACGGGTCACGCGGTGGCTGTACAAAGAAGAGTCCATCATTGGGTAAGATCAGCAGTAGCGGGGGTCCTTCTATGTGAATTTGCGAATGAAATCTCACAGGCAACAGCTGAGAAATTTCTATCATTTCCACACTTGTCCATAATGGAGAAGTGTCGGCGTTTTTTGTCAGGTTCAAGGGTACATCCGGAGGATGCCCAGTTGTTTGACCAAACAATGTCTGATGAACGTGCAGCGCAACCTGCCGGCAATCAACCCCAAGCAAGACTTCAGCTTAAAGGACCAGAAACGAATCAAACTTTGTAAAAAATCTGGGATGAAGGCTCAACGGGCGGTACGGTTGCCCAATGTGAGCAGAGGCGGAGCCATCTTATCAAAATTGTCACTGGCGTCCCCGGAGAATCACGACGAAGATGCCATCTTGGCATCACGAAATCGTGACAAGAATCAGAAGCCTTGCGACACAAAGCAAAGACAGGGTTCTGATGGCGGGGGATGCGACTTTGCGAAAACAGGAAAGGTATAAGCGCATCCTTGATCGAAGGCATGGGCGAGACGCCGCGGCAGAAGCGAACGGCAATAAATTGGAAGACATGCAAATCGGGGTCGTAAACTTGGCGAGAGCGGGGGCTCCGAGAAGACAAGGCGCAAGAATTAGACACGAGAGTGAACTACTTGACGCTCAGAGTGTCCGTACGGCAAATGCGATGCAAATACAGATGAGAGAATCCTAGCGTGATAAAAGAACATCTCAGCAGGAGCTTTCGGCACATAATTCACACTTGCATTAGAATATGTTTCCTGAGCGACAACATCACCTTCCTCCCAGTGGCAAGCCATAGACGCCCTCATTTGATTGAGATTATTTCGACGAATAGGCAACTGTAGAATGTGCGGACACTCACCGACCTCCTTGATTGCGATTCTCGTTGATCTGTGTAAGCACTATATACTTACTGCAACACGGTCGTATTAGATGGTGCATTTAATAAAAGACACAAGTTCCATCCACTGACAAGCCTGTGGGTTGTATCTCAAGCATCCTCTCCTTGACGCGTTCGCCGATCTCCTTCATCCACGCCATTACGCGATCCCGTTCCTTCGATTCAGGCCAAGACGACCCATGCAGAGTAGACGAAAGCAGTTTCTTGATATATGTTCTGAGCAAATCAGAGTCAAACTTCGGTCGCGGTGACGATGCTTCAGAACGAGGTGAGCGCAACCCTTGCGGGCTCGCCATGGTTTTCGAATGTCGGGAGGGTATACGCGTGGTCAGCGACGATTACATAAAGCGCTGACCCGCTCACACTCACGTGGCCGTCGCCTGCCGCCCGATTTTCTGGCGGACCGCAGCGTTGAGCGGTTTCCTCCGGTGCTCTGCTAATTGGTGGACGATGTCGTCCATCTCATTTCCCCATTCTGGCCATGCATCTCTAGCATCTTCTTCGTCGAGTCATGACCCTCACCATTTTTTTGGCCCGAGTTTCGACGGGAGCTCGTCATTCCAAATGAATCCGCTCTCGTTCCACCCGCCCCGCACGCCGCGAACATCTACGATTTCCGCCAGCTCGCACATGCATAGCAGCAGCGTTCAAGAAGGCAAGCCGGAGGAAACCGAATACTCGCGCGCCGTCCAGGAGGACCTGGTTGACGATGTCGATCCGCAAGCTAAAGAGTCTCCTCCTCCTCCAGTGAGCAAGGAAGAAGTATGGCGAGAAATAGTTGCCACCAGTGATGGGAGAGACAAAGCGTTTGTGCGGATTTCCGGTATTGGGTGCAAGCTCGTTGAGCTGATCACTTTCGCAGAAATTAATACAGTACTCCCTTCGACTATATCTCCTGTTCCATGGCACTGTAAGGACCGCTCTTCGGCGGACTGATCGTCCGCCATGGGAAGACGATTTAGTCAAGCGTCTCACAAGTACTATGTCTGGGCTTTCCTTTACGAGGTGAATTTCTTTGATTGCTGCTCGCGCGCACCAACGAAACTTCGTCTCTAGAAAAATGATGTTACTCTTCAATTGGTTGGCCCCCCTCACGGCTATGGCGGGGCCGAAAACGGTGCCTTTTCCAACTGAGCGAAATTCGAAAGCGTCTAAGAAGATTACACCATCGTTCCTTCAATCTGTACTGTATTGCCCTCCTCCCGTTCTGCTTGAACTCGTACATGCATTTGCGGACGATGTGTACACACTTTCACTACTTGGACTGATAGGAAAGAAGAACGGCGACCGTGCGGGTAGATTTTCTGACTGGTGTTGGTTCCTCGCTACACTGGTGGGTTTGATTGAGAACGGAGTGGAGAGAGGTATGATAGGACAGCAACTACGGGAAGGTTCGGACTCTCCCCACTTCGTCATCAAGGGCTCTTTGTTAATGCAGTATTTGTAGTGCAATCACGGGCCTACAGCGAGTCGATGTCAGGAGTTACTGTCAAGTCCAATCCCCGGAGCACCAAGCTTGACGACAAAGAGCTAGCGAGACTCGAGGACCGCGATTATTGGCTGCGGATAACTCGTGCGAAGCTTGTTATGGATTTAATCTTCGTCTGTGCGTTCTGGCCTTATCATACTTATGGCTCGAGATGGTGACGATATTTCACCAGCGTATGACTTGTTCCATGTGAGACGCGCCCGAGAGCCTGTCAAAGCGTTCACCGGGCTGGCTTCGGCAATACTCAGGTGTGTCATTAGAGATACTAACGTGGCGGCTAGGTGACACCTTTCTTAGTTCTGCTAAACTGTATAACCGCCACAAAACGACGCTGGTAAAGACATTCTCGTATTGATATGGCCCGCCGCAGATGTGCTTGCTGCGCAAATTCATCACATCCCGCCGTACTCCATCTACCTTACTAGCGTCATCTT
This sequence comes from Clavaria fumosa, assembly GCA_951802425.1. Lineage (NCBI taxonomy): Eukaryota > Fungi > Basidiomycota > Agaricomycetes > Agaricales > Clavariaceae > Clavaria > Clavaria fumosa. The sequence goes on along the minus strand of OX637797.1, from coordinate 2,882,025 downwards.
AGTGTCTTCGTGTCGTGTCGTGCCATGCCCATGCTCTTATATATGTGCACCTATATAGAATTGGATCAATCCTAAGGAGGTAGTTTCTCATCTTTCTTCTCATTTCTTTCCTTTCTGAGAGTCGCAACCTCAGCCTCCAGCTGCTCGATGCGTGACTTTGATTCGTGCATAAACCGCTCTTGCTCGAGCGACGCCTGGATGAGATGTAAGCCCTTGAAAAAAAAACAAAGTCATGTTCGCGTTAGTCGTTAGTCACTGGATGGAGCCCGGGAGCATTGAAGACGGACGAGGTAGACCGCCGAACCGAGGAGTGCAACGGGAATCATTCCCGGCAGCATATCGGTGTACCATTGCGCGTGGCGGGACCGAGACGACGGTGGTGGAGATGAACTCTCGCCGCTAGCGAGATAGCGCCGTGACAAGACGAGTGGATTGCGGGCGGGTCTAGATGTCAGCGACGCAGTGAGGCAGATACGGCGGCAATGCAGGGACATGAAGTTTTTTCGTGATTCTTGTCAAAAGGGCGCTGTGCAGCGTTTAGTTGTCAGACAATGTGACCTTGGGGTGGGTGAATGTTTCGATGCCGCGCAAGGACTCGCGGCAGTATTACAGCAGCACGAGAAACATCGCGGTTCGCGTTTACTCCCGAATCTCACGACCGATGATGGTGGTGGTACTTTAGCGCGCACTCAACCAATCGCTGCAGAGTGATTTGGAAATGTGGTGTCTCCAACTGTTGCCATCAATTTATAGGCCTATAGAATAGGCAGTGTTGAATGGTTGGGCGGAGAGCGGCTAATTACATAATATCAACGGTGATGTCTCTGAATCCACCAGTGTGGGCTCCTCCAGCGGTAGCCCTGAGCCATTCATTGTCACCGCCTTTTTTTTTTCTCTTCTAATTCCTTCCTTTCGTCCAGTTCATCCGGTCGACATCCTTGACGGTTGGAAGTGAATTGTCGTGCTCGTTTGTGCATCTCTTTCCACTTTCATCTTCCCCTCCTACTCTACTTGTCTCCACATTCCGCGCTCAAACCGCTATTAACAATCAAAACTTCGTCCGATTGCATGGGGTCTACTAGTCTCGAACCGAAAGGCACCTCGTCGCCCCTTCGTACCGCCACCAGGTCCCCTCAATTCTCTCTTCCTCCCCCTCTTCAAACATCTCAATGTCGACAGGCGCACCCCACGCACCCCTGCGCACGGCGCCTAGAATCTCCTATACCGTCTCCTATCCCTGCTTACATACGCTCATTTTGCCGGTTGAAATCTCACACTTTATGGATGTTCGCTCGGCTGAGGCCATGGCTACCAATATTGCTATACGCCCTCACAAGCCTCGCCGTCTTTATCGCTCTGACTGTTCACCGGGACCAACTTTTCGCAGGTGAGCTCTTTAGATTCGACCCTCGGGCTCGCTCAAAGCTCACATGTCCAGGTCTCGATGAACTGTCACTTTGGCTCCGATTAGACGAGCACTACGGACATCTGGTTCTTTTCTCTCTAATCTTCATCACCACGATCCGTGAGTTGTCGATCCTCATTCTTCCCCAACTCTACTTATGTCGAATACAGCTCCAATACCCATGTATTCAGTGGGTATTTCCCTCATTTACCCTCCATTTGACTCTCTAACGGCTGTTTAGACGCTCATTGTTCTCTCCGGATATACTTTCGGCCCTTTAATGGGTGCTCTTGTATCTTATTTCGCCGCTCTCTCGGGCGCGCTGACCGTATTCATCATCTCCCGCGCGCTCTTTCGAGAGCGTATCTCCCGGTGGCTCGCGACAGCTACCACCATTCGACGCGTCGTCCGCGCGATCGAGAAACGACCAAAGCTGCTCTTCCTCATACGCCTGGCGCCGTATCCCTACAACGTCATGAACTGCTTGCTCGCAGCCTCGCCGACGCTGACCCTCCAAACATACACCATCTGCACCGCTCTCTCGCTCTTCAAAGTCATCATCCACACAAGCCTCGGCGCGTCGATACACTCGTTTAAAGACTACCACCACACTTCGCCCGATCCCGATCCCGACCGCGCCAACGCACCGCCGCCTCCGGAGCAAGGAGCTGATGGAGAGACCGGGGCGAACAAGGTCGCGCGTCTGTGGGCGGTGGCGGGCGTATGTCTGTGCCTGCTGATCCTCGTCTACCTCTCCGTGGTGGCTGCTCGCGCCATCGACGACGAGCTGGACGAAGACGACGACGGGGCGAGCGGCGAGGAGAGGGTGGCATTTTTGCTCCGCTCAGACGTGGAGTCGCATCACGATCTTGAACCGGAGCACGCACGACGATCCGCGTCGCCAATGGTGGAGTCTCCCTTCCGGACGCATCTGCATCATCATTATCACCAGCTAGTTCCGTTCCGACTCGAAAGTGCACAGGAGAGCGGAAGCGGTTGACCGGCCCGGGCGCTTCTTCTTCCAGTCGTGGGAAACAAACACGAGACTCTTTCCTCCTCTGCTAACTTATAGGAAAAAGGATATTTGCTTGCGTGAGAGGACGCAACTTGTAGGTGTCTGTCTACAACACTAAGCTGTTTTCTGTTTCGTCTTCCCCCCCTCCCCCCTGTCCCGCTATCGATGCTTTGCCGGTGACCCGATTTTTTTTTGGCCTGGGGACCATCAGTCATAGGGGGTAATCATGTGATATCCGAACAATGAATGGGGGTGAATTGCTTATCCGATGTGAGGACTTGATAGGTGCAGATGGGCGGCGCTCCCGCGTGCCGTGGAGCAACGAACGCTCATCGATACACGGATTTTGCTTTTGCGTGTGGGGCACATTGTGCAGGGGAACCCTGACTGGTTTACGTCTTTGGCTCTTCGGCATTTCCCGGAACGCTATCAGTGATTGCCTAATCGAGGTTCTGTACCACCCAAAAACGGATAAAAAGAGTGACCGGAAAGAAGCCCGATCAGAACTTCCGATGGAAGCAGAAGATCCTTTCCACGAGATTTTTATGATGAGATCGATCAAACCCGGGACAAAGGAAGGGCGGAAGTAAAGGTGTTAAGTTGCTTCGCTCATGTTTTGACAGTGGCGCGTGGATTGGAAATGTCGCGATCAAAAAGGGTAAAGAGTCCGGGTAAGTGGAGATACGTAGCTCGGTACTTTGGGCTGATGTACAAACATGCGGTATACAGGTGCAAGGGAGAGCAAAATAAAGTCGGAAAGGCCAAGACAGACGACGTGAGATCAAGAACAACGACTCGCCAAAAAAAAAAAAACACAGATTGCAGAAAACGTGACAAAACAGCGACATTTAATCGTCCGTATACTAGAGAGGAGAGAAAGAATGTCTGTTGTCGGATTATCTATCGATGACCAGACCTCGTTTTGTGGGACGCGAAATTCCGCCTCGCGACCGTTCCTTTTCATACATCACCCGGAGCAGTCTTGATATAAGCTGGGGGCAAGTGCTCGTTCATCGGGACAAAGCCGAAGTCGGGCGAGACTGGTTGAAGACTGATCAGTAAAAGCCGTAAGCGAATGCCACCCAACGGAGAAACATGAGCCGCTCGGGCCCATCCGTAGGGGTCAGAACGGTACAGCTTCATTCAAGTTGTGATTTCCAGTGACCGACTTACATCGATTGATATCGGTCTCTCCATTCCCATAGGCCTCCGCGACAGGTGGGGTATTGGCTTGCGAAGATGAGGTGTGTGAAGCAGCAGAAATGGAAGAAGCTGAAGTTGAGGGTCGTTGCCTATTCCCGTGCTGGTGGGAATGCCAACCGTTGTTTCCCTCCATAGTCTCTCCGCTAACCGCGGAATACGCAAATTCGGCCGTAGCGGGATTGAAGCCATACCCGTCAACTGAAGGAAGCTGTATCATACTCCTTACACGAGGGATAGACGCGTGATGGTCCTCCGCAGGTTGGGGCGATGTTGACGGTCGCTCAGTGGTATGGTCAAATGGGCTTGGATATGGGCTCATGGCCTGACTGTGACGCCGCGCACGGCGGATGCTCAGAGAGCCATTGACAGGGTAGTTCGCCTTGGACGACTGAGGGCGAGTGGGTGAAATGGGGCGGTGATGACTGGAACTTGGACGGGAGTATTCTTGGTGAAGATGATGACTATGATGCGGACTGCCGTGGTCATAAGTTGCTGAAGATACAGAAGACATGGAATAGCCAGTGGTTGGACGACTATCGGGTGAAACTGAAGAGGCGCTTTGCTCGTGCATGGGCATGGATGAATACGGCGAGGCGTAGGACGTGTTGATTGTGGGAGTGGGCCGAGTGTACGTGCTGCTGCTTGGGTTCAGTAAAGAGGATAAACTGCCGGAATGCGCGGGAGAGGATCCACTGCCATTGACGTTAGGGAAATTGGGGTTCCAGCTGCCTTGGTCAGAGTACGAATACATCTCACGGTTGGAAGTGTATGCCAACGAGTTATATTGGGGGGTGGTGGACGGCTCCTCTGCGGGCGTGACTGGGTGAAGCGTGTGGGGTGAATGACTATACAAGCTACCGCCGTGCGATAGATGCGGTTCAGACGGCACAGTCAAAGGAGGGAGCGCGGAGCGCGGGAAACTCGTTCCCCAGCCGGCAGCACCGCTTTGGCCGAGAGGCGTGAAAGACCCTGGCGCAGAAAATCCACGGTTGCGACCGACCCCCAACTGGCTGTTTTTGTGAGGAGGGCCAGAGAGGGTCACTGGTGCCATGCCAAGAGAAGGACGGGGCGGAGGGATTGATGGGGATTCCTGCGGGTCTCGCTTTCTGGGCTTGGGCAGACGAGGCGGAACGCGTCGCTTGAAATTGGCGACAACCTCTGGCGGAGAGTAACGGTTAAGCGTTGGGTGGGCTGATGCTGTAATTCAGGGACAAACGACGCCACAGGGTGACAAAACTACGTACACCAAGTACTTGCATCGGGATCATCGATGGCGGGGTCGACGTTGCGCAGGTTGACCTTTCGCATGAAACCGTAAATCTGGGAAGTACATATGTCCATGAAGAGAAGCAACAAACGAAGTAGGAGAAGCGCACGTTTAGTTGCCGAGAGAAGCTGGCAAACCTCGATTGCCGGTATATGCTTGGAAGGACATGAAGAGCAAGCTGCTCTGGGCGTTCAACGATGATATGTTCTCCCGCTTGATCCCAGCGTATCATGTGATGATTTTCTGGCCGCTCCAGAAGACTATCACGTTCTGGTCAGCCCCCACCAAAGAAGCGGTATAAAGCGGGACAGCGGTACGAACGCGTATAATTTTGTCAGAAACGTCGCCTGAGGCTTACTTTCAGTTTTGGGAGTAGTGGGCTGCGCCTCGTGTAATTTGGTAGGGCTGTGAGAGAGTTCTCCGCCGTCATCGGTACTGCTGTTGCTGGAGGACGGGTGAGCAGAGGCCATTAGCTGAGGTGGGTATACGAGTCCGCCGCCAGTGATGGAACTGTACTGCGAATGGTGTTGTTGGGATGTGATAGGATCTGTGTGTCTGTGGTAGGGTTGACGGGGACCATAGGATGTTGGGTAAAGATCTGCCATTGCGTTGAAGTGTGCAGGACGAAGAAAGGGACGGAATGACTAGCGGAGGTGATGATGAGAGGGGGAAGAAAAATGAAGAGGGGGGTAAATGGCGAGGAGCCAGGATGAAGAGAGAAAGAGAGGGTTGGTCCTTTAAAAAAAAAAAAGAGGCGCACACGATAAAAGTATACTACTATTAGTAGTGGAGAGAGAGGAGAGAAAGAGAGAGAAAGAGAGTAGGGCGGAGAAACCGCTCTCGACCGAGAATAACGTAATTTGTCAAGATCGAGAAATTTACTTTTTTATTTTAATATATTAAAAATCAGTTTAGCGGAATTAAACATCCAATTATAGTAATCAAATCTACTGCTTTGCAAAACTCTGAGTAATGGCATCTCGGCTTTTTAACCGAGACCTCGGCGCCGAGGCTATTTGTAGTCGATGTGGGTGTTGTGGGCTCTCTCATCACTTATCCTTCGCTGTCAACATTATTGTGGTTCCCGGGGTCTCTTTTAGTGTGACAAGGTTTAGCCCCCGGCTAAATGCGTTCCGCGATTTTGGGGCGATGTGACTCGTGAATTCGAGCAGATCGTAAAAGGTGCAAAGGTAAGTCCTCGTGCTATTCCTTATATAGTCCTATCGTCCCCGCAACCGCGAGGGTGGGTGGTGGTGTTTGTGTCGTGTCGAAATCGGGACAACACGGCAAAACATTACATTTTCGCGTCGCGTTTATTCCGCGATCCTCCTCCTCCTCCCCGCTCAACATGTGTACTGTACTTACCAAAGTAAATCTGATTAATGATACATTGATTCCGACGCTTTTTGTTGGAAGTTGCACCGCCTCTTTGCATCTGTAGCCAACCTTCCCATTGTTCTTATAATCCCTTTTTTTTTTGGTTGTTGACGGCTGCCGCCGGAACCGCTCAACGGACCGAACGATCCATCCTCGTACGAACGCGGCCTCACTCTTTCCAGTCAGAACACCTGATGAACTCAATAACCACGCGGCTAACTATATTTTCTTTTCTTCTAAGCTTCAGTCCCGTGGTCTCGGTGCGGCTCTGAAGCGCATATAATGCGGAATAACTTTTGCCATGGTCTCCGTAAACGTGGCCTGGCACGCTGTTGAAAATCTGGCTTGCAAGTGACGAGAAAGGGAAAAAGAGGCTCTGAATGCAGCTGTGCTCAGCGTGAAAATGTTGCGTATTTTACAATGAAAGGGCAAAAAGCGGGGCGAGGCAAAGCCTATTGTACCGAAAGCATAATTGTACCAAGTTCCTCTAAAAGCGAATGTCCGTCCACCAGAGCCTAGAACGGGATCCAAATAATCAAAAACCAGAGCGCAGTTCTTCCTGGGACTACGACACCAGTATGCGATGAACTGTTTAGTTCTCGCCGTCGTAATGCAGCGTCATGCTCGAAAAGGCACCGAATAAATCGTAGTCGAGTCCATCATCGCCTGGTGTCCCCGGGGCACAATATCCATCAAGTCCATTGGAATGATCTTCCAGATGTAACGAACGTGATTCCTTCATATGACGGAAGGCTTCTTGTCCTTTGGATAAGTTGGGTATAATCTTACCAAGTCAAGTCAGTCTCCGTCTCCGTAGCCCGTAAAGCAACTCACTGGAGGTCGACTATGTCTCAAAAGACCCCAATTGATCTTGCTAAACCATTTATGTTGTTTAACCTCGCTGGCGCCACTTCGGCTACCAAGACGTTTTCTCTCGTCTTTCACTAGGAGCTGAATGATACAGTCTTTGCACGAACTGAGATAAAATACGATTCTTATTAGTCATATGATCCGAGACCAACCACAGAGGTTTCCGCGGACACACCTGGAAATCCTAGGACTATCGCGGAAATGGACTGGAAGTAGGCAAATATTTGCAAACGTATCCGTACGCTCGTTCCCCTTGAATGGGGTGGTCGCATACTGGTATAAACCTTCAAAACAAGCGCCGACAAGGGAAGGCAATGGAGGACACACAATCATCTCGTAGATTAATATGCCCAGAGTCCACCAGTCGACTGCGGCAGTGTGACCGTACGACGCAATGACTTCCGGAGCGATGTACTCTTTGGAGCAGATACGCAAACCGTAAGCAACGTAATATGATCTCAAGCTCGGGAGCGGACGGCTACCTTCTGTTCCCACGAAGGAATTGGTGCGGAAATTGCCCGTACAGGACATGGTGTCGATCAACGGTATCTGAAGGTTAGCAGTCGAAGTTAGAAAAAATAGGCTTCAACAGGGGAAACGTCCGCGCCCCACGCACCCCGTTACTTTCTGAATGGACCATTGCTGGCAGAGCGGCAGGCTCGCGTGATTGCTTGGCTAGATCAAAATCAGACAGCATAATGTGGCCGGATTGGTGTAATAGAATATCTGTCAGAAAAGGTGCGGCACCTCAGACTCAGCAGGCTGAGAACGGGAGGATGGAGGGACATACTTTCCGGCTTGAGATCCCGGTATATGAACCCCATGAGATGTAAATATTCCAGTGCAGCTACCACTTCCGCGGCATAGAACCTCGAACCATCTTCTGAAAGGCAATGACCCGGTCGCGCTTGCAACGCTCGGAAGAACTCCCCACCACTACAGTATTCCATACAGAGGTACAAGTACTCGTCTGATTGGAAGCAGTGGTACAGCGTCACAATGAAGGGATGATTGGCTGTGGCGAGGATGTCCTGTTCGGTCAAGGCACGCTTGATCTTTTTCCGCTGGATCATCTCTCGCTTTGATAGCACTTTACAGATAGTGCGTAAGGCAGGCCCGGAAGAGTCTGTGGGGATAAAGAATCACCTTTCATGGCATAGAGTTTGTCAGTCTTCTGTTCCCGCACTAGGTACACCCTTCCAACGTCCCCTTTCCCGAGCATCTTCAACTTGACAAAACTTGATGGCCCGACTTCAACCTTGAACCGCGGACGAGTTGAGTACGTAGAAACGGCATAAATTATAATATGTTTCCTACCGATCTGACTTTTATGGAGTTGCTTGAGTAGGTTCTTCTAAACGCCACTTTGTGGTGTGTCGCGGACGGTGAGTTGTTTGCTGTAGGAGACAGTAATGAACTAGGGTTCCGCGCTACGAATGACGTTGGACCACGAGAAGGGTTTTCTGGGGCGTGAGCACCGTCATAATTCGCTGATGTGTTGGGGATGGGTGGGATGAGAGGTGTAAGCATTCCGTTCTTTGCGGTTGATGACGATGCACCGCGTGAACTAGCGTTGAAGAGATTCTTTGCATTCGGGGCAGATGCTACACGACGAATGAAGCGTGAAGCGGTTGCGCCAATGCCGGCCAACGGCGTTAAAGGGGGATTCAAATGCTTAAAAGCTTTGGCCGAGGGGGCCGAAGAAGGCGTTCTGCTCCAATTGGGGGACTGCGGCGATGGCTTCGATTTCCGCGAGAAACGAGACATTGGGTGCCGCCCCCTGTCAGGCCGTATTTGTGTATGAAAATTGTTGTGCGTCGGGACTTCGGTGGGAGATAATGAAGGGTATAAATATCGGAGGTCATGGGCGTCGGGTTCGCGTCGATGGGGACTGTTTGAGTCGCTGGACTGGGTATTGGAGGAATTATCTGAAGTCCGTTCGTTGATGCCAGCCACGGGGGGTATAGGGTCAACGCCTGCGCTGACGGGGGTTGGGTATGAGCTGGTAGTAGAGGAAGGGAGCGAATGGGTATCGATTGACAAGGGAGGGCTATTGGCGACCAACGACAGTTTTTCTGCAGTGGCAAGACGACGGAGTCTGCTCTTCCAGGACGTACTGCTGGGACTCCGGGGAAGAGAGTGGTTTTTTGGGCTATTAGCCCCTTGGAACTGGAGCGGTGAACCAGCCGAAAGCTTAGAGGTTTGATGATCAGCTGGCATAGCAAAAACAGCGGAGGGGTAGGTCAACAAAAAGGAGCGTTGCACTACAGGAACGGAGAGATGGACGATAAAAACGGAGAATGAATTTCAGCGCAGACAATTCAGTTAGTCAGCTGTCATTTCAGCCGCTTCAATCAAGCAGAAAAGTAGTTTTAAATAAGTGGGGCTCATCTCCAATTGAATTTCCTTTTCCAGTCGCCATGTCGACATGAACATGCTACTAGTACTTGTTCCTGGACACTGTTGTGCCAACAGAAAATCTAGCAAAAAGTCCTTCCAATCAGTTCCATCATCATTTCTTCCATTGCAGATAGAGATAGCATCAGTGAAATGGGGAGGTGTTAAAAGTAGGTATAAACTGGTTTAAACTGGTTTATACCCACTTTTAACACCTCCCCATTTCACTGATGCTACCTCAAATATGTTTGATGCAATGCCAGCATGTGCAGCCCATAGAACAGCAGAGTTGTGCAATGGAATTGACTGGTACCTTAGTGACACAACCCAGCAAACTTTTCATAACAGAGTACTCCAATGCACTCTTGCCCTTGATGAATGCCCCCAGCCCAATTCTGACACTCAGTAATCACCTCCAACTGGCAAATGGCAATTCTGTGTGCAGCTCACAATTGTCAACAAAGGATGGCTTTGACTCTCAGATATTCAAGGGAGCTTGGTTGCACTTGGCTGAATGAGAAGATTAGATTAGAAGTGATGATCTAAGGAATTACAGGCATCATCACTAGTGTTTATATACCATACCAGAGTGAGTCACAATGAGTTGTAAGCATACATCAGCAAAGTGCAATTGTGCTATATGTGTTTTGGCAGTGCTGTGCCAGCAGACACCTATAGAGCCATAGAAGCCATAGACAACTTCCTTATATGTGTTGTGTAGCACAGCATGATTCCTTTGTAGGGGAATGTGACTTGCTGCAGCACTATGTAGGTCTAGGATAAAGCTACTGAGTCCTACATAGAAACATGTAGGTAGTGTTAGGTCCTACATCTTCTACCATACTCAACTGCACAATTGCAACAAAATGAATATTTGTATTTGTTTATCTATGATCAACAAAGTCATGTGATATTCTAATTGAGTGCAGCTGTAACCACTGCCACTGCCACCACTGCTGCTGCCACTGCCACCACTGCCGCCACTGCTGCCACCACTGCTGCTGTCATCACTGCCACTGCTGCTACTGCTGCTGCCACTGCTGCTACCACCACTGCCACTGCTGCTGCTGCTGCTGCCATCGGTGCTGTCACCACTGATGCTGCTGCTGCCAATGTTGGTGCTGTTGTTGCTGGTGTTGGTGCTGCCACCACCGCCATGGCTGCTGCTGCTGCCATTGGTACTGTCACTGACTCACTGCTGTGGTGCTGTTGCCGCAGTTGCTGCTGTCGACACGGTTGTTGCTGCTGCTGCTGCTGTCATCGCTGCTGTCAGTGCTGCCACCACTGCCATGGCTGCTGCCATTGTCAGTACTGTTGCCACCATGGTGCTGTCACTTCCATCACTGCTGTCGATGCAGTTGGTGCTGCTGGTGCTGCTGTCACTGCTGCCATCACTGCTGTCACTGCCATTGGTGCTGTTGGTGCTGCTGCCACTGCCACTGCTGCCACTGCCACTGCTGCCACTGCCACTGCTGCCACTGCCACTGCTGCCACTGCCACTGCTGCCACTGCCACTGCTGCCATCAGTACTGTTGCCACTGTGGTGCTGTCACCACCATTGCTGCTGTTGACAGGGTTGTTGTTGCTGCTGCTGCTGCTGTCATCACCACTGTCAGTGCTGCCACTGCTGCTGTGGCTGCTGCTGCTGCTGCCACTGTCAGTACTGTTGCTGCCATGGTGCTGTTGCCATCATGGTGCTGTCGCCACTGTCACTGCTGTTGATGTGGTCAGTGCTGCTGCCACCACCATTGCTGGAAGACATTAATCTCAGTCCAAAATGCTTGCAAAACTAATACAAACTTGATGCACCAAAACATCAGGAGACTGTTGTGAAATTTGAGACAATAAATTATTGTGAAATAAATTATCCCTGTCACAAGATATTAGTACAATCTCATGTGATCTATGAAAACAAACAGACCATCTCACAAGGTGATTGTCAAAAGAGGAATGGCAGGCCTGTCTAGGGATGCCACGGTTCGGTTCTGAACTTTGGTTTGAACCTGAACTGGACTGGACCGAACCGAAAATGAGGTTCAGGTTCAGCCAAGTGGGTGAACCGAACCAAAATTGAGGTTCAGAAGCCCAAATTTGGGCGAACCATTACCTTATTTGGTAAAAGTCCGGTCCAATGAACCGGACTTGGACCGAACTCAGGTTCAAGGTTCGGAATTTGGCCTGAACCGGACCTAAAGTCCGGTTCAGGGTTCGAAAAAATTGGCCCTGAACCGGACTTAACCGGACCGTGGCATCCCTAGGCCTGTCATGAGTTTGTTGATACAAGCCAAGTGTACAATAGTGTTGCAGCTGCTGTTGCTGCCATCACTGTAGTGTTGCCGCAGCTTGGCTAGCTGCCAAGCCAGCTCAATGAGCTTCAGCTTTGGCTTCACAAGCTGACATTATTTCACCCAAGCTGAAGCTGTCGCTGCGGCTGCAGCTCCAGCCACAGCTTGAAGCCAACTCAAGCTGTAGCTGTGGCTACAGCTGGCTAGCTGTGGCTTGCAGCCAGCTAGTAATGGGAACTGACCTAGAATTGCAAAAATACCATTATAGAACTACATCTCATCATAAGGTGCCACAGGAAAATGTATAAAGCAATGTGGTATAGGCACGGAAGGCTTAAGATCACGACGACTGGAGTTCAAGCGAGAAACGTGTATTGAGTAGTCGTAGGTGAACATAACAAAAGAGCACATACCTGGAGTTCACGCGAGAAACGTGAAGCTCCAGATACGGCGACGCGAAGATTATTCAAGGCGGCGAAGGCCCGTGCGCCCACGGGCACCAATTGAAATGGAGTCTGAAGTTATTCTACTAGTCCACAAAAGGTCGGATGTTAACCAAACACACTCAAAGTCCGTCACTCCCACTCGAGTTACATCCGAGCTCCCACTCCAAGTGCAGCCCGAAATCTCTTGAACGGCTGGCAGGGGAGTGCTTTCGTGAATATGTCGGCTACCATGTTGTTCGTAGGGCAAAACTTTAGGTCGACTTCCATATTCGCGACGCACTCCCGAATGAAATGATGACAGATATCTATATGTTTCGCGCGAGAGTGTGAAACAGGGTTGTGAGAAAGCGCGATACAACCTTGGTTGTCGGCGTGAATCGTCGTTGCTTCAACCTGTGCGAATCCGAGGTCTTCGAGGAGCGTTCGGAGCCAGACAGCTTCCTTCATCGCATTTGAGGCCGCCATGTACTCCGCTTCAACAGTGGATAGGGCAACCGTTGGCTGCTTCTTGGAGGACCATGAGATAGAACTTCCAGCAAAATCGAAGACAAAGCCGCTGACAGATCGTCTCGTATCGACATCCTGCGCCCAGTCTGAGTCAGTCCAGCCAATGAGGTCAAGTCCAGCCCGTGAGCCGCTGAGTGTCAAGCCAAATTCCGCAGTGCCTTTCAGATAGCGGAACACACGTTTTATAGCCTCGAAATGAGCTTTGCCAGGGTTGCTAGAGAATTGCGCAAGCGTGGCGATGGCATACTGGCAGTCAGGACGAGTTTGGGTAGCATAGAGCAGGGCTCCGACGCGCTCAGGATACGATGTGCCATTGGCGTATAACACAGTTGCTTGGGCTTCGGCAGGTGTAACAGGAGATTGTGAGGTCGTAAGGCGCTCACTTGGGGCGAGAGGAGTTGATACGGGAGTGCAGTTGGACATTCCGTAGCGTGCGAGGACCTCGCGTATGTAAGCCGTTTGGTTGAGTGTAATCGTTCGTAGGTCGCGATTTCGCTCGACTTCAATTCCTAGGATGAAGTTTAGCTTGCCCAGGTCAGTCACTTCAAATCTCTTGTTGATTGCTTCTTTGAACTCAACAACGTCTTCAGTTCTTGGCCCAGCGACACTCATGTCATCCATGTATGCAAGCACGACAACTGCCACGACACCGCCAGTTCGCTTGATGTACAGACAGTCATCGGCAACACTTTTCACAAATCCCAAATCGCTCATGTTTGTATCTAGCTTTGTTTTCCATTGTCGTCCGGCTTGTTTTAAACCATAGAGCGGCTTTCGCAGTCTCCACAACCAGCCCTTCTTGGCTGGTTCGGCCACTCCGTCTGGAACTCGCATGTATATCTCTTCGTCAAGATCACCCTGGAGGTAGGCACCTCAAACATCGATGTGGTGGAGGGCCCAGTCCTCCTTAGCGACAATGGCAAGAAGCGCTCGAAGGGTTGTGAATTTGGCTACAGATGCGTAAGTCCCATTGAAATCTTGTCCTGGTACCTGCGAGAAGCCCTGAGCGACGACTCGAGCTTTGTGTTTCAATAGCTTTCCCTGGCCATCTCGCTTCTCTTTCAAGACCCAGCGGCTCCTGATGACGTTTCTTCCAGCGGGGGCGGTATGAACCCACTCAAAGGTGCCGGTTTCGCTTAACTGTGCAAGTTCGTCGCTGATAGCCTTCTCCCACTGCTTCGAGCATGGTGATAGCATGGCCTCGTGGTAGGATTGAGGCTCGTTCGCATATGCAACATATGCATGGTGATCGGTATGATGATTAAGGGCTTCCTCAATATCTACCTCTGTGGCTTCGTCTCCAAATCGCTCTGGTTCTTTCTGGTATCGGGTTGATGCGTCGCGTGGTGGAAGGTTAGCCCATTTGGATACTTTGGGTGCAGGTATGGGTGCATGTGCGACTTCTGTCGTTGGTGGTGTGACGGGCTGATTGATGGGATCAATACCATCGTGTGGTTCTAGTTCAGTTTCAGTCTGTGCGTTTCCTAAGTCGTCTGGGGTTAGTCTTGACAGGGCTTCAGGGGTGTAGCCATGGTCGATAACCGCTAGTTCGGTTGGTGTTTCATCTTCTATGAAACGTACGTCCCTTGATGATATGATCTTTTTGGTTTGTAGGTCTTCCAAACGATAACCCTTGGATTCATCCGCGTACCATCCGAGCAAACGACACTTCGTGGCAGTCACGGCAAGTTTTCCTCCACATATTTTCTTTGGGATATTTGTGTAGCAAATTGAACCAAAGACTCGGAGGTGCGAGACGTCGGGCTTGTGCCCAGTCCAAGCGCCGTATGGGACAACATCGGCCAAGGTTGGGGTAGGTGAGAGATTCCTTATATGCACTGCGTACTTAAAGGCTTCCCCCCAGTATCGTAGATCGATATGGGCTGTGTGCAACATACAGCGAACCATCTGGAAGTAGATGGCAATCGCTCGCTCCATGATCCCATTCTGTTCAGGAGTATAAGGCATCGTCGTTTGGTGAGCAAGACCATTCTTATCACAAAATTTCTTGACAAGGTTGTTTAGGAATTCTCCTCCACCATCGCTGCAGATGATTCGGCATTTTTTATCTGACTGTCGCTCAAGTCTTGTGATGACAGTGATTAGAATTCCGTAAGCTTCGTCCTTTGAGGTGAGTAGCTCGCCTGTCCTGAAACGAGAGTTTGCTTCGATGATAACTAATGCGTAGCGTTTTCCGGTCCAGGTTTCAACTGACATTGGCCCAGTTAGATTGACGACGATAAGTCCCATTGGTGGGTGTTCCGTTGTGCTAGCCTTCGGGAATGGGAGGCGGTGAGACTTCCCAAGAGCACATCCTTCGCAGATGTGATCGTACGTGTGCGGCGTCATTATAGTGAGTCCTATCACCATTTCTTTACTAGCAAGTTTACAGATTGCGTCTAGATTCAGATGGCCCATCCGCCTGTGCCATAGCCTAAGGCTCCCGCTTGTGTTTGCAAGGTAGGCGGTTCCGGTCTGGTGGTGAGTGCTCAAGACAATGCGATAGAGGTTTATACTCATTAGCTTCGCGCGGAAGAGTTCACCTCCACCAAGCATTACATTGATGCATCCTCCACCGAAGCTCCTGATGGCGCCATTGTGTTCCAGTTGACCGAGACTAACAAGATTAGCCGTAAGGTCTGGGACATGTAGAACGTCATGTAGGATGACCGTTCGAATCCCATCTGGCAGCTGGCACTTCAGGGTGATGCTGCCCCGTCCAGATACAGGTATGAGCTTCCCATCTCCGACTGATATTGTCTTTGCAGATGCTGATTCTGTGTACTGGGAGAAAATGGAGCGATCGAAGAACATGTGGCGGGTTGCGGCACAGTCGAGTAGGACTTCGGGGATCTTTGCAGACCCATCTCGCATTGCGTACATGCGTCCCACCTCCCTTGTTCCGAGATCGCGGAGTTTGCTGACAGCTAGGTGAGCAGATCCTCCAGAATCCTTTTTTGTGTCGGCCTCGCGTTTGCGGCAGACGTTGGCCCAATGGCCCTTCTTGTGACAGTAGTTGCACTCGTCAGTTTTCTGTGGTTTACCGCATCCCTTGCCGTTATTTGACTTTCCGTGTACGTAGAGCGCTGTGTCTGTATTGGATTTATCATGCTGACGGCGGTTTGCTTCTTGTAGTAGCTTTGTACTGACAAGGTGAGAGGTGAGTTCTGCTAGCTCAAATAGCGGGATTTTAACCAGCTCCCAGGAGGCTGTCTTCGGGAGGGAAAGAACAATTGCCCTAGTGAGGTGTAAGTCGCTGAGCGTCTCTCCGCATCTGGATATTCGCTGACTGATGTCGAGCATAGACACAATGTGCTCGTCCATAGAAGCACCATCGGTGTATTTGCGGGTGTAGAGGTCTTCGAAGAGGTAGTGGACACTAATCTTTGATAGACTTGTCTGATGTACCCTCTTTAGCTCTTCCCACATAGCTTGTGCGGACGTCACGCTGTCCTTCTCGATGAATGGCAGCTGTGAATTTTCGCAAGCTCCTTTCAAATTCCCCATGGCCACCTGGTCTCGTAGCTTCCAGTCTAGTCTTTCCCTCCTGACAAGTTTCTTTTCTGCTTCAGTGGCAGTCGTTTCTGCTTCTGGTGGACAATCTTCGTCACCGCTGACAACGAGCCAGAGGTATTTGGATTGTAAAGCAGATTTCATGTGACCTGACCATGAAGCGTAGTTCATGCCAGTCAACTTCGGAAACTTGAGGGTATCGGACGGGGACAAGCTGAGAGGATTGCTAGCGGGTCTCATAATCTATAAAGCAATGTGGTATAGGCACGGAAGGCTTAAGATCACGACAACTGGAGTTCACACGAGAAATGTGTATTGAGTAGTCGTAGGTGAACATAACAAAAGAGCACATACCTGGAGTTCATGCGAGAAATGTGAAGCTCCAGATACGGCGACGCGAAGATTATTCAAGGCGGCGAAGGCCCGTGCGCCCGCGGGTGCCAATTGAAATGGAGTCCGAAGTTATTCTACTAGTCCACAAAAGGTCGGATGTTAACTGAACACGCTCAAAGTCCATCAAAATGCCCTAACCATGCATACAAGAATAGAGAGAAGCAGCTGCCTGGCAATAGACAACAGTTGCAGACCCAGATAAGCATAGTGGAGGGCAGTGGAGGGCAGTGAAGGAGGAAAAAAACAATTCTTTGCCCCATTGATGGACATCTTGGGAGCCAGCTTGAATGGCAGCTTGAGCAGTGGCTGTGCAGCTTGGAGAAAGCCTCAAGCTGAAGCTGAAGCTGATGTCAAGCCAAGCCGATTGATCAGCTTGGCTTGGCTTATGACCAGCTGGGCTTCAGCTTGAAGCTGACTTCAAGCTGAAGCTGTGGCAACACTACATCACTGATGCCACTGTCATGGCTGCTGCTGCTGCTGCCCCTGCCATTGGTGCTGCTGCTGCCCCTGCTGTCAGTGCTGCTGCTGCCCCTGCTGTCAGTGCTGCTGCCACCCCTGCTGTCAGTGCTGCTGCCACCCCTGCTGTCAGTGCTGCTGCCACTCCTGCTGTCAGTGCTGCTGCCACCCCTGCTGTCAGTGCTGCTGCCACCCCTGCTGTCAGTGCTGCTGCCACTCCTGCTGTCAGTGCTGCTGCCACCCCTGCTGTCAGTGCTGCTGCCACCCCTGCTGTCAGTGCTGCTGCCACCCCTGCTGTCAGTGCTGCTGCCACCCCTGCTGTCAGTGCTGCTGCCACCCCTGCTGTCAGTGCTGCTGCCACCCCTGCTGTCAGTGCTGCTGCCACCCCTGCCATTGGTGCTGCTGCTGCTGCTGCTGTGGTTGCTGCTGCTGCCGCCACTGTTGCTGGTGCTGTTGCCCTTGCCTTTGGTGCTGCTGCCACTGCTGCTGTGGCTGGTGCTGCCACTCCTGCTGTCAGTGCTGCTGCTGCTGCTGTCACCGCCATTGCCATGCCTGTGGCTGCTGCTGCTGCTGCTGCTGTGGCTGGTGCTGCTGCTGCCCCTGCTGTTGGTGCTGCCACCACCACCACTGTGGCTGCTGCTGACCCCACCATTGGTGCTGCTGCCACCACTGCTGTGGCTGCTGCTGCTGCTGCTGCTCCTGCCATCAGTGCTGCTGCTGCTGCCCCCACTGTCACTGCTGCCACCACTGATGTGGCTGCTGCTGCTGCCTGCCATGGCTGCTGCCACCCCTGCTGTACACCTGATGCTGTAGAATCATTGCAAGACATATTGTAATTACAATATGGAGCCATTGCAAGATTGATTGTAATTACAATCATTTTTGATTATTTTGCCCTTGCAAGATTACTTGTAATGACAATACATATTACAATACAGACTACAATACAATGCAAGTTTGTGACAGTGACTCCATTGCAGGGTCCTTTCCCAGGCCTGCCCTGCCTATTGCAGGGTCCCCTGCCCACACCAAAGCAGTAAGTCCTTCTCAGACAAACAATGGCAAACAAAATATGCTAAAAATAAAAACAAAAACTCGAAATTGAGCAGCCCTGTGCCTGGTCCCTCAGGTACAGGTTACCAATTAGGCATAGCTGCTTTTGGTAAGCTGCTATGACCATGGGAAAATTTTTGCATGGCTTGCAAAATATGACTTTTTATACACCAAAAAATCAGGAAAAATCAGGAGATTCTGAATCTGGACACCCCACATTTGTATCTGCCATGGTTCAATGTCAATTTGCAAAATACAATGAAAATATTCAATTTTCCATAATTCTGCAGTACTCTGGCTTGAAAATGGATAGTAGAGGATACACACACTACCTGTGGACATATGGGAAGGGTGTGGATTAATTTAACAACCCACCCACCATCTCCATGACCTCCCTGGAAGCCATTACTAGGAATTAAGGGTGTTATTGGCCTGGGAGCATGGCTATTTGTTAGATTGCAAATTTCAGCCATCAGACTACATCTTATGACACCTAATACAACCATACAAAAGCCCATAATATTTGGTGCAAAACTACAGATTCCCCATGTCTATTTTCCCAAAATTCTCAAAATCTCTCCCCAGATAGTCCCCTTTGTCAAATCACATATTCCTGTTAGCAAGTAGCTGACAATGTATGCATGAAGACATGTTCAAAGTTTGGTGAAGTTAGGCCAAGTTCTCAGGAAGATAGCCCAGAATGTGTATTTTGGAAGACATTGATGAGGACAATGGCTGTGGTGGCCAGTGTAAGGCTACAGGCCTTTTCTGTTCTTATATTACATAAGCTATATACTATAATAGTCTACTAGCATAGCCGCTTGGGCTATGCTTACATCAGCGGCCCCTAGAGGGCCACTTGCCTATATATACCATGTCGCAGCTGTACATAGAGGGCAGATCCCTCTATATAGAACTACCATACTCAATATATCGTTGAGTCCAGTTCTTTTGAGGGATAGTAAGTCTTACAACTTTTTTGAACCTTTAACACTACGAGTGTGGTGAACAATGGGCAATGCCTGTACAGCTGCGCAAAAGAAATACAACAGGAAGGGAGGAGAAACTCCTCCCTTGGTAGGACCTCTGCACAACACAGGCGTCACGCAGCCAGAGGGAATAGGACCCTCTGTTGAGCCCAGTGGGGAACCCCTGCTAAGGGCTGATGTGGCATCACCAGCCCCTGACAACGGCGTTGGGTCTGAAACACCATCGACACGAGGAGGGTGCCACAACGTGCCAAGTCACTGGCAAGGTACCATCATTCAAGAAGGCTGGGCCTTCAAAAGGAAAGGGCAGAGAGCCCTTAGAAACCTGCAAGAGGTGGCTGCAAGAGCGGTCAAGCTCATGGGCTCCCTCCAATATTGGAGATGAGCCCACAGCAATAGCGCGAGCTAATGCTGTAGCCAAGAGACTCTCGGATATTCAGGCAGAACTATCCCACCAGGACGAAGAGTTTGAGGCTCTCATAAGGGCGATGAAAAACCACCAGGCCACAATTTGGCAATGGTTAAGCGAGAAAGCCACCCATGTTAGGAGGGTATTGGACTTGCTAGATGAGCAGGGAACCACGCTAGCAGCTCCCTTATGGTGGCAACGCCATGAATTGTTGGAACCCGAGGTGGGGCTTACCCCACCGAGTCAGGCGCCTTTGGGGGTAGCCTCGGAGGCCAGATGGTTGGCGCCAGCTGACCGTGAGGAAGGGTGGCGAAGGGAGAACCGCGCAGACAGTTCTCGAACCCCTGGCGAACCAGGAATGGAGGGTGGCGGCCCTTGAGAAACAGCGGGGCCAGAGCTGTGGCTTATGTTGCGCTACCCACAGCTGGGTCAGCAAGAGCCAACAGGCTGGATGGGCCTGTTTGGATGGATGGAACCGCCCCAGAAGGAGTGGGAGATTGCTCAGGAAGTATCCCTGAGTTCTACTAACTACCAGAGCAATGTATTACATCACTACCTCGTAATGATACAAGAAAAAACCTTGCTATTGCCTGAGGCAATAGCTGAGATTAAGGGGATCAAGATTGACCCCCCTGAGCTTTATGACAGACAAGATGACCTCGTCATCTGGGAAAGGTGGCTCGATGGCCTCCTTAATTATTTCTACTTCTATAGAGTAGTTGGCCCGCAGTTGGAGCACCAACACATTATGCTAGCAGTTGCGCTTAAGCAGAATAGCCGCTACTTGGTATACCCAAGAAGTAAAGGGTCTATCCCATGCTCCTCAAAGGTCCACCTTCGAGGAATTGATAACCACTATGTTTAAGCGGTTCCTGACCAAGGTAATGGCCCAGAAGGCAGTGGATGCCTTCTATCAGGTGAAGTTTGCAAAGGTGAAGGGCACCTTGGGATTCTGGAATGAACTGGTCCAGGCAGCAGAGAGAATGCTCACCCCACCTGATGCTGGTACGATGAAAAGGCAGTTCCTTAATGGACTGCCTAACGAGATGGTGGAGGCCATCTTCAAAACTTGCGCAATTAGCATTGAGTTATCCTTGGTTGAGGATATTATTGATGCTAGTCGCCAAGTGGAAGTGACCCTCCACTACCTCCAGCAGTGGAGGGCAGTGCCTTTGGCAGGGAACCAGGCAGGTCCCAAAGGAAACCCACCCACAGGTAGAGTACCTGTGGGGCAGAGGTTTGTGAGACTGCGGCCGTATCGGCCACACACAGACTGCAGGCCAGGGGAACCTGTTCCCCTGTGGATCAACTGCACCCAAGCCAGAGGGAGCAAACCCCAGCTAGAACCGCCTAAGGTGGTGCCCAAGATTGGGGTATGAGGCAGAGAGGAGTGGAAAGCTCCTCTAACATGCTATGTATGTGGGAAAGCAGGGCACTACGCAAATGTGTGCCCTCAGTCACAGCAAAAGCCAGAGGCTTTTAGGAGAAATGTAAGGAACTATGCCTTGCAAGAGGATCCGGGCAAGATGGAGCGAGAGGAACTGCAGGAAACACCTGCAGTTGAAAGTGAGGAGCCGAAGGGTGAAATCCCACCAGAGGAAGTTGTGGAAGATGACTATGCTGGTCGCAGGGACCAGTACAATTCAGATGAGCTCTTTGTCTTTGAAGAGCTTGAGGAGGAGGCAGAAAGCAACCAGGTCACTGGAATCCGGGAAGTGGAAGAGGATGAGGTCCTCTATGCGACAGAAGTACACATCGGCCATGTTGACAACAGGCCATTCCGGGTGCATGGGATCGCACCCGGTAGTGACAAAGGAGGCAAGGCAATGCCTTGCGGCCTACATCACCATGAATGGTGTAAAAGTGTACATGCTTTTCGACTTGGGAAGTACCCTGGACCTGATGAGCCTGGACTTTGCCTGGGTGATGAAGGTACCAACCTTCCAACTGGATAATCCAGTTCCTATCCAACTCGGCTGTATCAGCAGCTGATCAACAATCACATGCGGATGCCATGTAGCAGTGGATTTGGGAGGAATACTGGTGGAGGACCAGTATTTTGATATAGTGAACATCGACCGCTATGATATCATAGTCGGAATGGCATTCATGTATGACCGCCATGTGATACTGGATGGGCACTGATGTGCAATCCAGATTGGTGAAGGAAAGGGGAAAACCCTTCAGGCGATGCCGCCCAGTGAGGAGATGGAAGCATTACGCCTCTGTATATTGGCTAAGAACGCGCCAAGGAAGGAAGCTTGAAAGAGCTGACTACACTCAGGCCCCCAGGATAAGGGTGAGCCCTGGAAGGGGGGAGAGGCTAATGCCTCTGTAAAGATAGACGATGCCTACCTCGAAGGCAGGCATGAGTACTGGTTTAACCAGTATGCCAAGCTCTTTGGGGGAGTTCCCCCCAGACCGCTGCCATTTCAGGTGGTAAACCACTGCATACCCTTAATAGATGAAAAGAAAGTCTATAATTATTACCTGCCTTGGTGTGCTGAGGCATTCAAGGAACAATTCCTTGAGAAAGTGAACCGTTATATTACTAACGGGTGGTGGGAAGCAGGAGTGGCATTGCAAGCAGCTCCTATGTTATGCATACCAAAAAGCAGCCGGAACCCGCTGCTATGGACAGTCGTAGACTGCTGAAAATGGAATGTGAACACAGTACGGGATATTACCCCATTGCCTGATCAAGATCAGATCAGACAGGATGTGGCTAGAGCCATGTATAGGTCAAAGATTGACCTATCGGATGTGTATGAGCAAGTACACATAGAGCCTGAGGATGTGTGGAAGACGGCGTTCATGACTGTCTTGGGCACCATGTTCTCACAGGTGATGCAGATAGGGGATTGTAATGCCCCTGCTACCTTCCAGTGCCTGATGATGCACATATTTTGTCATCAGTTGGGAAAGTATGTGCATGTGTACTTAGACGATGTATTCATCTTCTCCAAGACCTTGGAGGACCATGAGCATCACTTAAAAACAGTCTTTGAGACCTTCAAAGGCACAAGCCTTTTCTTGAGCAAGAAGAAGTGCTCACTATATGCGAAGAGTGTAGATTGCTTAGGGCATATTATAGATGCCCAAGGAATCCATGTTACAGTGGATAAAATGGATAAAATCCATAACTGGAAAATGCTGACAAGCGTTAATGAGGTACAGAGGTTCCTTGGATTAGTACAGTACATCAGACAGTTCATGCCTGATCTGTCTGCTTATACTGGCCCCTTAGCCAGTCTGTGTAGTGAAACGCGAACGTTTCACTGGAGACCACTCCATGACAAGTGCATGGAGATGATTAAGGCATTGGCATGTAAAACACCAGTATTACGCCTGATAGACGTGGTGGTACAAGAGCCAATATGGCTCATGTGTGATGCCTCGGTGTCAGGGGCCATGTATGGCCAAGGAACGACATGGGAAACCTGCCGTCCAGTGGGGTTTATGTCTAAAAGGTTCAGCCCATCCCAGTTTAGTTATAAAACTTGGGACCAGGAGGCCTTAGCGATTGTCGAATTGCTACAGAAATGGGAGAATAAACTCCTTGGTAGATGAATCAATGTGGTCACAGACCATAAAGCGCTGGGGTTCTTTAAGAACCAAATGCACTTGTCTGGCCAGCAGGCCAGGTGGATGGAATATATGGAGAGGTTTGATTACTCCATCACTTACATTAAAGGCAAGCGCAACAAAGTTGTGGATGGCCTTTCGCGTTACCATATGAGTGATGTGACAGATGAGATTCATCCAGATCACGAGTATGTGAAGGCGGACATTTGCCTTGACCCTGAAGGGGATGAGTTGCCCCGCAGATGCCTGGAGGAGGTGCGCACACTACGAGTACGCGCACCTGCCATGGACCAGGAGACCGAGCAGGAGCAACTGCTGCCTGTGCCCCAAGCGGAGAGGGATGTGAGGGACGAGATGCTCATGCCCTTAAGGCCCCATGTGGAAGGGGGGGATAGCAGGGTGCTGCAAAGCATCCATGATGGCTATGAACAGGATTGCCTGTTCAAAATAATTTTGGAAAAACCAGGAAACTACACCAGTTTTAAGATCAGGGATGACCTAATCTTCACTGAGAATAAAAAGGGAGATGAGGTGCTCTGCATGCCTTGTACCCTTCATGAAGGGAAAAGTATCCCTGGAATAGTGATCCAGGAAGCCCATGCGGTCCTAGGACACATGGGGTTGCAGATAATGATGGATTATGTCTGCTGTTACTACTGGTGGCCATTGGTGTCTAAAGACATCAATAAGTTTTGCTCGTCATGCGGCGTGTGCCAGACGAGCAAGACTTTCCCGCAGAAGCCACAAGGGCTTCTACACACCCTTCCAATCCCCAGGCAGCCCTGGGAATCAATAGGAATGGACTTCGCAGGTCCATTTCCTATGTCAAAAGAGGCGGACTACCTCTGGGTGGTGATCTGCTGCCTCACTTCACTGGTACACCTAGTACCAGTTACCGTGTTGGTAATGGCAGCAGAGCTAGCCTGGCTCTTCCTAACTCATGTAGTTAGACTACATGGGTTGCCAGAATCAATTGTGTCTGATCGCAATCCGAGATTTACGTCTGCCTTCTGGCAGGAAACACACCAACTACTCAGTGTTAAGCTGCGGATGTCCACAGCTTTCCATCTGCAGATGGATGGAGCGATGGAACAGTCGATCCGATCTGTGTCTCAGATCCTCTGATCTGTGGTCCAACTGGACCAGACAGATTGGGCGGAGCGAATCCCAATGGTTGAATTCGCCATTAATGCGTCAATAAGCGCATTGATGCATCAATAAGTGCATTGATGGGGTTTTCCCCATTTGAGCTCACCTATGGGTACATGCCCCAGATGATGGCAGAGTTGCCAGATGACCTCTGGGTGGTGCCCAGAGGTGTAAGGATGTTCGCGGAGAAAGCTGCACTCAACCTTGCAATGGTGCATGATGCGATTATAGAAAGTCACATCCACCAGACATTTTACGCTAACCAGCATAGACAGGCAGAGCACCCATTTAGAGAGGGAGAATTAGTCTACCTCTCAACGGAGAATTTGAATCTTCCTAAAAAACAAGCTAGAAAGCTCATGCTGAAGTTTATTGGGCCTTACCCAATATGGTCATGTAGACCAGAATTGTCAACATACGAGCTGGAGCTCCCTGACTTGCTAAAGTTGAGGAGAATCCACTCAACATTCCATGTCAGCCGGTTGCGGTGACATGAGCCTAACGACGACATGTTGTTCCTGCATTGTGAAGTGAAAGTCTTTTATGACTTTGGTGTGGACCCAAAGGAGGAATGGCTAGTAGATGCCATTATTGGCCATAGGTGGGAAGGCCGCCACCTGGAATGCAAGGTTTGATGGAACCTTGGGGATACAACTTGGGAGCTGTATATGGGAGTCAAAGAGCTAGCGGCTCTAGACCACTACCTTGAACTACAAGGTGTAGACTCATGGAGGGCGCTGCCTAGGCGCCCTCAAGCAGAGTGCAGATGGAGCGCCTGCACGGAGTAGTAAACACAATCAAGCCAGACCGTGGGGTCGTTAGCCACAGTGATTGAGTCATGTGGTGGCTCCACTGTAAGGTACAAAACCTTAAGAGGGCCCACCCTCTTTTTCTCTTTTTCTTCATCAGCCATTTTTTACAATGGATGATCCAATGGGGGAAACCCCATCTCCTCACACTACCTGCGCCACCACCCCTGGCCTCATGCCAGGGAACTCACTGCCAACAAGCATTGTCAGAACGGCTGGGTTGTCCCAGCCATTGTTGTTGCAAGGGGAGGAGACCCTCCCCTGGGTCCAAGATCGCATGATCCATGCGACCACTCACGGATCCCAGAGCACTCAGTGCATTGGGTTCCATCATCACATCTTCAAGTTGCTGTTGCACTTGGACAAAGCATTTCAACAAATGCTTAAGGAAGCACAGGAAAGTGCTAGGCGTGAACTCAGGCCGGAGCTTGGGATGATGCAGCGCAAGCTGGACAACTTGTGGAAGGAGTATGAGAAGGGCAATGCCCTTTGTGCTGGACACTGGCAAAAGCTTGAAAAAGCTTATGATAGCCTGGATAAGGTCGAGGAGGACCTTAGAAATGTGCAGGAGAAGATTCTATCCTTGACAGAAAAGTTGGCAAGCGCCAACGAGGAGCTTGCCACATTGCGAACCATGGCGAAAGGGAAGGGACCTGAAAGGGATCCCTTGGAGCAGGACCCTAAAAGGGCCTGCACTGCTGTCTCATATGTGGACATAGCACCACCTATGGGAGACATGGATGTCCCCATGAGCGTGGAGGAGGGGTATCCCCCTCTTCCACCTGCTGGTATTAGCCAGCAGAACCCTGATGCCTCATTGAGGCATAAACGAACATTTGCGGAGACAGTGCTTGCACCTCCAACAAGGGGTTATCCCTTTAACGCTCCCCGCCCAGACAGGGCTCTGGATGGCTATCCCTGGCCATCGGGGATGTCCGTCAAACCTGGTGTGTGGGTTGTCGAGTTGAAGACAGTTGAGGAGGTGATAGCCCTCAACCAGCAGGCACATCATGGAGCACCTGACAGCAGTTACAATATGACTGCCATAATGAAGATGCAATGGGCCATTAAGGAGGCCCAGAAGAACATGGCAGCAGGAAAGCTGCCTACACCAGTTGAGGACTGGCTGTTGAGGAACTGGAGAGTTCCTGCCAGCATCAAGAAATCGGCAGACCAGGTGGCATGCCATCTGCAGGGGCAGATGTTGCGAGAGAGCAGAGGGATGGGCGACCCATCCCTGAGGGCAGGACCCTTGGAAGTCACAGGAGGGGGAGCACCCTCCTATCTGTTGTACCAGACATTGCCGCTGACAACGGCAAGAGTGGTTGTGCCTCCCATTAGGGAGTTTATAGAGACCGGGGAGCCGTTGCTCCCCCAAGAGCTGTGGCTCTCCTTTGTTGGGGAGAAGGGGGAAATTCCCCCTATGAATCCAAAAGGTGACAGAGGTGCAGTGTCAGACCTGTGCTGCTGGGCTGCTGACATAAGGATGGGCAGAGCAGCTGTCCTTGGCATTGATAAAGACAGGGACTCACCCCTGTCTTTTGCATGCAAGGTGGCCATCTGGCGCACCATAATGGTGTGTGCACCGTCCCGGGCCTGAATGTGGTGCCTGTTCCTAGCTATGGCTGTAGCCCTCTTTGTGTCAAAGGGGGCATACGCGCAGGCCATCAAAGGGAGAGTCCTCCCTGTATGACGTTCCAGGCACTGGAACACAAAAATAACACCAACTGTCACACAGATGATTGAGGCATTTGTAGACTCCAGAGTCTCTGTTGAGGAAACAGAGCTCTGAAATGAATTTGTACTCACATGGGCACACGAGTATGTGCAAAAGGGGAATGCCCCCTTGGACGATGATATCCAGCTAGCGCTGGGTGAACGGGAGAAGCCTCCCATACCTCCCCAGACATATGCACTGCTAGAGTGCATAGGGCATGGGGCGCCTTTGGTTGAGTGAGAAGATGGGAGATGAACAGAGGGGTGATGCACCCCTGGAAGACGGTGGAAGCACATCCACCATTAGAAACCCCCTAGGGCTACCTATTGGGGGTTTAACAATATCCCAGACAGAGGGTGCGGGGCCCTCTCAAAAACACAAAAAGAAAGCAGCTAAGTCATCAGCCACTAAGGCTGCGAAGAGGCCTGTTGTGTTGTTGCCCGACTGGAGCAACGACGAGGGCCAGCCACTGTGCAACTACAAGCAGGGCTCGGACTAAGTGTCTGAGCTCTTTAAAAATATGCCTACCCTGCAGGATGAGACAGCAGCACCTGGGGCACCCCCCACCAGGGCGTGCTGCTTGTGACACGCTGTCCAACTGGGGGCAGGTCACGCAGACCACCGGGTAGGACCCGTCAGCACCAGGCGAAGGCCCCAGGAGGGGATTGTGCCTGGTGACATGGCAGTAACCCTGTGTTAGGATCGCTTACATAAGCCATCCCAAAGAGGAGTTATGGAGAAACTGGGGAGGGTTGTTGGAAGGTCACATGACCTGTGGCTGGGTCAAATTATGTAATCATGTAAGATCACATGACCTGGGGCCTGGGCGCATCATGTGATCTGAGGGTCCAAGCGTGGGAACACCGGCAAGTGCTGGGGCTCTCGCTATAAGTACTTCATCATTTCCATTTTTGTACTCTTTTCCCCTTATCTTAGTATTGTCATCATGACCTTACGCTTAAGTTGTGTGAGACCCAGTCTGATACCCTGCCCAAGGGGATGCACCTCTTGTAAATTATTATACAATCCTGCTTGTTGTCCTGTACCGCCTGCGCATCGCCTCTGGTTGGGGCCTCTCCAGTGGGGGAGGGTGTAAGGCTACAGGCCTTTTCTGTTCTTATATTACATAAGCTATATATGGTCAACTAGGTTATAATGCAAGAGGTGGAAATGCATATTTTCAGTATTGCATAGGGTTTGGGGCTTTCCCAGGTTGGTACACAGGCAAATGGCCTATGTAATGCATAATGCCTAATGCATACCTCTGTCATGCAGTTATGCATTACCACATGTAGGAGTACAGTAGTGCTACAAACTTTAGCCGGAGACCAAGCAACTTTTTGACACTATGACAACACCCATGGAGCCCAAGCGGAAGCCCCACACCCAGCCTGCACTAGTTAAACCTCAAAAACTGAGAGGGGACCACAAGAAGGGTGTGCCGGCCACAAGCACAGGACAATATGAAAGGCAAAAACGAGAAAACCTCACATTGCATGACTGGATGACTGTGTTTGCCTTCATTGATCAGCACCAGGACATGCCGCAGATAGATATTGTCAAGCATTTCAGTGGGCTCACTGATGGAGCCCTGGTTTTTGACCAGTCAACACTCTCACGCAAGTTGAAGAACAGAAATACCTTGGAGAAGCAAAGTCTAGAGTACGCAAATGCACTGTCCTCAAAATGGCCATGAATTGTGACTAGGCCGGATGTTGAAAGAGCTCTGGTGTTGTGGGTCAAACAGATGGAAGGTAAAAACAAAACCATTACTGGCCCAATGCTTCAGGAGAAGCATCACAGATTTGAGGCACTGTTCAAGGTACCAGAAGATGAGCAGTTGCACAGAGAAGGATGGGTACCATCCTTTTGCAAAGCCCATATGCTACAAGAGCATCGCAGGCATGGGGAGGCTGGTTCTGTTGATCCTGCAGTAGTTGAGGCAGAGCAGGCCCGGATCCAGGGTCTTCTTGTGAAATTCCCTGTGAAAGATAGGTGGAATATTGACAAGACCAGCCTGTTCCCATTGTGTGTCAGTAAGGGTTTCATGCTCAAGGATTAGAGCTCATGAGACTCTCTCTAACAGCACAACCCCTGATCGTGGTTTAGCAAAAAAGCAAATGAAAGGCAAAAAGAAAGACAAGTTTTGACTCACCATTGCCTTCACATGCAATGCTGATGGGAGCAAGAAATTGCCACCATTCTTTATCAGAAGGTCTAAGAAACCTCGCTGCTTCAGAGGCAAAACCCCACAAGAAAAAGGATTTCATTACCACAGTAATAAAAAAGCATGGATGACGAGCCTACTTTTTGAAGAGTGGGCACCCTATACATACATCTGATATTGCAATTCTGATGTGTTAAATGATTTCAGGTGGATCAAGGACATCAACATTGAAATGTGGCAGACTAACCAACATATCTGTCTCCTCATTGACAATTTCTCTGGGCATAACATTGACTACAGGCCCTGAAATATCCAACTTGAAAGATTTGAGCCAAATCTTACATCTCATGTGCAACCACTTGATGCAGGAATCATCTGATGTTTCAAAGCACACTACTGACGAGCACTTTGTATTCGTGGAATTGATCTTGATGAAGCAAATGAACAAGATATCTACAAAATTGATATTCTTGAGGCAATGTTGGCTACAGAGGCTTGGAACATGATAGAGCCCTTGACGATCCAGCATTGCTGGAATCATACAGGGATCCAGATGTGAGTTCACCTATAACAAATGTCAGCCAAAAAATATAACGGAGCTTTGGTAGTGAATACCAGCTTACATCCACAACAACTACCACAACACTCGGTGCTAAAACAGACCCTGCTGCCTGGGCTATCATCCGAAACTTTGCAGCCAACAAAGAGGAGACTTTACCTCAAGCAGAGACACACCTCCGAGACCACCTTGGTGAATGCTATGTAGAGGAAGATTGGCGCTTACCACTCAAAGCAGTTATAGATGCTGAAGGGGACATCACTGCTGCACTTGACATGATTGATGAGATGCAAGGACATGCCTTATATCCTTGGCTGATGATAAAGATCTCTGCTCAGCAACGGCCCCCTGCCCCTCTGCAGCTTGAGGCTCTTGAAGCTGAGCTGATGGAGACTGTCCATGAACTAGAGAAACACCGAAGGATTATTGGGACACCACCTACCTTGGAAGACATGCTTGAGCCACCTGAGGAGAATGAAGCCGAAGACCCAGTTCCTGAATTCGCAGGAGACATGAAGATTGTTGAAGAAATCAAGTATCAGATGGCAGTGGAGTCTGGGGAGATAGTTGAGGTTGATTCTGGATCAGAGAATGATGACAACAAGGACGACGAGCCAGAGATCAGTAATGCAGAACTCACAGAGATGTGCCGGACACTTGAGCAGGTCTGCATTACTCAGATCAAGGACATTGGGTGTGCCCTTGATCTGTCACAGCAGCTGCGCCATTTCCAAGGCCATCTACAGAGATGCGAGCTTGCAACTGTGAAGCAGACAATGTTGGACGGATTCTTCAGCAGGTGAGCCACGCGGCCCATCACACTTGTCATGGCTCCATGTGTCAGATGTCACAGTGTCACAGAGCATGTACTGCATAGGATACGATAATGCATACTGATTTTCCCTTCCCAACTCTATGCATTATTACCTAGTCAACTGTACTATAATAGTCTACTAGCATAGCCGCTTGGGCTATGCTTACATCAGCAGCC
Organism: Clavaria fumosa; assembly: GCA_951802425.1. Taxonomy (NCBI): domain Eukaryota; kingdom Fungi; phylum Basidiomycota; class Agaricomycetes; order Agaricales; family Clavariaceae; genus Clavaria; species Clavaria fumosa. Next base: position 2,851,463 of record OX637797.1, on the reverse strand, counting down.
CCTAGAGGGCCACTCGCCTATATATACCATGTCACAACTGTACATAGAGGGCAGATCCCTCTATATAGAACTACCATACTCAATATATCGTTCAGTCCAGTTCTTTTGAGGGATAGTAAGTCTTACAGCCAGTGTGAGCATGATTACAGCAGCAGCTGTAGCTGCCATAAACAATGACAATGATGGCCATAGCAGTGGCTGCTGGGGCCAGTGGCAACAACAACAACAGTGATGGCTGCAGCTACTGATGACAATGATGGCAATAGAGGCAGCAGTGGCAGCAGCAGCATACAGTGGCAATGGCCCAAGCCCCCAGCAGTGGTCACAGACCAATGGTGGGGACTGGGGCCATTGGTGGCAGCAAGGCAGGGCAGGGAGCAGTGAGGAGGGGAGCAGCAAGGCAGGGAGCAGCAGCAGAGTGGGGAGCAGCAGGGCAGGGAGCAGTAGGGTGGGGAGCAGCAGGGCAGGGGGTGGCAGGGCAGGGAGGGGAGCAGTGAGGTGGGGAGTGGCAAGGCTGGGAGCAGTGAGGTGGGGAGCAGTAGGTCGGGGAGCAGCAGGGTGGGGGGCAGCAAGGCAGGGAGGGAAGCAGTGTGGTGGGGAGCAGCAGCACAAAGAGCAGCAGGGTGGGGTGTGGCAATGCAGGGAGCAGCCAGGCAGGGAGCAGCAGGGCAGGAAGTGGCAAGGCAGGGAGGGGAGCAGCAGAGCAGGGAGCAGAGCAGGGAGCCACAGGGTGGGGGAGTGGTGAGGAGCAGGGAGTGGCAGTGGCAGCAGCATCATGGTGATGCATGACAGATTGGGGTTGGTGTGGCAGCAGGGCAGGGAGCAGCAGCAGGGGGTGGCAGGGTGGGAGCAGGCCACATCACTAATAAGGCAAGGAGTGATGCATTCACCAATCAGGCAGTGATGCATGAGGTGATGCATCACTCTGTCTGAGTCTGTCACCATCATAGATGCATAACAGACTTGTTGGTAATTAGCACTATGTATTGCATTAAAACACCTCCATGGCCTGAGACTTTGTCCCAAACTTGGAGGGATGTGTGAATGGCAAAGAACATTCAGCCTTGGAAAGGCAGCATCCACCAATAACATGCAAAGGGACATTCCTCTTGGAGTGCAGGAGAAAGTCAGCCAAGGCAGGCCAAAGGTCAGGAAGATTAAATGCAAGGGCTACATCATCAACAGACATTTGCTTATGGGTGGGGGCATAAGAAAGGTTGAATGCCATAGATTGAGAAGCAAGCATTTGAGGGTGCTTGAGAGCACTTGAGATTGTGCCATTTTGGAGTGCTTCCACACAATTGAAATAATTGGTGGATGGCCAAATGGGCCCAGCAAGATTTGAGATGGGCTTGATATTCCCTAGAAGGGAAGAAGTTGTATCAAAGCAGGGTGGTCAAGCATTGCTATCATTATCCTCATGAGGAGGATCACCCTCAATGCCACCAATAACATTCCCATGAAAATTGACTTGGGTATCTCAAATTGATGTTGCAAGATCAAATTGTTGGCATTTGTCAACATGATCAAGGTGATGGCAAATTTGTGATTCATATCCTTGATTATTGCCCACAGATCCAGGATTCTTCACTAATGGGATATGGGTGCATTCAGTTGTATCAGCTGTGAATTGGATCACAGTTCCATTTGCATGTATATTTGAGACAATGCTTTGCATGATTTCAAGTTTCAGTATTTGCCAGTGGTCAATTACTCTGCCTCCCTTCCCACAGCATGCTTTGCTCTTGATGATGATGTCCTTGTGATTGTGGAACTCATCCAAAGTAGCAGTAATTGCATTGCAAAGGTCCTCAGAGATTTCAGGTGATTGGCAAAGGATGAGGCGCCAAACATGCTGAAAGAAGTCATCACATTGTTAGAATGACAGCCTGTGTGGTTGTATTCTTTGACAGTTTAAAGGCTGAAACAGGAATGGCATGGCAATTCAATGGCCATATCCCAGTCTTTTGAATGGCAGATTGGATTGTTGATGGCTTCAATGCTTCAATGCATGCTGAGTGGTAATACATTAATAAATTATCTTTTTGAATTGCAATAAGAGACTGAGAAGCAAGGGTAATGACTCACTTCCAAGACTGTGCAAGAGGCCCAAAGGTGCTGACATCACAAGGTTGAAGTGCATGTGTGGTGTGGGAGGGAAGGCAAATAATTATAATCTTTTTATTGGCAGCATATTTGCATAATGCAAATGTGCAATGGGAGTTATGGCCATCTAATATCAAAAGGTGATACTGTCCAGCGGCTTCTCCCATGTTGCAGGGTCAAAGTCATTCTGAAGCCATGTAGCTCCCAGTTCTTGGTCTGTCCAACTGTTTGGAGAAACAGATATGCTGTCATTTCCTGTCAGCAAATTCACAAGAGCAATATCTTTCAAGTGGAAATGATACTGACCTTGTGTTGCAAGGGTTATTTTAACCCCACTCTGTGTTCTGCTGCTGACCTTGGAATATCACAGAAGGATGGAGGGCAGATCCATCAGTGCAGATGCACTCAATGATGGTAATGAGCTCCCTATTTCCATCCTCAATAGAGTAAACTGCTTTTTGGTCTCAGTCAACCATAGCAGTAACCCTCATACCAATTCCAAGCTGAATCCCTTTTTCATCCATATTGTAGATATTCACAGGCATAATATCATATTCTTGGATCACATCAGTGAGCATATCAAAGAATTCATCCACTGCAAATTGATTCAATGCCTTTGCATGTACTTTCTCCAATCCTGCCATTTTCCTCATCTTTAAATCTGGGTGATGCCTACAGAACCATTTTGGCCAGCTTTCTCCAACTGGCTTACCCAAAATCTCTGCAGCAGACTGAGCAACAGATGCATATGTCATAGGGACACCATGCACCATGGCAGCCTTGAACCTTGATCCATTTCACCAAGACCTCCTCTTGAGCAGTGGCGAGAAGCTGTTCTTCCACATGTGCTTCATGGTGACTCTTTCCCCCTAGTAAACTATGATTAATGCAAAGCAGCAGAGTAATATGGATTGCTGTTAGCTTTTGTACCTGATTCTTGAATTGCAATGACAGCAAGTTCAATGTGTTTCTCCCATGGTAGGGTGAGAATATCATCAGGAATAGAGATATCAGAATGTACAGGCAAAGGAGCTGGCATCTTGCAGGGTAACAAGTTGAATTTTGGGTGTATTACTGTGGAATCTGGAGTTTGGTGAAGGGCTGCATTGTTGGAGGTATGGAGACCCTAGTCATCATAGCATTAGATGTTACATAATCTGGTTCACCATAGTTGCACCACGTAGCATAGTCATTCCTTACATGTTTGCAGAGCTCTGTCCAAATGCTGCTTAAAACAATCCTTTGCTACCTACTGCAGTTGTGAGCACTCTCTCATTCCAACACAAACATGTCATGGATAGCTCCTGTTCACCACAGCTGCTTGTGAATAAAGCCCTGGGACCAACTGAACCACTAACCAGCCTACCCTGCAAGCAAGGCTCACAGAAGAGGCCCAACGACCTGTGAAAAAGACCCCGCACATCCTCCATAGCTTCATAAGTGCAAATGACAGACATATAGTGACCCCTGCAAGAGCTACAACTAAGGGAAAATGAGACACAGCCCACCCTCATCATATACACTGAACACAAAGGCACAACAAGCCGGAGAAGTTGCGAGACAAGCAAAGGATGCTCCAGGATGGTCTTAACACACTCATTTGCCCCCCATTCATTCCCTAAACACACTCATTCACCTTAAATCCACACCATGTCCAATGAAAAACTGATGTGTTGCCTCTACAAGATCCCTGTGCTCTGTAATGACAGCTCAAATTTTCAGACCTGGAAGACCCACACAGAGCTAATCCTCACCAACCAGGAGCTCTGGGAAGTTGTTTCAGGATCAAACCCAAAGCTGCCTGCAACAGATGCTGCCAGACAAAACATGAACACTGGGCTCAGGACCAGATCCTGCTCACACTTGAGGATGACCCACTCAATGGAGTTGCATCAACTACTACTTCTAAAGAGGCCTGGGACAGCCTAGTTGAATGCTATGAGGGAAAAGGTGCCCAGTCTGTTATTTGGCACATCTCTGCTCTTTTCCAGACACAGCTTGATGACAAACTACTGCTCAAGTCCCAGCTAAATGCAATAAAACAACATGGACACATCCTTGTGGCCCTTGGTGTCAGCCTTGATGACAGTGTCATTGCCACTGCCATGATTCTCACCCTCCCTGACTCTTACTCAACACTATGCTCAGTCCTTGCATCCAATTATGACAAGCCCAAAATTGATGTTGTGAAGAACTCAATCCTGGCTGAAGAACACTCCCACAGTGTGAAAACACCTACAGTAGCACTCAAAGCCCAAGTCAAAGGGAAGCTCAAGCAAGGTGCCCAAGCCAGGAGAGCGGAGCTGAAGGATGAGGGAGGTGAGAAGCATGAACTGGAGTGCACATTCTGTGGGATGAGGAACCACCTGACTGACAAGTGCTGAAAACTCAAGTTTATTCAAGATTTCATTGCCAAGCAAATGGAGACCAGCAAAGGCAATAGTGTGAGTGCCAGGATTGCCTGCACTGATGTGGACTTGGACAATGGAGTCGCTTGGCTATTTTAGCCATTCCTTCTACAGGAGTGAGTGGGCAGACTCTTTTCTTCTCACTCCTACCACATCCCTTAATCTATTTCATTCACTTACTTACTATCCATGCTTCACTGAGTGGGCATGTTGGAGGTACAGAGACCTTAGTCATCATAGCATTAGATGTTATGTAATCTGGTTCACCATAGTTGAACTATGTAGCATAGTCATTCCTTACATGTTTGCAGAGCTCTGTCCAAACACTGCTTAATACAATCCTTTGCTGCCTACTGCAGTCGCGAGCACTCTCTCATTCCAAAATGCATGGACCTCATTCTTGACTTATATACTCCTTAAGAGCTGCGCCATGCATTGCAGGGTAAAAAAGCATGGTATATCAGTGCATTTGAAGTACATGACATGAGGTGTATGTGTGTCAGTGTACAGCAAAAAAGCTGTGACATTCTGCAAGCTATACAATTTGATTACTATTTTGATGATGAAAGAAGGCCCTAATACATGCACCTAGGCCCTGTGGCCAAGTGGTTTAACACGTCACTTGCAGAATCACTGAAGTCACAAGGTTCAGTCACGAGTTCGAACCTGTGGGGGGGCAAAAATAAATTCCCAACAAAGTGACCGGAAGGCTATATGCCATAGCACCTGGGCATTCCTATATATGGTAGTTACACAAGACTGGGTTCCCTTGGATCCTATGCAGGGGTGGCGAGGGACCCGGGACATGTGCGTGACAGCAGTCGTGGACCGTTCTTCCTGGCTCCTGGGTTGTCTCATGGCAGAGACGTAAAGGTGGCAGCTTCTCGCCAACACTGTGGAACCCTGTAATGAAATGGGCCTAGCCCTGGATGTAACCATTATAGGAGGGAGGGCTGGAAAGGGAGTGGCCATGGACTCGCTTGGACAGAAAATGGTCTGGGCCCTAACCTTGGGTTGGTGGACAGCAATGTCCAGCATGACCTGGGGGGGTGGGTGGTGCCAGGGGAGCCTCCTCGTGACCTCCAGCGCACTCATGTGGCACGAGGCCCCATTACCCACTTAGCTGGTGCGCAGGCTTGTTGAACGCATGCAGTACCATCTGGGTCCATGGCATGCCAGGAATGATCAAGACGGTGTGGGCAAGGGTACCACCAAACTACACTGACCTTGGTCCTCGACTCAGGGATGCGCCGAACAGAGGCTGCATCTGTGACATGATGAGATGGACCCTGCAAATAGAAGGGTTGTGACGACTGCGGACGGGCCTGATTTGGACTGGAAGGAGGGTAGCTGCTGGGGTGTGCGGTGAGCCGTGGGTAAAAGATTCTGGTTGTGGAATTCGCCACGAGCCTGTATCCGAGGCGGGTAAACCTGTCCCCACTTTGTGGGACAGGCTCAAATAGGGATGGGAGGGGGTTAACCTCGACCGAGGCAGGTAGACCTGTCCCAAAGCCGTCACGAGGCTGGTAGACCAGTCCTTATCATATCACTCTGTACCCTCGCATGGTCTACATACTTAGATCATCCATGTAACGTGACCATGATAAAATAAATGGATACATGCACCTGCAGTGAAACTTTCATGATCATTGACCTCCAGGTCCTGTAGTAATTTCTGAAAGAAGACATGCCCAAAACACCTGTACAGGTGCAACAAAGCATATTGAGGCATAAATAAATTTGTTAATAACATAACAAAGGCCACACACAAAAGGTCAGGTCAGTATTATGCTAATTTTTGAAGAAGAAGGACATGCTATCTCATTTGAAACCAGCACATGGATATAAACATGGCTCATCCAGAGAGCAAAGCAATTTGGGTTACAGAAGATTAATGGAATTTGGTGGCCTGCAGACATGCAACCATTGGGAGGGGACACATGAGGAGAGGTGAAGGGGAGGAGGGAATGTGCATGTGATATTTCAAAGGACTTAGGTTCGAAATGCATTCACTGGGACCTGAGTACCACATTTGGCCACCCTTGTGGTCTTCCTAAATTGGTCAGTTTGCCAATTTGCCAGCAATCAGGCACCAATTGCTCATCAAACTTGCACTTGTGATGTATGAACTTTTGTTTCCAGCAATCCTGGATATTGTTCTCATCATTTGTCCCAACACACCACACATTGATACTCTGTAAAGCTTAGAAAATAGAGAGTGGCCAGCTAGAAGGGGTGGCCAGCTTCCTGATCCAGTACAGTACCAGGTTCTCACACAGCAATGTCCTCCCAACCACACTGTGATGTTCTGTCCAATGTACAAGCCTCTGATAAAGGTAAGTTTTGCTCTACATACTCATGTCCTTCAATCTAATAAGAATGAGATGACACATGAGAAAATGAGATTTAAGTGAGCCTTGGCAGGCACTCACTTAGTGGTGACAGCAGCATGTCACTGGCATGTCATGCCCTGTCACCTGTGTGACAGCAAGACCTGACATTATGGTCCCCTCTCCCTGCCCCTCCTCCCTCCCTCCCATCCCTCCCTGCCCCTCCCCTGCTTCCCCTTGCTCCTCCTTGCCTTTCCCTTTTAATACATAACTCCTGGTACATAACCCCTGGCATACCAAGGCTGTTTGTGATGTTTGTGAGTGTTTGTGAATGAGTGTGATGGTATGTATGTGGATTGTAGGTGGCTGAGAATGGATCAGGGGGAGTGGGGGTGAGTGAGAGTGAGAATACAGGTGATTGAGGGGTGAAGCTGGTGAAGGTCAGCATGAGCATGAGGGTGAGGGCAGTCAGAGTAAGGGTAACTGAAGATGAGGGTGGAGGTGAGGGTGGAGGTGAATGATCAGGGGGAGTGAGGGTGAGTGAGAGTGAGAGTAAGGGTGATTGAGGGATGAAGGCAAGCATGAGGGTGAGGGTGAGGGCAAGTACAGTGAGGTTAACTGAAGAGAGGGTGAAGGTGAGGGTGAGGGTGAAGGTGAATAAGAGTGAGGGTGAGTGAGGGTATATGAGGGTGAGTGTGACAGAGCAGGGGTATCTGGAGGTGGTGAAGAGGAGCCATGAAAAGTCATGGAGAATCAGGGGGATTCAGTGAGGTCTGATAGGTGAGGGTGGGTGAGTGGGTATGGGTGTGAGTGAGAGTGAGGCTATGTGAGGGACTGGGCATAGTATTATCTGACTAATCTGAGGGTTGTCAGGGTGAGTGAGGGTGAGGCAAGGGTACATGAGGGTGAGTATGACTGAGCCTGGGGGTATCTGAGGGGCAGTGAAGGCTGTGGAGAGTCAGGGGGGGTCAAGGGAAAACAGATAGGTGAGGGGTGAGTGTGAGTATGGGTGTGAGTGAGTGAGGGTGAGGCTATGTGAGGGACTGTTGCCAGAGGTGAGTGAGGGTGGAGCAAGGGTATGTGATGGGGAGGGTTGAGGTTAGATTAAGGGTAAGGGGGTGATTGAGGTGTGAGAGTGAAATTGGTTGTGAGAGAGCAGGTGAATGAAGTAAGGGTGAATATGAGTTAGGGTGAGGGTAGGTGAAGGGTAAGCAGGGGTTAAGGTGATTGAGGGGAGAGGGGATGAGAGTGAGAGTGATTGAGAGTTATGAGGGTGACTGGGGGTGAGTGACTGGGGGTGATTAAGGTGAGTAGGCAAGGGTGAATGTGACTGAGGGTGACAGGTGGAGTGGGTGAAGGTGCAGGTAAGAGTAGGGGTGAGGGTGCACATGTTCTGGCAGCTTTCAACCACTCAAAGTACTCAACCCCTCTGCTCCTTGCAGCATCCACAAGGGTTTTGTTGTTCCTTACTTATTACTAGTGATGTTCCAGCCTGGCTTGGCCTGGAAGCCAGGGCTTTGGCCTGGCCTCAGAGGGCTCCAGCTTTCAGAATATCTGGGCTGGGCCAAAGCCCTTTATATTGGCTTGGCTCTGGCTTGGCCTGGCCCAGGCTGGGGCTTTTGTATATCTCTTCAACTGAGTGAAGGTAGGCAGTTGGTCAGTCACAAGCTCACTGCAGAGAGGGTGCAGACGAGGAGGGGAGACTAGCAGAGGCTTACCAGTGCCCAGGGTGACTGCCGTGGATTCTGTATCCTGTGCACACAGATATCATCAACACAGAATTGTTAGCTATGGTGGCAGAGGAAGAGGGGGTGCCAGTAGCAGTGGGTGGGGGAGAGGGCATGGAGGTTTTGGAGTGCCAGGCCATTTTGACAGAGAGGAGGTTGAGTACAATGTTGACATTGCAGATGAGGTCAAGCTGGATGACAGTGCGCCATGAGGCATGTTCTTCCTGCTATTCACAGCAGGCATAGGTGAGCTGGAAGTCTGTGGTGTGTTTGTGTGGTTCCACGAGCATCAGCAGTAAGGTCAAGAGATGAGTGGCATGCTTTGGAGGGTGGGGGATTTACCTGGTAGATGTTGTTTGATCAGCCAGTGAAAAACAGTGGGGTTAATGGTGATGGACGTGGGTGTGGGAGGAGTAATAAGACGCACTGCTCTTGCTCTGTCCCAGGGAGACCTTGAGGTGATGCCTCTTGCATCAGAGCACCACCTTTTCCTGGCAGATCTGCTCATCAATCTCCTCACTGATGCAGCAGGCGTGAGATTCGGCTCACATGATCTTCGTATCAGCTGTGGCCTCACAGCCCAGCTCAGGGCTTGCAAATGTCTGGGCTGGGCCAAAAGCCTCCAGAAGCTGACCAGACAGCCTGGCCTGGCCTGCTGATGGCCCAAAGCTGGGCGATGTCCATCACTACTTATTACAGACATGATACCAGAGCCATAGTGCTAGCCTGCTTTATTAGTGGCAATGCCATGGGTCCTTATCTAGTTCACATTGTGCAGAGAACATTCCTGTCTGCAGACCCACACACAAAAATTATGGCAAAGGGGGTCACATATCATGACTCAAAGAAGCTACAGTTAAGATACAGCCAGATCTCTATGGCCAACAATGAATCATGCCAAAGGTGTCAAATATACCTCAGTCTGTTGATGTCAATCCAATGGCTCCATCATGGATGAAGAAGGGAAGATTGAAAAAGGTAAAACTTGGTCTGACAGCTCTCTGATAGAAGCTGATCCCTTGTCAAAAAAGGTTGCAATGAATGTGGCCCAGGGCCAGACTATCACTGCTCCAAATCAGAATATACGAGAATTTCTAGTCCCCCCTGAGACAGAGCCATTGCTCTATGTGCCTAACCCAACAAGCCATGTGGCCAAACCCAGATTGCAGTTTGGATATCAAGGTGTGAATGTTAGGGGTGAATTCATGACTCATGCTGACCCAACACTCCAAGGCCCAGTCAATGTAATTGATCCTGCTCTCAGATCTGCATCAGAGGATGGTTTTGAGGAACCAGAAGATCAGGGTTCAGATGATGAAGAATCAGACAACATTCAGGAAGATTATGGGTCACAGCAGCTTGATTTTCTAGGGAATGATCTTGGCATTTGGCCTACCTCTGCAGGTTTTGTCAAGCACAGTCACTCAATCCTGGGCCCTCTGGAGCATTCTAGTAAGCATTTCTATGTGTTCAGTCAGGAGATATATTCACTCTACTATCAGTTGATGAAGTCTCTCCTGATGAGGATGAGCATGTAGTGCTTCAGGCCCTTCATGTGCCTGAGGTGGGTTCCCAGAAAAGGCAGAGACAGGCCCCACATTTTGTAAGCCTATCAAGGACTTTAAATAACCCCTTGACTCATGACATGGAGGCTGCAATTGCTGAACCTGTCATGCCCCTGCCAACCAGAGTATTCTCCAGCCTTCTCTAGCCTTCTCCAGCAGTCTCTGGACCCCTGATCGCAACTCTGGGCTCTTGGACTTATGTCCAGAGTGTTGGACTTTACTTGCGCAACATAGCGCAGGATCAGGAAGTGTGCCTGAAGGGCCACCAACTGATGTCCACACTAGTTGCTGTTGCCTCAGGCAACCAGGAACTGGTCCTGTCCCAGACCCATTGCCTGGACAATTGATGGACTCCTGGATACATCTGTACATCATAGTTAGTAGTTTAACATTTGTCCCAATCAGATTCCATCTCCATCTTGTAGTCCCATTGTTAAGTTTATTTCCTGACTCCCAGACATTTCTCCATAGCTACAAACAGATTCTGTAGTCATACCAGAGTTATCTCCATCACTAGCATCGCCCTGGACTTTTGTATAAGTACTTGTAGATTATGGCCTTGGCTAGCCAGTCTGAATATCAACCCTGCTCACTCGCATTCTACTCCTGCATAGCCTGAAACCCATCTCCTGCCTTTTCCCAAAATCTGAGACACTGATCAGCAGAGGGCATCGTTTCAATATGTTTGCCAAGTCTCGTCTGACCCCAAGTCCAACTCCACCCAAACTCTGGTTTGCTCTGCCACGCCCGGACTTTGTTATTTCTGCCCAGACTTTACTCTGCCCGACCCCCATGACATAGACATAACAGAACCCATATGATGTCCTTGAGACTCATTGATGCAAAAACTGCCCAATTCATAACCCAGACCCTCAGATGCTGAACAAGTCAGCACAGGAAAATATGAGCACCAGAACCAATAACACAGATGGCAACCCAGTTTTGAGAGTTGATGAAAGTGAAAGTGAATCAAGTTCTGATTCAGATGAACCTACTCAAAAATGAGCAAAACAATATTCCAAAACACTGCATGGGTCAAACCAGGGAGACCCTACACAGCTGCAGTGTTATAAAGGTCAGTGGGTCAACATATTGGAGATGGCTAGGCAGAAGTTCTGACTGTATTTCACCATGGAGTGTGCATTCCCTGACCATGATAGGGATTTGGTCAGAGCAATGGTCTGCATCACTGAGGCAATTGCGGACCATGAGGGCCAAGGAGGAGTATATAATCACAGTACATATGTCTATTTTATGCATTCTGTACACATAGGTGACATTTACCAACAGATGTCCTTGATGATTACAATAGAGAGATGTCAATCCTAGTAAGCATCCTCTGATTCTGACACTGGCCTCAGACTGCTAATATTTTGCAAAAGGTCTTTGAAGAGGGTTCGACCTTTCATGGCAAACTGAAGATTAGGGCCACCAATATTGTCAAAAATCACTATGATTTATTTCCAGATGAGGTCATCAATGGCCAACTCAAGTACATAGCTGTGGTTGAGGAAAATGCCAGGGCACTCCTTTATGAAGGCACATTTCTGAGAGGTGGTAGAGACAGGTCTGTCCAATTGTTCTAGTCCCCATCACTCCTGACTTGGTATATAAACAGGGGCAAACAAACAATTTCAGTCACCCTGCACTCAAACAGTTGTGTATTGACTTCTTCTATGGTGCCAAAGACTCCATGGGGGCATTGTTTCCAGAATCCTTTGGCAAGGCAGTTCCTTGTCAAGCACTCGCATTGGCTGCAACAGTGGTGGGGCCCAGAGAATGTTGGAGAAAGCCAGAGAAGACTTCTGGTGGCATGGGCATGACAGCCTGACTCTATCCATATCAGGATATCCACTTGACATGTCTCATACATTGCCAGAATATCCCTATTTAATTTGCTAGACTAGAGTCTACACAAGCCAAGGTATTCCCTCACTGGATATGTCTTATACTGATATCCCTATTTCATTTGCTAAGCTCTAGTCTATCCAGACCCAGCCAATCCTACTATGGATATCCAATTCTATGTAGGGGACCCAAGCCTACACTCCATGCAGTGCACTAGAGCTAATCCAGGTGAGGATATCCTTATTCTGTCCAATAGCCCTGTCTAATATCCTCCAACAGACTAGATACATATGGATATCCAGATATCTCTGCCAGATTCCATTACATACACTGGCAAGGGATATACACTGCCTGGTTCTGTTTCATACTGTAATATCTGACTGAAGCCTGTGATTGTGTTAGGGCTACATAGATGCCTCAATCACTTGTAACTTTTGTTTTGCCTTCCATGCAGGTCTAAATGAAAGGGATTTTACTTTCTATTCCAATATTATGTTCAGGTGCTGGCACATTACTCATGTATCCTGTCAGACCATTGACAGCTCAATTTTTTGTGAAATCTGTCTCCTCCATCCACCTCCTTGGTCTTTTCACCCTCTCCTGACCATTGTCCACCATACTCTCGGACGGGGCATCAGCATCTGGTAAGTGATCCCTACGCGGGCGGACAGGGCAGGGCAAGATATTGGAAGCCGACACGGTTAGGACGGTGGCAAAGAAGGTTAATCCGAAGAGGGACGACATCAGTCCACGGCGCGTGGTGAAGTGTCGGAGTGGGCGGGGCAAGGCCGTTCTGAAGATGCTGTTCATTCTTTGGAGGACCTAAGGACGCCCGAATCGTTTAGTTCTGTCGTTGTGATGAGTGGGAGCGGGCTCTCCACTCACTCCTACCCCCGTATCCCATGCTGAACTGTCCGAAGGGACTTGTGCAGACAGCCTCGTGTCCTGAATAGATGAGGATGGGAATAAGTCGCCAAGCTTGGGTGTCTTGTAGTCACGTTACCTTTCGCCCTCATCTCAATTGACGGGCGAGGGGTCACTCATTCAAATCGCCGTCCCACTCCGAGATGAACATCCGGGTCCTGCGCGACATGAATGCGCGCAGACAGTTCAAGTGGACCGAGGTCCTCCGGCGGGCCTACCTCTACGTCGCGCGCAACCAGACGCTGCCGCCTCACGTCCGGCACCAGGCGCAGCTGCAGCTCAACACCTTCCCGCGCCGCTCGCACCCGACCATAATCAAGAACCGCTGCACACAGACCGGTCGGGGGCGTGGAATTCTTAGCGAGTTTGGGCTTTGTAGAGTGCGTTGCCTTCCTTTCTATCTTCCTTTTCTTCCTTTTGGGCCTCTTCATCTCCCCTTACTTGTTCTCGCGACTTATCTATTTACTCTTTAGTACCAATTCCGTTTGAAAGCTAGGGATGGCGATCTTGACGGCGTGCGGAAGGCGTCTTGGTAGTGCGGATGTCTTACGAATACCAACATTCCACATGAATCAAAGCAGCCCGAGGAGTGAAAACTAATCCTATAAACACTAGTAGATACAATTACTCCAAAAGCATTTCTCCGGCTCGATTCCCCTTCACTTCTCAAGTATGTGACGGAGCAGAAGCGGGCTCCCTCGCTGAGAGGTCGGAGAGGTGAAGTTCCGGCTCGTCGCGCTCGCGGCGCCAGCGATTGCAAATATTCAGCGTCGCCTGATCAACGAGGAATCTAGAATTTCATTAGCGCCAATCCCACCATGTTCGGGGCGAATGGAGGAGGTTGTGGGTGTGCTAAGGGGTAGAATGAAGGATGAAAAGTCTCACCCGTATTGACGGAGCCACGATTCTCCTATTTCCCAATTCGCATGCGCGAGCACGTCGTCGCCATGGACCGTGATAGCTCTGCCGTAGTCGTAGAGACAGTCCACAAGATCGATTTGACCTGTTTTCATAAGCCAGATCAGCCACATAAGATCGACAAACGAGACAAAACACTACTTCTTAGGAGTATGATCCGATCTCGGAGCTCAGGGTGAACGATACGATCAATGATACTTTCTGTGTTTCGCGTTTAGGGCTGTGAATGCAACACAAAGAAACAAAAGGAAAGGCGAGGCCACCAACCGTGAGGCATTGTCCTAGACAGAACAGCAGATTAGAGCAACGTTGAGGGGTATCATATTATGATCAGTACCTTTGCAACAACGTCGGTCGAAGGGAAGCAGGAAGGCAGTAAGCGCTGTTCCGCTTGTAATTTTCCAAGTGGTATCTGCCATGACATATCAGCCCGATGGTCAAAAGACATCACATCGCTTGGCAAAAAAGGCGTACCGAACCAGCTTGTACGTCTCAGAATTGGCATCCAATGTCTCGTCTTCCTCTCCCGCCTTTAAGCAGGTGGGGCTTTGCTGCGACTGAGATTGCGACTGCGGGAGCCGATTCGGCACAGTGCCGTTCTGGGCGGGGGAGAATTGCAAAGGTGGGAGGTTCGGGTCTACGTTGACCGACATTGGAGACATGTATCCTCCTTGCGAGAAGCTTGACGTGGAGGCGCCGCGCAACGTTGACGCCGAAGGAGAGGGTTGGTGCATGAATATAGGCGAGCCTGAAGGGAGGCATTAGTGTTCCATCAAAGGCAACACGAAAATCAAACTTCAGATAAGGTGTAGGAGAAAGAAGGTTCGCACCGGAAACATACGGATGGTTAGGAACAGGAGGAACAGACGCGTTTAGGGGGGCGAGCAGTGAATAGTCTGGACCACCATGGGAAGCGTTCTTGTCCTTGTCGGAGTCAGTCATAACTCGCGGTCGCTTGGTGCGACCGTTGGCGGTAGCAGTCTCGTCTTCGGCTGCGCGTTTTGTGGGCGGGGTGGAGGAGGCAGGACCAGAGCTGGAACTGGCCGCAGCGTCCACTTTACTCTTCTTCCGCAGCTGGTAGCTCTCCCATGCGGTGTCTGTCTCGGAGCGATTCACGAACTTGTTGAAGTCGGACATGTCCCAGCCGAGTTTGGGCAAGAGTCCCCCCGCGCCGTCGCCGATGAAACTGGCGAGATTTCTGAGGAGCCCGCGTAGTGTGTGGTTCTCTTGCATCAAATCTAGGAGCGAATGAGATTGAATCGATGGTGTTACTAAACTAGCCATATACACTCACCTTTAAGTATCTTTCTCAACTCATTGAGAGCCTCATCCTGACCGCCGGACAGAATCTCCACGCGTGCCTCTAGATCGCGAATCTACGATACTATGAGAGGGGCACCACGCGCGATGACGCGCATTGAGACCACGAACCCGTTGTTGCTTGCGTAAACGGAACTCGCGCTGAGCCACTCTGTTCTGATCACGACGAGCAGCTTGCGAACTGTTTTGGTAAAGAGGGATCGACGTTAGCGGAGGGGTTGGGGGCGACGGACGCTCACTTTGGATTTTTCTTGCGACCTGGCCTGGCTGGGGTTCCGACTGTGTCATATTCGCCGTCGGAATCCTGTGAGCCGCAAACGTGACTCAGGGCATGAGAGTATGATGCACACTGCCCCGCACCTCGAAGCCACCTGACACACTGCGATCCCGGAGTGAACCTTCAGGCATTGGTCAAGAGAAATGTACAGTATGGGTGGACCAAGCTGAAGAATGATTAAGCTGGGCTTGAAGTAATCGCTGAATTTGTGCTCATCAGACGCTTACGAGAGAAGGCTGACGACGACGGTTCGGCATTAGCGCTTAGTCATTCATCAAGACCGCGTGGACAAAATATTTCCATTTAGCCAGCAAGCAAAAACATCTAACCCCATCCATAGCTGAGCATTCATCAGCAAGGCATCATCCTCACCGGGCAAACACCTGCGATATTCCTGACGGCGAAATGCATCAGGTCTACTACTTGGCGAACGAAAACTGAGTAATAATAAAAAAAGTTCACCCTTCTTTCCTCGTTTCTTGAGCATGATACGATGACCACATTCTCTACAACGGGGGGCGTCTCGGGGACCGAAGGGGTTTTCGATACCACAATCTGTTGTATCATCGCAATCCGTCATTCCACACAATACCCAGCCCAAGTGAGCCACCGACCAGCACAAATGTACTCAATATGAGGGACAGGTCCTGCACCGAAACCTGCTTCCATGGTGAAGGTACGAAGCAAAGTAACGAGAATAGCATAGCCACAAGTGTAGCCACAGTAGTACTAGAGTCGTAGTAATTGTAGTTGTATAGTTGTGATTTCCCAGCGGCGACATGGTCGCTACAGTAATTTGAAAGGAAAAGAAGAACACGGAGGCGAGGAGTCCAGGCGAGACGCGAGGATGAGCCATTATCCTTGAAAAAATGCGACGCCAGCCATTTCCCAATTGCCTCCCTCCCCTTGCTTGGCTGAACACGGTGAGGAATTTGCTCAGTCAAATGTGTATCATATCATCACCTGGGGCGTTAGGCAGTGTTCTGCAATCCCCTTGCCGACCAGCTAACAGCTTTCCAAAACCTCACGCCGCCCGTATTGCCTGCGAGTCTCTTTCGCCTGGTCACCGTTTTGTTTTGTTCGATTCCATGACAGTTTCGACTCTTTACTTGACGACACGACCCGTGGGTGCTCCGTCGCTAAGGGCAGTTCGAGGGCAATGCTCCCCTCCCCCCTCTCCTTTTAAATACCACGCTTCAACCAAGTCCCTCAATCCCTGCGGTCCAACCACCAATCCCAATCTCCTAGAGCGCCCCACTTTGTGCCTCTCCGTGCCCTAACCGTCTTTCCCCTCCGTTCCACCTACCTCCCCCAATCATGTCCACCACGACCCTCCTCCCGTCTTTTGTAGAACTTATGGCGTCTTTGGGATTGGACAACGCAAGAGACAGAGCCCCGTCATCCCATTCCCGTTCGTCCTCTGCCTCGTCCGGGCTGGCAAGTGTCCCGGCTTCCCGTACCCATAGTCGCGCACCGTCAGAGTCCAGCCTGCACGAAGAGGCCAAGCGTGTGCCCCCGACCCGTCGACTAGCACGTTACTCTCCCTACACTCCCGCGATCGTACGTTTTGTGGATCTGACGCCCCGCATCGTTCATGCATGCTGAAACTGCTTATACCCAGTCTTCCATCAGACGGCGTAGCCAGCCGTGCACTCTTGACGTCCCCTTCGCAGACAAGGCCAAGGTGGGCATCCCCCTTGAATCGCGACTAAATTGACCACTCTGACGCACGCGATCTCCAGTCCTACCCAGGCACGCCCGTCCCTGGGAGTCCCACCCGTGGTTTCCGCTCCGACGAGTTCCAGGCAGAGTGCTCAGATGCGGAGGTGCCAGCGTCGATGCCCATATCGACATACGCTCGTCGGAGGACTCCCCAGACGTCCCCCATCACCGCCGCTTTCCCCTTCTACCACAAAAGGGACAACCCGCCTCCAATGCCCTTCACCGCCCCGTCCTCGCCGCTCTTCACGCGGAGGCCCGCGGCCGTGCCGTTCACTCCGACCTCGTCTCCTTCGCCTCCGCCGCGGCAATGCCAGCAACAGCAACAGCCGTCGGTCTCCTCCTCCTCGTCGCTATCATTGATGTTGCCCCTGACTGTCATCACCGATCTAAACGACGCATCGCCATCTAGAAAGGCCCACAATGAGGAGGACGACAGACATGACACCATGCCATTCGTGCTGCCAACGCTCCCCACGCTTGTCAGCCCTATTCTGATCCCGACCTCGTGCTGCTCGTCGGGCTGCTCCTCGCCCACTGCGAAGTTAGATGCCGGATCGCTCATTTTGCGTCCCTATGGCCACCCGTCAACCCTTCGACTTTCCCCTCGAACGGCCTATAGGGAGAGTCCCATGCATGAGATTTCGCCTGTAGCTTGAGCTTCCTTCTTGTGCGCCCTATCATCATGATTTTTTGAACGACAAAATGGACATCATTACCAGAGGGCCCCCCACCCGTTTTTTCTGGGGACGTGTTCTTACTAAAAAATTCTCTTGTAAACTTACCCAAACGGACACGTCAAAAGGTGATGAATTCATCATGTTTTATTATATATATGTTTTCTTTGTTTGATATAAACTTCGCTCCTTTCGTTGCCGGATGGTTTGATGTGCTACCGCGTAACTGCGGAGCAACCTTTATTTCCCTTGTCAACTGCCCAAAGTCATGTGGGCAGTGAAAGAACTGCGGTTGCGCGGTTGCGCGGTTGTCTGACGGATCTTGACGTTGCAGCATTGTGACGTTGTGACCCCATCTACCTTAGAAACCGTCGTAAGTGGCGAGGGAGAAACTTTCAATCGTGAGCCTCTTCATCCGCGCCGGGACAAAGCTCCGCCATCTCGGCTGCTGTTTGATACTGCGCGCCGCACCAAAAGCAGTACGAGTGCTTCCGGCGCAGATACTCCAACAGGAGCTGCAATCTCTGCGTTGCCTAGTGAATCGCCAAGGAAGCAGGCGCATTTCGGTTCAGCGGATTGTGGAGACGGACATCACGGAAAAAGCGAGAGCAAGACTGCACATACACTCAGCTGTAAGAATTGCAGAGCCTCATCGAGTATCTGTAGAGAGTAGTCATTGCCAGCAGCATGTCGGGACGAGGAGCCCGCGGCGTCGTCGTCCTCTTTGCAGTGGTCGTATTCCTCGTCGTCCGCCGTTTCCACAGAAGATAGGGGCACCAATGCATCTACCTCCATTTGCCGCCGGAGACGAGAAGCCGTGCTTCCGTCGCTGCGTTGCGTTGCAGAAGTCGAAGATGTGATGACGATACCCGGATGTGAAGACGAAGACGCGGCGCGCTCGCGCAACGCGTCCAGGAGCCCGTCCGGAAAGGACTGCTCGTTCTGCGGATCAAGACACAGCGGGTTAAACTGGGACACCATCCACCAGCCGACAAGAAAGTGAGGAACAGAATGTTCACCCCGTGAGCTACAACAAGGGGCAAACAGATAGGATGAACGTACGGGCACGCCAATGTTCTCGTCAAGGGTGGTGCAGGTGCGCCGCGCGGCAAGCAACCTGCGCTCGGCGCGTCGCTCCTCATATTCGGCCCTCGTCCTATCGCGGAAACCAACTTGTTTCTCGTCGACTTCCGTCTTGGCCGACTTGGCGAGTTTCTCCGAGGACAACGACGACGATGGCGGTGGTGCGCGCTTGCGCGAGCCGATCCCAACTTTACCTGTTTAGTGGGGGTGTTTGGGGGAAGGGAGTAACAGTTTTGCGCGTGTAAGAACATACATCAGCGAAAATGAGATGATTTGGGTTGAGAAGGTCAAGACGCGGGTCAACTTGCCTTCCCATTCCAGTATGGGGAGAGGTTCGGCTCTGTGGGTCGTTTTCCGGGTCTGCGAAGTGTCGGGTTGGGGTGGGTCGAGAGCGACGTCTGATGACGATGGTGGCACATTCGTCGACGCGGTCGTCGACACAGGCTCGCGTTCGTCTTCGCCGTCATTGCGCCCGAGGCTATCACCGGGTTTGAAGCCCATCTTCATCATGATAGACAGCGCCTTGTTTGCGGGTCCTACCCCTCCCTCACCTTCTTGTCCATGTCCTCCTTCCCCGTTCCCTACTGCTCCCCGTTGCGGCTGTTGATCGTGATGGTCTTGCCGTGTATGTCCTTGCCCTTGCTGTAATTGCCGCCGTTGCTCCTCCTCCTTTGCGCGGTCAAATAAGCTCTTGCCCAAGCCTTCCTCGCGGGCCTCCAGCTCGCGCTGGCGCCGGCTCTTAGTCTTATTCTGCTCATTCCGGATCCGCGCAAGCCGCTCGGCCTCCTTACGCCGCTCACGGTAAGTCTTGGGAACGCCCGCGGCTGACGACGATGTCTCTAGGAGGAACTTGTCGGAGAGATAGTCCTCCTCGTCGTTACAGCCTGTCGTCATGGAGGTGGCTGTAAAGTGTAGGCTTGAAAAAAATTATTTGGCGGTGCTGAGCGCTACTCGTTGACGTGAACACCATACAATGTACAAATCTCTTATGGGCAGGCAACAAGAGGGTCTGTACGCTTAGAAGAAACGGTACCCGATGCGCGACAGACAAGTCAAGCCATATGAACAAAAAAAAGCAGAAGGCAGACAGGCTCCTAAAGGGAAAAGAGAAGGGAGCGATGTGAAGCGTTGATACGATCGTTAAGCGACCTCCTGAGCGGCGGCCTCTGGTTGGTCCGCTGCTTCCGTTACGCCTTCGGGGTTATCGACGGTGTTGACCGCGACCTTGACCACGATGACCCTTCCTTCAACTTCTTTTCCCTGGAGGATTTGTATGGCCTTTTGCTGCTCCGCTTCATCACCGACATCCACGAAGCCGTAGCCTTTGCTCTTCCTGGGAGTCCCCCAGTGCCTGCGAACAATGCGGGCGGAAACGACGGAGATTCCTGCGTCGGTGAACAGGACCTTGAGACCGTCATCGTCAACATTGAAGCCGAGGTTGGCAACGAAGAGGACAGATTTGGAAGGTTCGCCGGCGGGGTCCTGACCCGCGGGCCGAGCAACACGCGGTGCCCTAGGTTGCCTGCGAGGGCGCGGAGAGGCTTTCTTGGGTACCTCTCCGTCAGCGGGGGGGGCGGCGTCCCCAGAAGCTTCACCTGCTTCTTGCTTGGGTTTGCGCTAGCGGCAAGTTATTATTAGAAGTGTGTAGATTCATGAAAGGAAGAGAGGCAGTACGGGAGACTTCTTCTTCCTGGGTCTCGTGGGCGCGTCGTCCTCAACTGCGGTACGATGGGCTTGTGGCACAGCTTCGGGATCGCCAGAGGCTTCAGCCTCGGACA
Organism: Clavaria fumosa; assembly: GCA_951802425.1. NCBI lineage: Eukaryota > Fungi > Basidiomycota > Agaricomycetes > Agaricales > Clavariaceae > Clavaria > Clavaria fumosa. The sequence continues at coordinate 2,830,783 of OX637797.1, read as the reverse complement.
CCTCGCCTGGAACGGGCTTGACGCCGCGCCTGTTTGACCTCCACTTGGTCTTCCTCTCTCTCCTTTCTGGCTTCTGGTCTGCGGACTTGGCGACCTCGACGAGTATTTCGCGGCCGTCAAGCTGCTTCTTGGAGAGGAGGTCTACGGCTTGTTGTGCAGCCTCTGCGCTTGAAAATGTCACGAAGCCGTAACCCGCCGGCCGAGAGCCACGAAATATGACTTCGGCAGAGAGTCTACAATTTGGAAGTGAGGTTCGTTGTAGATGGATGCGATGAGACAATGAGAGACTGACATATCGGCCTGAACAGGCGCAAAGAAAGCCTTCAGCCCCTCGTCCGTTGTACTGTACGCAAGATTGCCTGCAAAGACCTGGAACTTGCTTATGAGGAGAGTAGATGTGCCACATCAGAAATGAATTTTGCAGACCTTGTGAGATGGAGCCTGGTCTGGATTATCTTGCGTTGTCGGAAGCGCGCCATTTTGAGTGACTTGGGCGGCAGGGGCGTCGGACATGATATGAGCCAGTGGGAGTTGAAAATATTAAAATATATAAAAAGAGTTCTCCTCTGCGCTGGATGGATGAACGTGAGACGTTGAGCGAGGCAGCGGTGGCGTGGTACAAGTCCGAGAAAAAAGCAAAACAAAAAAAAGAGACAAGAAATATTTGAGGCAGAAATGAGATAAAAAGAGGAAAGAGAAAACGTACAGAAATTGAGATAAATTAGACTCCCAAATATGGAAATGACCCCCTATCTCGCGCTCCTTAACTCTCTAACTCCAAGTCAGTAGTTGCTTGCCTCGACTGTACGACCGAAGATATTTTTTCAAGGGACCATTTCCATGACGGCCGTGCAATTACTACCCTACCTTGGTCATGTTGGTATAAGAGTCCGTTTTCTCGCCGAACTCATTCTATGGACGACTTGGCTACCTCCTAGCTACCCTTCTCCATATTCCACCCGTTCGTCGCTTTCTTCGTCACCACCCAACCACCTCCAGCTCGAAATCACTTATACCCTTGGTCCCACTGCCTGGTCTGTGTTGCTCCAAGATGCTATCAAAACAAATATCATGCATCCTCGCTCTATTCTCGTTGGCAGTCTTCGTCTGCTTGCTTGATGCCCCATTCATTGAGGCTCGGCATGTTCCTCGTATGTCCCATAATCACGGTCAACTCTCCGAAGAGAGCCATGTCCAGCGTATCGGCGTGCGTTGCGAACGCCCCATTCAAGCCCCGCCATCGTCTCCTATTGCTCCTGCACCTACTTCCACTGCTGTCTCCGCTTCATCCGCGTCCGCTCTATTATCAAGGTCACCTTTGGTTGCTCCTGTATCCACTCCTAATGCCACTCCCACTTCACTCCCTTCTGTACCCTCTTCTTCTCCCTCTCGGTCCCCCTCTTCCCCTCCCGCTGGGTCCCCCTCCTCCCCTCCCGCTGGGTCCCCCTCTTCCCCTCCCGCTGGGCCCCCCTCTTCCCCTCCCGCTGGGTCCCCCTCTCCCCTACCCACCTCCCAACTTGCATCCCCTGGTGGCAAGGGTGGCCTTTGTTGGGGTGGCGGTGATGCTAATGCGGTGGCGCTTTTCAAAGGGGGCAATATCAGATAGTGAGCTACTACTCGTCTCTACACTTTGCTCTCTAATTCTCGCACGTAGTCTTTACGGCTGGTCACCCGATTATCCGTACAGTCGTGATGATTTCCAACGAATGTTACCCGAAATCAAATTCATGCCAATGCTGTGGGGACGCCAGCATACAACTGAGTTCGAGAGAGCAGTCGTTAGTGGGTATGCTACAATCGCACTCGGTATGAACGAGTGAGTTCATCATGACTCCTTTGGAGTATATTTGCCTGAGCTTGCTGGTTTGGTGGGTGTTCGTTTTTAGACCTGATCTTGCCGGGCAAGCCGACATGTCTCCGACTGAGGGAAAGACTTTATGGATTAAATATCTTAGGCCACTCAGGAGCCAGGGTTACCAGTTAGGCTCACCTGCCACCACCAACGGTGAAGGCGGCAAAAGGTGGATGCGTCAGTTTCTGGATGCATGTGCGCTTGAGGGAGGATGCCAGGTATGTCGTTTTCAGCTGCAGTTTACCGAAGCGCTGGCTTAGAATTGTGCCAGTGGGATTACCTATGCCTGCACTGGTATGGACTTGATGCTACCAACTTTCAGACATATGTTCAGGAAATGCATGCCGAGTTCCCTGGGGGGGTCATGATCACGGAGTTTGCGTGCACAGTAAAAAGAATTCCTCCTAATCTCTTGCCATTGCCTGACTGTGGTTTGTTGTGATAGGATTTTACTTTTCGGGAAGTGTGCGACACGTACGCCTTTAATGCGAGAATGAAGCCCTGGCTCGATTCGCAAGATTATATCACGGCTTATTTCCCTTTCGGTTGGTTGCTCAGAATGCTTTTCACCATACTTGGCATTGACAATCCTTTTCCCACACACCAGGTGCCTTCCAAGACATGAATAACGTACATGTTGCGAATCGCCTCGTGGACGGGAATAATCGACCTAACGACCTTGGTAAAAAATGGTTTGATATTCCTTAGGTGACAAAGTGGAATGACAAGAACAACGTTCATCGATACAACACCGATCTAGCACTTCGGTTTCTGGCACACAGACCCTGGTGAATCACTCTCCACCTGTTTTCTCAGTGATTGTTATTCGATGCTCTGGTTGTGCCACTTCTTTCCCCTATCTGCTTACATGTTCTGTCTTCATTGCTGTGCATTAATGACAGACTCATGATATTCTCCTGTATGTCTTAGTTTTCCATTTGTACATTAGATTTTTCGTGCTCCTTTCGAAGACAGTCAAAGTCAAATATTCCTGCCAATTTTTGTTGAGATTCCAGAAGCCTCATGTGTGAAACCTGTGAATTTGAATCTGACTAGCACCTGACCTACTGCTTCCAAGTGCTGAGATCATTCCAACCCTGATCTTTTGTGCATAGAAGACTGAGAAATAAATGAATGAGTGTCCATAGGGAACATCTTTAGGAATCAGAAATGGCAGTGCTTGGTGTAGGCTGAGTAAGCAATAGCCACTGCTGAGATATTGCATTCACTTAGGGCAGAGCGTGGGTATACCCATGGGTATCCAAGGCTCTACCCATACCCGTACCCGCACAGTACCCGCACCTGTGACCCATGCAGGTTTACCCATCATTTTGAGCCCAAGAACATTCAAATCGAACCAGAATTGGGAGAGATATGATCAAAACAATGAATTAATTGTATCTCAGTCAATTCTGATCTGATTTGGATGTTTTTGGGCTTGTTTTGAAGCTGACAGGTAGGGAAATCCAGACCCGTACCTGTACCCATGACCCGTGCTCTTCCCTACATTCACTCCCCTTTCTTCTATTAGATATTCAAACCTGTGCCCACCTGTGCATGCTCTCTTCTTCTTCTTCTTCTTTCATATGCCATTCTCATGTCTGTTCTCTGCTGCCCACCTTTCCTCCTTTAGTACTAGACACACTGTACCCTTCATTCTAAAGCCACTCCTTTGCATCTCTTTGTTCCCCACTCACTACCACTGTGCACCACCACACATATATAATAGGTGCAACTGCAACTGACCCCTCCCATTGTTCAGGAGGTATGAACACTTTCTTTTGATACTGTACTAATCACAGTCTGTAGTCTGAACTTTTATCAGGTACTATGATTTAATCCATCAACTTGTATCATTCAGGAGTCTGAACTTTTCTCAGATTATGAGACCCATCTGCAGGATCTAACTACACTCACTGTGCCATGTCACTTGCTACACCAACCTGAACCACTAAAACCTTTTGCTCCCTAAACTGCAACCCAACAGATCCAACTGGATCATCTTCCAAGACAGTGTCAAGCTGGAATGTGGGTCACATAACCTTGAAGGACACTTGGATGGGAGCAAGGTGAAGGCCACTCTGCCTGAGGCCACTGTAACATTGGCCAAACAGGAGGCACCTGAGCATAAGACAGCCTGCTGGACATCTGGTGAGGCAACTATACAAAAGGGGCTGGCTGAAGCACCCCTCCAACTCTGTCTCTTACTGTTAGGAAAGAGCCAATGGTAAAAGAAGTTTGGACCAAGGTTGTCTGACACCACCAGGACATAGCTCAACTCATAGTAGTTGAACTATGCACTAGGCTCCAGAATGAAAAATGCCTTGAAAAGGGGAATGTCCATGAGCACCTCTCCAAGCTACAGTAAATGTATGAGAATCTGTCAGGCTTGTGACAGCAAGGTTCCTTTGTTGTGCAAGGGTAGAGTGAAGTGTCTGTTCAGTTTCTAATGCTAGTTGATAGTCTCACCTGACTTGTCTCTCAATATACAAGGAACACTCTTGTAATAGTCATGACGGACTTTGAGCATGTTCGGTTAACATCCGACCTTTTGTGGACTAGTAGAATAACTTCGGACTCCATTTCAATTGGCGCCCACAGGCGCACGGGCCTTCGCCGCCTTGAATAATCTTCACGTCGCTGTATCTGGAGCTTCACGTTTCTCGCATGAACTCCAGGTATGTGCTCTTTTGTTATGTTCACCTACGACTACTCAATACACGTTTCTTGTGTGAACTCCAGTCGTCGTGATCTTAAGCCTTCCGTGCCTATACCACATTGCTTTATAGATTATGAGACCCGCTAGCGATCCTCTCAGCTTGTCCCCGTCCGATACCCTCAAGTTTCCGAAGTTGACTGGCATGAACTACACTTCATGGTCAGGTCACATGAAATCTGCTTTACAATCCAAATACCTCTGGCTCGTTGTCAGCGATGACGAAGATTGTCCACCAGAAGCAGAAACGACTGCCACTGAAGCAGAAAAGAAACTTGTCAGGAGGGAAAGACTAGACTGGAAGCTACGAGACCAGGCGGCCATGGGGAATTTGAAAGGAGCTTGCGAAAATTCACAGCTGCCATTCATCGAGAAGGACAGCGTGACGTCCGCACAAGCTATGTGGGAAGAGCTAAAGAGGGTACATCAGACAAGTCTATCAAAGATTAGTGTCCACTACCTCTTCGAAGACCTCTACACCCGCAAATACACCGATGGTGCTTCTATGGACGAGCACATTGCGTCTATGCTCGACATCAGTCAGCGAATATCCGGATGCAGAGAGACGCTCAGCGACTTACACCTCGCTAGGGCAATCGTTCTTTCCCTCCCAAAGACAGCCTCCTGGGAGCTGGTTAAAATCCCGCTATTTGAGCTAGCAGAACTCACCTCTCACCTTGTCAGTACAAAGCTACTACAAGAAGCAAACCGCCGTCAGCATGATAAATCCAATACAGACACAGCGCTCTACGTACACGGAAAGTCAAATAACGGCAAGGGATGCGGTAAACCACAGAAAACTGACGAGTGCAACTACTGTCACAAGAAGGGCCATTGGGCCAACGTCTGCCGCAAACGCGAGGCCGACACAAAAAAGGATTCTGGAGGATCTGCTCACCTAGCTGTCAGCGAACTCCGCGATCTCGGAACAAGGGAGGTGGGACGCATGTACGCAATGCAAGATGGGTCTGCAAAGATCCCCGAAGTCCTACTCGACTGTGCCGCAACCCGCCACATGTTCTTCGATCGCTCCATTTTCTCCCAGTACACAGAATCAGCATCTGCGAAGACAATATCAGTCGGAGATGGGAAGCTCATACCTGTATTTGGACGGGGCAGCATCACCCTGAAGTGCCAGCTGCCAGATGGGATTCGAACGGTCATCCTACATGACGTTCTACATGTCCCAGACCTTACAGCTAATCTTGTTAGTCTCGGTCAACTGGAACGCAATGGCGCCATCGGGAGCTTCGGTGGAGGATGCATCAATGTAATGCTCGGTGGAGGTGAACTCTTCCGCGCGAAGCTAATGAGTATAAACCTCTATCGCATTGTCTTGAGCACTCACCACCAGACCGGAACCGCCTACCTTGCAAACGCAAGCGGGAGCCTTAGGCTATGGCACAGGCAGATGGGCCATCTGAATCTAGACGCAATCCGTAAACTTGCTAGTAAAGAAATGGTGATAGGACTCACTATAATGACGCCGCACACGTACGATCACATCTGCGAAGGATGTGCTCTTGGGAAGTCTCACCGCCTCCCATTCCCGAAGGCTAGCACAACGGAACACCCACCAATGGGACTTATCGTCGTCGATCTAACTGGGCCAATGTCAGTTGAAACCTGGACCGGAAAATGCTACGCATTAGTTATCATCGAAGCAAACTCTCGTTTCGGGACAGGCGAGCTACTCACCTCAAAGGACGAAGCTTACGGAATTCTAATCACTGTCATCACAAGACTTGAGCAACAGTCAGATAAAAAATGCTGAATCATCCGCAGCGATGGTGGAGGAGAATTCCTAAACAACCTTGTCAAGAAATTTTGTGATAAGAATGGTCTTGCTCACCAAACGACGATGCCTTATACTCCTGAACAGAATGGGATCACGGAGCGAGCGATTGCCATCTACTTCCAGATGGTTCGCTGTATGTTGCACACAGCCCATATCGATCTACGATACTGGGGGGAAGCCTTTAAGTACGCAGTGCATATAAGGAATCTCTCACCTACCCCAACCTTGGCCGATGTTGTCCCATACGGCGCTTGGACTGGGCACAAGCCCGACGTCTCGCACCTCCGAGTCTTTGGTTCAATTTGCTACGCAAATATCCCGAAGAAAATACGTGGAGCAAAACTTGCCGTGACTGCCACAAAGTGTCGTTTGCTCGGATGGTACGCGGATGAATCCAAGGGTTATCGTTTGGAAGACCTACAAACCAAAAAGATCATATCATCAAGGGACGTACATTTCATAGAAGATGAAACACCAACCGAACTAGCGGTTATCGACCATGGCTACACCCCTGAAGCCCTGTCCGGACTAACCCCAGACGACTTAGGAAACGCACAGACCGAAACTGAACTAGAACCACACAATGGTATTGATCCCATCAATCAGCCCGTCACACCACCAACGACAGAAGTCGCACATGCACCCATACCTACACCCAAAGTATCCAAATGGGCTAACCTTCCACCACGCGACGCATCAACCCGATACCAGAAAGAACCAGAGCGATTTGGAGACGAAGCCACAGAGGTAGATATTGAGGAAGCCCTTAATCGTCATACCGATCACCATGCGTATGTTGCGTATGCGAACGAGCCTCAATCCTACCACGAGGCCATGCTATCACCATGCTCGAAGCAGTGGGAGAAGGCTATCAGCGACGAACTCGCACAGTTAAGCGAAACCGGCACCTTTGAGTGGGTTCGTACCACCCCCGCTGGAAGAAACGTCATCGGGAGCCGCTGGGTCTTGAAAGAGAAGCGAGATGGCCAGGGAAAGCTATTGAAACACAAAGCTCAAGTCGTCGCTCAGGGCTTCTCACAGGTACCAGGACAAGATTTCAATGGGACTTACGCATCTGTAGCCAAATTCACAACCCTTCGAGCGCTTCTTGCCATTGTCGCTAAGGAGGACTGGGCCCTCCACCACATCGATGTTCGAGGTGCCTACCTCCAGGGCGATCTTGACGAAGAGATATACATGCGAGTTCCAGACGGAGTGGCCGAACCAGCCAAGAAGGGCTGGTTGTGGAGACTGCGAAAGCCGCTCTAGGGTTTAAAACAAGCCGGATGACAATGGAAAACAAAGCTAGATACAAACATGAGCGATTTGGGATTCGTGGAAAGTGTTGCCGATGACTGTCTGTACATCAAGCGAACTGGCGGTGTCGTGGCGGTTGTCGTGCTCGCATACGTGGATGACATGAGTGTTGCTGGGCCAAGAACTGAAGACGTTGTTGAGTTCAAAGAAGCAATCAACAAGAGATTTGAAGTGACTGACCTGGGCAAGCTAAACTTCATCCTAGGAATTGAAGTCGAGCGAAATCGCGATCTACGAACGATTACACTCAACCAAATGGCTTACATATGCGAGGTCCTCGCACGCTACGGAATGTCCAACTGCACTCCCGTATCGACTCCTCTCGCCCCAAGTGAGCGCCTTACGACCTCACAATCTCCTGTTACACCTGCCAAAGCCCAAGCAACTGTGTTATACGCCAATGGCGCATCGTATCCCGAGCGCGTCGGAGCCCTGCTCTATGCTACCCAAACTCGTCCTGACTGCCAGTATGCCGTCGCCACGCTTGCGCAATTCTCTAGCAACCCTGGCAAAGCTCATTTCGAGGCTATAAAACATGTGTTCCGCTATCTGAAAGGCACTGCGGAATTTGGCTTGACACTCGGCGGCTCATGGGCTGGACTTGACCTCATTGGCTGGACTGACTCAGACTGGGCACAGGATGTCGATACGAGACGATCTGTCAGCGGCTTTGTCTTTGATTTTGCTGGAAGTTCTATCTCATGGTCCTCCAAGAAGCAGCCAACGGTTGCCCTGTCCACTGTTGAAGCGGAGTACATGGCAGCCTCAAATGCGACGAAGGAAGCTGTCTGGCTCCGAACGCTCCTTGAAGACCTCGGATTCACACAGGTTGAAGCAACGACGATTCACGCCAACAACCAAGGTTGTATCGCGCTTTCTCGCAACCCTGTTTCGCACTCTCGCGCGAAACATATAGATATCCGTCATCATTTCATTTGGGAGCACGTCGTGAATATGGAAGTCGACCTAAAGTTTTGCCCTACGAACAACATGGTAGCCGACATATTCACGAAAGCACTCCCCTGCCAGCCGTTCAAGAGATTTCGGGCTGCACTTGGAGTGGGAGCTCGGATGTAACTCAAGTGGGAGTGACGGACTTTGAGCGTGTTCGGTTAACATCCGACCTTTTGTGGACTAGTAGAATAACTTCGGACTCCATTTCAATTGGCGCCCGCGGGCGCACGGGCCTTCGCCGCCTTGAATAATCTTCGCGTCACTGTATCTGGAGCTTCACGTTTCTCGCGTGAACTCCAGGTATGTGCTCTTTTGTTATGTTCACCTACAACTACTCAATACACATTTCTTGCGTGAACTCCAGTTGTCGTGATCTTAAGCCTTCCGTGCCTATACCACATTGCTTTATAAGTCAGAGTGTCTGGTAATATGTCTGCAGATTGGCTCTGAGCAACCTGTCTCATATCCAGGTGCATGTGTATCTCTGGTAGTATTCACATCAATAGAGGTTCTGCCCAATTGATGGATGGCTGGTAAAACTCTCAGGAGGGATTACTTGCAACCTTAATGGTGTAACGAACAGTCCTTGGTAAGGGATGGACTTATTCATGGAGAGGCAGATAATGGGCACAAGCTCTTTCGATAACAAAGCTAAGGGGAAATCTAGTACATGGGTGTCATGTATTTATACTGTTCATAGGTATTGGGTCGGGTATCTAATACCCGACGATATCTTCCAGCTACTATGTTACCTGGTTGGCTACTCATTGTACCGGTGATCAAGAACGCAGTGAGTTCTACCTCCGATGCTGCGGTCTGATGGGAGGGGCTGTGTGCGACTGCGATCTGATGGGAGAGGCTGTGTGTGGGTCCACCGCAGCTGATACTCATCTCTGCCGTCCTAGCGCTCAGTCCTTGTACTTTGGCATTGTCCTGATAGTGATCCTTCATAGCGCTCACAGTGTCAGCGTATGTCTGTCATAGAATTGTCGGTCTAGGGGTCTGGCTTCCCATGGAGGCCACACATGATCTGTATCCGTTGGGGGTCTCGTTGGGTCTGAGCAGCCAAATCGTTACATTCTGCCCACCTCCCTGGGAGGCTCGACCTCAAGCCTCGAAGTTGCATAGGGCCTTCGTACAGTTGTCCAGATTCGCTTCCGGCTCCCAGGTATCTTCCTCAGGTGGGTATCCTTTCCAGTGTATCAGGTATTCCCATCTGTGTCCTTTCCTTCGCTTCCCCAGTACCTCCTCAACTTCGTAGACTGGTCCTCCATCCACAAACATCGGGTTGGGTGGTATGCTCCTCGCTAACTGGCCAGGAAACTCTGGTTCGTGATATCTCTTGAGTTTCTCGCCGTGGAATATATCATGTCCTTTCCAGTGAGAGGGCATGGCAAGCCAATATGATGCCTGTCCTATCCTTTCGATAACCTCGAACGGGCCTCTCCACTCAGTGTCCAGCTTCGCCATTCCTCATAAGCTCGGAAGATGCTGGCTGCTCACAAGCACCTTCATTCCTGCTTCATAGATCTCAGGGTCTGATCGGTATCAGTCGTATCGTCTCTTCATCGCTATCTTCGTCCTTTCTAGGCTTTGTCTGGCTATATCGCAACTGGTCCTGATTGTCTCTATGAAGTCGATTACTGTGGGTACGTGGGATTCGTTCGTCTCGTCGGTCGGGTACCCCCTCAGGTGGCGTCCTTTGTTGAGCCAGAAGGGGGAGTGTCCTGTAGCGCTGTGCAAAGAGTTGTTATAGGCGAATTCAGCGGCCGCTATCCAGTCCAACCACTCCAATTGTTTCTCCACGTAAATCCGTAGGTACTTCCCTATCTCCCGATTTACTCATTCTGTTTGTCTGTCTGTCTGCAGGTGGTACGGCATGCTGATGTTCAGTTTGATTCCAATCAGCCTGTAAAGTTCCTTCATAAATCAACTGGCGAATTGTGGTCCTTGATTGCTGTATATCTTGGTCGGTAGCCCTTCCTCTCTATACACTCTGTCCCTAAGTATCCTGGCAACTCCTTCGCTGGTAATCGTAGTCGTGATAGCTTCTAGTTTGATTCCTTTTGTGAACATGTCGGTGATACAAAGGATCGTGTCCTTTCCGCTAGACTTGGGAAGTGGTCCTACTATGTCCCATCCGATATGTTCCCAGGGTCCCGGCGGCACTGTCGTGGGGTGTAGTTCCGTCAGTACTCCTCGATTCCTGGGCTTCGCTTTCTGACATACAGGACATCCTTTCATGTATCTTTCCACATCTTTCTTCATCGTGGGCCATTGTCCTCTGCTCCTCCTCACCAGATCCAAAGTCCTTGCTATCCCCGGGTGTCCTGTGGTTTGGTGATTGTGGGCTCTGAAAATTCGTCCTTCGATATCCTCGGCTGGGGCCAATGCTCGTACGAAGCATTTCTCTGGTAACAGTACAGTGGGCTCCACCACAGGTTTCGTTCCTTCGTCCCCGGGTCGGCTTAGCTCGTCTGCTGGGTGGTTTCCTTTCCTGGGTACGTGTCGAATTACAAACTTGTAGTCTTGTAGTTGTGTTGACCACCCGGCCTGTCTCCTTGATAACTTCTGTGGGTCCCTGAAATATACGAGGTTCCTGTGATCAGTCAGGATCTCGAATGGTTGCTTTCCTGAGAGTAAGATATGCCTCCACTCCTGTAGTGCTTTTAGTATGGCGAGTAGTTCTTTGTTGTAGGTTGAATAGTTCCTCTCGTGTTCTCCCAATGTCTTCGAGTGGAAGGCGACCGGATGCCACTTTCCATCGTCCTCAAGTTGCGACAGTACTGCCCCAGTAGCTACATCCGACACATCCGTCTCGATGCAGAGTTGTCCTCTGTCCTTCAGCTGCGTGAGTACTGGGCTTTCCGTGATCGTGTTGATCCCAGCCCTGAAGGCCTTCCCATGTATCTCGTCTGTCCAGGTCCAGGGTACGTCTCCGGTAAGGGCTGTCAACGGTTTCACCATCTTTGAGTAGTCTTTTAAGAATTTCCTGTAAACTCCGAATATCCCTAGGATCCTGCGGAGCTGTCTCTTGTTCCTTGGTTCCTTCAGCTTGCAAACTGCGCTTATCTGGTCCAGGCTGATCCTTGCCTTTCCTCCCTTGATCCTCGCTCCTAAGAAGTCCACTTCATCCACTTCGAATAGGCACTTCTTCTTCACACAGTATAGTCGGTTATTGTGTAGTTTCATTAGTACTCGTCGGGTCATCGTCCTGTTTTCTTCTACCATTTCTGTGTGTATGAGGATGTTGTTCACGTAGACCTCGACCGTCCCTGTCTGTATTTCCTCGCATAGGACCTCGTCCATCATTCTCTGAAAGGTAGCCGGTGCATTACATAGCCCGAACTGCATGACTCTTGGCGCTAGTAGTCCTCGATTGGTGATGAAGGCGGCCTTATCCTCATCTTCCTCCCTTAGTTGAATCAGGTTAAAACCTTTCCATAAGTCCATTTTCATGTAGACCTTCCTGATCGTGCCTGTTTCGACCATTCTCGATAGCAGTGGTAACGGGTACCTGTCTTTCTTCATAATCACATTTAAACCTCAATAGTCTTGGATTCCTCATAGTTCGTCTGTCCCCTTCTTCGTTCTAAAGAAGAAAGGTGATGCGTAGGGTGAGTTACTCTTCCTCAGCCTCCCGCTCCTAAGTCCTTCCTCGATTAACTTGTCGAGTGCTTCCTGTTCCTTCTGGCTTATCAGATACACCTTTCCTCGGGGCATAGCATCAGTGGTGAGTTCAATCTTGTGGTCCCAGCTCTGGTGCGGCAGCAGCTCTTCACATCTCATCTTGCAGAATACCTCCAGATATTCTTTCACGTAATCAGGTTTGTCGATGAGCAACACTCGGCCAATCTTTGAGGTCCTCCAATCGATCTTTGGGTTGGCTCCAACCAACCAGTCATATCCCAGATACAGTATGGATTTATCCAGTTTCGTGACCAAGGGCCGGATCATCGTTTCTTGACCATCCACCTTTGCAATCACTTCGCAAAAAGACGTCGCTGTACCCTCGGGGTTTATCCTTCTGTCGGCGTACATGATCTGTATGGGCTGTGGGAGTCGCTCCGTAGGCCATCCTTGTTTCGCTACCAACCCGGCATCGATGCAACTTCTTGTGCAGCTGCTGTCTATGAGTGCTTTTGTGGTGAACTGTTTCCTGCTCCTCATATGCACGATCTCTGCTGTCACTATGAGCTGAGTCTTATCTCAGTCGATTTCAGTTGAACACGCTTTATTCTTTGAGAGATACACACAACCGTTTATGTACTCTCACTTGCAAAATCCTGTTTCTCTTTGGCAGGTCCAGTTTTGTTGGTAGTTGTCACTCGGTTCTCGGTTTTCTTGGGCTTCAGGCAAGCCCTTGCAAAATGTCCAGTCTCATTGCAGTTGTAGCAATTCCCTCTAGGGGCATGGAACCTATCGACCTGCATGGCATCGACCTTCAGTGCCTCCGGAATCTTGATCTTGTATTGTCGGGATGGGTTCTGTTTCTTTCGTAGCACTTGCCTCCGCATCATCTTGTCCAACTCGACAGCTCGGTCCTTGTAGGTCACATAGGTTGTCGGGGCCATCCCTGCCATATAGATCCTGTCGACTAGGTCGTTGTTAAGCCCTCGCTCGCATCGCAGTATCGCCTGTGGATCCATATACAGGTTGATTCCTGCCGCTGCTGCCAGCTGCTCTAGTTTGAGGAAATATGTCATGGCTGGGTCCCTTCCTTGCCTTTGCCCTTCCATCTTTTCCATCACTTGCCGTCCTTCGTTCCTATCTGTGAAAGCGTGGTCTAGCTGTTTGTTGAACTTGATCCAGTCTCCTGTCAGGATCGCTTACATAAGCAGGTTGGAAAGGCCAAGAAAGGATCGCAAAAGAGTTGCGGGAAGTTTGTGGATGAGTCACGTGACCCGAACGGGTGGTGGATTACATAATGGGAAAATCACGTGACCCGGGCCTGGACGCATCACGTGACGCACGGGGTCCGAGCGTGGGAACGCCGGCAACTCCCGAACCGTTCGCTATATATACCACGTCGTTTTCTTACTTGTACCCTTTTCCCCTTATGTTAGTATCATCATCATCGACCTTACGTTAAGTTGTGTGAACCGTGAGACTAAGTCTGACACAATACTAACATCAACCCCTGTCCGCCCTAGCCCTGTGTCCCAACCTGGCTAGCCTGGACCCCTATCTCAAACTGTCACACTCTGTGACAGCTTATCCCCCTCATCCTCTTTCTCTTTACCCTGCCCACGGTGTGCAACAGAACTGTGTGAAATTTTTACTGTGTGTAGATACACGTGACCAGACCCGGAGGAAGTCTACTGTGACCCTCCCCAAGAGACACCAAGTGCCAAAGGCCCGGAACTTTGCTTTACAGCTACGTACCAGTGAATCGTGTAGTGTACAGGGCACGGAAAGGCCCTATACATAGTTTTTCTGTAGTTTCCTGGTCCAGTGGACAGGGCCTTGCTCTGTGACCATTGTCAGAAGGGCACACGGGCAACTCACTAGGAGTTGTGGAGTGACCACCTGGGACACCATTCGGGCCCCACGCTAGCAACAAGTTTTATAGAATAAGAGTTCTATAAGTACCTAGATACATAGAGAGCAGCCTGAGAGGACAGGACTGCTAAGAGATCGAAGAAATCCTGAGTGCCCAAGGCCCGGAATTCTATTTACAGCGTCTGCGTCTGAGACCAGGTCAAGCCCAGCTCCCCCCCGATTCCCCCGTTACTGACGTCCCCAAAACCCCATCACCACCACCAGGGTCTGTGATGGCTGACCACGTCGCCCTGCCTGAAGTCCATGCCACGAGGCTGGATTTAGTCATCGCCCCATTCAATGGGCAAAAAAGAAATTTCCGTACATTCCTCTGGTCGCTCTGCCTCCTGTTTATGGCGAATCTGATAATCTATGCCACGGACCTGGCAAAGGTCCTCTACACCCTCAGCAAAATTACTGGCAAGGGGTTTGCCGCAGAATGGGCAAATGTGAAGGGAGAGGAAATCCTGGGTAACAACGAGGTTGGAACCTGGGCAGAATTTGTGGAAGAGATGAAGTGAGTGTTCGATGACCTGAATGACCATGCGACTGCCCTCGCAGACATTGCGAGGTTGAAACAGGGTGTCATGACGGCACCTGAGTTCTTCACAAAGTTCGAAATGATGTTCCGAAGAGCGGGGATGACAGAAGTGGCCGATTCGGACATCCTGGTCCATTGGCTGGAGTCGAATCTGAGCAGGAGGCTAGTGGGAAAGGTCTATGGTGTTTTGCCAATGCCAGAGACCTACGTGCAGTGGAAGGCACTTGCCGAAAAGCTAGATGCTCAGCAGTGTCGCCTCGATGGAGTCATCGCACAACAGAACTCTGTGCGTCCTGCTCTGCCTGCAACCAGCCACCCCCTCCCTCAACAAACCCGCTTCGCCCCAGCCCCCCATCCCTTCCTGGCCCAGCCTCTGGCCTGCACCCCTGCCCCTCCCACCATGCCACGTCCCACCAATGCCGGTGATGCCATGGTGGTGGATCGTGCCCGTGCCCCTGGAGTGTTGCGCACCTGCTTCCGATGTGGCCAAGCTGGTCACATGGTGAGAGATTGCCAGCTCCAGGACACACGTCTGCAGATCCCGAGGCCGCAGGTCTGCACCGTGGAAAGCCAGGCACATAGTGCAGAGGACTATGAGAATGAGATTGCACTGCTCCGAGACCACCTGGATTTGCTCGAGAGAGAGAAGAGGGCTCCTGTTGAGGAGCCGGATTTTGGAGACGAGGCCCAGTGAGTCTGAACTGGAGTCTCAGGAGTAGATATCCCAGCCCCCCTCCTGTCCCTGTACCCACAGCTAGTATCCCAAAATACACTATTTTGCAGCGGAGACACACCTGGATTGGGGCTGAGGTGAAGGACAAAGCGGAAATGGAAACCGCTAAAAGTGAAATACCGAAAAGAGAAAAGGGGACTAGCAGCCAAGTGGAGCCAACAAAGCACCTTGCAGAGGTGCTGAAGGACACCCTATTGCATATGCCCTGAGAGCTCTCCATCCAGGTGCACCTGGAGGCTCTCAGCACTGGCAAAGGGGCAACTACGAAAGCCCTTGTCGACTCAGGCTGCACCAACTGCTTTATGGACTTGGAGTGGGCAAAAAAAGTGGGATTGGAACCATCTCCCTTGCTGAATCCAATCACCATGTATAATGTGGATGGAACACAGAACAGAGATGGTAAGATCCGGTATGGGATGGAGCTGCTTGTGATGGTTGGCGACCACCAGGAGCGGATCCACTTCCTGCTAGGGAAGACC
Source organism: Clavaria fumosa (assembly GCA_951802425.1). Classification (NCBI taxonomy): domain Eukaryota; kingdom Fungi; phylum Basidiomycota; class Agaricomycetes; order Agaricales; family Clavariaceae; genus Clavaria; species Clavaria fumosa. The sequence goes on along the minus strand of OX637797.1, from coordinate 2,814,852 downwards.
CAGTCCCACACGGCGATCCTTGGGCATGATTGGCTAAAGCGTCATAATCCAGAGATTGACTGGGTGAAAGCTGAAGTAAGGCTCACCCGCTGCCCCAACACCTGTGCCTCCTCCCCACACAGCCACCGGTCCCCTGTTCGACCCTCAGTTCCACCAAAAGCGAGTACCCTGGCCTTGGCCAGTATCCCGGACACCTGTTTTCCCAACACTGGCCCTACCCCTGATTGGCCCAGCCGCTACCCTTTGGTTTTTAGTGAAGCAAAGTGGGATGAGCTCCCCCGCTCCCACCCTGACTTTGATATCAAAATCGAGTTTAAAACAGACCCTGGACACCTCTCCTCTAAGCTATACTCTCTGACGCGAGAAGAGATGGTGGAAATGAATTGCTGGGTGGATGAGCAGCTAGCTTCTGGACAAATCCGACCTTCGAAGTCCCCGTACACAAGCCCCTTCTTCTTCAAACGTGAGAAGGACAAGCTGTGGCCGATTATCGATTACTCTAGGCTGAACTCGTATCTAATCAAAGACAAGTACCCCCTCCCCCTCATACGAGACACTGTGGATGTGTTAAAGGGGGTGACCATCTATTCCAAGATTGATGTGAAGGGAGGTTTCCCATTGATGCAGGTCTGGCCAGAACATCAGCACCGCTGTGCTTTCCTAACGCCTCGTGGACTCTTCAAACCGGCAGTTATGTGGTTTGGGCTGCAGAATGCGCCTGCAACCTTCCAGCGCTTCATGAACTATGTGTTGAGAGAAGAGATTGCAGGGGGGCATGTCCGAGCCTATGTCGATGATGTTATAGTGTTTGCAGAGGATTTGGCTACACATCGGTATTGGATGGATTGGGTCTTGAAGAAGTTTGGGGAGAATGGCCTGTGTCTCAGACTCAGCAAGTGCGAGTTCGAGAAGAGTGAGGTTTTCTTCCTGGGGATGAAGATCTCCCACAACCGTCTAGAGCATGACCCAGCTAAAGGCGCGGCGATCCGTAACTGGCCCAGACCGAAAAATGTGAAAGAGGTACAAAGATTCAACGGGATGCTGAACTACCTCCGCCGGCACATCCCGAACCTCTCTGCCCGGGCAAAACCACTCTTCCGGCTGACAGGGAAAGTCCCGTGGAGATGGGAGGAGGAGGAGGAAGCAGCCTTCCAAGGTCTCTGCCTGGCACTAGTATCAGCCCCGGTCTTGGCTCTACCACAAGACAAAGGGAGATGGAAGGTAGAAACGGATGCGAGCAACTTGGCGACTGGAGGAGTTCTCTCACAGCAGCAGGTGGATGGGACTTGGAGAGTTGTAGACTACATCTCCAAAGCCCTCACTGCAGCTGAGATGAATTATGATGTGTACAACAAGGAGTTCCTGGCTGTAATCTGGGCACTACGTGAGTGGTGGGCTTACCTGATTGGGGTGGAAGAGACTATCAAAATCTGGATGGACCATGCTAACCTCCAGTACTTCCGGAAGCCCCAGAAGTTGAAACCGAGGCAGGTCCGTTGGGTTGGAGAGCTCCAGTGCTTTGACTTCAAGATCAAGTACCGTACTGGGAAGTCAAACACGAAAGCGGATGCACTCTCACAGAGGCCAGATTATGGAGAGATGGTGGAGGAGGATGCACCAGTACAGGTCTTCCCAGAGGCTGAGACCCACACATCGTTCACATTGGAGACGGAGACGCTACTCCAGAAAAACAGCGCGGTATATGTGCAGAAGCCGGAGGAGCTTGATGATGAGTGGACGAGAGATCGGATGGGACTCTGGCAGAAGGCAGAAATCACTTGGGTGCCCCCAGAAGCACGTGAGGCAGTGCTCACCTTTGAGCATGACCTCCCCATCGCAGGGCACCTTGGTCCACAGAAACTGAGGGCGGCTCTGCTGAGGTCCTACTGGTGGGTGGGTATGGTGAAGGATTCCAATCGGTATGCAGGTGGATGCGAGACATGCCAACGAATCAAGCCTGATCGTACCAGGCGCGCTGCTCCGCTCCATCTGCACCCTGTCCCTGAGAGCCCCTGGGCAGTCATCTCTTGGGACATTGTTGGGCCTTTCCCCCTCTCACATGGTCACAATGCGATCCTTGTCATTGTCGACAAGTTTACAAAATGAACTCTCATCGAAGCTATTGGCCTTGACCTCACAGGACTTGGTGCTGCTCGGATCCTTCGAGACCAGGTCTTCCGCGACCATGGAGTCCCGCAGAAAGTTGTGAGTGACTGGGGAACCCAATTTGTGTCCAGATTCATGAGGGAGTTCTATGGGATGATTGGAGTTAAGGCGAACCCGAGCACTGCCTTCCACCCACAAACAGATGGACAGACAGAGCGGGTCAATCAGGAGGTTGAAGTGTATCTCCAGGCCTATGTTGACCATCTGCAGGATGATTGGGCAGAGTGGCTATCCACAGCCAAATTCGCACTCAATAACCATGAGCACTCAGCCACTGGATTCACACCTTTCTATCTGGAGTATGGCCGGCACCCTTGGAATGGTGGTATCCGGCCACCCTCTGAAGTGAACCCTGCAGCAGATGAGTGGATGGCCAAGCTCACAGAATCCCGAAGAGCAGCCAGGGATGCAATGGGGAAGGCGGCAGATGCGATGAAGGCTAGCTATGATAAAGGAAAGCGCCCAAGTCATGAATACTCAAAGGGGGACTTAGTCTGGCTGGATACCCAGAACCTGAAAATGGATCGACCATCCAAGAAGCTTGACAACAAGCAGGCTGGACCCTTCACTATCGAAGAGAAGGTTGGACCAGCAGCATACCGACTCAAGCTCCCCCGAGCATGGTGCATTCACCAGGTTTTCAATGAGTTGCTACTCACCCCGTATATTGCTCCCTCTTTCCCTTCCCAGAACTTGCCTCCACCCCCACCCCCCACGATTGACGATGACCACTTGGAGTATGAGGTGGAGGAAATTCTTGATGTCAAGAAGGTTGGACGGGGAGTGAAGTATTTGGTGAAGTGGTTAGGATACCCTGCAGAGGAGAACACCTGGGAACCTCATCGCAACCTCACTAATGTTGCACTGTTGCTCCGGGACTTCTTCCAGCAATACCCTGACAAGGCGAAGTTGGCAGGTCGAGATGCCCAGCCTTAAGAGGGGGGTGATGTCAGGATCGCTTACATAAGCAGGTTGGAAAGGCCAAGAAAGGATCGCAAAAGAGTTGTGGGAAGTTTGCGGACGAGTCACGTGACCCGAACGGGTGGTGGATTACATAATGGGAAAATCACGTGTCCCGGGCCTGGACGCATCACGTGACGCACGGGGTCCGAGCGTGGGAATGCCGGCAACTCCCGAACCGTTCACTATATATACCACGTCGTTTTCTTACTTGTACCCTTTTCCCCTTATGTTAGTATCGTCATCATCGACCTTACATTAAGTTGTGTGAACCGTGAGACTAAGTCTGACATCTCCCCACTCGCTCGTGGCGATGCACGCATCAATATACTGGGCCACCCAAAGTTCCGCCGAGCCACTCTTCATATACAATAGGGCATAGATGATCTTTTCCTGGTCTCTCTGGTATAGTTCCTTGTTCGCGCTGAGGTACAATCCAATCTGTCTTTTGAATTTTCTGTAGTTTCCAGGCCATCCATCAAAGCCCTCCAGTTCTGCAATTCATATCTCTCTCCTCTTCATCTGCATACTTCTAATCTCAATCCCAGGACTGAAGTCATTGTCCATGCTAGTAGAAAATGTTGTGGTCAGGTGTGCTGACATAGTGGGATGCCTCTCATAGAATAAAGGGGATTGTCAGTGTATTTCTTTTCCGTAGACCTCGGGTACTATGTCGCAGACCAGCTTTTCCATAACTCATTGAAGTGAGCTCTTGTTGTTGGCGAAACTAATCCAAGTAAGTATGCATCGGGGGGGTATGGCTGGTAGTCAGCTGTTTGCTGGCTGTGAGATGAACTGGATTTCGAGGTCTGGGAAACCGTTTCCGCTGTCTCCATAAAAAGAAATCTGGCGATCGTCCGTATTATACATTGCAAGGGCGATGGCGTAGCTGTGGTAGGGAATGAAGCGGTCGATTCATCGCCTGACTTGTATAGTGTGGGCGGCGATGTTGGTGTCATATTCTGCGGGTGGGATGTCTTCTTCGAAGCCTTCAGGGTGTAGGCTGGAAGCTGTCGTGGTAAGGATGGTGGGGGTAAGTTTCGGAGAATAAGTTCTATGTCATCGTCACTAGGCGATGATGCACCAATATGCTGCGAAAAAGGGTCCAGCCTTTTCGTGATCAACAACGGGTGGTTTGGGGGTTGATTGTCCAGTGTGGACTGTGGGGGTGGTGTTGTCCAGCTTTGTTATTTTGTAATGAACAGTCCTTGGTAAGGGATGGACTTATTCGTGGAGAGGCGGATAATGGGCACAAGCTCTTTCGATAACAAAGCTAAGGGGAAATCTAGTACATGGGTGTTGGGTATCTAATACCCGACGATATCTTCCAGCTACTACGTTACCTGGTCGGCTACTCATTGTACCAGTGATTGAGAACGCGGTGAGTTCTACCTCCGATGCTGCGGTCTGATGGGAGGGGCTGTGTGCGACTGCAATCTGATGGGAGAGGCTGTGTGTGGGTCCACCGCAGCTGATACTCATCTCTGCCATCCTAGCGCTCAGTCCTTGTACTTCGGCATTGTCCTGATAGTGATCCTTCATAGCGCTCGCAGCATCAGCATATGTCCATCGTTGAATTGTCGGTCTAGGGGTCTGGCTTCCCATGGAGGCTGCACATGATCTGTATCTGTTGGGGGTCTCGTTGGGTCTGAGTGGCCGAATTGTTACAAATGGTGGGAAGACAAATCCTTCCAGTGTGAAGTTCAGCAGCAATATTTGCTGTCAGGCTTATTGAGTCCTCTCAAATAAGTGTATAGATGAAAAGATTGAAGCTAGAGTAGTCCCAGGTCTGATATACTCTTAGCTGGGGGCAATACATGATGGTGAGTCACCGATTAAATATCAGACTTGATGGATGATCAGGGAAGCTGCACACTTGCATTGGAATGCTGAGTGTGAGCAGTATGGGCTCTGTTGAGAATCTTATGATGATGATGTCATCAGTGATCAAGTGCAGACTCTGCTTCAATGCATTACATCATGGTTGGCTGCATCTGATCTGGATCAATCAATCAAGTGATTCCAGTGATCTCTGATTGAGCTGCTCTAAGTGGTGATTGATTGATCTGATGATGTGATGTGATGGTCAGATGAAACTGATCTCTTGATCAGAGATCTTCTTTAGGGGTGATCATGCTTGATAGATAGGGGTTGAGGTTGAGATCAGCCCAGTGACAGTGACTGGATAAAAGGAGGCCCCCTCTCTTCCACCATCTCTTCAGAGTCTGCTTGTTATTTGTCTCCAAGGCTATCACCTAGTGGAGTTCTTCCACAGTTCTTCTCTCTTTGCCCCTTGTACTGGGGTCAAACTCTCCTGTGATACCTTCCATTGGTGGGTTCAACTTGTCCCCACTGATGTGGACCTTTACTGGGCTCTTGACCATTGCTTCACCTGTGGGGATCCTTCCCATCTCATCAAGGATTGCTCCTTGACCCAAGGTTCCTATCAACACATCTGTGACCTCCTCAATGATCCTCATGGTGAGTTAGCCAAGTTGCTTCTCCCTGTCTTTGGTAAGTCTGATCTTCTATAGGTTGGGACTGGACTCCTCCCCATCCTCCCTTGCCAGTTGCTTGGGCCACCACCCCCTGGGGTGAGCAAGGTACCTGTTGCCAAGGTGGGCAACATTGGGCTGGGATTGGTTCAGGTCCTGTACATCCCACTTACTGTTCCCAGGCCCAGATCTCCAAACTCTGGGTGCCCTGTTGGTGGCTCCTCCTCCATCACCCACCCTTCCTTCCATTGATCTCCCTGCCTCCTACTCCTCCCTCCTGTCTCCTGCTTTGGACAACAAGAGCCCTCTCAAGTGCTGTGCAGGATCTGCAAGAGGCAGCCTGGAGGCTGGGATCTGGAACAGGGAGTTTGCCTCTCATCCCCTGAGGGCAGCCCTTGGGTTTGTGGGTGAGTTGGACTTCTCAGACTCCTCTGAGGAGTTGTGGGAGGAGGGGTCATGGGGGTCTGATTATAGTGCTTCAGGCTCCTCTCTTGATGAGGAGGGGTCCTGGCTTTCCTTCATGTAGATAAATATTGTATTTATCTTGCAATAAAATATATGTCTGGGGTTTGGCCCCTTTGTTCTTGTGATTTGCATGGTGTGTTTTAAGTTAAAAGATTGAAATTTGTTGGTTGGGCAACACAGGTGACACTTTCATGACAGAATCTTGCCTTAATGGGCAAGGCCATCTCCAGTGAGAACTTCCAGATGATTATCCTGGTGTTATTACCACTCACCTATGACAATCTCCTCACCTCTATCACAAATCAGTTTAGCCCCATCTCAGACACTGTGCACATCCCTGAATGGTTGGCAGAGTCACAATACCCACCTTCAACACCATCATCACCCTGCCAAAGATCAGCCCTGACAGGCTTATCGGACTACTTGGTCAAGAGGCCAATTGCCATGCTCAGAGAATGTTACAGTATGTAAGCACGTGACGAGCCGCGACCTTTAGCGCCCCACGGCCTCCACTGGATACTCGGGATCTGGGACTAGCGCTTTTAGACCCTCTACAACCACGTGACTTACAAACACCCAGTCACGTGAACCTTACCGAGAGGACGGCCCATATTCGTGATGGGACGTCTATGCGGGATGCCATCATCCTGTCACCGCTTGACACCTGTCGCCTTGATCCCATCAGTATTAAGCCTAATCCGGTTCTTCCTTTATTTCCTCCCCTCGCTACCGCTATCCTGTCCCCTTAGCGCCTTTATACTCCCCATCAATATCCCATCGCCCTGCCAACCCCGCCTTCGCGACCTTGTTCCCGCCCTCGCGTCCATGTGACCATCCCCTTGGCACACTCCCTCCTCCCTACCGTCGCCGTCCCTCCCTTCGTTCCTTGTACCTACATAGTTACCATACCACCATAATTCAGTATAAATACAGGTAGATACGTGCCCTGTATTCCCCAGACTTGTTATTCTCACAATTTACTCTCTCTGCTTGCTTCCAGCCCAGCTAGCCTGCCCTGGACTGACTCAGCAGTAAGCCGTAACATAATAACAAGTCTCCCCATAACCACCTCCCCTCTGGACCTGGTTCTCTTTTTCAAACCTGGCTTCTCCCACTGTCCTTGCGACCTGTACGAACGACCCCGCCGACCAAGCCTACCGTACACGGCAATACGCCTTGCACCTGCCACCCCCTCCTGGACTGATTGAAATCCGCGAGACCTGGCGACGAAACCGTCTGCGACACATCGACAGACGAACCCCGACCGCAATCACACGCCCGCCCACTCCCGAGTACCGAAAGTACCCGAAGAGCGTCGTTTATCGTTCTGTTGAGAGGCAGTTTATCCCCACCAGACTACTTACCTCCAGAACCCTCCGCGTACAGCGCTTATTCGAGACCTATAGTCAGGTCGAATTCATAGAAGGGCTGCACAAGCGCCTGACCGAACTTTGGATTACCCAACAACAAGAAGATATCGCCGAGGTCTTAGAAGGCCTCGACATCGAAGAACTCGACAATATCCCGACCCCCGCTTCCACCGAAGCCTCGCCGTCCCCGCGCCCCGCCTCGCCCGTACCCGCCACCCATACTTTCGCCCACAAGTGCACACAGACCCAGCCCAGCGAACGTTTCATTACAATCACCGGACACCGAGCCGAATATCTCGTCGATACCGCCACACGATACATCGTGGACTGGAAACCTCGTACCACTCAGCCCTATCCTGCCGTTCCTAACAGACGCTCCCGGATCCCCGTTAACGTTCCAGTCTCCCCCATCACCCCGACCAACATCCCCGATCTCTTGGCAGCTAGGGCACTCGCCGCCAGACACCGAGCCGCCGTCCACATACCACAGCCCGAGCCTCTCAACCCACTCACTGACACCGACGATGTCTCATCCCCCGGACCCTCAGACATCTCATCAATCCAGCCGTACGATCTCGACAGCGACAGCGAGTAGTGGCCTTACCGTCAGAGACTTCGATGGCACCCAGGCGGCCTACCGCACCTTCAAACGCCAATTCACCCTCCTCTTTGCCTGCGAGCCAGAACGCTTCGAAGCCAACGAAAAGAAGATCTATTTCGTGCTCAACAAGATGTGCCTTGGATACGCGGAACTATGGGCTAATGCCCGTGTGGACCGCATCATAGAAAGAGATACCACCGGTACTTGGACTAATTTCATCCAAGACCTAGATGACGAGTTCCTCGACACGACTGAGGAAACGCAGGCCCTCGCCAACCTCCAGAAACTCCGACAAAGCGGAAAAACCGCCCGCGAATTCTTTACCGATTTCGACCGCCTCTACCGCCAGGCCCACCTCTCCATCGCCCACCACGAATCGGTACTCATTGAGTACCTCAAGAACGGTCTCAACCAGCCCCTCCTTGAAAAGATCTACAATAGCGATGAGCTCCCTGCGACCTATGTTGGCTGGAGAAACAAAGCCATCAGGATGGACGACCTGTGGCAAGAGTTCAAATCCTTGCACAAGGCTCGCACCCCAGTTCCGCCTAGCCGACCCGCGACCTCCCAGATCCGCGCCCCTGCTGTACCCGCATCTACTCCCCACCCCGACGCGATGATCGTCGACCGCTCGCGACCCAAGCCTGCCGAGGTACAGTGCTACAACTGTCGTGGCTTCGGTCACATCTCGAAGAACTGCCCTCTCCTGCCCACACGTCGCACCCAGCAGGTCCGAGGAGTCATCTCCCTCCCTGCCCCGATCGCCCCAAGCGCCACGATACCTGCGACTACATCGGGCGATGAATTGGAAGAAGCACAGGCGGAGATCGCGAGGCTGAAAGACCTGGTCATGCTCAGAGAAAAGGAAATCGCGGATTTTACAAACGGCGAAGATTGAGTTCAGACTCTTCGCCAGTAAAAAGTTATGTACCCCCTTGTACCCCCGCCGTGAATAAACAGGTCCTGGTGACCTCTTCTCCGTCCCCCAGACTGAACCTGAGGAAAGAGAAAACCAAGGCTAACCCCGAAAAGCCTTGCATGGAAATACCCATTACGATGGAGAACCCCAGCAATGGGAGGAGAAGACTGGGATATGCCCTTGTGGACTCAGGATGCTCAGCCTCCGCTATCGACAAGAAATATGCCCAGAGCCTAGGGTTAAGGCTACGAGACCTCCCCCAACCCCTATACTCGATCAACGCTGACGGAACTCCCAACGCCATAGGAATGGTAACTAAAGCTGCCGACCTGATCATCTCCATTGGACAAGGCTTCCACCAGAAAATCACCCTCCTAGTTGGACAATTTCACCCTCCCCACCTCTACCTAGGAGACGACTGGTTGAGAAGGAACAACCCCACAATTGATTGGATCGACCGAACGATCGAGTTCCCCAAACCTAACGCGGTACTCACGCGAGGGGCTTTCGTCGAAACCGTAGTACCCCCCTACCACGAAGAATTCCCGAGGGTTTTCTCGATCGCAGAATTCGCGAAATTACCCCCCTCCCGAGGCACCATAGACCATCCAATCGAACTAAAGGAAGGGGCCGTCCCCAAGCGGTCAAAAATCTACTCCGTGCCACGTGCGTACTACCCGGAATTGAAGTTGTGGATCGAAGAAAACCTAAAGAGTGGACGAATACGACCTTCAAACTCACCTTGGGCCTCGCCTCTCTTCTTTAAGCAAGAAGGGAAGAAGTTACGCCCCATAATCGACTACCGAGAACTCAACGCCGTGACAAAAAAGGACGCACACCCTCTCCCCCTTATCCGAGATATCCTCGACGCCCTCAAAGGAAAAGTCTTCTTCACCAAAATGGACGTAGTATGCGGCTTTAACAACGTCAAGATTCGAGAAGGCGACGAATGGCTAACAGCATTTATCTGCCCAGAAGGCCAATTCGAGTATACTGTTATGGGGTTTGGACTGACCAATGCCCCAGCCCGATTCCAGCGCTTCATGAATGCCATCCTCCGAGAAGAAATAGCCACCAGCCACGTACACGTTTACATCGACGACATCCTCATCCACACGCCGGACCTGGAAACACACCAGCGACTTACTCGTGCCGTCCTCCAAAGACTCGCGGAAAACTCGCTCTGCCTAAGGCTTGAGAAATGCCACTTCCAAAAAAGTGAGGTTGAGTTCCTGGGGCACTATATCCGATGTGGACATATCGAGAAGTCAGAACGACTGTGTGCTGGAATACGAGAATGGCCTGTCCCATGGTCCAAAAGAGAAGTCCAGAAATTCCTTGGGTTCCTGAATTATTTTAGGAGACACATCCCCGACTTCGCCACGACCGCGATCCCTCTCCACCAACTCACAGGGAACAAAGATTGGCAGTGGGGCTTAGACGAGAAGAATGCCTTTGACCGCCTCATACAACAACTACTCGACGGACGACGTACAGCAGTCCCCAAGGATGAGGGTAGCTGGAAGATTGAAATGGATGCCTCCAATGTTGCGATAGGCGGTATCCTATACCAACAGCAAGAGGACAGTAACTGGGCAATGATTGATTGTTTTTCTAAAGCTCTCAAAGACGCCGAGAAGAACTACGATACCTACGATAAGGAACTGCTAGCCATCGTCCGTGCTCTTGAAGCCTGGCCACAATATCTCATCGCGACCCCTGTACCCTTCGAAGTTTGGACTGACCATGCCAACCTGGCCTATTTCCGTAAACCTAATCCGCTTAATGGAAGGCAAAACCGCTGGAGGGCCCTCCTGGCTCTGTATAACTTCGAAATCAAGCACCAGCCGGGGAAGACCAACACCGCCGCCGACGCACTGTCCCGCCGACCCGACCATGACGACGCCACCACCCCGGTCCTAGCCCCACTACTACCGGATGTCCTCTTTAAATCAACAACCGAACCAAGTCTTCTTGACCGCATCAAGGCTGGCCAAACAGAAACTGCGCATGGACCTGCCATCATACAGGAAGCCGATGGGGTCAAATACTATCGAAACAAGATTTGGGTCCCCCCTAACCTAATCGACGATGTACTGGCTATCCATCACGATGCCCCCTCAGCCGGGCACCCAGGTATCCGGAAAACCAGCGAAAACGTCTGCCGAAACTTCGACTGGCCCGGACTCGATAGCGACATTCGATCCCGCATCCAACGGTGTTGGCACTGCCAAAGAAATAAAATCAACCGCACTGGGAACTGACCTGCTTTACACCCTTTTCCCTCCCCGCTACAGCCATGGGATGAAATAAGCTGGGACATCATAGGACCACTAAACCCCTCTGAAGGCTATGACGGAGTCCTGGTCATTCGGGACCGGGCCACGAGGTCTTCCTTATTAGAGCCCATCAGTATGGACCTGACGAGCGAGGGAGCAGCCCGAATATTCCTACGCCGCGTCTATGCCAGCCACGGACTCCCGTCCAAAGTCACAAGCGACCGAGGATCAAATTTCATGGCTAAATTCCTCAAAAACGTGTATGGACAGCTGGGCGTAGGAACTAACCCTAGCACGGCATATCACCCCCAAACCGACGGGCTCACAGAAAGGGCCAACCAGGAAGTATTTACGCTACTAAAACATGTCTGTAGCAAGATGCCCGAGAACTGGGCTTCCTGGCTCCCAATTACAGAGTTCGCCCTCAACAACCGTTCCTACGGAAGCTCCGACGTCTCTCCTTTCCTACTCGACTACGCTAGACACCCTGTTGCCCTCCCCGACCTTCGCCTCATCGAGTCGAATAACCCCGCTGCTGATAGTTTCTTGGAAAAGGCCTACGAAATGCGAGGAAAAATGAAGAAATTAGTAGAGCAGTCCAACAAGACCATGGAGCGGCGAGGGGGGTACACAACCAACTGGAAAGAAGGGACCCTAGTCTGGTTGGAAAGCTGCAACCTGGTACTAGAAGATCTCCGAAAGAAGCTGATGCCGCGACGAGTTGGACCCTTCAAAATAGTCGCGAAACGAGGCGCCGCCGCCTATGAACTCGAACTACCGCGACATTGGCAGATACACCCGGTCTTCCACGAATCACTTCTTACCCTATCTACACCTGGCCCCGACCATCCCGAGCGTCCCGAAAGCTTGGAGATCGACGGTGAACCCCAATACGAGGTAGAGTTCATCCGTGCAAAGCGAAAACGCGGAAGGCAAGTACAGTATCTGGTACGGTGGATGGGTTACCCTCCGGAGGACGATACCTGGGAGCCTGCAAAAAATCTTAAGGATGCACAGGAAGCCGTACGCGATTTTGAGATTGCTCAGGAAGCGCAATCTTAGGGGGAAGGTTATGTTACGGTATGTAAGCACGTGACGAGCCGCGACCTTTAGCGCCCCACGGCCTCCACTGGATACTCGGGATCTGGGACTAGCGCTTTTAGACCCTCTACAACCACGTGACTTACAAACGCCCAGTCACGTGAACCTTACCGAGAGGACGGCCCATATTCGTGATGGGACGTCTATGCGGGATGCCATCATCCTGTCACCGCTCGACACCTGTCGCCTTGATCCCATCAGTATTAAGCCTAATCCAGTTCTTCCTTTATTTCCTCCCCTCGCTACCGCTATCCCGTCCCCTTAGCGCCTTTATACTCCCCATCAATATCCCATCGCCCCGCCAACCCCGCCTTCGCGACCTTGTTCCCGCCCTCGCGTCCATGTGACCATCCCCTTGGCACACTCCCTCCTCCCTACCGTCGCCGTCCCTCCCTTCGTTCCTTGTACCTACATAGTTACCATACCACCATAATTCAGTATAAATACAGGTAGATACATGCCCTGTATTCCCCAGACTTGTTATTCTCGCAATTTACTCTCTCTGCTTGCTTCCAGCCCAGCTAGCCTGCCCTGGACTGACTCAGCAGTAAGCCGTAACAGAGAAGGAACTACTCAAAAGAAGGAGAGTGGTAAGGCAGCACTCACCATCTTGCCCAACTCCACTGGGCCTGAGAAAAAGGACCAGCCAAAGGGGAAGTGTTATAACTGCCAAAAAATGGGACACTATCTGCATGACTGCTGGGCAAAATGAGGAGGAAAGGAAGGGCAAGGCCCTAAATGATAGGGTGGAAATACTGAGAAGGCTGCCAATGTTGAGCATGATAGCAACAAGACAGCATGGCCAGCTATTGTAGAAGAAGACCATCAGCCTGACATAGATGAAAAGCTCATTGCTCACCTAATGCATGACTACAATGACATTGAAATACACAATTCCAGCACTTTGTGGCACATGTCTGCTTATCACTTGGAGTTCATAAATTTTATTGAAATCTCTTTTAAGAATATTCATGCAGCTGACTGACATGCCTTCCATGCTACTGGAAAGGGGGAGACCAAGACAAAAATTTGATGTACTCTATGCCCCAGCAATGTCAGCAACACTTACATACTCAGCCACCTCCTGTAGCCCCATGACCCCCGGACCTCATACATATGCTGCACTATGTCAATAGACAGGTGTGCTGGCAACACAAAGTGATACTTGGGCATGGACCTGTTGTGTCATCTACTCTTTGGTGGTTTATCCATGTCCCAAAATGCTTAAAATTTGGCTTGTGGCTCACAACTTGCCAAAAAAATTTGACCCATGCGGTGTAGTTTGAGTTTTTCGTGGGTGTGAGTACAGGGTTGACCACCCATGTTACACCCTGCCTGCAATCGGGCACTGTAAACACCATTGGCCATTCAGTACTTCATACTAAGTGGCAAGTGTGTTTTATGTAAGAGTATCTATCTCCTTGACAACATGCATCCCACGGACACAGAGATGCTCCACAAGCGGGCCTTTTAGTCACGTTTTTAGAATGCAACCACACAACGATAAATCTCACCGCCGCCCTTTTTTTCTTCTTGTTCCCACCTTCTCTTTCTCAGTAACGAACATCTTCCTCCCTCTTGCTCTCGGCTCTCACTCTCTTTTATCTACTCAATCCTTACTTTCTCGCCCCCTAGACCTCGTATCAGCATGATAGCGGCAAAGTTCAAGCATTTGCTTGCCGTCTCCGGATTGGCCCTCGTCATCTGCATGCTGACTGCAATCCCGAGCAACGCTCTTTCTATCGGGGGTCACCATGTCGTTCGCCATATGCCCCGCAGCCACGTTCTCCTCCCCAGGACTACTCTTGGCAGGCGCGATGGCAAATGCAGGCCCAGGCCTCCCAGCTCAGCTTCGCTGGCGCCTCCACCCGCTGACGCAGGGAACAGACCCCCCGGCTCTTCCCCCCAAACTTCCTCTCCTCCTCCTCCTCCGCCTTCTCCATCGTCTCAGCCTCAGCCTTCTCCATCGCCTCCGCCTCCGCCTCCTCCGCCTCCTCCTCCTCCTCCTCCTCCTCCTCCTCCTCCTCCCTCTCCTCAAAATTCAGGCAAGGCAGGCCTTGCGTGGCCCAACGGTGATGACCCTGCTATGCAGAACTTCCGGGGCGGTCAGGTCAATTTGTAAGCTCTGGCGATTTTCTTCCTTCGCGCTCTGATCTGCGCCTGCAGCGTCTATACTTGGAGTCCTGATATACCCGGTGAAGCCCGGAACCTCGGATTCACAGTGATGGCGATGTTGTGGGGTTGGAACCAAGTCGATCATTTTAGAGACATTGTCAAGGCAGGCTATGCTAACATAGCTCTCGGTTTCAATGAGTACGTCTATCTTCATTTCCCGTGGAATGTGCGTCTGAGCGATGTTGTTTTCTAGACCCAATCACCCTGGACAAGCTAGCATGTCTCCACAAGATGGAGCGGGTCTATGGAGACAGTACATTCAGCCGCTTAGAAGCCAAGGTTATACGTTAGGTTCCCCTGCCACTACGTCTGCTCCTGATGGCATAGACTGGATGCAGCAATTCCAAGCAGCTGGATGCGACGTACGTTCAGTTTGAAGGTTATAAGATCATGCCTGCCAGACTCTTGATGCGTTGTGATCTAGTGGGACTTCACTGCCGTCCACTGGTACGGCACCAACCCAGAAGACTTTAAAGCCTACACCGTTAACTGGCACAACACCTTTGGACGTGATGTCATGGCTACCGAGTACGCGTGTCAAGTAAGCAAGAATAAGATTATCTCATCTGAATCTACTGCCCTCGTCTAATTTGGTTACGATTCGTTGTGAAAGAGTTTCATTGGAGGCCCACAATGTTCTTGGGATGACACGTTCAACTTTCATAAGACCATGAAGTGGTTTTTCGACGGCACGCCATGGATCAAGGGCTATCTTCCGTTTGGTGGGTCGTCTGGAATCACCCATATCGCCGCTTACATTTTCTTCCTCTAGGCGTCATGTACAACATGGGAAACGTGAACCCCACCAACCAGCTCATGGATCAAAGTGGCCATCCTACTGACCTTGGCAGGGTCGTTTTTGGCCTATGAGCAATCCAATAGCCTAGCAGCTCATTTCTGGATACCCTTGAATCGCCGCGAGTCGCCGATCTTAGTTCTTGGCGAAGTTCCCCTTATTTGTTTCTTTCGCTGCTATGCACCGGAGAAGCTGGCTGGGCGCTTGGGGAATTTCTACCCTTGCATCTGCGTTGCATGTTCGAAATAACCTTTCTTCTATCTACATTGACGTTGTACGTTCACGAGATAACGAGCCAAGTCAGGACTCGGAGCTCAATCCTTTATGCAATGTTCCGCGTGCACTCTTTTTATATACCACGTATTGAGTTTAACCATCTCTACAATCGCCAATTTCCTCCCCGTTGCACTCATCCGCTACCAAAATGAGTATCACGTGAATCACAACGTCATGCGTGTCCAGGCTCGGGTCGCAACAATGGTTAGTCGTTTACCACCTGCTATCAAGCATCTCCTGGCATTGCGGAATCCCAATTCTTGGCCGACCCCGCCACGCGCAACACTGCAGAGAATTTTCACCGAGACGCTATCCGATGCAAAATTAAGGAAGGCCGAGACGGGTTGGCTAGTTCTTGTCGTGCGTATGCATGCGCATGTAATTACATCGAACTTTTCCTTAGGCTCGGAAGATACACTTCACCTGGCCGCCCCCAGAGGGCTGCTCTCGTTTTGCCATCCGTGTTTGCGTTCTTGCATTTTGAATCTTATTTTAGACTTGCTCGCTGCTGACGTCGAATCGACCCGGCGCTTTGGCACACTTGTATCAGTTCGCGACGCGGTCGGACGCTGACGATGGGCGCACTCGACGGAGCGTGGCGGATGCTGTGAACAAAGCCGCGCTCATGCGGGAATCGGCGCTGAAGAGCGCTATTTTTGTCGGGGTCCCGAGGGTAAGAGTGGTCACACTACACAGAGGAAGCAAGCGTTTTATTTTCCACAACTTGTTTCCTCCTGTTTTGGATATATTTCTGACATTGATTGTTCCCTCTTCTTGGTTTATTGGCTTGCCTAGACGATACAGTCTCTCGCCGCTCTGACAGCGACGCTCGAAGAGGACGTCAAGTCGCGGTTGCGGACGAAATCGTTAAGGTTTGTAAAAAATATCCCAGACGGTGGCGTCCATAGCTCCTTTTGCCCCGCAGAGGATCCTTCACTTATCGCGGCGATATGGCCTTTTGATGCATTTCCTTGCCTCGACTTGCAGGGACGCAACTCCCGAAAATGTCCAGTCCATGATCGCCAGGGGCAAATCTTTATGGCACTCCATTTACCAGCCTCATGCAGATAAGCTCCACGACAAGCTGGCTTCCTATCATCCCGATTTCATGTGTGCGTACTACGTCTGTTCAGTCCCCTTTTTTTTTTTTGCCATATCCATATCTGGGGTATGCTAGTCTCCACGCAAGATCGGCGAATCTGAACTGTGATTCACCTCACCTCACTTTCTCACTGACCTACCCTTTCTTCCTTCGCAGCGTTCGTCATCCAAGCGTACGGCTCTCTGCTTGCGCCGCTGCCCCATGCATGCCACGAAGTTGATTGCGAAGGTGATGATGGTCAGCGGGAATATCACCGCCAACGACAACAAGGAGATCTCAGTCGAGCTCTGAGCTCAGTGGTTGCCACGGCATGTCTGCGCGCTGAGGGCCGCGTCGGACCCCAGCTGACCAGCCATGTCTTCGGGCTGCTGAAAGCCCGCAGCGGGGTGAGGCACGAGACTGAGGACGCGTGGCTCGCGAGTGACGAGGGCGCGGAATGGGTAATTCGCACCGTTGACTCCATTGTGGACGGTGTGACGGGCCAAGAATTTGGACGAGGGTGTGGGCCGATCAGCTGATGTTGGGGTGATCTTGTGAAGATGCGACCCCAGGTGAATACGCCCTGAGATGCATTCCCTCACCCGCGAGCTTCATTTCCCTTTCTTTTGTTTCTTAGGGTCTCTCCTTCTTTTTCAGTCGTGGCATCACTATCGTACCACTGTCTCGCCAATTTCAGGTCATTCAACTTCACGTGTGAGTTAGACGCATGGGTGATTGCAAGAAGTAGTTAAATACAGAAGGCCTAGACAACCCCAAATGGGAAAGGGGTAAGAAGGAAGAATGATACATACCCGTCATACATTCGCTGCAGAATCATGGATTTTCAGTGGTTGTACAATGTGTCCGCTCAAGCAGTGGTGCAGATCCATTTTGCGCCTCCAATCACTTCACAGCCCGAAAGCAACGCAAAACCGATACAACATAGCCGTCAATGCGACAGTGTCCATCATGGGTGGGTGCATCTGTTTCGCCTATCAGAAAAGCGCTCAAGAAAGCAGCTTCAAGACTAACTACGGTCCCTGCGCCTGCTGTACGGTAGAATTGTAATTCTCCGTAGACGTCGCCGATCTGATAGCGGGTGGGCCGCGTAGGCCGGAACAACGCTACACAATTCCCGTCACGGTCGAGCAACTTATTCTGACGTGAAGGAGCATCAAAGATGATACAGCAGAGCCACATACGTGGACATCGGTGGACGTGCCACTCGATCGCCAGCGGTACTGTAAACCGTCCGGACCGTAGAAGACGCGCCCTCCCTACATCGATCAAAGACGAGCTCTAGAGGACGTAAAAGACGCGCTCACGTAATGATCGGAGCGAACAAGGTCAGCCATAGGGACCGTGTGCTGATTGACGGCAGATCAGGTCAGTGACATTTGCAGAAAGATACTGGTGCAAGAAATGCTTGCGCTCGACCTTGCCAATCACAGCGCGGCCTAAGCTACCATTAGGTGCCCACTCCAATTTCGCGATTCGGTCTTCCTTGTTGGCACGGACGGCCCGCCAAACAGTTGTGACGCTCTGACCGCTGGGGATGCTGTCTGTCTGAAAGGGAAAAAAAGGTGAGAAACGAGATCAAGCTCCGAGGCAAACCACCAAGGCGAACCGAGAACCGGTACATGACTCCCCATGAATTGAAGAGCTGGCTCTCGCGGGGGTCCTGATTCGTCCAGAGGAGAATATCAGGAGTAGGCGGGTTCATTCTCCTAGGTCGAAGTTGGCGGGCGGCAACTGAGCAGCGAAGGGTGGGATGCAATAGAGCTTCTGCAGATATTTGCACTGACCTTTATACCCAGTAGAGCTCGTAACATCGAGTATTTCGTGTTTTTGTAGGAAGTCTTGATCGGAAACGTGTGCCTCAACACACAAAGTTCACAATAAGGGAGTCAGCGTGCCGATATGCCACGGTTCCGTTGGTCGACTTGAGCCTCAATGGGTGGAGTGAAATGTCCGATACCTGATTCAGGGCATGGTCGGATGATTGAAGGGAAACACGCGTTTCTATCGTAAGCGCTGAACTCACCATATTGCGGGGAAAGTGAGGCAGATGCAATGATAATTTTGGTCCCACTGAGATCGGCAGGATCCGAACATCGTTCCTGCTCATCTGGCGCGCTTATCCACGTTTTCAAGACCAAAGATAGTGGAGTACATCTTTGAAAGCGTCGGGTAGGTTGCTCAGCCCATTGTCGTCGCGTGCCACGCGCGCCGCTTCGACTCGGCCCGTAGCTCGCACTGAGACTCGGGGAAATATCAGGCTGATACGATCGAGCATCCACGAGAAAAGTTCCGCCATTGCACGGTCGTCGTCCGTTGGTTCTATTTCGAATCACTTGTGAGCGTCAAATTTCACTATCACACACCTGCCCCTTGGCGGCTGGAAGAAACGGCTTGAAATGGAAAGGATGGTTCAGGAGATCGGTCCAGGAAAGAAAATGGTGAACGTGTATCCTGGTTTGCGGTTTGCAGCCACACGATTCTCAAGACATGCCCTTACAGCGTGTTGGAAATGCCCGAAACGGGCACAACGAGGTCGGAACATGGGTTAATCATGCCCAGAGAACAAATCGAAAAGGACGTCGGCTTCCTTGTCCGTAGAAGAGAAAGGCAGCACTGTCTACGAGTCCTTGGATGAGGGCTACTCCAATTGGGGAACTCGTCGTCGCGTTGTGGCACTCCCCCGGACTCGGTGAGTGGATACAGGTTAGCTACCTATAGCACGACGCGAACGCCCAACGACCTAGCCGACCCGACAATGGACCTGGCGATCGATTCTAGCTTCAGATGCTTCATGTGCTCATCAGTTGCCTTAATTTTCGCAATCTCGTAAACATGCTTGACGCTGATGGTCCCGACCATCTCGTGTCCTGGTCGACCTGTTCCTTTCTCAATCCCGGCAGCTTTCTTCACAAAGTAAGAGGTGGGTGGTGTCTTAATGACAAATGTGAACGTTCGGTCAGGCTGTATGGTGATAAGTGTTGGTATCGGGATCCCAGGCTCGATACGGGCAGTGCGGGCGTTGAACTCCTTGCAGAAGTCCATTGACTTGACGCCTCGGGCACCAAGCGCCGGCCCTACGGGAGGGGTTGGCGCTGCCTTCGCTGCGGGTATAAGAATCCGCTGATTCGATTCAATCATCGACGCGACGCAGAGGCAATTGAGATACCCACCACCACCTGCAAGCTCGACTTGAGAGCTTTGGACATGCCAGTGCGTAGTGGCTGTGCCCTGTTGGACCACAGCCACGGCCAGCAAATTGCTGTGTAAGTGTATTGCAAAACGCTGTGCTCTGCAAAAGTAAAGAGTCCTAGCACACATTTACCATATGAAATGACTGTCTGTAATAACAAGGAATAATTGTCAATACTGTAACTGTATGTAATTTACTAATGCGCAACATCAATCAAGTTCAAGTGCGTGCAGGGAAAGATAATAAATGCGGTTCACTTTCACGCCCTGAGGTGTGGGTACCGCAACCTGTGTCAAATGCAAACTCGAAATTCGCGTAGCTTAGCAGCAGTCTTCCATTAGGAAGCAACTGTTGTGTCTACTCGTGGAATCCGGTGGGTGAGCTAGAGGGTATGAACGTGTCGTATGCCGATGGATGATGCAGATAGCTTAGATGACTATAGTAAACGTGGGGACTAGGCTGTGTTTCGAAATCGCCGTGTTCCATGCCTTTAGGAGGCAAGGGGGGTGGCGGCCCCGGCGGCGTCCCATATCCTGTCTGGCCCTGATGGTGTGGATAGTGAGGAGAGGAGCTGTATGAGAACTGCGGTGGTGGAAACTGTGAGAATGGGTGTCCATAAGAATTTGGTTGGACGTGGAGGGGTTGCAACGGCGGCGGAGGCGATAGCAGCCAACCCTCCCGAGAGGTTTCCGCATTCGCTGTTGGTGAATCTCTGGAATTGTGCGAAGGTGGTTGCGGCGGCGGGGGGCCTCTATAGAATGAATGGAAACGGTCCGTTGGACCTGGACTATAAGAGCGGAGATGTGTATCGCCGTGGTGTGATGGGCCTGGCGACTGGAGGTAATTTGGGGGGTGTCGCGGATGCGGAAGTGGAAGTGGACGGAAACCAGGCTCTGGGTGACTAGAGGATAAAGGTGGTGGTGGACCAATGCTGTCGTAAAACGAGCTTTCTGATTGACTCTCGTGAATTCGTTGCGGGGCTGGCAGTGGCGGAGGCGGTGGGATGTATTGCTGCGAAAGAACACTCGTGGGATAGGGTGAACCATGATGGAAGGGAATTTCAAAT
This sequence comes from Clavaria fumosa, assembly GCA_951802425.1. Lineage (NCBI taxonomy): Eukaryota > Fungi > Basidiomycota > Agaricomycetes > Agaricales > Clavariaceae > Clavaria > Clavaria fumosa. The sequence continues at coordinate 2,793,891 of OX637797.1, read as the reverse complement.
TGATCGAGCCGCGTAGGAGGATCGAAGGATGAAAACGGTTCAGAGGGGACTGGGGCCGTTGCAAAGCGCGACAGGGTGGGTAAAGAAACGAAGCCGGATGAAGAAGAGGGAAGACTGTGACGCGGAGTACGGCCGGTTCGGGGTCGTACATAGTCATTAGCAAGGATGTGCCCTGACTCGGACTTCAAACCAAAGGGGTTGTGAGAAGATATGAAGTGCTAAAAAACGGATGATCGAAAGGTGCTCACGTAATGGGTCTCGTTAGTGTATCCATTGACGGGCTGAGGTCTGGACAACACGCTCTCGTAGTCCTGTTCGTATGGCGCTACATAAAGATTGAGTCTCGCCAAAGAATTGGATACCCGCAATGGATGAGGATCAGCGCTTTGATGATGTCCGTTGGCGAAGGTGGCGCCGGCAGTCGATTGGGCCACACCAAAGTCACTCGACGACGAAGAAAGATCGGTAGGAGGAACAAAGAAACCGGGTCCTCCATACTGCTTGAGTTTGATAGATCCTTGAGATTTTGGTTTTTCGGGTGGTTTTTCCTGGACCCAAGAGCTCAGTAGCATGTAGGCACAGAGGATTGTAAACGAACATTGGACCAAAATGTCAGCTCAACATATACTTCGCCACAGTACTTGTCTTTATTGGACAACGTGAACCACTCTGCGGGTGCTCGAGAGTCAATCATGGAAGTCAGATGCATCGGGCAAGGACTTCACCGTCGGTTTCTCCTTTGGTGAGCGCTTCGGTTAGATCGATTTGTGTCTCCCCAATCAAGTCTGGGTCACGCAAATCATCTGCCCAACATGATAGTAACATAATGCTCCCTCCGCGGACCTCTCTCTTGCGCCCAGGGACCTTGGGCGGTACTGGTGGGGGTAGGCCATGCTTATCGGGACCTGCGGTAACTGTAACTGCCTCAAACAGGTTGAACCGGACTTCTTCATCCCACTCCGGATGCTGTCCACCTCGTTTAATAGCCTTCGTTCTTCGTTTCTCGGAGTCGAACTCGATAACACAGTAAGGATCTTGTTTTCCTATGTGTCGTTTGTTGGGAAGATTTTTCTAACAGAACATCAAATTACAGCATAGCAACATACTGGTAAACATACCGCTTTTAGGACGACAACAATTAGGGTCCCGATATTGCGAAAATTTTCGGACATGTTGAGCGGTGCGGATAATATTCAAGTGAGGAGGGCTGTAACGCGGTAGCGTGACGTCGCGGCCTGTGACACACAAAGCGTGACCGAGTTTCACATGACAACACTGCCTCAAGGAAAAAATACAAGCTTTGCCTTTGCATTGCTCTGGCTACACATTTCTTTCTTTTACAGTAAATACTGGTTGTACCAATAGGTAATGTTAGTTACAGTTGTGGTACCTTTTTTATAGAGCACAACAATGTTAAGAGAAACCAAGAAAACATACAGGTGGAAGAGAATGCCAAACATTAAGAAAAATAGAATGAAGACATGGCATGAACTACAAATTCATAAATGGAAAGTGTAAGATCTTCAACAAAGTGGGTATCACCAATTGTATCACATATGTAGAATAGCCTTATCAAGTGCCAAGTGGGCAAGTGGGGCAGGTGGCATAAGCAGGGCAAATAGGCAGGTGGCATGAGCAGGGCAAATGGGCAGGTAATCCAATGGAAATTTGGGGCAACCTTGCAACAACCCATCATGCTCATGGGTTGGCAATGCATCTTGCAAAATGGCAGAAGTTTTTGATGGCAGCTAAAGAGCCTGAGGGAGTCAATAACTGTATGAACCAGTTGTGTCAAGAGCATGGCATTCAATTTAGAGGATTCAGGAGGGTCTGTCACAAGCAAGGATCTCATTGTCAGTCCAGGGTCCTCACAGAAAGCGAGAGGGGAAGTGACTCGATTTCAACGTAAGGGACTGACACTACTACAAGGGCACTATATATACTAGGAAGGAGGGCTGCACAGTATGTGTGAGTCATGAGGATTAAAACGAGGCTATGCGCACCGGGTCGCGCGGGATAGGGGAGGCAGCGCAGGGAAAGAGGAACACTAAATAAGGAAGGTGGCGGCAAGGCACAAGCAAAGGGAAGATGATGGGGAGAATGCTTGGCATGGGCTTAGCTGGCCGAGGGGAGATCTCAATTAGACTCAAATAGGATAGATTAGCTGATGGGGCCTGTCAGTTCCATTATCATGGATCTGCCTCCATCACAAATTCCAAAGTGTGGGAGAGTTTGAGAAACATGGGCATGGGCACATGATGGGCGCTTGTTGGGGTCCTGTAGGCGCTGGTGAGAGGTCGCGGGTGGTCACGTGACTCCATGTCCGCATCTCAACACTAGCTCCTAGTGCTCTCTGGAGTTCAATAGCAGTGGCTTACATAAGTGATCCTGACATGGCCCCCTCCTCAAGGCTGGGCATCTCGACCAGCAAGTTTCGCTTTGTCCAGATGTTTGTGGAAGAAGTCGCGGAGGAGTAGCATGACATTTGTAAGGTTCTGGCAGGGTTCCCGGGTGTTTTCCTCAACAGGGTATCCTTGCCACTTCACTAAGTACTTCACTCCTCTTCCTACCTTCTTCACATCCAGGATCTCTTCAATATCATATTCTAGGTGATCGTCATCGATGGTGGGGGGTGGAGGGGGTGGTTGGGACTGTGAGGCAAAGGAGGGGGGAACATATGGGGTTAGGAGGAGCTCGTTAAACACATCATGAATACGCCAGGCCGGGGGTAACTTGAGGCAATATCCCACTGGTCCTACTTTCTCAATAATGCTGAAAGGCCCAGCACACTTATTGTTGAGCTTCTTGTTTGGGCGGTCCATTTTCAGGTTGCGTGTGTCGAGCCATACAAGATTTCCTTTCTCATACTCGCAGCTGGGTCGCTTCCCACTGTCATAGCTTCTTTTCATTGCCAATGCAGCTTTCTCCATAGCCTCTTTGGCAGCCCGTCGCGATTCCTCCAGCTTCGCCATCCACTCATCCGCTGCTGGATTCACCTCTGTGCAGGGGTGGATTCCTCCATTCCATGGATGTTGGCCATAGTCCAGGAAAAAGGGGGTGTAGCCGGTCGTGGAGTGCTCCCGATTGTTCAGCGTGAACTCTGCAGTACTCAGCCACTCCGCCCAATCGTCCTGGAGATGGTCAACGTACCCTCATAGATAGGTTTCGATCTCCTGATTTACTCACTCCATTTGTCCATTGGTTTGGGGGTGGAAGGCGGTACTTGGGTTGGCCTTTATCCCAATCATGCAGTAGAATTCCTTCATAAACTTTGAGACGAACTGTGGTCCACGGTCGCTAACAACTTTCTGGGGAATACCATGGTTGCGGAATACTCGGTCACATAGGATTCTTGCTGCTCCCAGACTCATTAGGTCGAACCCAATCACCTCGATGAGGGTACGCTTGGTAAATTTATCGATGATCACAAGAATGGAATCAAACCCACAGGATTGGGGTAGTGGTCCCACTATATCCCAACTGATAGCCCACCAAGGTCCATCTGGTACTGGGTGCGGGTGCAGGGGGGCTGTGTGCTTCGTCCGGTCTGGCTTGGTTCTCTGACAACCTTCACATCCTGCCACATAACGTTCCACATCCTTCACCATCTCCAGCCACCAGTAGGCTTTGAGTACTGCTGCTTTCATTTTCTTAGCTCTGGGGTGTCCTGTGATAGGGAGGCCATGTTCATAATTGAGGACCACCTCACGTACAGCCAGGGGTATCCACACAGTGTTACTCTTCCACCATAGTCCGAAACAGTCCCGTGTCCAGCTGTTGTCGAGTTCCTCAGGTTTAGTGACATGTTCCACGCTCTTTTTCTGGAGGAGGATCTCCATCTCGAAGGTGAAACTGGTGCACACGTCCATTTTGGAGGGGAACATCTGAACTGGGGCATCTTCTTCGGCAGCGTCTCCATAGTCTGGTCTTCATGATAAAGTGTCAGCCTTGGTGTTGCTCTTACCAGTCCGATACTTGATCTCGAAGTCAAATTCCTGGAGTTCCCTGTACCAATGTATTTGTCGTGGCTTCAGTTTCTGGGGCTTTCTGAAGTACTGGAGGTTGGCGTGATTGGTCCAGATTTTGAAAGTTTCATCCACTCCCATGAGGTATGCTCTCCATTCTCTCAACGCTCTGACAACTGCTAGGAGTTCTTTGTCATAGACGTTGTAGTTCTTCTCAGCTGCTGTGAGGGCCTTGGAGATGTAGTCGACAGGTCTCCAGGTGCCATCGGCCTGTAGCTGGGAGAGGACTCCACCTGTTGTGAGGTTGCTTGCGTCTGTCTCTACCTTCCATCTTCCCATGTCCTGAGGAAGGGCAAGGACCGGGGCCGAGATAAGCTGTCAGGATTGCTTACATAAGCAGGTTGGAAAAGCCAAGAAAGGATTGCGAAAGAGTTGCGGGAAGTTTGCGGACGAGTCACGTGACCCAAATGGGTGGTGGATTACATAATGGGAAAATCACGTGACCCGGGCCTGGACGCATCACGTGACGCACGGGGTCCGAGCGTGGGAACGCCGGCAACTCCCGAACCGTTCGCTATATATACCTTGTCGTTTTCTTACTTGTACCCTTTTCCCCTTATGTTAGTATCGTCATCATCAACCTTACGTTAAGTTGTGTGAACTGTGAGACTAAGTCTGACACAATACTAACATCAACCCCTGTCCGCCCTAGCCCCATGTCCTAACCCAGCTAGCCTGGACCCCTATCTCAAACTGTCACACTCTGTGACAGCTTATCCCCCTCATCCTCTTTCTCTTTACCCTGCCCATGGTGTGCAACAGAACCATGTGAAATTTTTACTGTGTGTAGATACACATGACCACACCTGGAGGAAGTCTACTGTGACCCTCCCCAAGAGACACCGAGTGCCAAAGGCCTGGAACTTTGCTTTACAGCTACGTACCAGTGAATCGTGTAGTGTACAGGGCACAGAAAGGCCCTATACATAGTTTTTCTGTAGTTTCCTGGTCCAGTGGACAGGGCCCTTGCTCTGTGACCATTGTCAGAAGGGCACACGGGCAACTCACTAGGAGTTGTGGAGTGACCACCTGGGACACCATTTGGGCCCCATGCTAGCAACAAGTTTTATAGAATAAGAGTTCTATAAGTACCTAGATACATAGAGAGCAGCCTGAGAGGACAGGACTGCTAAGAGATCGAAGAAATCCTGAGTGCCCAAGGCCCAGAATTCTATTTACAGCATCTGCGTCTGAGACCGGGTCGAGCCCAGCTCCCCCCCGATTCCCCCATTACTGACGTCCCCGAAACCCCATCACCACCACCAGGGTCTGTGATGGCTGACCACATCGCCCCACCTGAAGTCCATGCCATGAGGCTGGATTTAGTTGTCGCCCCATTTGATGGGCAAAAAAGAAATTTCTGTACATTCCTCCGGTCGCTCCGCCTCCTGTTTATGGCGAATCCGATAATCTATGCCACGGACCTGGCAAAGGTCCTCTACACCCTCAGCAAAATTACTGGCAAGGGGTTTGCCGCAGAATGGGCAAATGTGAAGGGAGAGGAAATCCTGGGTAACAACAAGGTTGGAACCTGGGCAGAATTTGTGGAAGAGATGAAGCGAGCGTTCGATGACCCGAACGACCGTGCGACTGCCCTCGCAGACATTGCGAGGTTGAAACAGGGTGTCATGACGGCACCTGAGTTCTTCGCAAAGTTCGAAACGATGTTCCGAAGAGCGGGGATGACAGAAGTGGCTGATTCGGACATCCTGGTCCATTGGCTGGAGTCGAATCTGAGCAGGAGGCTAGTGGGAAAGGTCTATGGTGTTTCGCCAATGCCAGAGACCTATGTGCAGTGGAAGGCACTTGCCGAAAAGCTAGATGCTCAGCAGCGTCGCCTTGATGGAGTCATTGCACAACAGAACTCTGTGCATCTGGCTCTGCCTGCAACCAGCCGCCCCCTCCCTCAACAAACCCGCTTCGCCCCAGCCCCCCGTCCCTTCCTGGCCCAGCCTCTGGCCCACACCCCTGCCCCTCCCACCATGCCGCGTCCCACCAATGCCGGTGATGCCATGGTGGTGGATCGTGCCCGTGCCCCTGGAGTGTTGCGCACCTGCTTCTGATGTGGCCAAGCTGGTCACATGGTGAGAGATTGCCAGCTCCAGGACACATGTCCACAGATCCCAAGGCTGCAGGTCCGCACTGTGGAAAGCCAGGTACGTAGTGCAGAGGACTATGAGAACGAGATTGCACTGCTCCGAGACCGCCTGGATTTGCTCGAGAGAGAGAAGAGGGCTCCTGTTGAGGAGCCGGATTTTGGAGACGAGGCCCAGTGAGTCCGAACTGGAGTCTCAGGAGTAGATATCCCAGCCCCCCTCCCGTCCCTGTACCCACAGCTAGTATCCCAAAATACACTATCTTGCAGTGGAGACACACCCAGATTGGGGCTGAGGTGAAGGACAAAGCGGAAACGGAAACCGCTAAAAGTGAAATACTGAAAAGAGAAAAGGGGACTAGCAGCCAAGTGAAGCCAACAAAGCACCTTGCAGAGGTGCTGAAGGACACCCTATTGTGCATGCCCCGAGAGCTCTCCATCCAGGTGCACCTGGAGGCTCTCAGCACTGGCAAAGGGGCAACTACAAAAGCCCTTGTCAACTCAGGCTGCACCAACTGCTTTATGGACTTGGAGTGGGTGAAAAAAGTGGGATTGGAACCATCTCCCTTGCTGAATCCAATCACCATGTATAATGTGGATGGAACACAGAACAGAGATGGTAAGATCCGGTATGGGATGGAGCTGCTTGTGACAGTTGGCGACCACCAGGAGTGGATCCACTTCCTGCTAGGGAAGACCCAGTCCCACATGGCGATCTTTGGGCATGATTGGCTAAAGTGTCATAATCCAGAGATTGACTGGGTGAAAGCTGAAGTAAGGCTCACCCGCTGCCCCAACACCTGTGCCTCCTCCCCACACAGCCACCGGTCTCCTGTTCAACCCTCAGTTCCACCAAAAGTGAGTACCCTGGCCTCGGCCAGTATCCCAGACACCCGTTTTCCCAACACTGGCCCTACCCCTGATTGGCCCAGCCGCTACCCTTTGGTTTTTAGTGAAGCAAAGTGGGATGAGCTCCCCCACTCCTGCCCTGACTTTGATATCAAAATCGAGTTTAAAACAGACCCTGGACACCTCTCCTCTAAGCTATACTCTCTGATGCAAGAAGAGATGGTGGAAATGAATCGCTGGGTGGATGAGCAGCTAGCTTCTGGACGAATCCGACCTTTGAAGTCCCCGTACGCGAGCCCCTTCTTCTTCAAACGTGAGAAGGACAAGCTGCAGCCGATCATCGATTACTCTAGGCTGAACTCGTATCTAATCAAAGACAAGTACCCCCTCCCCCTCATACAAGACACTGTGGATGTGTTAAAGGGGGCAACCATCTATTCCAAGATTGATGCGAAAGGAGGTTTCCCATCGATGCAAGTCTGGCCAGAACATCAGCACCGCTGTGCTTTCCTAATGCCTCGTGGACTCTTCAAACTGGCAGTTATGTGGTTTGGGCTGCAGAACACGCCTGCAACCTTCCAGCACTTCATGAACCATGTGTTGAGAGAAGAGATTGCAGGGGGGCATGTCCGAGCCTATGTCAATGATGTTATAGTGTTTGCAGAGGATTTGGCTACACATCGGTATTGGATGGATCGGGTCTTGAAGAAGTTTGGGGAGAATGGCCTGTGTCTCAGACTCAGCAAGTGCGAGTTCAAGAAGAGTGAGGTTTTCTTCCTGGGGATGAAGATCTCCCACAACCGTCTAGAGCATGACCCAGCTAAAGGCGCGGCGATCCATAACTGGCCCAGACCGAAAAATGTGAAAGAGGTACAGAGATTCAACGGGATGCTGAACTACCTCCGCCGGCACATCCCGAACCTCTCTGCCCAGGCAAAACCACTCTTCCAGCTGACAGGGAAAGTCCCATGGAGATGGGAGGAGGAGGAGGAAGCAGCCTTCCAAGATCTCCGCCTGGCACTAGTATCAGCCCCAGTCTTGGCTCTACCACAAGACAAAGGGAGATGGAAGGTAGAAACGGATGTGAGCAACTTGGCCACTGGAGGAGTTCTCTCACAGCAGCAGGTGGATGGGACTTGGAGAGTTGTAGACTACATCTCCAAAGCCCTCACTGCAGCTGAGAAGAATTACGATGTGTACGACAAGGAGTTCCTGGCTGTAATCCGGGCACTACGCGAGTGGCGGGCTTACCTGATTGGGGTGGAAGAGACTATCGAAATCTGGACGGACCATGCTAACCTCCAGTACTTCCGGAAGCCCCAGAAGTTGAAACCGAGGCAGGTCCATTGGGTTGGAGAGCTCCAGTGCTTTGACTTCGAGATCAAGTACTGTACTGGGAAGTCAAACACAAAAGCTGATGCACTCTCACGGAGGCCAGATTATGGAGAGATGGTGGAGGAGGATGCACCAGTACAGGTCTTCCCAGAGGCTGAGACCTGCACATCATTCACATCAGAGATGGAGATGCTACTCCAGAAAAACAGCGCGGTATATGTGCAGAAGCCGGAGGAGCTTGATGATGAGTGGACGAGAGATCAGATGGGACTCTGGCGGAAGGCAGAAATCACTTGGGTGCCCCCAGAAGCATGTGAGGCAGTGCTCACCTTTGAGCATGACCTCCCCATCACAGGGCACCCTGGTCCACGGAAACTGAGGGCGGCTCTGCTGAGGTCCTACTGGTGGGTGGGCATGGTGAAGGATTCCAATCGGTATGCAGGTGGATGCGAAACATGCCAATGAATCAAGCCTGATTGTACCAGGCGCGCTGCTCTGCTCCATCCGCACCCTGTCTCTGAGAGCCCCTGGGCAGTCATCTCTTGGGACATTGTTGGGCCTTTCCCCCTCTCACATGGTCACAATGCGATCCTTGTCATTGTCGACAAGTTTACAAAACGAACTCTCATCGAAGCTATTGGCCTTGACCTCACGGGACTTGGTGCTGCTTGGATCCTTCGAGACCGGGTCTTCCGCGACCATGGAGTCCCGCAGAAAGTTGTGAGTGACCGGGGAACCCAATTTGTGTCCAGATTCATGAGGGAGTTCTATGGGATGATTGGAGTTAAGGCAAACCCGAGCACTGCCTTCCACCCACAAACAGATGGACAGACAGAGTGGGTCAATCAGGAGGTTGAAGTGTATCTCCAGGCCTATGTTGACCATCTGCAGGATGATTGGGCAGAGTGGCTATCCACAGCCGAGTTCGCGCTCAATAACCGTGAGCACTCAGCCACTGGATTCACACCTTTCTATCTGGAGTATGGCTGGCACCCTTGGAATGGTGGTATCCGGCCGCCTTCTGAAGTGAACCCTGCAGCAGACGAGTGGATGGCCAAGCTCATGGAATCCCGAAGAGCAGCCAGGGATGCAATGGGGAAGGCGGCAGATGCGATGAAGGCTAGCTATGATAAAGGAAAGTGCCCGAGTTGTGAATACTCAAAGGGGGACTTAGTCTGGCTGGATACCCGGAACCTGAAAATGGATCAACCATCCAAGAAGCTTGACAACAAGCGGGCTGGACCCTTCACTATCAAAGAGAAGGTTGGACCAGCAGCATACCGACTCAAGCTCCCCCAAGCATGGCGCATTCACTGGGTTTTCAATGAGTTGCTACTCACCCCATATATTGCTCCCTCTTTCCCTTCCCAGAACTTGCCTCCACCCCCGCCCCCCACGATTGACGACGACCACTTGGAGTATGAGGTGGAGGAAATTCTTGATGTCAAGAAGGTTGGACGGGGAGTGAAATATTTGGTGAAGTGGTTAGGATACCCTGCAGAGGAGAACACCTGGGAACCTCGTCGCAACCTCACTAATGTTGCACTGTTGCTCCGGGACTTCTTCCAGCAATACCCTGACAAGGCGAAGTTGGCAGGTCGAGACGCTGTAGTGGGTATTACGGTTCTTGCTGCAACTGCTTGATTACAGTCAAGTCCTTCAGGGGTTCCTGTAAGGCGTTAGAGATTCACCAAACACCCTTGAGGATGTGGAGTATGAATTCAAAATGTGTGAGAAATAGAAATATACGGTGTCCGGGATATTCTGCTATGTGTCCGATAAAATCCGATAAGGATGGTGCGATAAGACGAAGGGCCGGCAACGACGGAGGCCAGCGGATCGAAGGTTGCGACGACGGGTGAGCTTAGGTGAGGTTTCTAACAGAGAGAAGGGGTTCAGAAAGCTGTATTTCAGAGAGGTCCGGAGTGTACTTAAGTACAGTTCTGTAAGTACAGCAAATTGGAATGTACGGAAATGTCCGGAAAACACATGGAACAGCGCCATGTCGCGTGAAGGGTTACATGAAGGAGTTATATCACAAGGGAAATGAGTAGCTCGGAGGAATGAAATGTCCGATAACTAGCAAATGTCCGGACCGCTCATAAACTGAAGGAAAGTGGGGCTGGTACAGCAAAGGGGTACTAAGAACAATGGACAAGGTACTGCAAAGGGTTTGAAACGTTTAAACGATTGAATGGTTGAAAGGGATCATAATATGAAATTTACAGCATGGTATATGAAATAAAGGAATGGGAATGGAATAGTGTGTATGTCGAGCGCTGACCGTGCTGGAGAGGTGAAATAGAGAGGCGTGGGCGGTGTGTGAGAGCGGTGGGCTGTGATCGTCACGGGGGATTGAAGACCGAAGTGTCCGACATCGGACATGTATCGGATACTATCGGTCGTTATCGGACGGTGTCGGATCGTTATCGGTTCGTATCGCACGTAATTTCTTTGGATCGCAAAACATCCGGATAGTCGGTATCTGTCATGTTTCCGTGTTTAGATCGCATATGGTCCTTACATTCTCCCGGGGGCTGAAAATGCAACCGCCCTCGGTTGCAACCAAACAAGGCCAAATAACGGTTTGTTGATCGTGAAGTACGCGTCGTGTGGGTGCACATAGGTCCAAACACACCCTTGTGTTTTCTCCAGCGACAGCAACACGTCAACTCTCCGACAATGGAAAACTTCGACTCTTCAATCTTTCGAAACGCAGTCCAGGCGATGACCGAGGCGCAGGCCATGGCGCCGGGCGAGGAGTTGCCGGATCGGGGGCAGGATGGAGAGTGCGCGGAGTGGGTGGGGACGTATGCGGGTGACGCGGTGCGTGAACGAGAATCTTTCGTACTTTTTTGTATCGCACTGACAACGTTTTTAGGACGATTTTCTTGCCGGATATGTGGCAGCGATCGACGACGACGTGGAGGTGGACGAGGGACTCGTCCGGGTCGCGCGAAGGCTCAAGAAGTGGCGGAAGCTCCGCGGGGACGAGTGGTCCGCTGAGCGGACGAGAAGGCGGGAGGAGGTCGAGGCCGAGAAACAGCGCACGAGCGAGGAGAGGGCGGCTACTGAGCGGGCCGCAGCAGAGGCGGAGGCGGAGGAGAGGCGGGCGGAGGCGGCGAGGGCTGCCGAGAAGAGGGCGCGCCTTGCCCGGGCGCGCTTAATTGTCGTAAGTGACAGCGACGACGAGGGCGAGGCGGCGGCGGCGGTGAGTGCGGTGGCCGGGGGAGGCGAGCAGTCGGTGGAGGAGCCGATGTTCGTGCACCGGGACGGTGCGCGGATGATGGCGACTCCGGTGTGGGTGGAGATCGCGAGGCGGAAGGCAGCGGAGCGAGGGCGAGGGAGGAGAGGCGGGGCGAAGAGCGACATAGAGTCCCGGGCTGCGCGGCAGCCTGGAGATAAGGTGAGTGGTTAATTAAGATATGTGAGGCTTTTTCGACGTCTGATATAATGATTAGGAGCACGTTCCGGGGTGCAAGGAGTGCACCCGGAAGTGGCGGGCGTGCTACGGAGTGGAGGGGATAGCGTGCCGGTGGTGCCGGACGTATAAGGTATCGTGCAGTCTGTCGGCTGTGCGAGGTAAGTGGTATTCTTTTTATTTTTCATGATGAGACAAGTGATAGGTGTGTTTCAGGAGCGAAAACAGAGAGAGCGGCGGTGTCCGGAACGGAAGGTATGTCGAGAAGGTATCGGGTCCGCATTTGCTAACGTATCGGAACAGGTCCGAAGGCGGCGGGAGCGAGCGGAAGTAAGAGGCCGAGGCGAGGTGCGACGCGGGTACCGGTTCGCGAGGAGACGACGCCGGAGGAGGAGGACGAGATTGAGGAGGATACCAGTGTGGAGCTGGTGGAGGAGCCGCCGGCAAAGAAGAAGAAGGCGGAGGCGGGACCAAGTCGGAAGGAGCGGGAGGTGGCGCGAGGGGTGTCCGGGAGGGAGGCGCTCGATAGGGCGCTGGAGATGATGGAGAGGGGGGCGGACCAGGTGAAGGCCGGAGCGGAGCTGCTCCGGATGCTCCTCCTTGGCGAGTCGTCCTCTAAGTAAATATTTTGTTTTTGTTTTTATATATGTTTTTCTTTTTCTATTTGGTATGGTATGTCGTGTGGGATAAGTGAGGAATGTGAGAATGTGAGAAAATGGTTGAAAGAACGTCGGGTATAAAGTTTGGACTTGTCCGAAATTTCGATTTTTTTTTTTTTTTTTTTTTTTTTTTTTTTTTTTTGAAGGGGGACGAATCAATGTGAAGTATAGAAAAATGAAGGATATGATGGAGAAAAAATACTTAATGGCGAGGCCGAAGGTTCCGGGTTGCTCCGGAGCGTTGCGGACGAGTTTCTGCAGTGTCGTCGTCGGTGGTTTCATTATCGGATTCATCGGATAGGTCAGCCGCTTGGTTTTGCTCATCTTCTCTGTCGATAGAGTTGGGTGACGCCTCGTGTATTTGATAGGGAGAGATGTCCTCGTTTATCTCCGTCGTTTGGTCGATGATAGAAGTGACCGGAATCGATGTTTGCGACCTCGGATAGTAGGGAATGATGCGGAAAGCTGCGTAGTGGATTTTGGAAACGGCGCCGTCGAGTTCCGAGAGAATATAGGCGCCATATTGTGTTCGGCGAACGACGATCATCGGTCCGAAGAATCGCGGTTTTGTTTTTCGATTTAATTCCATTTCAACGGCCGAATTGCGGATCAATACCAACGATCCGGGTTGGAAGTCGTAGTCGATAATAGACTTCCGGTGTGCGTCGATGAACTGCTTGACGGATTGTTTGCGGGCAGCGAGCACTTTATCGGCGATTGTTGCTAGATCTTCTTCTCGTTTTTGCAGTTGGCGGGCACGAAGGGCTATCAGTTCCGGAGTGGTCATCGGGGCGTCGGCGGTCGGAATTAAATATGTTGCTTCGGATATGTCGAAGGGGAAAAGCGGTTCGACGCCATGTGCGATGTAAAATGGGGAGTGGCCGGTGGACCGTTGGATCGTGGTTCGTTCTGCCCAAATGACTGAGGGTAAAACGTCCGGCCATTTCGATTCGTCTCCATCTGCTGCTTTGATTAACGACTCACGGACCGATCGATGGGCACGTTCGATGACGCCGTTAGCGCGGGAGTTGTATCCGGATATACGGATGTGATGGATTCCGTACCGTTTCTTAAGGAAATCGAGGGCTTTGATAAATGGGGCTCCGTTATCCGTGATAATCTCTTCTACTGCTCCCCATCGGCATAGTATATCTTCGAATATGAAGGTTCCGAGAAGTCGGGCGGTCTCGTTTCGTAGCGGTCTTGCTTCCGGATATGCGGATAACGAGCATCGGGCGTGGACGAGAAGTCGGAAACCGCGGGCTCTTGGTAGGAACATAGTATCAATGTGCGCTCGACGGAAAAGACCGGCCGGTGTAGCGACCGTCGGTGGAATGAAGATCTTCCGGATTTGCCGAGTTTGGCATTGGTGACAAGTTTTGACAAACCATTTTACGTCTTGATCCAGCACCGGCCACCAGAACCGATTTAGAATACGTGTCCGGATAACGTAAACGCCTTTGTGGCCGAGTGAATCGTGTGCCTCTGTGATAATTGCGAGACGTTTGTGGTCCGGAGGTACTACTTGGTGGTATCCGTTAGGTCGGCGTCGCCATAATTTGTCATCTAGGATGAAGAACTCGGATGCGGAGCGGACCAGTCGTCGGAACTGGTTTGCGTCAATGCCGGAGGGACGGATCGGGTTTCGAAGGAAAGATTCAATTTTGCGAATCTGTTCTTCTCTTTTGTTTGCTGCATCGGATCGGGGTATAAGGACGGCGGAAGATTCGTTCGGGGTCGGTGATTCCTCGGGTGGTACCGTCGAATTGAGTAGCGTCGATCCTGTGTAAACTTTGAAGCGAGTATGGGTGATGCCGGCGAGTCGTGTCTCGGATGTGTAGGAAGCGTCCGGTGCTCGATTCATGTGTTCCATGGCGAATACGTAGCTCCGATCGATCCATTCTTCGTGATCTTCAGACTCGGTATCTTCTTCACCATCTGCGGCACGTCGGCGTGATAGTCCGTCGGCTCCGGTGTGCTTATCTGCGGGAATATGAACAAGATCGAAATCGAAGAGTAGTATACCGGCAATCCATCGATTCATGGCAGCGTTGGGTTGAATGTCCGGATTGTTTAGCATACCCTTAATGAACTTCGCGTCCATTTCGACAGTAAATTTCGGAAGGCCTATAAGGTAAATCCGGTACGACCGAAGTGCGCGGAAGAGTCCGTATAATTCGATTTTTGCTTGTGAGTATCGGGCCTCGCGTTCGTTCCAGGTAATGGAGCCAAAGCGGGAGGGATATCGTATTCCATCTTCTCCAATTTGGAAGAGTGCGAAACCAACGGCGATATTTGATGAGTCGACGGCGAGGATTACGGGTTGTCCGGAGCGGTAGTCGATTGGTCGGATGGCGGATGAGTTCAGAATCGCGTGTTTGAGTCGGTCCATCGAGTTTTGTTCTTCTTTTTCGAATCTGAATGGCACGTCCTTGCGAGTTAGACTGACAAGAGGTCGGGCAAGTACGGCGTAGTTTTTAATGAATATCCGGAGTAGTCCGCAAACCCCTAAAAATGATCGGACATCGGTCAGGGTTTTGCAAGGAGGCCAGTCCCGGATACGCTGAACGTTGGAGGCATCCGGAACTCGTCCTTCGTATGTGCACGTATGTCCGGTAACGACTGCTTCGGGTACGCAAATTGTCGTTTTCTTGCCGTTAAAGGTTCCTCCGACTTTCTTGATTCGTTGGAGCACCCGGTTGACGTTATTTAAATGCTCCCAAACAAATCGTCGTATTTGCGGATTCTCAGGGATCGTCTCGTAGGTGCCGTCCGGAAGCTCGTATCGGGTTTCCGGGCCCTTGATCGCTACATCGTCTACGAATGGGATGGTTACGTGCGGAATTTCATCTTGTAGAACATGCGTGACGTCTCCATGCATAATCTGCGTCGCGTTGGTGTATCCCATGGGGACGCAGGTGAGCCGTTTTGCTCCGAGAGGGGTTTGAAACGTGGTGAGGTCTCGGCTTCGTTCGTCCAGAGACCGCTGATCGAAGGAGACGAAAAGGTCGAGTGATCCGTAACATCCGCGTCCGGCGAATGATTCCGCAAAAACCTCCATTATCGGGGGGACCGCGGAATCGCCGATAGTGATTTTGTTAAGCGGCTGGAGGTTGTGCACGAGTCGGAGAGACTTTCCGTCTTTCTTTAACACGCAAAACCACTGGGACCGATAAGAAGAGTTGGATTCTTCATAAACGCCGGCTGCGATCTTTTCCCGGATTACTTTGAGAACTTCGTCGTAAATACCGGGGGGAATCGGTATATTTTTGAAGATCCAAGGGATATGTTCGACTGTCGGGATAATAATCGGATCGAAGTATTTTGCGTCGAATCGTCCTTTTTCGGTCTCTTTCCAAGCGAAGGCGTCTTCCTGGGCTTTAATAAGATGGTGAACGAGTTTTTCTTCCTCCGGCCATAAGAATCCGGTGGGGTTGGCGTTGTGCGTGTCTTTCCGGTTTTGAGTGTATCGAAGACCGGGGGTGAAATCGGGGGGATGGGTCGGAAGAGTTGGCATATCGGCTAGGGGGTCCGGGTGTCGGCGTCGGACAATCCGGAATTCTTTGGGTACTGTCGCTTTGATCGGATTGACGCGATTCGCGACTTTCTTATATTTCTTTCCCAAGTAAACTGGAAGAACGGCGTCCGTAGACAGGGAATTTATTTCGGGGGTTTTGTTGTACAAGGGGGTTGCAACATTTGGACGCGACGGTTCACGTCCGATAGCGACTGGGGAATCAGCGGAATCGAGAGAAACGTCCGAGATACTGATACAGGGGAAGGGGTCGAGAGAGACTGGGTTTATAAGGGAAAACGATAAGGGAACGTGAACGGAAGTAGGAAAAATGGCTGGAGTCTCGTATCTGGGTATAGCTTCCGTGTCCGCATTGATCGGAGGTAAGTCCGTTGGTTTGCGGACATTCGAGGCTCCAGCTCTCAAAAATCCGGATGCGGTTTCTTGTTCTTCAAGGATTTGCGGATCGGGATTCGCTCCTTCGTTGGCACTATGATTCTTTCTCCGGTGTTTGGATCGTTGAGAATAAGGTCCTGGGCCCCGTGGGGATGGTCAATCGTTTGGGAACCGGTTAACATGAAAAACGGTCGTCCGACAAGAACCTCGCAGGGCAACGTGTCTGCTACTTGCATTTGAACATGGAATGTGCACGGACCGATCTGTAGGGGGAAATTCTTGATGAGTCCGAGGGTCGGAGCGATGGTGCCATGAGAGGATTCCATGTGAATAACGTTCTCGGAGTGTAGTGGGTTGCCGAGTTTCTCCCAAACGTCTCTTCGCATTGCCACGATTGAGCTGCCTTGGTCGAGCAGGCACTCCGCGGCGATCCGGTTGTCCAATATCCCTTCTACGATGCGGAGCGGAGCAGCGTCGACGGCGACAACAAGATCGGAGGTGTCCGGGACCGTAATGTTTGTATAGAGCGTATCCTGTACGACGGACGCGGTGACCGGAACGCGACGAGCGGTAACCACATCCTTCATCTTTTTGCGGATGTCTCCGGAAATGGCGAGTAGTTCGCGAGGTGTGACGCGGACTGGCATGTCGAGTGCGCGATCGAATACTTGTTGAACGGTTACCGGATTTTCGATCGGAGCTTGGTAATGGTACTGGACGTCGGGTCGTTCGATTTTCTCCGGCTTTGATGGACGAGTGACCTGAGGCGGCGTAATAACAACGGCGGGTGGGGGCGGTAACCTAGATGGCTGAGGATCGGTATTCCTGGGTGTGGGTGCTTTCCTTTTGCCCTTGTCTACTTTCTTCGCGACATCGTTTGCAAAGGTGCGGACCATGTTTTCCAACACGGTATTCTCGTCATCTTCCTCGTCCGAATCGTCTTCCATGTCCGGGGGGTGAGCGGATTGTCCGATCGGCTGTGCTTCAAATACCGCGGTTGTCGCCGGTTGCGTGTTCTGGGATTGGTATGTAGCGTAGTACTTGTCGAAGCGCTCGGATAGGTTGTTCCCTGAGATAGTGCCTGGCAAATATCGTCCGGAGGGGAGACAAATCCTGCCTTCTGTGTTCCGTATACATTTGCCGGACTTAATGTATTCGAGGGCCTTCGGACAGGCACTAACAAAATGACCTATTTCCGAACAGAAATTACACGTCCGGCCTGCGGGAGAGTTCGTTGTCCGGGGAGCGGAGTGTCTTGCCGGTTCGAGAGATTGGGCTGTCAAAATCGATTCCAGGCGAGCCATTGTGGAAGCGAATGTTGCCCATGCTGCGGACATATCAAATTCTTCCTTCTTGACTACCGGTTTCGTTTCTCTCCCGGGGGCTGAAGATGCGAGACGGACGGGTCCGGAAAGTTGATCGGTTGTCGCAGAGTGGGGGGACGTCGAGGAGAGAAGAAATTCAGCTGCACCATGTACTTCATTCATGGGGTAAGGATCCTCCGGATGGTGGTTTGGTAGTATGATAGCGAGTCGGCTTTCGATCCGACGCCTTGTATGATCCCCAAATCCGAGGATGTAAAGTCGGTTCCTGTCATTTGTGGACATACGCTGTGATGTGATCAAGTGCGAGGTGATCCGGAGAAAGTCCCGATAGTATTCTCCGTGTTCTGCGCGCGTGTAAACTCCCTTTTGGGCCGAGTCCGATATGAAACGGTCCAGGTCGGCGACGGAAAATAAGCGACCTCCATCAGATCCTGGATAAAGTCGTCGGACGGCCGCTTTGAAGGTATCCCACGTCCATACCGGGTCCGGGTCAGGTGAAAGAGTCTCCCAGAGGAGACACGTATCGGTGTCGAGATAGTGCTTGGCGTACCGAATTAAATCGGGTTCTGGAACGTCCGGGTTGACGCCGGTGAGCACGATGTCGATGTCCTCGAAGTACCGGTTGAGGTGTGTCGGTACTCCGTCAAAGGCAGGGGCCCCGTGGGCGCCACGGAGCGGATATCTCGGTTGGTTGGCCATTTGTATTGGTGCGTGGGGCGGTGAGTGAACTTCGTCTGGTGAATTCTGAGGTGTTTCGGGCGGGAAATGAAGGATGTCTGGTTCAAGGGGAAGTGGTGTAAGCGGTGAGTGTGGTTGTTCGAAGGTCTGTGGTAGTGAGGGATCCGGAGTGGTGAAACTCGTGTGGGAGTAGACAATGGATGAGATACTGGGAATGTCCGATGGAAGAAGGTGGGAAGTTTCAATTACTTCTCCGGGGGGTTCGGAGGGCGGTGGTTCTGTGATCGGATTCGGGTTTCGACTTCTCAGGCGTTCGGAGCGTCGAGGCTGAGGAGCGGATGAGCCTCTGGGAATCCTTGAGGGTGGTAGTGAAGACGTCTTGTTGAACCCCTCGCGGTGGGCTCCAGAATTGTAGTGGGTATTACGGTTCTTGCTGCAACTGCTTGATTACAGTCAAGTCCTTCAGGGGTTCCTGTAAGGCGTTAGAGATTCACCAAACACCCTTGAGGATGTGGAGTATGAATTCAAAATGTGTGAGAAATAGAAATATACGGTGTCCGGGATATTCTGCTATGTGTCCGATAAAATCCGATAAGGATGGTGCGATAAGACGAAGGGCCGGCAACGACGGAGGCCAGCGGATCGAAGGTTGCGACGACGGGTGAGCTTAGGTGAGGTTTCTAACAGAGAGAAGGGGTTCAGAAAGCTGTATTTCAGAGAGGTCCGGAGTGTACTTAAGTACAGTTCTGTAAGTACAGCAAATTGGAATGTACGGAAATGTCCGGAAAACACATGGAACAGCGCCATGTCGCGTGAAGGGTTACATGAAGGAGTTATATCACAAGGGAAATGAGTAGCTCGGAGGAATGAAATGTCCGATAACTAGCAAATGTCCGGACCGCTCATAAACTGAAGGAAAGTGGGGCTGGTACAGCAAAGGGGTACTAAGAACAATGGACAAGGTACTGCAAAGGGTTTGAAACGTTTAAACGATTGAATGGTTGAAAGGGATCATAATATGAAATTTACAGCATGGTATATGAAATAAAGGAATGGGAATGGAATAGTGTGTATGTCGAGCGCTGACCGTGCTGGAGAGGTGAAATAGAGAGGCGTGGGCGGTGTGTGAGAGCGGTGGGCTGTGATCGTCACGGGGGATTGAAGACCGAAGTGTCCGACATCGGACATGTATCGGATACTATCGGTCGTTATCGGACGGTGTCGGATCGTTATCGGTTCGTATCGCACGTAATTTCTTTGGATCGCAAAACATCTGGATAGTCGGTATCTGTCATGTTTCCGTGTTTAGATCGCATATGGTCCTTACAACGCCCAGCCTTAAGAGGGGGGTGATGTCAGGATCACTTACATAAACAGGTTGGAAAAGCCAAGAAAGGATCGCGAAAGAGTTGCGGGAAGTTTGCGGATGAGTCACGTGACCCGAATGGGTGGTGGATTACATAATGGGAAAATCACGTGACCCGGGCCTGGACGCATCACGTGACGCACGGGGTCCGAGCGTGGGAACGCCGGCAACTCCCGAACCGTTCGCTATATATACCTTGTCGTTTTCTTACTTGTACCCTTTTCCCCTTATGTTAGTATCGTCATCATCAACCTTACGTTAAGTTGTGTGAACCGTGAGACTAAGTCTGACATAAGCGTCCTTTTCAAGTCTAGGAAAGCCGCGACTTGTTTGCTCTGCCAGCACCAGGGGATATTGCCAGTGAGCTTAAACAAGGGCTTGGCTCACGAGGACAAGCTAGGGATGAACCTTTGTAAGTGGTTGATCATTCCCAGGAAGCGCTGGAGTTCTTTGACGTTTCAGGGTTCTGGCCAGTTCCGAATAGCCTCTGCTTTGGCCGGGTCATGCTCAAGTCGATTGTGTGAGAGTCTGAGTCCAAGGTAGAACACCTCAGCCTTCTCGAACTCACATTTGCTCAGTCGGAGGCACAGCCCGTTGTCGCGGAACCTCTGCAGGACTCGGTCCATCCAGTGACAGTGGGTTGCAAGGTCGTCTGTGAAGATGATGACATCATTGATGTATGCAAGTACATGTCCGCCAGTGATTTCCTCTCTCAAGATGTGATTCATGAACCTTTGGAAAGTCGCAGGGGCGTTCTGGAGCCCGAACCACATCACCATCGGCTTGAACAAACCTCATGACATCAAGAAGGCACATCTTTCCTGGTGACCTTCCCACAATCTCATTGATGGGAAACCTCCTTTCGCATCAATCTTGGAGAAAATCTTTGCTCCCCATAATTTGTCTACGCAGTCGCGAATACGTGGCAGTGGGAATTTGTCTTTGATCAAATATGAATTGAGCCGCAAGTAGTCAATGATCAGTTGGAGTTTGTCCTTCTCTCGCTTGAAGAAGAATGGGCTGACATAGGGCAACTTGGAGGGTCTTATCCTTCCTGAAGTTAGCTGCTTGTCAATCCACTGGTTCATCTCGAGTGTCTCCTCTCTCGTTAGCAAGTATAGCTTGGAGGACAAGTGGCCCGGATCCTCGCGGAACTCAATCTTGATGTCAAAATCAGGTTGCAGTTTAGGCAACTCGTCCCATTTGGCTTCGCTGAAGACCGTTGGATATAGTGATGGCCAATCGGGCATGTCTCCTGTGTTCGAAGAACGAATGTCCATGGTTGTTTGCAGCACATTGTCCCAGTCAGAACTTTTTGGGTAGGCCCATGGGCTCGCAAGAAGCGGATCAAAGTGGCAACTCTGGGGACAGCATTTGAAGGAGACTTTCCCTAGTGGCCAGTCGATCTTGGGGTTGTGTTTCAATAGCCAGTCATGTCCCAGAATGATCTTGTGCGACTTAGCCATTCCGAGCAAGAAGTGTATTTGCTCTTGGTGGTCCCCTATCATTAACAAGAGATCAATGCCATAGTGAATAGGTCTGTTCTTGTTTGCTGATCTGTCCACATTGTACACTTTAATCGGGTTTTGTAGCAGGACTGGTTCCAGCCCAAGTTCCTTGCACCAGGTTAGGTCCATGAAACAATTGGTGCACCCTGAGTCAATAAGGACTTTAACACCTCCCCATTCGGCCGTAGTCAGGGTCTCAAAGTGCGCCGGCAGAGTTAGCTCTCTCTTCTGCCTCTTTGGTTTCTCTTCCATGACCTTTACTGTGGCTCTGTCCTTGAGTTTGTTTGCACTCCGGGCATGTCTCCGTCACAAGATCATGTATTTGGGTATACTTGCTACAGTTAAGGGGTGGGGGCGGGAACATGGCTTGTACTGTTACAGAGATGCGAGTTTGGACCCACTGCATCTCTTCTCCAAAACCCTGCTCCTGAGTGGGAGCCTGCGGGAGTGGTTGCTGTTGTTGTTGTTGTGCTACCTGGGCACCGACCATCTGCCTTTCCCTCTCATAGATCGCAAGCCTGTCGTGGAGTAAGGCCAGCTCGTTCTCATATTCTTCCACCTCCACTGGGCCGGGAGCCATCGTGCGAACCTGCGGCCTCAGGACATAGGGTCGCATGTCTGGGAGGTGGCAGTTTCGTGCGATGTGACCTACCTGGCCACAGCGGAAGCATTGACGCTCAGCCGTGGGAGCTCGTGTCTGGTCCACGATCATCCTGTCACCAGCACCAGAGGGACGGGGCATGATCTGCGGAGCAGGGGTGCGTTGCTGCTGCTGCGGGGCGGAGGGGAAGTGAGGCACGGGTCGTGGGGAATTCAGATTCGGGTAGCATGGAGGGATCGGGAGAGGTCACGACTGTTGGAACTGGGGCGGAGCGGGGCGGCTGGTATTCTGTTCACAGATGATTGCGTTGAGCCTCCTCTGCTGGGCATCCAGTGTCTCTACTAGTCTCTTCCACTGAGCATAGGTGGTTGGCATCAGGTTTACGTTATAGACCTGCGTGGTCAGTCTCCAGTTGAGGTTCGACTCTAACCAGTGAATGAGTACATCAGAATCGTCGACCGGGTCCAGTTCCACCTTGTGCATCAGGGTTTCGAATAACGTGAAGAACTCCATGGCCTCCAGTGTTCCCTGCTTCAGCTTCGCGATGTCATTCAGGGCGGTTGCGGTGATATTGGGGTCATCAAAGGCCCTCCGCAAGTCCGTAACGAAGTCCTCCCACGTCCCTGCTACTCCTGCATTCAGTATTTCATCAGCTCGCATGTTCGCCCACTCCACAGCAAACCCTTCTCCTGTAATTTTGCTTAGCGCATACAGAATCTTGTTGAGGTCAGTGCCATAGAGTCCCTGGTTTCCCAGGAACTGTAGCCAGAGGGACCTGAGGAAGGTCCGGAAATTCTTCTTGTTGCCATCAAAGGGTGCGACGGCTAGGTCCAGCCTCGGCATTGGGGCTGTGGGGACAGCATCTGCCATTTCGGGTGTGGGTGAGGGCAGTGGTGAGTGTTTGGGTGGCGATGGATTCGCAGGTTGGGGTCGCAGTTCCGGAGTCGCAGGTGACTGTGGTGGTGGTGGTGATGGTGCTGGTCGGGCTAGGTGCTTGTCTAAACTCGCGAAGTCTACGGGGGGCTTGGTATGAACTGGCGGTGCTGGGTGGGATGGGGTTGATGGGTTGACAGATGAAGGCGAGGGGGCGGTAGTTGTGGATGATGAACTGTTCAATTCCGATGAGACTAAGCTCTGTCTGGATTGCCACAGAAACGTGCATGGGTTCGTTCGTTGGCTCATCGTTGTCAGAGTTTACGTAGTCCTCGAGGTCATCGAGGTTAATGTCGATGGTGCTGTGGGCTGGTGACCTCTCTCCTGAGGTCGCAGAATCTGGTAATGCAACTGCTAAGGCCTCTCTCAATCTCTGCTCTCGTCTGCTCCACTCCTGTGCATATAACCTTCCAAAGTAAGGCACAAGTCTTCTCTCCTCCTCGATAATCCAAAGTTCAAAGGGACATAGCTCTTGTGGTCTCAGTACCGCAGTTTCCATCTCTGAAACATCAGATTCCGTAGGGGTGTCCAGGTAGATCTCTGCTCTTACGCGGGTGTCAAAGTATCTTGCCCAGTACTTGTCTTCTCCAAAATCTAGGACTGTGGTGAGCCACTCATCCGTAATGTCTTCATTATGCATCAGGTACGCCAGGGTGATTCTCTCATCATTCTGTTACACATGATGGGCAGGGGGAAAGAGGGACGCTAGGCCGACCAGGGTGGACAGGGTTGAGGTAGCTAGGGGTGGATGTTGAAATTGTGTCAGTCCAGGGTCCTCACAGAAAGCGAGAGGGGAAGTAACTCAATTTCAACATAAGGGACTGACACTACTACAAGGGCACTATATATACTAGGAAGGAGGGCTGCACAGTATGTGTGAGTCATGAGGATTAAAACGAGGCTATGTGCACCGGGTTGTGCAGGATAGGGGAGGCAGCGCAGGGAAAGAGGAACACTAAATAAGGAAGGTGGCGGCAAGGCATGAGCAAAGGGAAGATGACGGGGAGAATGCTTGGCGCAGGCTTAGCTGGCCGAGGGGAGATCTCAATTAGACTCGAATAGGATAGATTAGCTGATGGGGCCTGTCAGTTCTGTTATCATGGATCCGCCTCCATCATGAATTCCAAGGTGTGGGAGAGTTTGAGAAATGTGGGCATGGGCACGTGATGGGCGCTTGTTGGGGTCCTGTAGGTGCTGGTGAGAGGTCGCGGGTGGTCACGTGACTCCATGTCTGCATCTCAACGCTAGCTCCTTGTGCTCTCTGGAGTTCAATAGCAGTGGCTTATGTAAGCGATCCTGACACTCATTGTGGTGCTAACTATGGGGCTCAGGATGGAATATGACTACTTTGTGGCTTCAATAGATGCTACTGCAGGAAAAGAGCTCAATGTCAAGCATGTCATCACTGGCATGCTGAATGAGGAGGCACACCATGCAATTGGAGGGGCTATGCCTGCAAACATGGCACTAGTGGCCATTGTCACCCCCTGGAATCCACCAAAAACACACAAATGCTGGTGGTGTGGTGGGGCAGACCACCTAAGGTCAGAATGCAATGTTCCAGATGATGTTGAATGCAATAAATGTGGGTCAGAGGGACACCTTGCAAAGGCCTGCTACAAGCATGGGGGAGGTGTGAAGGGGAAGTTGAAAGGCAATGGGAGCCTGCAGGCAATGTCAGCTACACTTGGTGGACCTTATGCATTTTAATCAGATGGCTTGGGGATGCATTCATGGGGGAGTATTGGATTTGGGTGAAAACACCCCTTGCCCACACATAGCCTAGTCAGACTTTTAATATAGCTATATAGGCCTAGGGCAGTAGATTGGATTCCCTGGTGTTTATACCAGGTTCCCTGCTAATCTCAAGCATTGTCTCATCATATCTGGACTCACCAATGACTGGAATTCCAACACTAGGGTCAAGAGAGCAGTGGGGGCAGGGTGTCTCCTAGGACATGCATCCCTGCCAATGAGCACACTGTGCTGAGCTTATGTAATCTTACCTTCCAAACAAGGCATGAGATTTGGATAATGCTCCTGTCATTCTCTTGTGAGGATTTTCTTGCAGACTTTTTTTTGGAGATAGTGCAGTACTTTACACTTAGAAAATTCTTCAATTGCATGTAAGCAAGGCACAATCACGTGGTAACACTTTGATATCACGTGATTTATAGCTGACCAGTCGCGATCGAGATTCTCGTAATAAGCGAGCTGCGCTGCTCAACTCACGAACGCCTGCTTTTGTCATGTCCAACTTCAGCTCACCGCATCTCACACGCCATCGTGGCATTTTGCGCGGTTGCCACCCGCGTGATCTCTCCCCTGGATCCGGAACCCACGCAATTGATCCTGGTACACGCCAATCTCTTCCAGCTAATGATTGGGAGCGCGATCGCTCAGCCATAGCGTGCGGTCAAGTGCCAAGTCCAATACTCTCTATGTCGGTTTTGGCAAATTCCCACCGACCTTGTTCATTTAGCCCTACTCCTCGTCCTCTAGCGGTCAGGGTCCCTCGTTTACCCGCAGCTCAGCTGCGCCACATCGTTCGCAAACTCAAAGGAATGATAAAGCTTATTGGATGTAGATTTGAAGATCAAATAGAGATGGAGGACATTGAAGCTGTATTCGAACGTGCAAAGTATGATACCAAGACGAAAGAAGCTTTGCAGGGCGGGTTAGGCCAAACGAGCACCCCGGCAAAAACCAAGTGTCGTAAGTCAACGCTTGACTCTATGACGAAGAGAATATTCAGCCTTATTCTAGGGGTATTCGGGGCGTCCTTACGAGACGTGTACATCCACGCTTCTACCCCAATAGTTGTAGGCGGTTTTGAACATGACCTGCCCATCATTGTAGTTGCGTGCATAGAAGAGCTATACCGCACAGGTTCGTCTAAAAAAATTGGCTCTGCATAGATCTCACTGGCGCGACAGGTATCTATCAGCCTGGCCTCTTCCGCGTACTCCCCGATCGAGATCGCCATATTGAGCTGATTAGGCTTTTTGACTCACGCTCCTCCTCGTACGGTGCATCCTTGTCACTCAGGTCTACCTCAATGCCCAACATCTGCGCCGTTCTGACAACTTTTTTGACCCAAATCCCGGAACCGCTCATCGACAGAACAATTTTCAACGGGTTCTGGTCTTGGTGTGTCAAGCCTACAGTAAAGCGCGAGAACGACCGGAGAGAGAGCGACGAACGCGAGGATCAGGAATATCAACAGAGGCGAAAGGAGAAGTATCAGAAAGTATCCCAACATGTGGCTTGGAGAAGAGCACGCCTGAACAGTCTCAGGCAACTCCAGCTTATCGACAGGGACGACGAACAAGTCGAGGCTGAGAGGCGACAGATTATCATAGCCGCCCTTCTCCTTCGCCTTCTTCCACCGGCCCATTACTCTCTGCTCGTCTACATCTTCGCCTTCTTTACTCAGGTGCCGCTCAGCCCTGAGAATGGTATCGATTTCGACGACATCAGTAATATGTATGGACACAAGATCATGGGAGGGCCGAGCCTCACTGTCGCCGCCAAAATGATGTTGTGGTTGCTGACGAGATGGCCTCGGGTATCCGAGGCGCTCGCATTCGAAGAGCAGGAAGAGGCCGACAAAGAACGGCTAAAGCGCAAGAGAGAAGGTCAAGCCGAACCAGGGTCACAACGGGACCCGATCCCGATCCAGGCTCATGCTGCAGCCATCCCCTCTGACGACTTATCTTTGATTCCGGAAGAATCGCACGGCCCGTCGGAATATCCTTCACCGGGCTCTTGCCACTCCAATGACAAGCGGGAGTGGGGCATGGGCGAACGGTCGCTTTCAACGGAATCATGCAGTGATCCAGAGCAGGGGCCAAGATCTTCTCAAGATTCCAAGACTAGTCCTGAGTTTCCAGACCAGATAGTCCTCGCACCGTTGCCTGAAATACGCAGGGGTGAAAGCTGGTATTCAACGGGGTGTCCGTCCTGGTCAGATTACTGAGATTTGGTGGCTTTTCTGACAACTCGTTATGCAGCCATGCTCCGGGACTCTACTCCAGATCTTGCGTCGCTCATCGATGACATCGTGGTTGAGGGCCAGCAGCGCCAACCCGAGCCGGCCCCTTGTGCCAGCACCCCACCCGCCAGCGCCTACATACATGCCTTACGGCTCCGGCTGGAAATCGAACGAGAAAGTGATGCCGAAGAACAACCAAAACCCCAGTCGCCGGAGAAAAGCGGGAATGAATCGTTTGACAAGATCGCGCGTTCAGATTCTTCCGAGGATTGGAGGTCTAGGATGGAAAGGAGTAATGCGTTGCTGAGAAAAGAGGTTCAAGCTATGAAGAATGAAAGGGATAAAGCAGAGCAATTAATCGAGCAGTTGATGAGACTTTTTCACAAGGACCAGGTCGTATGTGAGACATGACGAATAAATCATGCCGATGTACTATGTTGATAGCTATACGTCGGTTATTGCCATAAACATAAATTACAAGGAACAAACGGACATAGTGCAAGCAATTGCTAATCAAACATCGACTATAGGCGTCGAAGGAGCCGTCTGAAACCCCTCGAACTCGCCAGCATTAGAACTTTCAGCGTTGCATGCCTGTTCTCCATCACCCAGCTGTCTTTCTGTCGGTGTCGTCAGCTGGGATGATCCTATCTCGTCGTCACGCTCAGCAACAGGTTGTTCAATACACACACGACTCTCCGGCGAGGAAGACCTTGGCGGAGTGAGCACTTCATCGACTTGCGGAGCAGGTGGGTTTGCTCTTGAGTGCCCATTTTCGCTTCCTTTTATGATGGCTGTCGAGGGCGGCTTCTCGGGCGAACTTTTGACACTTGCAGGTTTGACAATGGGGTTGATGTATGCGGCTACCTCACGGGGAAAGACGTTGATCACCTGCCTAGACTCCTCATCGTCGGACACTTCGTCATCGCGATCTGTGCTGACGTTCCCGCCCGTCCGCACGCTATTCGCCGTGTCCAGACCACGGTCTTGCACCCAAGACGGCGTGCCCGGCCCGCCTTGACCGACCCTAGCACTCCATCTGCTCACTTCGCTGTCCCAGCTTCCTCGCCTTGAGCTCCTTGGCCGTAAAGCTCTCATGCTCGCATCGATTTCCCTCTCGTCGTCGAGCAAAACGCTCTCTTCATCGCCGTCGGCTTGCCCGGTGAGACGTTCAAACTGAGATGTTGAATCCTCCGCCGTGGCAGACGGCGTGGCGGAGCCCCATCGCAGAGGGCCGGCGCCCATACGTGTGCCATACAGTGCAAAAGCAGATGATGCGAGAGTCAAGACCGACGCGTTATCCAGAGGTGGGGAGGCGGGCCGTGGGTTGTTGCGGGGATGGTGGGTGGTGTGGAGCGGGGCCTGCACAATATGGCGACCAATCTGTGTCGCGTTGGGATACGCGGAGTTTATCGTTGCTCGGTGCAACGACGAGGCACCGCCCGTCGGTTGTGGGGAAGGAGGCGGAAGGGCGGAGAATGTGAATGACGCTGCGCTGCCGAGCAATGCGCTCGCGTTGGATGCGGACGAGCCGCGGGTGTGTGCAGGCGGGCGAATCGGGTGCGAGGCAGGCACTTGGGCGATGTGAGCCATGCCATTGGATGCGAGGTCAATACTGAGAAGGGTGGTCTGTTTCGTGCTCGCGGTCATGCTCCGGAATGTGCGAGGGTAAGACAAGGATGAATGAGATTGCGACGGCGATGGTGAAGGTGGGGTACTCGGTGGGATGGGACGAACTGAAGCATCGTCATCTGCTTCCAAAGCGGTCGTGGGTGCCCAGATAGATTCCAGTGCCATGGAAGACATAGTGGACCTCCGTTCCTGCTCTGCATCGCTAGTACCCCCATTATCGTCCCGTTCGTTCAACGAAATGGCTTTCCGTCTGGCTGCACTGAGCGACTCGGATCTCGAATGCGTCTTCGGAACTGGGCTTGGAGCGGTAGTAGGACTAGAAACAACCCGTTCGCGGGCGAGGGACGTCGTAGACACGCGGCCTTTCCCGACGGACGAATGAAGGCTGCTCTGGTGGCCATCTGCCTTTCGCTTGGCTATCTTCCCACCAGCGAGCTTGCGCTGGAACCAGTTGATAATAGGCTTGCTGCCGCGTCGAATCACTTTCTTAGGCGGATCGACGTGTTGGTCTTTTTGCGCCAGCTTCGCGTTGCGAGGCTCCAGAGCCTTGGGTGCCATCTGCATTGAAAGAAAGAGACCTTGGACCAAAGCTACTGCCGCTGCGGGGCGTGGATTGAATTGTTGATGGAGAGCGGTGAAACACGAGCAGTGCTGATGGCCGCCGCCACAGAAAAGGTCACGGGGATAAATAGCTACAGCGAACAGCAACGCTGTCATTGCCTCAATCATACGACAGATGTTTTTGGTTGGAACTATCACCAATCTGTTTTCGTAACCGACCTCCCAGTTGAAACGGGTATCTTGCCACCCTTGTACCCGAACCCATCCAACCAAGGCCACATCGCGCTCCTTCTCTGTTCGAACGTCTCAATCGTTTCTGCCTTCTGCATCGTGAGACCGACGTCATCCAGTCCGTTAAGTAGGCAATGCCTCCTGAATGGATCTGTAGTGAACGTAATCACGGACTTGCCGCTAGGGCGCCGAATTTCCTGCGTCTCCAGGTTGACCTCCAGTTCCTGACCAGCCTCAGCATCCTCGGCCAAAGCAAGGCAATCAGCTTCAGGAAGGCTGATGGGGAGCATGCCATTCTGCATTGCGTTGTTGCGAAATATGTCTGCGAAACTGGGAGCAATGATGCATCGGATGCCGAAGTCCTTGCTGATGATGCAATCAGATTAGCAGATTTCGGACCACAGATATGATCACGTACAGACTCCACGGTGCATGCTCGCGCGAGCTACCACATCCAAAATTCTTGCCAGTGCAGACCAGGAATTTGGCTTGGGTATACGGGGCACGATTGAGAACAAAATCGGTGTCCTTGCCCGTCTTCGGATCCTTGCGGAGAGGGTAGAACAAGGCGTCAGCGAGACCCGTCCGCTTCAGCGTTTTCAAGAATTGCTTGGGAATGATCATGTCCGTATCGACATTGGCCATGTGCAAAGGCGCGGCGATGCCCTTCAAAACCACAAACTTCTCCATGCCTGAGGAAGCATTCGGCGAAGGAGGAAGGCCTACTTCCGAACTCCCAGAAATGTGAGGATTTTGAGCCACAGTTATGGGCGCAGGGCTCGGCATAACTGGATCGTTCAAGAAGTCGAAAGCGTTTGTGAGCTTCAACTTTGACTCAGTGTTTCTGTTTGCGTCAGCAGCGCCAACCAGCGTGCGAACGTCTGTCAGCTTGCCCGTCAATGCGGCCGCCGCGGCCATGGCGGGACTGAGCAAGTGCGTCCGTCCCCCCGCGCCCTGACGACCTTCGAAGTTCCTATTGCTCGTGCTCGCGCAGCGCTGGCCTGGGGCAAGTTGGTCCGGATTCATCCCGAGGCACATCGAGCACCCGGCCTCGCGCCAGTCGAACCCGGCGCGGCTGAAGACGGCATCCAAGCCCTCCGCTTCGGCCTGCTCCTTGATCAGCCCGGAACCGGGGACGATCATCGCGTGCACGCCAGGCGCGACCCTCGCGTCAGGGCCGGCTGCCAGCACGACCTTGGCCGCCGAACGGAGGTCCTCGATGCGGCTGTTCGTGCACGAGCCCACAAAGACCTTGTCAACCTTGATGTCTTGCATGCGAGTGCCCGGCTCAAGGCCCATATAGGCCAGCGCTCGCTCGGCCGACGCGCGTTTGGTCAAGTCCGTCATGGTAGCGGGGTCGGGAACGGCGCCAGTGATGGGCACGACATCTTGGGGAGACGTGCCCCACGTGACGCAGGGGACGATGTCCGACGCGGGAATGTCAATCTCTATATCAAACTTGGCGCCTTCATCGCTTGTGAGGGTACGCCAATAGGCTTCGGCGCGGTCCCAGAGTTCACCCTTAGGCGCGAGCGGCCGATTGCGGAGATAGTCGAACGTGACATCATCAGGCGCGATCATCCCAGCACGGGCGCCGGCTTCAATGCTCATGTTGCAGACGCTCATTCGAGCCTCCATACTAAATCTGCGGAACACCGACCCGGCATATTCGATGACACAGCCCGTGCCTCCGGCTGTGCCGATTTTGGAAATAATGTGAAGGATGACATCTTTGGACGTCACCCCTTCGGAGAGTTTGCCGTCCACGGTGATCCGCATGTTCTTGGCCTTTTTCTGCAGCAAAGTTTGTGTGGCGAGGACGTGCTCGACTTCAGAAGTCCCGATACCAAAAGCTAAAGAGCCGAACGCGCCATGTGCTTCAAAAAGATATTAAGTAAGGAGCGAGACACAATAGAAAGCAGGAATGATTACTGGATGTGTGGGAATCGCCGCAGACACAAGTGATCCCGGGCAGCTGCGAGTCCACATCAGTTTAGGAGCGTTCGTCGAATCGCGATCAATGCTGACCGTGAATCCTTGCTCGGGCCCAATAATATGGACGATACCTTTGCCCACGACTTCAGCCGAATAGAGACAAAACAGACGTGGCTCGCCACGCACCCTGCCTTCGGTCTTTGATTCCAAAATAGGTCAATCCGAACTCCTTGACGTTGTCCTCGAGTGCTATACACTGCGCTCTAGAATCAGGCTCTTCAATGAAAGAGCCAATCGACTTGAAATTTTTTCTCGAAGCAGTTCTGAAATCCAAATCAACAGGTAGGCTTTGACACTCCCAGGGGAAACTGACGGAATGTTGTGATCCACTGTAGCCAAGGTGCAGTCTGGTCGGCGGACTGGACGATGTGCGGATCGCCTTGGAAAGCATGAGCTCAAAGCGAGTGCCGAAGATGAGTGCCTCTCACAATCCCTCAAAAGCTTGAGGACTGGTCACTTCATGAACGAGGTGTCTTTACAGGGATGAAGTCACAGTATTTAAGAGCAATTCGCGCTGGGCGTTAAGGTATGAGACGTACCGATCGATATAAATCAGAGCCAGTTCATTCTCGTTGATATCTCTGGGATGCACGCGTGAGGAATAGCAGGGAAGACAGCGAAGTGAAAGAGGCCACCGACACGACGTGGTCGTCGAAGATTTTATCGTATAAAGTGCGAGGACTAGCGACGAAGCCAGGCATTGTGGTGTATGAACGTAATTGCGGTCGAGGGGATTCAGGGGAAGGACCTTTGGTGGTTTATCCTCCTACCTATTTATAATAATATTGCCTGTTGCAACGTTGTTACTGACTGTACTGTACCACCAAAGGTCCGCTGATCATGTCGGCCGATGACTCGGAGGTGATCGGCTGGATCGGGGTTGAATGGAATGTGCCTGTGCGGGCAAATACTGCAGAGCCTTTTCGAGTCCTTGCGAACTCCACATTGCCCCGTGATAGGCGATATGCGCAGACATGGACAGGAGGCAAAGAAACGCCTGTGAGAACTGCAGACGTTTCGTGTGAATGAGGACGAGCAAGTCCGACGCCACATCTCGGCAATCTCTGTCCAAGGACTTCAAGACGAATCCAGTCGTACTGCAAACGACTGGCACATCTTACAAGCGATACTACACGATGCGTCTGTACCACAACTGAACGGTAGCGACCGCTGATAGCTGAAGAACGCCTTCAAAAGGCGGCGCACACCAGGGTAGCAAGAAATCAAATTGGAATTCAGATGTCAAATAATAGTGCAGGGCAAACTCTGCGACAGAGTGGCGAAAGGCAATCTGATGGCGGCGCACTTTCTTGTGTTGTCTATGTATATCCAAAGGGTCACCAAATGCTGAGTCTTAGGCGTTTGCGTGCTCACTCACGGGATACAATATCACTGCTTTTGCCCCGCCATTTAACAGTGGGACCTCTTCCTCGCCTCTTCAAAAAATCAAAGTCTGCACTGAATGTGTAATCTACTTACTGAATAACGAAGAAAGGATGCTTCAACTACTCCTGGTATTGATAAATGCTCCGCTGAGGTTTGATCTACTGCTGCTGAATGCTCGATCACGTGCTGCGTCGCGGTGAAGTTATCCCAAGGTGGTCTGCTTACATAACAAACCCCCGTCGATCTCGTCTTCCCCCGCCGTCCGACGCGCCCACTGCGAGAGTGTCTTGTCAAGGAAAGTCGTCGGATCACTCACTGAGTGATCTGACGACGTTCCTTGACAAGACATCCGCGCCGATCCGCTGGGTGACTCACATTTGGTTGTGCTGAAACCGGCAGACCGACACTAATGGCGTACAAGACATAGCTCCAGAGTCACGTCAGCGGCGCCCAAGACATGGGAGGATTGCGGGATTGAGCGATGTCTGACCAAAGCAAAGACAGTTCGGTCCGCAATCCCAAGCAAGACTTCCTCAGGTATGTGAACCAGAAGAGAAACCCTCCGAGACTCGGACGGTTTCTCTTCTGGATCACATACTTGGATTTCTCAGATACCTCCATGGTTGTTCCGCGGATTGTGGTATAAAGGTCAGGCCCTTGCATCTCGACCTCCCATAACCCGAATCATCTTCTAACAACAATGGTTCGCCTCGCCTCCTTCTTCGTCCTCGCATCCCTCGCAATCGCAGGCCTCTGTGCGCCCTGGAACAACGATCACGAAAAAGACAAGTGCGAGAAACGCCCAGAACCCGGCGACGACGTCAAGAAGTGCGGCGACCGCTTCAAGGAAATCATCATCTTCGACGACAAGTGCCACGACTTGTTCGGCAGCCATTTCCATGACAATAAGGAGATTCACGACAAGGAAGACCCTTGGTTCGATAACTTCTCGCACGGATGGAAGGACAACTCCGATGGCCTGACCAAGGTCTTCGTCGAGATCATCGAGGAAATTAAGGTTAGCCTTATCTTTAGTTTTGGTTTCGTAGGCGTTCTCATCGTTTCTTTTCCTAGGTCTTGGGTCAGAAGAACGAAGTCGACAGCATCGTTATCGTTGAGGCGTTCGAGCACGCCCAGAAGTCATTTATCCGGGTCTTGGTCATCATCTTCGTCAACTTCAAGTGGTTCCCTATCTTCAGGGTCACGCTCATTGAGTGGATCAAGGTGTTCCGCTGTCATTTCAAGGACTTGGTCGAAGTCATCGTTATTGTACGTCACGCTTGTTGCCCTCACGCCGGGAATAACAATTCATTCTGGTGTTACAGATCGTCGAAGATGGATTCAAGGACAGAGTCCACAAGTGCCATGATGACCTCGAGTTCTGGTTCGAGCAACTCCTTGCCATTTGCGACTAAACGTAACGGTAGCGGGTGGCGGGCCGGCTGTGCTTCGCCAGACAGTTGATGTAGAAAATGAGCATTTGGAATGGACAGCAGTAATTTAGCTGGTGTTTGCAATGTTTCGATCTTCCGGAATAAACGTTATTTTTTCAAGATCTTTTTGAGCCCAATCTGTGAAGCACTAATGACCGTGCGACGGATGGCAATCGGCGACTAAGTTACGAGAGACTAGATCAGGCCTTGTTTCTTCAGGTCCTCGTACGTCTTCCTGTTGTACACGTTCCCTTCATCGTCTTCAAGCTCCTCCATTGTCTCCTGCTCAAATATTTCGTGCCGCCCCTCACGCTTCAACTTTTCGGCCACTACAATGCGATCATTCCCCAGTCCACCTGCAGAAGGGAGAAAAGACTCACGTGACAGCGCATCATCAATCCGAGTAATTTCGTGGAAATGTTTGGTGTTCGGGAGCCCGAGGGCACGCATACCAAAGGCATGACGTGATTCCTTTTCAAAAAACGGTCACACGCCGTTTCGAACAGAGGAGGCGAAAGCTCACTTGGAAGTGCCTGTCGAAGTTTTTCCTGCGTTGGAGAGTGAGCTTCTGCTGCGTCCGTGTGCGACGACAGTGAAACTTTTCAAACTCACCTTCCCATGTAAACATGATCCGAGCAAATCTCGCACCGATACTCAACCCCTAGACCATGCAGTTTGTACAGCCAATAAGGTATAGGCTTCCCGTCCCACCCAAGCGGCAGCTTCAGTGGGTTGTAAATCCTCTCCTCCTCTTCGTCCTCGTCCGCGCCCGTACCGTCCGCAGCCTTGGTCGCCGACGCCACCGCCGATTTCGTCTGCTGCTGTTCGAGCAGCTCCTGCTCGCGCTCGCGGGCTGTCAGCGAGAAGCGCCGCTCTACGTTCGACTTGGTGTCGCTCAAAACAGAGATCAGGCGCGCAAAGAGGGACGTGCACAGATATGTATACAGCGCGGACGTTCGCAGGCGAGAGTCGGAGGCGGCCTTCGCGTGCACTGCTGCGGCGGCGCGCGAGGCGTCGTGCGAGTCGCCGTTCGGGTTCGGCGGTGGTGGCTGGGCAGTCGCTTGTCTGTTGGTGGCTTTGATGTGTTTTTTGGAGGTAAGGTGAGCATCATAGACAGTTTGCTTGGCGTAGTGCTTCTGGCCTATAATACCCTGAGTGATGACGAGGTCCGAAAGAAATTGAGGGACTCACATGCAGAGCACCAGATACCCTGGTTTCCCTGTTCGTTCGATTTGCCGTTCTTCGTAGTCTGTTCCCATCCTGGTATTTCTCCTACCTCCCACTTAGTATTGAATTCAGCCTCAGCCTCCCGTTGTTGCGTGTCCACGTCGATAAGTGGCTGAGTACGTTTCATGAACGATAGAACATACGTGTGCAGCGTTTTGATGTACCTGTTGTCCATATGAGAGGATGAAGCTCGACTTTATCAAACTCTGATTAAATCCCAGCCACGCACGTCTCGTAGTCTCTCGAAGATCGTGTGTCCTTCGAAAGCTCTTGATGAAGTAGACCCTCTTGTGCTCGGAGCAAGAGGTCTAGGTATTGTAGGTAACCCGGTCTTTTGCCGACACCCTTGATGTTGCTGTATGCAGCGTGGTTCACGTACAGATCTAGGTATTTGCCATACGCTTCTTCCCCAGAAAATAGCAGGGACACAGCTATGATCGCATGCACCATAAGAAAGTTTTCGAGCGAGGACTGAGGAAGACGCACGATCTTCCTCCTCGAAACCGTCATAGTCCTCCCCCACCTCGTTTCCATCGTCGATGAGAGCGCTGAGCTCCAAGTCGAACCCTCTGCCTATTGTTGCCTCAGGATACTTGGCATAATGATCCTGTATCCTGCCCAACCTCTTATAAAATTCCGCCAAGTCGTCATCAACGGCGCTTCCTCCTGCCACCGCACCCTTGCCCGTGAGTAGCTCAAGCTCCGCCTTGCGGGCGTCCTCGTCGAGGTAGAGGGCGTTCAGGCTGGCGACGCGCGATTCTATGCGCGAGAGGACCTGTGCGGCAGTATGGGCGTTTTTGAGCTGGGCCTCGTGGGTCGGGAGAGGCCGCGAGAGGATGGTGAACAGCGCGCGTTCGAAGCGGTCGAGTTCTTCGTGCGTCTGACGCTGAATTTCGATGGTTGAGTCCATAGCGAAGGCGGTCTGGTGATCCCGCACAGTGCAACGGGGGGGCAAGTGTTGGTTGGCTAAGTGTTTGCTAACTTTGCTTGCACGCATTTGGCAAGTTTGTAGATTCAACATGCTCTAGCCTGTACAGAGAACGCCTCGCTTCAAGGACTGTAACGAATCTCCTCAAGACAGGAAGCCTCTAATGGCGCCGCCAACGTTGATCACATCCAACAGGAACGTATCGTGTCCCCACACACCGCCCAACTCATAGTACCTCACCTGCTCATTCCCCGCCAATCGCAGGGCGTCGACAATCTCCCGCTGCTGCTCCACGGTGAACAGGATATCGCTCTGGACACCAAGCACGAGCATCGGCGTTTTCGCGAGGGGGGACAGGCCCTCCACAAGGAGCGGCAGGTGGGTGGGTGGGTGGGCCGGGGGCGGATGCGACTTAGAGTGAGACCTACTCGAAGTGGCGGACTCGGGCGTCGCATTCCATGACTGTTGCGAGCGTGGTGGTGGAGGGGTGAGCGAAATGGAGTGGAGAGCGGGAAGGGTGAGGTCGAACAAGTCCATAGCTTTGGAGATGTAGAGGAGGGAATTGGGATCGTATTTGAGGCAAAACTCTTCACCCTGCGGGACACGTATCAATGTTTGCGTCCATTGCAAGGCAGTGAGCGAAATTAATCTTGCCTGTCGGTCAAGGTACGTCTCAATGAGAAATTCAGGACACAATGTTGGTTTGTGCGTGTCACCCAACCCGATTGTTTTGAACTTACGTCCAAACCGGACATCCCACTCTGGGCCAGACCGGTAGGTAATGGTAGCTATTTCTGTGGTGGGTATGAATATATAAAAGGGAACAGAAGTCGAGGCTGAGACATACGACGTGCAAGCTTCATGCCAGTATGTGGCGGTGATGAATCGTAGTAGAACCCGTTTCTCCAATTTGGGTCAGCCATCAGGACTGCCGTCTTTAAATTTGGAACGTCTCAGAGGTCACAAATGGTATAACACGCACCGCTCCGTTGGGCATAACGCATGGCAATGCTTCCTGGTGTGCTTCTGGCGGTGCCACTGATACTGATGACTCTGCCTACGCGATTTGGATGCATCCAACCGGCAACCAAACTCTGCATTCCTCCCATCGAGCAGCCCACACTGGCATACAACTCATTGATCCCGAGATGATCAAGCAGTTGGAACTGCGCTCTGACCATATCGAATATGGACACGATCGGGAACGTTGTGGCGTATGGCTTCCCGGTGAAGGGGGAAACAGAGGATGGGCCGGTAGAGCCATAACACCCTCCCAGCACATTCGTGCATATCACGAAGAACTGGTCCGTATCAATGGCTTTGCGAGACCCGATGAATTGTTCCCACCAGCCAGGAGATGGGTTACTTAAAGTGGACGCGGCGTGAGAGCTGGCAGAAAGACCGGTGTGGAGGAGTATCACGTTGTCCCTCGAGGGAGAAAGGGTGCCCCATGTTTCATAGGCGATCTCAAAGGACGGAAGAGGATCAGAGTACGTGAGCGGGAGAGGATGCGTAGAGCGAAAGGTTTGGTAGGTAGAGGGGTCAGGCCGCATGTATGGTGGCTCCGAGTCGGAACCTTGGGCCGTCCGAGCGATCTGCTGTTCGCGGGCGGCATGCGCGTCGACGCAAGGAAACGTCGGTGTGGAAAGGGGGCGACGATATGTCGAGGACCAACACCGCCGCTGAGCGAGCAACAGCCTAGCAAACGCCGAAGACCGACTGAAATGCACCATTACCAAAGCCGAACAACGAGCAAGCAATGCGCAGTGAAAAGGTCGTCGTCGCAGTCATTGAGCGCTATTTCGATCAAAGCTCGTCATCGTTGAGATCATGTGATCGAGGTAGTGACCGCCGCAGCCACGTGATGCTTCCACTTTGCCATCTGACGCTGAGGTGTACGATGAGACCTCTCACTGTCTTTCTCCTGTTATCCTTTCTTATATCTGCTCGCGCCCATGAGAATTCTGAGAAGCTGTCTGAGGAGGACCTCAGTGTACCAGTCGACACTCTGCTCTGGCTTCACATAGCCGTCCAGGTCAGCGTATGGGGCTTCCTATTTCCCGCTGGCATGGTCTTGGGTATCACCAGAAGTCGTTGGCATGTCCCACTCCAGGTGAAACGCTTTTCATCATGTCGCTTTATCTGCCGCTCTACCCGTCACTCATGTACCCACAACGTAGAGCACCGGATTCGTGCTAACAGCCGCTGGATATCTTCTCGGTCACACTCATGGTGGACGTCGGTTTTTGACTGGGGCACACTCAGCGTTCGCGTCCATTCTTCTCGTTCCTATTGTCGCTCAATTGGCGCTTGGAATATATTTGAAATTGCATATACACGAAGAATCCCTTCGACCAAAGGCAGTTCGCGTGCATGGATGGCTCGGGAGGATCTATCCCATCCTAGGTTGGACGCAGATGGTGTTCGGCGCCATCACATTGAGAGGCTATTGCCGAGGCGACTGGCTTGGGCAGTGTCTCGCTCATCATATTATGGTTCGCATGTTCCCCTGGGAACGATATAGCACGTTTGTTGAATTCGGATTCAGGGAAGCGGTTTCATTGCCTACGGTATAATCATGGCAATTTTATTGGTGTCTGGCGAAGTGTGGGTCAGGCGTAGTGGACGCAGTCCAGAATGGTGGGATTCTTGGGTGATCTTGCTCTGGGTTAGTGCAAAGGTTCTGTCTCGTCAATGGTGTGTTATAACTCTTATTTTCTAGGGTATCGGTGAGTGTGTGTCCTTACATTATTCTGGGCGGTGCTACATGATTAGCCCAAAGTGAACACGTTCACCGAGCACTTTGGGGGGGCCTGGTCAGTTGAGGACATGCAGCATACGTGAGCGCTTCCAGCTCAATCTAATTTTGCCAGCGTTCTGACGTATTTTTGATAGTATTTTGGGAGTGCTCTGTATGCCGTTCTCAGATACAACCTTTCTTCTTCTGACCACAACTGTAGGGTGGACTGGCGGGCTCCTTGGAATCTTCTTGTCTCGCAAGAATCAGGTAATTCTTGTTTTTAATGCTGCTTGGAATACCGGTTGTTCAGTAACCGCTGTGCTTCATAGCGAAGTGTAGTACCGGGTGTCATGTTAGTTGACTTGATTTTTTTTCCGACAGAATCACGCACTAAGCTTTCCTTAGAATCATACTGACTGGTTGGGCGATGTCAGAGCACGCACAAAGTCTCATGCTCTCAACCAAGGTACGATTTTAGAATTTGTATCTGTCTTTTTCTTGAGGTTGAACCCTCTGTTAGGTCCATGCAATGTTCGGCCGCACTTTGATGTTAGCTGGCGCGACCCGGATCATTGAGGTCTGCTTCATACCCGCCACGGAGGGTGAAAGCTCCGAAGACAACCATAGTGATCATACGATTGGCGAGAATGGGGTTTCTTTTGCGGGAGCTTCGTCCAATAGTGTTGGAAAAGCCTTTCGACACCTTCCGCCTTTTGTAAGTCCGCCAAACTTTGCTCAGAGTCTTTAATGACACTGTCCTGCACTAGTTGCTTGTAGCAGCGGGGTAAGACATGTATGCTTTCGTAGACCAGACGCTCGTGTGACAGTTCAACTAGGTTGTTATTTATGTCGGCAACAGATGAAGAACTCAAATTTGCCCACGACAATGGAATGGATCATGTAACGTATATCTTGATCATGTACAGGTCCGTCTTTCCCCATTTTCTTCTCAATTATAATGATATGAAACGTCACACCAAGTTTGGCCTTTATCTTCTATGTCTGGATTCTCGCCCTGATACACATGGCAAGTACGACTGGTCGTTACGCTTCTACTAGTCTGGCACCGGATAACATTGAGCTGAGGTCAAGATCAAAGTGGTATTCACGTGTACCCAGTGGTGATGGTGTAGAGACCCAGAGACTCATGTAGATGAAAACCCTAACCCGGATTTGCCATTTCATCATAATAATAATTTTGATCGGAATTTCGATGGTGACCGCCTTTTTGCTAACAGTAACGAGCGGGCTGCGGGAAGGTGCTGCTGCTGCCTTGCATGGACGCTACAGTCAGCTCGTTGCCCTCCGATCCTTTGGCATCGAGAGCAGCGTCGACCTCGTGCTTCGACTCCTCTGCGTCCTCATCATTAGCGCCTAACACACCTGTTACGACCAACGCCCATTTTACCCCGAGCATCGTTTCGACCACTCACTCGCATACCAAGCGTAACAGCTTCACGTTGCTGCAGCGCATACCTAGAGACGTACGTTTCCCCCTTTCTCTCCCCTTCTTCTTGCCTTTCTGGTCTGACCGATTTGGTCCTCCTCCCATTGTCTGTGCCCCTCACCATCACCACGTGTTTCTTGCCGTTTTCACAGTTTTCATCCCTCATACGGTCTCACAGCACAAGTACCCGGCCAAGAATTCTCATACCGGTCCGTCTTGACATGCTCGGACTCCGCCATCGACTTACATCTGCACTCATACCGCAGGATAAAGAGTATGACAGTTATACCCAGGATCACATGGACACAGACAAGCGGAAAGAAAGCCGAGTGAGTAGTCGTTCTTTGTGCCACATCTTGTTCACAGCATATTGATG
Organism: Clavaria fumosa; assembly: GCA_951802425.1. Taxonomy (NCBI): domain Eukaryota; kingdom Fungi; phylum Basidiomycota; class Agaricomycetes; order Agaricales; family Clavariaceae; genus Clavaria; species Clavaria fumosa. The sequence goes on along the minus strand of OX637797.1, from coordinate 2,753,236 downwards.
TGCGGATCCCTTTCTACAGCTTTACTCGTTTCTCCACCGATCACGCTCTCGATCACGCAAAGATAGTGGTCGCTCGACTTCCGTCGACGTATTTCCACAACCCCACTCCCGTCCAACCTTGGGAAATCTTGACTCCCGACTACCACAGCAACCGCCGTCAGATAGCGCCTCACATACTCGTCCCACAGAAGACGCAGATTCTGGACCCGAGTTTGACGCCCTATCGTTGTACGCTGCAGGACCATCCTCGAAGCCACCAGCGCTTATCCCCTCTCGTCCCTTATCTGCTACCACAAATACGACACACTCTACTATCGGCCCACTTACACCCATCATCACCCGCACAAGGTCGCGCGGGCGCTCGCGATACGATCGCTATTCCGGCTCTTCCGAACGTCGGTTTGGGTACGACCCGCAGCTGCCGCAGGAGCCGTTTGAGACAGAGAACGAGTCTGACCTCACCAAGGCCGCAGAGTCCACGAGTGCGGCTTCGTCCGCCACCGGCCATACCCCCACGCGTCGCCGAATGCACACTTTCCTTGGCATATCGCTCCCGAACTCTCGCAAATCCATTTCTTCCGTCATGTCTCGACCTCAGAGTCCCGAGCCGCAGCCTACGCCTGCTGCGTCGCGTCCCCAAACACCCTCCCGGGGTCGGAGATCCTGGATCCCCGCTAAATTGTTCCCTACGCCTCGTACACAGCCGGTCGAGCTCCCATCGGCTGCGACTGCGGCAGACGCCCCTCCGCTTATGCCGCTTCGGTCTGTGGAGCAAACCCGCGCGCCAGAGTCCGCGATAAAGTCTTCCATACCTCGACCTTCGCCAGTCATCTCGAAGCGGCAGATTTCGTCTGAACAATCTTCATTCTCACAACGTTCCGCAGTCTCCAATTCACCGTCAATGCGACCATCAGATAGTTCTCAGCCCAAGTCCGTCTCACACTCTTCGTCTACCCAAAAGCCACATACCTATAGTACTATGCTACCGAGGCCTAGCAAACCTACCCAGACGACGCCTTTGAGCACGCGCAAGGCGGGTCTGACCAAAGACCAAATTTCCCGTCCGCAAATACCCATCCCAAAAACCGTTTCCAGATCCCCATCTCAATCCAGCGCAAGGGTGCCAGTCGAAGCAGCAGCAGCGGAGCATGAGAAGCTGCACACAAGCGAAAAGAGGTCATTTGAGGGACAGCGGCATGATCGGAGCACGAGTACGAGCAGTCGGCTAGGCAGGTGGTCCCCCAAGCTTTTTGGGAGGAAGGATGTTATTCGAGACAGAGACGAAGCGGTCGCCGATGACGGCCAGATCATGCCCTCCCAGTCCGCAAGGGCTGCTATGGAGTCTAGGCAAGAAAAAGAAGAGAAGGTGACAAGGAGGGTGGATCAGAAGATTATCGAGGACGCTGCGAAGAACAGCGCCACAGCAGTGCGTGCCAAACACGGCAGTTTCGATTTTGAGGGTGCGGCCTGGCAAAGCACGACGACGTCCTCGCGTCGACACGCGCAGAACCGCGACATGCTTCCGCCGCCTGTGCCCGCACACAAGCAGCGGTCCCTCGGAACGCCGAACTCATCGAGGCCGTTGACACCCCACGCCTCCACTGGCGGGTCGTCTAATGGGCAGTCGCCGAGCACAACGCATACGGGGATGAGCGGGAAGAATGGGGCCAAGGAAGCTGAGGCCGAACCGAAGCCGGCACTATCGAGGAGTCCAAGCAAGACGAAGGGCAAGACGGCCAATCTCGTTGGCACGGCCGCCCAGGGTCACGGATCGTTTGCGTTTGAACCTCCGGTTCCTGTTCGCGGGCCTGCGTCAGTTTCTGATAGAGAACAAGGAAAACGAGTCGGGAAGGGTCGGAGTCTGGACCTTGGACTCGGGCTTGCGTGGGCGCCTAACAAAGTCAAGGAAGAGGCGTTGCTCAAACCAGGCTTTGCGCGAGGACAGGTTCCGAGAGCTTCCTCAGAGTGCCGAGAAAGAGAGGGAAAGCCCAGGATAGGCACCGAGGTGGCTGAGACATTTCGTGGAGCTCTCGGGGAGGCTGGTTTCTCTGCCTTCAAGAAATGTGCGTTTCTTCTCATCACCCTACGTACCGTTTTTAAAAAAGTTGGACACGCTACCTTCGACGCAGACGTCAGACAATTTGATGCGCAAACGATCCCATTCGACGGCCCGACCGGAATCGTCGCGCGGGTAGAGCGCTTACTAGCCGTACATGCCGTCGGACTTGATGAGAAAGATAGGCGAGACCTGATGGCGGCCTTTACCCGTGTCATCTTGCGAAATGCTTGATGCTGCAGGTCATCTGCCACGATTCGGTGAAAGATCATGACAACTCGGTCTCTGTTCAACGTCAAGCCGGATACCAGTCAAAAACAACGCACGAATAGGCCTTCACGTCTTCATGACATATTACCAGACGGTTTTCGCGCTTCATATTCGCGCGGGCGATAACGACCTATTCATTCAACCGCAACAACCTTTAGTCGCATTTTACTCAAGCACGTCTGCATCAATCTTCACGTATAATTACGCACATGATCGATACCCTAGCCGTCACAATCCTTACATTTCACTGCAGGTTTATACTACGATCTCAGGAATTTCTTCGGCCAGAGCGCCGCAGCACGACTGTTCTAACGAATGCTTTATTGCCTTTTAAAATTCAAGACCACATGTAAAGGGCACTTTAACATATTTCTGAATGACTGACATTCACGGAGCGAACAAGATACATACACACGAACACCCTTGAATATGATAGAGCACAAGGATAAATTTTAAATAAGCTCCGCTGCATTGACGGGCATCTCGTCCTGGAAGAGTCAGTAAGTCTTGTGTCAGGCACGGCAGATGATGAAATTCACAATTTGGGTGCCATAGAATTGTTCTGGAAGAGGCAATGAGCTAAGAAATCAGTAATAATGTTGCTTACGAACCGATATCCCGAAGAATGCGCACATCATCGACGGTCACGAACTAGATAGAAAATCGCCGCACAAAAATGATTTGAGACTAGCATGAAACATTAGGAAGGCAAGTCGTACATTGATAGCAACACCTTTGCGCCCGAATCGCCCTGAGCGACCAATACGATGTATGTAATTTTCACGATTTCTGCATGAGAAGAGTGATAAGAAGGAAGTCGTCAGGACGAGGGATAATACATACGCAGGTAAATCATAGTTTATTACGAGAGAGACTTGTTGCACGTCAATACCACGAGCCCAAACATCCGTTGTGATGAGGACGCGGCTGCTCATAATCAGTGCGGAATTGGTAACGATATGTGAGCGCTCACGAAGTACCCCCACGGAACTCTGCCATGATTGCGTCTCGCTCTTTTTGGACCATTTCTCCATGCATGGAAGACACCGTGAAATTAGACGCCCTCATCTTCTCTGTCAGCCAGTCGACCTGCGTTCATGTCAGAGGCAGGTCCAAAAGCGTAGAAGGGAAGGACCGACCTTGCGCCTTGTATTGCAAAATATGACAGCTTGAGTGATGGTGAGCGTATCATAAAGATCACATAGCGTATCAAATTTCCAGTCTTCTTTTTCTACGGCAACGAAGAATTGCTTGATTCCTTCCAGAGTCAACTCGTCACGTTTCACAAGGATACGGATGGGGTCCGTCATGAATTTTGTAGTCATTTCAAGCACATCGTATGGGAGTGTAGCGCTCAAGAGGACAACTTGCGTTGCAGGGGGCAGATACCGGTATACGTCGTATATTTGATCTTTGAAGCCTTTGTTGAGTAGTTCGTCTGCCTCGTCCAGGACGAGCATTTTGATGTTTCGCGTGCGGAGACTCCGTCTCCGGATCATGTCAAAGACGCGACCTGGCGTACCGGAAACGACATGCTGGCCATATTCCAATTTACGGATGTCTTCACCGATGGAGGTACCCCCAATGCATGCGTGGCATTGCACGTTCATGTAGTCGCCCAGGGCAAGAACGACAGACTGAATTTGTGTCGCCAGTTCGCGCGTCGGCGAAAGGACGAGGGCTTGGGTCTCTCGTACGGCGATGTCGATAGACTGGAGGATGGCTATCGAGAATGTGGCGGTTTTACCAGTGCCAGATTGGGCTTGGGCTATGACATCCCTTCCTTGAGTTATAGGTAGAATTGCGCGTTGCTGGATAGCGGACGGCTTTTCAAAATCTGCGGAGTGTGTTATACATCACCTCGCACGATAAGAGACTCATACGCACTGTATGCATAGATACCTCGAATGAGGTCCTCCTTTAGGCCAAGGTCATCAAAGGTCGATATCACCGAGACGGCCTCGGAGGATTCGAAAACGAGTTTCTGAAAAACGAATAGGTTTCAGTGAGCTCGCTCGCTATCCGACGACAATGCAACGTACTTCATCGCCAGGATTGATGCCAGACATAGGGAGATGGCAAGGATGTCAAGCGTGCAAATACGAGTCAATACCATGCTGTGGCAATGGTAGTCGCGGGCCCGAGGAATATTTCGGCACAGAGCATTATTACCAGATCTACAGGGGGTACCGTACTACTTGTACACGAGAGACAATCAACTCGTCCATGAAATTCAAATGAGATGGACTTCCGCTACGACGTTGGCCTCAGCGCCTTCAGCCTTCCTGCCAGCTGTCCATCCTCTTCTCTGACTTGAACACCTAGATCTGGCAAAGCATCGGGGGTTTTGGTGGCAAGGTCGTGCTCGAGTTCAATGTTAGCCTCTTCAGCCGTCTGTCGCATGAGCTGATCGATCTGGTCTTGAGGCGTTGAGACTGCCGTAGTTGAGTTCATGGCGTCCTCCATGTACGAAGTTTGGACCTCTAGGTCTGCAAATTGGGACTCAAACTTGTCCATGACGAGAGAAATCTAGAAGCAGTTTCATGTGAGAACCTCGACCAGAGTAAACGAGCTTTCCCTGTACCCGCTCAAGGTTCATGGAATCCATGGCTTTGTCCATTCCCCTTACAACACTCGTCATGTTCCCGGTGACCTGCCGCATTGTGACAGCCGTCTCAACTCGACTAGCCACTGCGTCTATACGACTAGAGAGCCGAAGCAGGTTCAAGGCTTCGCTCTTCTTGCGAATGGCATTCGATGCGTATATTCGGGCACCGTCGTGGTTACCTTGCTGAAGGGCCTGTCGAGCAAGTCAGTAATTAGTCCGGTATGGAAGAGACGGAGCACACCTTCTTCAGCCGCAGCTTCTCGGCGTTTTCATCTTTCTGTGCCTTCTTAGCTTGACGGCTCAATGTCTTTGCTGTGAACTGACGGTAATCGTAAAAAATGACCAAACGTTGACAGAGATGCGTAAAACGCTACAAACTTTAAGCTGGAATAAAGTCTCTGATCCGTTTCAGATAATGGTTGGAAAGCTTGACAATGACATTGCACTCACTCTCTAGGTTGCTCATGATCGTCCAGCTGAAGTACTGAGTCTGCACTGCCAATGCCATCGCTGAGCTCACAGTCACGTGACCAGGTGCGACTTGGCCCCTCCCCGCGACTCTGGCCTTGGAGCAAGGCTTCCAGCGTTGAATATTCGTCGTTGAATAGTTATGCCGCTGTTGCATGTGCTCAGGTGCGCTGTCTCGCTCTTAAGTTTTGCGCTCTCCGCTGACCACATATAACAGTTATGTAGCTCTTCTGGCTGCCGGTGCATTTGTTACGCTCTCCCTAGCAAGCGGTCTGCTCTACATCTCAGACCTTATTGAAGAGAATTCACGCACTTCCAAAATAATCGGTCAAAGGGGAATCTATGTCAGTTCACTTTGTCTTGAACCCTCGCTCTCCGCCGACCCCTTTCTTCAGATTATCGTCCTACTTCATGGCATATTATTCTTCACCGACACCCTTCCCTTCCTCCACGTCTCCTTCTCCGTCTTGTGTCACCTCGTGTATCTTCAAAATTTTTCGAGCACTTGGCCTCTCATATCCCTGTCATCCGTAACCTTCATTAGCTCTTGTCTACTCGTCATCGTCGACCATTTCCTTTGGTTCTTCCACTTCTCTCGGATCGCTCAGGAAACGCGCTACAGCCACAGGTTGTATGATACACGTCTTCCAAAGCGTCCTTCTTATACCTTCGCGGACGTAACAACGTTTTTTGCCATCTGCGTGTGGCTGGCGCCACTATTCCTGTTCCTCAGCCTCAGTGCCAACGATCATGCACTCCCTACCTCTGGTGAAAATATCATTGGTTACTACGACTGCTCATTTGACTGAATTCTTTGGACTAGCCCACTATCCCAGCGCTGGATCCCGCGCATCCCTGTTCAAGAGCTTCTTCGACTACATGCCTGATATCTTGCCCCGTCTACGCCCAAAGGCGTATCGACGAAACTCGGAGGGCATAATCGCGCCTCGAACACCGCTGAATCGCCGTCCGGTGTCCCCCGTCACTCCGTCGTCCCCGCTAAATCTCTCTACAACATTACCCCAGACTTCGTTTTCTCCGACCTTCTCCAGAGGACCCGGTTTTCAGCTCAACTCGCCGCCAAAACACGCTAGATCCCAGATCCAGCGAAGGGTGACCTCGGGCGGGACGGATGAGACTGAGTCGGGGTCGCAAAGGTCCTTGAGTCCATCGACCAGAGACGATTAACCGTGAACTGTATCTCTGATTCTTAAAACATTGTACAGCGTAGATTACACGTCACCATAAAATAATACACTATACGCGCATGCGAGTTGAAGTTCGACAGCACGCTCCATTGCCACATCGCGCCTTGCGGTATGCACTTATACCTTTCAAACAGCCCACGGGTACTCTACCTGATCACTGGCTCCCATGACCATAAGTTGGGCAGACCACCTAGAGCTCTCGTATTTCGTGCTGCTATAGAAAACTCGGCGCAGGTCGTTGTCGAGTTTCTGCACAAGGACGATGTGGACCTCTCAAATTTCACCAGGCTCACGAGCAGAGTCGTCAAAGGTTGTCTCGGGCTGATCTCTATTGACAATGGTGCATACTTAGAGCCTCGTTCCATCTTCTTTGCCGTTTACCATTCCCTGCATAAGATATCTTCCTGGCAGTCGTCACCTCTGCCACAAAAGTAGAAGACACCTTGCCTCTGGGTACAAGGCAGGATTCTTTCCCAAGAAAAGAATCTGTAGCGAGAATTCACGAAGCCGCTTTCTTCTGTCTCACTTCTTCGACGTGGGACCTTCCATTACCCTCGGATTCACTGCCGAGCCCTGCGTTTCCAGACGATGCTGCCAGAGACGCTTTCAATAGAATGGCTCCGCAACCTCAAATATTCGATCACCCTTGTCTGCCATTGACCAAGATATTGGGTTCAGGCAGTTTCTACTATGCTCTGGAGCCTCATTGGGACCTTTCTTCTCGACTGTCCGTGCGTGTCGCCAGAGGCGATCACGGGGCGGCAGACCTTGCCACGTTCGAAGAGCGGTTTGTATGGAACGAGTACATCGTACGCAGCCTGCTGGACTTCCGAGAGCGACTTGACGTCCTTGAGCGAGTAGACCTCGACCGATGTCAGTTCATTGTACGTGTCGAGCGTGTCTCTTTCACCATCTCGGTGAGTTGGTCGGCTGACGTGGTGTGCAGATACTGGCGATACAGGGTTATGTCGGCATATCTTCGATGGGTCTCCCGGCTCCTCCTACCAATGGCGCGCCGACCGTCGCGACGTTGTCGCTAATCTCACGCCTTGGATGGAAGCGCGCCGGAACACGGTTCAACACTCGGGGAGTCGATGACGACGGCAATTGTGCCAATTTTGTTGAAGTACGTCTAGTCTTTGCCAAATGCATTTCGTTTTCAATGATTCCTCGTTTACTTTGTTATTGCGTAGACGGAGACCGTCTTCAGCACCGATCAGCATATTGTAAGCTACGTTCAAGTTCGCGGAAGCGTTCCATGTATGTATCTCGGATTTGACGCAAAACATACCGCCTTTTAACCCATTCCGGATCAGTGTTCTGGGAACAGCAAGGGTTGCAAACGTTTGGACAGCGTATACAAATCACGCGCCCCCACGCCTCTCAGCCAGCATTTGAGCGTCATTTCGCACAGCTGATGGAAGAATACGGTCCTGTTCACGCCATCAATCTCCTCGGCTCGAAGGAGAATGAAGCGAGCCTCACAGCTGCTTATACGCGCCACCTCCAGATCGCGAAGAGCGTATTGGGCGATGACCTTGGCATTGTGAACTTCGATTTCCACAACGTGGTGCGCATCGGTGGCCATGAAAGTGTCTTCCACGATCTAAGGTACTACTGCGTTAGCCTCGGTCTTCTTTTCTCCCCTCGCTGAAAGTGATCGATTGCTTTAAGACGGTTGGACAGTATTGTCAGAAATGTAGATCAGTTTGGGTTCACAATGATTGATACAGCATCGGAGGAGATTATCACCCAGCAAAAAGGCGTCTTCCGGACAAACTGTTTGGACTGGTATGTCTTTATTGTTCTGCATCTCCTCGCACCCCAACATTGTATTATCCCAGTTTGGACCGCACCAATTTCGTTCAGGATATACTCTCCCGCACAACTCTGGAGCAATATCTCCTCCTCGCTCACAGAGAATGGATACAGTCCCCTACACTATGGTCAAAGCATCGAGAATTGTGGGCGGAGAACGGCGACGCCCTCAGTAAGATTTATGCCGGCACGGGTGCACTCAATACCAGCTTTACAAGAAGTGGAAAGCGCACTTTTGCAGGCACGTCTATCTTCACACATCCCAAAACACCAACGCTAATGATTCGTATTTAGGAGTCCTCTCTGACGCAACAAAGAGTGTGTCGAGAGCGTATATCAACAATTTCCAGGATAAAGGGAAACAAACTGCCATCGACTTGTTCCTCGTAGGTTGCGTCTTGCGTCTTTGCTACGCTCTCTGAGGAAGAATTCGCGCAGGGCAATATGAATAGTCAACGACCTGTTACGATATTCAACCCAATACATGATGCTGTTCGCACTGCGCTTGAACGAAGGCAAGTAGCCGTGGCAATTTAGTGGATCTATGCTCTTAGCCTGATACATTACTCAAGATCGGCAGAGTACTCAAGCACCAAAGAAAGTACCGTCTTCGTTGGAACATGGAATGTGAGCGGCCGGGTAAGTTTGTCTGTGATAAACATTTAGAGCAGCCTTCTCATCAAACTTTTCTGCCAGGCCCCATCCGAGGCCCTATTGCCCTGGCTTTATCCACGAAAAGGTTAGTGATGACTGCTGGTTGAATAAATGATGCCCTGACCGCAATTCATGGCAGACGTTAACGAGTCAGTAAATAGCCCAGTCTTGACCAGTACTCACATATTTCCAGCCCGGATATGTTTGTCCTCGGGTTCCAGGAAATTGTTCCCCTTACTGCGCAGCAGATTGTGCAAACAGATCCGGAAAAGCGGTTCGTTGACATAGTGCATGTTCTTCGGAGTCCTCACGGACCTATTCACTGTTCAGGCAAATTTGGGAAGCACGCATCCTGGAGGCACTCGATAGACGACCAGACAAAAAGTGCGACTATGTGCTTCTACGCAGCGAGCAGGTCAGATCGAGATGCACACGTTTGAGGCGATATCGTTGATAATTATGCATTAGCTCGTCGGAACTGCATTAGTGCTACTAGTCAAAGCAGAGCTGACAGGCATTATCCGAAACGTAGAAGCGACAACACTAAAAGTGAGTTTCCGCAACTAACGAATACACCGACCGTGAACTATTTATCAGACAGGTCTTAGGGGGATATCAGGGAACAAAGGAGCAGTGGCAATTCGACTAGAGTACCATGATTCTAGCTTCTGCTTCCTGACGGCCCACCTCGCTGCTGGTCACGCCAATATTGAAGAGCGAAACACTGATTATCGCACCATCGTGGAAGGACTGCACTTCCTAAAGGGCAAGAACATCGCAAGCCATGAGTACGTATCTGTTGAATCGTGCCCTTGGATTTTCTCCCGAATATGCGACAGGAATGTGGTCTGGTTAGCTGACAATAATTATCGCATTGACCTTGAGAACGAGACTGTTAGAGGGCTTGTGTCAGATGACGAGTTCGACCTTCTATTTGCTCATGATCAGGTAGGATAGGTGGCTCCGTCTTGAATTGATGAATGATTGGCACCTGCAGCTCAGGCAAGTCATGGACGCTGGATTGGCATTCGTTGGATATAAAGAAGGCCCTCTTCAATTTCGACCGACCTACCGATACGACGTCGGGACCGACGACTATGACACAAGCGAGAAGATGCGCATACCTGCATGGACGGGTCAGAGGCTGGTTTTCACTCATTGATACACACTGACGTCAACGCTATAGACCGCATACTCTACCGCGGTGATGCCCTTGAATTATCTGCCTATTCTCGTGCCGAGCTCAAGGGATCCGATCATAGACCAAGTGAGCCATCCCTCTTGCTTCGTAAGGCATTGCCAGACGCAGACGGACGTCTAGTATTTACAATTCTCCGCGCTGTCGTAAGAATCGTGGACCCGGTGAAGCGAGCCGTGCTCTCTAGAATGTTGTTAGACAGCGTCAAGTCTAGTGCACCCGGCGAGAAATTGGACAATAAATTGGCGTCTATGGTTATTCCTTCGGACCTTTTTGGCGGTCAGTCTTTCTCACAACATCGGCATGTGTGCATAGACTCAGCCGCCCACACTAGTGCCGCCTCCTAGCTCCGATGATACAGCTTGGTGGGATACACCAGGTCAGTTGCGCCGAGCCTGAACGTTTCCGTCTCCGCGTACCAAGTGAGATCATATAGGTCATCCAAATGGCGTACTTACCGTTGCGACCCTCCAAAACCTACAATCATCGTCAACCATCAACCCGTTCGACGATATACTCGACGACTCTCCCCTCTCATCATCGCCTACCACCTCTGACGAAGAGCTTTGGACACATGCCTCGCTGCAATCGCCTATCACACCAATGCAAAGCACTAGGCGACCACCTCCTCGTCCTCCCGTCAGCACGAAGCCGGCTATGCAGTAGGGAACATCCACAGACGGCCCCTCGTCCAGGCATACTCGCTTTCTGACCGCATGCTTTCTCACCGTGTCTGCATGCCCCCAGTCGATGAAGCGCCTCGTGCGGAACAAGCAGAAGCCGTCGTTGCAACACCGTTCATCAATGATCCTAGAGACTTTGATGCACCGCTCACTTACGTATGTAAGCATCAAAGCAACGTCGTCGATGTCTCAGTTCTGTGCTTGATTGTAACTGAGCCTTCAAATGTGCTAAGCCCATTTCTACACTATGTCGAGAATTCAGGATCGCTTGTTGCCAACAGACTCAGCATCATGCATGCCAACTGCGCAGGAACAATCAGGCCAATCAGCGTCGGGCGCATGGCAGTTTGTGTGTCCCAAAGGTACCAGCTGACCTATACACGTTCCTTTTGTGGCTTTCTCCTGTCCTCGTGCCATAAGAACGTGAAACCGCCGGAGAATAGGACTCGTCGAGTGCTGGGGCATGAGGTCGAAGCACTCGTGTGCATCCGGCAGAGAGCAGCAAAGCGAATACTCCAGGCATGCTGTCCGCTCAGAGTCGAATCTCTTGGTGTTCGGGGAAGGAGATCATTATCATGAGTTACAGCCTTCGCTCACGCACTCGCTGCAGGACTGCTGTTGTCTGTTTGACAGGCATCATACAACATTCTTGCCGCCGTGGGGCCTTGTCATGGTGCCTGCAACGATACTTCCTTTCCAGAGGAGGCATTGATGCAGATGGCCTTTCCGTATGGCATGGGGGAGTTCCTAGCCTCTCATGCACCTGTGGCGCCGTCACATTGACAAATTTTGATCAAACCTTGAATCCGAGTGATGGCCAGCAACCACAATTATCTTGGTGACAAGGAAAGCATATGGCTGATTCGAGGCTATAATGGTGGTTCAGGAAACACACAACCAAACGGTCGGCGTCGTATTGCATTTGGATGCGAGGATCGTGTCCCATGTGGCTTCAGTTGCGACTCGAACAACAGCAAAGGGTGATCGCCGTTGGTACCTCGAATTAATCGGCAGTGGGATTGCCTAAATGCCAATTGCTGTAACACTTTAACAAAGGTGGCCTAGATACGACTCAGAGGCAAAACCCCGTTCAAATCAACTCAGAGGAGGAAGACAGAGAAAACTGCTAGTGACACCCACTGCTAAAATGGCGAGTCCGAAAGTGGATAGCAAGTATTCGGGCCACTTATCTCTCGCTCTGTTCGTGAGATTGAACCACTTTCTCCGCCACCCGACGCACAGGTTCATCACCAATCACAGTATCAAAGAAGGCCAGTTCTCTGCCACGCTGACCCGCATGAGTCCACAGGTAACTAACAACTAACAATTGAAGGGGAAGAGTGCACCCAATCTGGAGGGATCCACTGATGGCCCATGTAAAATAACGAATCAAATGATCCTCGGCGCGATTTTGAGTGTTTCCCATTTGGCAGGTATTTCGTTTTGTGGGTACCCAGGGGATCAGCGTTCAACGATCAGGGAAAGGTAAATCATTCTCGACTGGGAATTCTCTAACGCGCCTATCACTGACTACCATTGTGTCAAACCTTCACGCATTACACAGCGCCCAAGCATCACACAGCGCCCAATCTTTGAATGCAACCGTGATGTACTTGCCTGGACCCACTATCGATTTTTTAATATAGATACACCGTGGTCAGAGGATGCAGTACGACTTTCGATGTCTCCAGCTCCCAAGTCCGCTGGGACGTATCAATTCAAGGCCCGTCAGTGACGGTCAGACAGCGGTGCGCGATTATCCCCTCATCTAGTCAAGAACATAATAACGTTATCTTGCATTGATTTACGTGGGACATTATCCGGCCCGCAGGGCGCCCACAATGTCTCCGCGTCAGCCTGCGGATCACACGAGGTCTTGAAGCGCTTTCTCATATGACCATTGGGCATTCCAACAAGGGATACGCTGCCATGAGTCATCGTGCTGTTGTAACAATGCACCATCTTATCACAGAGTGTCTACGATGGTCCTGAACAGACGCCGTGATATAAATTGCGCAGCTGCTTCCTCAGATGTCTCCCACTCTTCCGCCAATATGTGTTGCTGGCGCATGTAAGAAGTTGTTTTTGAAAACCAGAAATCGATTCTGACATGCTACACACACTCTAGGGTCAAGAGTATATACACGTGAGTCCCGTGCTTTTCGTCGCTTCCTAAGGCGCTCACAATGGCTTGCGTAGGTGTGGTCACCTTGTCCGAGAGGTCAGCTCGCCTTTCTTGTCATGTAAATGGGCTTAAAAGAACCCATGTGTCTTCAGCCTGACGTTGAGGTATGCAGTTTGTCTTTTCCCACAGCCAAACCTTTGGAAGATTCGCAGGTCCAGTGTGACTTCACCACTTGCAGGTTTAGTCCTGCTCATCCACCGAACTGTGTTCCTCCAAGATGCACGCAGACGTGTTGGCAGTAGTAAGCATATCGATTCTTGCTTCCATGACTTGTTCACTGAACGAACTTCGTCTCCCTGGACTCAGCCGCCAGTTTCCTCAACAGTACGGTACGAGCAATTGCGGGCTCCGTTCAGCGTGATTCTCATCCGCCGCGCAGTGCTCCACATCGACAACTCTTGTCCCGAATGTCTCAGGCTCCAACGTGGAGTTAACGCAAGGAACCGAAATTTCGTTGGATTGTGAACAATAGGCCTCCAAGTAGTAGCTCACATGTATGCCAGAGAATGTCATTCGTCCACTATATCATGCTTCTTCTTCAATTGCGCTAATTCCTCCTCTCTTCGCGCTAAATCGGCCTTGGCGGCGGCGGCGTCCTGCTTAGCAGGCATGTGGTATAGAACAACGATGTACCGTTCCTGTAGATGGAATCCATTCAAGTGATCCAGAGCGTTCTTTGCCTATTCTGCCACGAAGTGGAGCGCATCGGTCAGACGACGCCTAAGCTGGTGCCAGATATACGCACGTCCATAACATCTTCGAAGACAACGAATGCCGTGCCTTTTGTCTTCTGCTCATTGCCAATTCTGATTTGCCGTATGCTGCCATAGCGGCCAAAGAGATCGTACAAGTCTTCGCCTGTGATTTGGTAGTTGAGGTTCTTGACGAACAAGATGCGATTTGCACCTGGAGGCAGCTTTGCCTAAACCAACTTCTGTCACGATATATTGAATGGGATGAGACGGACTGTCAACGTACCGTTGGTCTTGCCATGGCCATTTTGGAAGGAAGATGCTGTTCCCTTGCTTGCAAGGGTTCTTGTCCTTGTGCCCCTAACTCATATCACAAATATATGCAAATAATTATTTAATCTGTTTTTGAAGGGCTCCCATAGTATTAGTAACATACTTCTTGTGCAAGTCTATGTGTGACTGTGAGACATAATAATTAAACCACTGATTTGATATTTGATATCTAATGCTAATGTTAATTGGTTGTGCTGTATAATGCAGTCTTATGCCTCATTCATGTCTATTATTCAAGCAAGGGTTCTGCTGATGATAGTCAGCTTTTCCTAGTTGATCAATGACCCAAATTTACAACAAACTAAAACACAGACAAAGAAAGCCTTGACTCAAGGATTGAGGATTCTATGTCTTCAAAATAACATGGGAACCAAGCCCAAACCTGATCAAACAAAACAATACTACAGTACTGATTTTTCCCTCTGATGCATACTACTGCATCAGCAAAACCTGTTTTGGTATTTGGTATTGGTATATCACCTTTCTGTTTGTGTTCCTGCAGGGTAGCTGGCTCCTATGGTTATGACTCATAATACATCCTTACCTCCTGCTGATTCTGTGGTAGGAGGAGTAGGCCCAGCACTATGGACCCAATAGTATTGATATCACCATCTGGTCAGATGATTTATGACTTTCACCCATGTGACAGTGTCATGGTGTGGAGGACTGGAGTTGCAGAAATCTAGAAATTCAGGATTCAGGATTTTGGAAAACAGACTTCTGGGTCAGACTTGGAGCTTGCCCTGGCCCCCCTTGTGGGCCAGGGGGTGCCAAGACCTATGGGAGTACCAGCTCCTGGTACTACCATCTCAGCAGATGTCCTCTCCATTCCCCCTGTGGGCCAAAGGGTGCTGATACTGTTGGAGGTGCTAGGTCCTGGTAGTACAGTCATGCTGGCAGGAAGACACCTGAGCAGAATAGCCACTACTTGGTATACCCAAGAAGTTACAGGATTATCCCATGCTCCTTGAAGGTCTGCCTTCAAGGAGGTAATAACTGTTATGTTTAAGCAGTTCTCACAGAGGTGATGCAGAAGGCAGTGGATGCCTTCTATCAAGTGATGTTTACAAAGGCAATCACACCTTGGGATTCTGGAACAAACTGGTCCAGGCAGCTGAGTGGATGCTCATCCCTCCTGATGTGGGAACAATGAAGAGGCAGTTCCTTAATGAACTGACCCATGAGATGGTGGAGGCCATCACTTGCCCATATATGCAGTGCAGCAACTGTACAAGAGGGCAATCCCTCTACTTTGAACTATATACTCAATATATACGTTGAGTCCAGTTCACCTGAAGGATAAGTGCAGTATTACAATAGCTTTTGGACCACAACCATTCTGTTGCATTGAAGGAATTTTTGATGTAGAAAAGCCACACAGACCTCCATCTTATATAGAATAGCACTCTGCATCAAGTGTAAGCAGTGAATAATTAGCACAACAGATCATGGCCAGTGTGCTTCTGGCTTCGCACCCTGGCCTTTAGAGTAATATTCCTTCTCCCTTCAATCACCACTGCCAACCAGTTGGTGTTTCTTGCGACCACCACTTCACCATCCGGTCCCAACCCAAACATTCAACAACGTGTCTACTTGCGCGCAGCCGTCTTTGCCTCTGACGCAGACCACTGTCGCGCCGTCTCGCGACGCCTTATCCGGGATGGTGCACTTGATGTCCTCCACGGAAGGACATGGACAATCTACAGGATTCACGACACATTCGGAAGTAGCTGGACAGAGGTAGTTGGGACATTGCACTATCTCAGCATGGGCGAAAACCAGCGTCATCGGTCGGTGTCAGTTGCTAAAGTTATATACAAGAGGTGCGGCGTACCAGCGTCAACGTAAGCTTGCCATTGCGAAGAGCCAGAAGGACGCTGCTGCTGTTGTTGTTGTTGCTGTTGGTGGTGGCCAAACATGTGGTCGAAGAAGTGGAATTGCGCGAAGACGAGCGACGAAAGGCCAAGCAATACGGCGACCAACATTATGCCTCGTAATACCATCATGATGATAGTACGTGTCCACTAAAGTCTTCAGTCACGTGTACGATTGGGCGATCCAGAATATATTCATGAACATATGGACATGTGCCATATTCATAGAGAATGGTACGTACAAGTGCAGAAGATTAGATACGTCTGATGAGATGTATGGGAAACGGGCATGAAGGGGTCGTAAATATAAGCAAGATGGCTGAAGTTCAATAGATATGTGCGTGATGAGCAGATTGCAACAATGAACCAAAGCAGCCAAACAAAACTTCCTGCCGTCGCCCGCGTGTCCTTGATTTACAGGAAAGGGTCGAATTCCTCATCATCGTCGGCTCCAGAACCGTCCGCTTCATCTATGAGCCTCCGCCGAGCTTCTCGCCTTTGGAGGCGTGTCCCTGCGGGGGTCCTGCCCGGGGAGTGGAGATCAAATGAGGAGAGAGCAAGCCTCATCTCAAATCCAACATCAGATATAGTTCTTGATCGATGGGGAGTTTGCAACACATCTGGATCGCAATTGGCAACACCAAAATGGGGTTTGCTGAAGGGCATGAAGCTCGACTTCAATCTGTCCTCCTCGAGGACCATCTTGTTCTTTGGCAAAGAACAAAGGACGTGGGATTTGCCCTCGGCGCCAGAAAACGCTGCGAGTCGTCGCGCTGTGAGTCGTGGAGGCATATTCTCTTTGTCTTCCAGTTCTGGTTCTATGGTAGATGATGCGGGCCCAGGAGAGACAGATTTTGTACGGAAGAAAACAATATGTGGGTCTTGGTAGATGTCGAAGCCAGGATAATGGGTAGATTGGCGATCAGGTTGAGAGGGGGGTTCCCGTGGGACGAGTATAGGCGACGAAACGACGAGCTGACATCGCGTTGAGGTCTTGATAACGATTTCCTCATCCGAATCAACTTGGATTAGTGGCGAGATAGGAGAGGGTGGCGACTTCCTGTTGGCCTTCGGAGTGAGCTCCGGAGAAGGCGCCAGTAAGTAAGGAAGTCGATCGCTGGGATCCATGTCAATATACTGTTACGTGGAGATGATATTGCGTCTCACTCGTCAGTTCTTTTTCCTTTAGGAGTCATGGTTTCTCCGAAATCGAGCTTCTTGGCTGGGCTGTTTGGGCCATGCAATGCTTTAGCAAGTCGCAATCGTGTACGGCCAGAGATCGGGTCCTTCATCGTCTTCTCTGGGGAGAAAACACCCTCCTGACACAGAATCCGACGTTTTGCGGGGCTGTAGAGCGTAGGAGGGATAGGGGATAGCGTGCGTTTCGAGGCATGCTTGAGCGGGTTGTCGAATGCTGACTTTGGAGGCAGAAAGCGTTCCAAAGGAAGCTCGCAAAGAGCTTGGCGAGGCATAGGCTTGTGTACCGCGAAGCGCTTGAGACGTGAATAGGATGTGGAGCAATGTGCGACCGCAGGAGGAGGACAATGTGATGGTGGCTCGCGCGAGACGGTTGAAAGAGGAAGAGGACAATGGACTTTGCCACGCAACACAAACAAGCTCACGTGCTGTGACAAGTCGCGTTATTTTCTCACGCATCACGTTATCTCTCAACAAAGTCACATGACATGTAATGATCCACTCAAGGTGAAACTGCCATTAACACGTCAAATGCGCCTGTGCCAGTAAGGCTTGGTTGTCCCATAACAATCCTCCCAGAGGGCGACATCAGGTCGTCGAAATCGCCATACAATGCCGCATCTGTCAAGAACGCAGCTGTGGTCTCGAAAGAGGCTTTGAGCAACGGTGACGAATTCGTTGAGATGCCCTTGCGATTGAATGGTTTGTATCCGCCGTCAAATGTCTAGCAACAGTTTAGCGTGTAGATCTGCTGGCGCGCACAAAAGAGCTCACCATGTAGTCGGCAATGAGCTCAAGATGTCTCTGATCAATATCAATGCTGTAGACCTTGAAGACATCTCTGATCTCCTTTACTATGGCCGCCCGAGCCATCTCGACGCCATACGTTTTTAATATGGCGTGAATGTCATTAGAATATATCTCATCAAGGTCAATGATGCCTCCTTCGCGGGTGCAGGTAAAATTCCACATTCCAGAGAAGTTCGATCCGTTCGTGGATATCTAGAAATCATGAAAGCCAAACAATAACGGAGAAATAGGACAAGTTTACCTTGACAATTGCCTCCCCAGTCTTGCCATTTTCTCCTCTGATGGTCTCTCTGGTGGAAAAACAAGCCGTAATCCCAGGAATCTCGCGAACAACGGTGCTGCGACATGCTCGCTCGAGAATGCCTATAATCAAAATCTTCGGCGTGTCACCAGTGAACTAATGGAACGAATGTTGAGCAACGCCAGCACCAGAGTCGAAGACAAAACATACCACGATTGTGAAGCTACAGCCAGACGGTGTGAAGTTAAAGGCTTCACCGGGAACGAAATTCTTCTCGAATAGTGCCGCAATATCCTCCACATGTGATTCCGAGTCTCTAGGACGTATTCTCTGTTTCTTACCGGCATCTGCCGCCGTTGTTGCTCCACCTTCCGATGCGAAGGGAGCCTCGTCTTCGTCATCGTCGTTTCTGGCAGCATATTCATCCTCATCCTGACCTTGTTCTTCATCGGACTCATACGTAGCCTGCTGCTGCCTTTGCCTGGCACGCTTTGCGTCGTCAGCGTCACCATCGCCAACTTCACTGTCATCATCGTTGCCTCTGCCTCTACCAGAAGCTTCAGCGTCTTCATCCCTCTGTCCGTCAGCCTCGTCTCCTGCTGTCGTTGCCCTTTTCCCCTTGCCCAATTCGGCGATTGAACCTCGCAGAGCGACCTCAGTCTTCTTTAATTCCTGCCTCAATTCTTTTTTCAGTAGCAGGGGGAAACGAACACCGAAGCAGGCCAAAATTTCCTCTGGCTCAACACCGTATTCTTCGCGATATTCATCCTCAGGATAGAAAGCGATGTCCACTCTGAATTGCGTCCGACGAAGTCCCTCCATGGAGATTGATCTTGTTTCCTTGACCGTTATGTTCTCGATGACTTGAGATAACGTCAGCCGGTTGGCCCTCTTGCAGAAGTTATCCACGCTTGCTCGGTCTACACCTTCTTGCACAACCAATGTCATAGAAGGAGTCTTAAGTTTTTGAGAGGCGGTCATCACAATTTCGCGGAGTCGGGGAATGCCGAGTGTGACGTTGGCAGCACCATGACCTGGAGAGGAGTTATAAGTATCACATCAACGATTGCTTGATACCGAAATACCTGCGAAATGGAAGGTATTGAGAGTCATCTGCGTCGACGGCTCACCGACGCTACAAGCCCCTTAGCATGAAGGGGTAACAGTGCAGACGGCGTGAGGACGTACCCTTGCGAAGCGAGTAGCCCAACAGCCTCACCAGGATCAACTAGGCTTCGCATGTACTTGAAATTCATGAGGAGACGAAATCGTTTGGTAGGGACTAAGGGACGCCGTCTCTTGATCCGGATTTCATGATCTCCTTTCGATTCCAGGAGCTTATCAGGGTTTGATTTGATATACTTGTCGACTTCTTCAGCAAATTTCTCTGAAGTACTACCCAGGAAACGACTAGGATCATAAAGACACAAGGCCGGAGGATACTTGTCACGTTTGGCTAGGCTGCGTTTGTCACGGCGTGCCGAGGGTCGTTTCAGGACCTTCTTCATGTAATCAATTGCGACTCGATCATCAACCACTCCGTCGATACTTTTAGGTCGATACCGATTAACGATGGATAATTGATTCCGCGCAGCGAATTCGAATTGGTGAAGATGCTTCGATTTGGTTACATCCACCGCGTCGCCGCCATAGTGAAATTGATACACTGAAGAATCGCTTCCTCGAACCGTCAGGTCATAATGGACCCGGATACCTTCAAGGTGCTTGATGAGGCACCGTTGAAGATAGCCTGATCGTGAGGTCTTGACTGCCGTATCAATCAATCCTTCGCGGCCTGCCATGCAATGAAAGTAATACTCCTGGGGTTTGACTCCGGTCAAGAACCGGCTCGCTACATAACCTCCAGCAATAGCCCGTGTCTCGAACGCTTTGAAGGAAGGAAGAGTTTTCCCGCTAACCATAACAGGCACGCGACGACCTTCGAGCTCCTGTTGACCCAACGCGCACGAGATTTGTTGGGCATTGACCCCACTTCCTTTCGCACCAGATACGGTCATCATCTGCATATGGTTGTGGGGAAACTTGCGCAAGAGACCGTGAGGTATGCAGGCGTCTGCAATCGATCTGGTCAGCTTAGCAAGCTTCATTTTCACTGTAGCATCAAGGCCCGCCATCTTCATGTCATCGTGTAATACATCCGCTAGTAAGGACGTCAATGCCCCAGGAATGTTAGACTTGGGGGTAGTGGCAAGTGAAGGGAAGTTCTCAGTGGCGCCTTCAGTTCCAAGATTTCGACCCTTCCGCAAGAGTTCGGCACGTTTTGCGTTACCATCCGAAGTCAATACAAGATCATCCATACGACAAGTGAATGCGCGATGCTGTAGAAATTTGGTGAAAAGGCGGCTCAAGATGCCAAGAAGTCTGTCTGCAGATTCTGCGCCATAAATCTCGTAGACGGAATGCACAAGGCCAAAGTCAGAAGCGCCAAACGCGGACTTGTCCAAAATGCCACACAAGAGTTCGCCGTCCATTACGATCACATGCTCCTCGCTCGAATCTGGGCCCCAAACGTGGCCAGGCGCTTTCGACCTCGCAGTAAGATAGAGACCTTCAGCATTGTTCGGAGTAATGTTTTTCAGAACCGTTGATATCTTTGACATGGTGAGCGTCGAAGAATGGCAGATAGCCAAAACGGATTACACACGATTTGTTTGCCAGTCCATAATGGTTTAGGTTTCCAAATCGAAGGCGGAAGAGTGACTAACCGGCCACCGTGGTAAAAATCTTCCTCCGGTCTCAGAGCGCCATACAGTAACTGGAAGTACTCTTCCCTGGTGAAGAAAGAGTCCTGATTGGTCATCCAGACGCCTGCGACTACGTGGTCCTGGATAAGGCCGCGCAATGGGCTTCCAGACGTTGGAACTAGATATTGATTATCAGTGTTGGCAATGAACATTGCCTCTGCTCTGGCGACTTGATTTTCTAATTGAATGGAATTGAGGGGTAAGTCGACGGGTATTGCACAACAGTCTCACGAGGGAAGTGAATGTTCATCTCTGTGGTAGACGTCAAAATTAAAGGAGAAAACCAAGTCAATGGGGTAGCGTACCATCTCCATCAAAATCAGCTGGCCGATTACCAAAGAAATCATTAGGGTGGCTCATTAGAGGCGCTGAAAGTTGGAACATACCATTGTACGATTGACTAATCAAGCGCGTAAGCCACTCGTCTCATATGCAGCAAGATCGGCCAGCACCTACCAATTAGAGTAATGTAAGCGTATTGTCTTCTCTCCTTGAAGAATTCGAGCTTTGTGAGCCATCATGCTCGGCTTGTGAAGAGTTGGTTGTCGGTTCAAGATCAAGAGATCCCCATCGAGCAGGTGTCGATAGACCTTCTTATTCACAGATGGAGTCCTAGTGAACATGCCAGGACGAACAGATGCAGTCGCATAATGACCTTCTTGAGGTGTCAACAGTTGGTTTGCGATGGCAGTGCGCTGTTCAATGGTGAGTTTGTCCTGCATGTGAAGGGGTGGTGTGAGGTCTAGCACTGAATGAGGGACACGAACGCACAAGCGATTGTTGATTGCCATTCTCGTATTCGATCATAGTCGCGCCAGGATATCCCCTCGGGCCAGTGATGACGTATTGCCGAAGTTCGTGGAAGTTCGCGGGGGTGACTGGTTCCGCATATGTCAACTTTTTCGCAAAGACAGGAGGTATGCCGATTTCATTCGGCTCAATATTCACGTCAGGAGAGATTACCGAGCGCGCAGCGTAATTTACCCGCTTGCCCTGTCGTTTTATATGTTAGCTTCCATAACGCGCGGGAGACACCGCGTTGACTAGAGCACACCATCATATGCTTGCGGAAGAGTCCCTCTTTCTTTTCAAGCACTTGCTTGACACCAGCAGGCGGCAGTTTTGCTTGTTTCATAGGGGTCGGGTTTTTGCTACTGTCCATGAAACTATTCACGTCGACTTGCAACTGGATGAGCTCCGCAAGTAATCTTGTTTGCAAGACTTTCAAAGTTGTGGCATCAGCACCAGAGGCTTTGTGTGAGGCGGCTCTCAAATCGAGATGGAGGTCTCTGAGGCGATAAGAAGTTCGCAACACTTTGGCTAGCAACTCGTTTTGTGGGTGCTCAAACAGAGCCTCCCCAATTTTTGCTGGAGGCCTGAAACGAGTAGGGGACACAGGGATCACATCGAGGAAAAACATGTCGGCCGACACAGGGCAGAGGCCCTCCAGAGATACGGAGACTAATGGACCGTGACGCCCAAATAGCAGAGAACACATTACAGCCTCGTTGTTGAACAGCCGTCGAAGATGAGCTCGACATTCTTCGGGAGCCATAACGCGTTCGTTACGTCCACGTTTCGTTTTGAGCCTTCCGTCGGCCGCTCGGGGAAGCGGCTTGTCCGGGTCGGATAGTTCAGCTGCGCTGTCGTCGTCGGTCTCGTAGTCAGAGATATTCTCAGATCCGCCTTCTTCTAGCATGTCAGCATCAGGATTTTTACGAATTCCTACTGGGGCTTCCCACTTGAAATGGTCTTCTCGTTGGACAAGCAAGACATTCGGCCGTTTCGACCCTCCAAGATGTTTTTTCTGCTTGCTAGTTAGATCATATTCAATGATCTTCGTATATCCTTCTTTTCGGAAGGTGTAAGCGGGCCTGTGACCAAGTCTTGCATAATTGGTACGGTTAATGAGACAGATGTTTACGTACGAGCCACAGTCCGCATTCTGACATTTTTTCAGGATAGTTGCCTTCAAAAAGCTGTTGATTAGTTCCTTGCGGGCTTGGTATACCCGTCCGTCCTTGTAATGGTCTCGTTTGCTTTCGGGTGCCCGCGAGATATGAATATGTACGAATAAAGCTATGCGTGCCTGAAATTCCTCTGAAGCGTCATTGGATTTGTCAGCGATTGTCTCCGAACTCTCGTCCTTGCTGTTTTGAGTCTTTAGTGGTTGTATTCTGTGAATGTCATCGACACCGTGGGAAGCATCTAGGAGGCCGCGCTCCAACAGTCTGAACTTAGCTACGTATGTGCAAAGCTATGAAAGAATTAGAGGAATAGTGGTGCTCTCATTTAGAGGAAGAACCCACTGCTAAACGGCTGATCTTGAATCTGTGACAGAACAGACAAGTCCCTCGGAGGACGTTGTACATGTTCGGGATGAAGAGCGGGTGAAAAACAGGCGATGGTAGCTCGATATGGCCGAAATGGCCAGGACAAGTGAAGTACGTGAGTTTGCATGTCGCGCATCTGCAAGGCAACGTCAGACAAAAGAGAAATACAAAGATAGTAGTTCGATAGTCTTACAGGTCTTGCTTGTCACTTGGACCAAGAGCAGGGTCGTAGAGGCCTCCGACGTTCGGTCTATTTAAATTGTCGAGCAAGATAGGATTGACGATTTGCTTTACCGAGATTCTGCGTACATCTTGGGCAGAGAGTAGCGAGAACGAGACCCCGGTTACGGTCGAGGGCAAGGAATGGGCGATGTTCATCCGACACGCGGGACACGATAGAGACGATGCCACAATTTATTCGCGCCGCGCCAGAGAATTTGAGCACATGATCGAGGGCACGTGCGGACAAAAATTTTGGAATACAGTACTGTACAGTACAAGTGATATGCTCGTTGTGCTACTCATTCATGTTACACTACCCCGCTTAGATATGGGCCGTCCTTTTCCTGTCTTAATCTTCTGCGCTTCATTTACCAACTCAGCTATTAATCCGTTGTAAGTCTCGGCATCGTGTTGTAGAGCTTCTCGTGTCTGTAGTAAATGACTCAAGAGAGCGGACGTGTTTGCGGTTTGCGCGCGTAAATCAGCAAGATGCTTTTCAAGAACGGGTAGAGGTTTTAGTGAGAGTTCGGCTACCACGGACAGAGTGAGCAATACACAACAGCTTGGGAAGCCTCAATGACCAACCTGGGTCAACACTTAGAAGCTCTGTGATTGTAGTCATATCTAGCTGAGGCTTGGGCCCTAGACCCAGTTGAGCCGCAGATGGACCCGTTCGGCTGCTAGACGCAGAGGGACTCGCGCCACGCGAGCCGTTGGTGGATACGTGCGCCGATGCCAATGCCGGTTGCGGACCTGGAGGAGCAGACATGGGCCTTGTGGTGATTTGGAGAGGCGGAAGAGCTTTCCCGTTCGCTTGTGGAAGGACTTCGTCGAGGTTCACGGGTATCCCAAGCGCAATAAGGTGCTCTCGTCGAATCTGAGAGCGTGTCCAGTTAGGTGGTTTGATCGGTGGAGGGGATTGGGTGACGGTCTTATACACTGCGCGACTGCCAATACGGTACGGAGGGGCTCTCAGGGACACCACCGAAATATGTCCAGAAGATACATACCTTCCTGGCGTGGCCAATATATTTTCCGCACCCCGCTCTACCGTGACTTGTAAAATGTCCTCGTCATCATTCGACCATATGGGTCCAAGGATATCGTTCACTTGCTTGTGTAGCTCCGATGGTGAAGGCATAGGATGCAACTTCAGAGGTTCCCACTCGACCTCAGTCGGAGGTGGACCAGGCGTTGGAATCTCCTGGCCGAACGCGCCTTCTTCAAACCCAGAGCTGCCAGGCGCTCCGTCGCCATCCCCAAAGTCCCCGAATTCATCGTCATCGCCATCGTCCTCGTGGTTGGAATCGTTGGATGGAACATCGCCGAAGCCGCCGAAAAGGCTGTTCCGGGGAGGCAAGCTCAGCGTTGTTGGAGCAGTAGGTAAGGGTATTTCGTCGGTAGGTGAGTCCCATACCGAAGAGCCAAAGTCGAGCGCGTCGCCTTTGGGATACTGCATACGACTTGCGCAGTGGGACCAAGTGATGCTGCGAGGTTGCTTGTTTGGCTTTACTGCTGTAGTACACCTGTTCCCGCTGAACCGCCATACATACGGCACCCGATATTGCCCTTGCTATTCATTGACCGTCGAGTCAGAGGAGAACACGCGCCATACCGGATAATAATTTAGATCATAACATGACATCTTGACTTGGCCTGACAGTCTCGCAGCGGTGGCCTCTCCATAATTTATGGCTCTTCAACAGCAAGCTTATAACGATGTATTCAAACGGCGCGTCACAATACATTCGTGCAAGTTCAGGATATCAAGGTCACCAGAATATCTACTCATACATTTCTTCATTTCTCTCGATCAAAACCTGCCAGCCGGCCCGTGAAGGTAGAGGAACTGCCCGGTATGCGTTCTGTATGGCGATCGTCCTGCACAAGATCTAGTACGTTGTTGATCGAAGCAATACCTCTTTCACTTACCAGAATCTAATACAGCACGATCTGCCGCTGCCCAATAATTCCTTCACGGTTGGTGACTTTATTCAGGGTCATTGTCACCCCAACATTTCATGCTTAACTACCTGGAGGTATCCGAGGTAAGGAAGACAATCTGATGTTTCATAGTCAAAGAGGCCGACCTCTCGATATATCCGAGTCTGAGGGCCTGCTTGACCCGAAGTACTACAAGAACCCCAGCGTGAAAGCTTCGTTGCGAGGGCATGAAGGTCGAGTTGCACGGGCCGCCAGGAGACTCAACAATATTTGAGTAGGTATTCAGTTATGGTGACAACGAATAGTTCTCTAACGGTCGTATACAGAGAAATCCCCTGTCCCAGCCGAAGGACGGACTGTTTGATCTTTGGCTTTGGCACGGTAACCGCATCTAGGCGATTTGCCATGTGCAATCGGGCTGCTTTGACCAAGCCATATATCAATGGTCCACGAGAGATCAAATCCCCTAGAATCTTCCAGGCGAGTGTGGTGCACCCTGCGGTTAGACCGGTGATGTCTATCTTCTGGCTTGGGCTTGTCATTTGCCTCCTGGTTACATGTTGCTGTTCATTCCAATCTGATACTATCTGAGCCCCAAAAGCATGTATTAACTACAAACGAAGAAAAGCAATTATCGCATCGTTATGGATTTATTTCTCGACTTGTAGAAAATAAAGAAGCAAAAAAAGTGGGGGGAAACCACAGCGGGGGAGCAAGCACAAAGCATTATGTGGGCCAATAAATTGGATTGCGCGTCTGAGGTCGTGCATGCATTCGCATCGTGAAACCTGGCAGGTGAAGGAGAGGGAGGGTCAAGACAGCAGCAACCTCCGCGCCTCGGCCTCGTCCTGCTCCAGTCCCGCCGCCTCGCAGATCGTCAGTTCTTCCTTCTCATTCAAAATGAGCTCCAATGATACTCGCTCGTGCTCGCGCGTTGCTGCCGCCGTCCATGGCCCGCGCGGGCGTGACCCACGGCTCAATCCAAGGTTGCCGCGTCGCCACTCCCGCACCCACCACGTCGCCCCGCTACGCCGCTGCTGCCGTCGTTGCCGCTTATCGTCATCACCATCATCATCATCATCATCATCGTGAAGGTCTTCATCCCCATCCGCCTTCTCACTCCTCTCCAACACGTCATCCTCGGCACCGCTGCCGAGCGCCGGATCAGGTGCGAACCAAGCGCGTAGATAGTCACGCGCGAGCAGCGGGGCGAGCGAGAGGAACGACAAAAACGCGAGCTTGCCGAGGATGTGTGGCGAGGTGAGCAGCGACGAAACCGTCTGTTGTGACGGACTTGTCGGTGACGTGACAACTGTGTGGGCTAGGTCGCCAATCTAGATATTATTAGGGTGAGTTCGGTCCGGCCAGGGGTAAGATTAGAATGGTAATCAAAGCTTACCTGGCACGTGACGGCGGTCCAGGGCATGGTGCCAATGAAGGCGCCGAGGATGACGTCGAGCAGCGGCACCTCGCAGACGCCGCAGGCAATGTTAATGCCGCTCCAAGGGACGATGCCGACCAACCTTAAAATGCTGAGGCGGACCCAAGGGCTGGAAGAGGTTGACTTGTCGGAATCTGTGTCCGGTCCTTTGATGGCTGTCCGCGTGACTTGGAGGACACGGGGAAAGAGTATCGCAAGATAGGGGGCGAGCGGCTTAGAGAGAAGGGTAGCACAGAGGGAGCCGATTGTCGTTAGGCATGTCAGCAAAAGTGTGGCCAATGGAGGAGAGAAGAGCACGCCGCCAAGCACATTCTAAACCGAAAAGGCCGAGGTAAGTTCCGGCCTTGGCGGGAAAAACGTGGCGAAACACGCACCCAGACCACGCTACCCGGTATTGACCAAGCATGCTTCCAGATGGCAGTCACGGACATGACGGCGACTATGTGGGCCATAGGCCACCATCCACTTTGTGAGTAGTCGTGGAGTTGCTGGCCAAGGAGTGCAAGATCGGTGAGGGTGACAGGCCAGGAATCCAGAGACATCGGGAGGGTGTATAGGGTCCAGATGACTAGTGCGGTTGATAGAGGGAAAAGTAGAATGACGAGAATGACGGGTCCATGGAGCTATCGAGAGATAACTTTGAGTGGCACCACTCCAAAAAAAAAAGGGCAGAAAACAAGGACAACGACATACGGCTGGAATAAATTGCCGCCATTGAGAGAGGGGTGGTGGTTTCTCTTTGGAAAGGTCACCAAAGGATGCTTTGGTGGGAGAGGCACTCAAGGGGAGGATGGAGTCGTCTGAACTGAGGCGAGACGACGAGGATTGGGTTGACGACGACCAGGCACGTGAGTGCTTGGCAGGATAGTGGAACCAGTCAAGGAAGCGAGAAGCAATGAGGACGAGCATGGAGGGACGAGGGGTGTAATCCAAGGGTTCGGCTGATATATGCGGTGTGATGATGGGACAGAGGGATGGCCGCCGACCCAGAGAGGCTGTGGAGGTCTCTGGACAGCAGCCTGTTGAGGAAGCGCGGTGTCTACTTTGGGGTGGATGAAGGGACGATGAATGACGAGAAAGGGGAGGGGACATAAGGAGGAGGATGAGCTGGTCGGACGATATAAATTTTTTATTTCATTTTGGACGGGTGGGTGAGAGGGGAGAGGAGAGAAATGTCGCGCGTTTCTGGTTGGCTCGTTTGGGGTTAAGTAAAGGGGATGGATGACAAAGATGCTGACGAACGAAACCCGACACGGAGTAAGCTAAAGAAAGGGCTGACTAACTTGTGTGTTGTGTACATACACAGAACTATGCATGTATCGTGATGTGATAATGTATCATCTCATCAATTTATACAGCCCAGCAAGCAAGTCGTGATGATGGGTAAACAGTCCTGATAAATCATGCTGCTACCATGGGGATACCACTCCCCCCTCTAGTGTGTCTGAGCTCTCCTGGACTCCTGGATGATATTGCTCAACTCCTCCAACTTGCGTTTGGAACGAAGCAGCGTTCCCAACTATGATAGGAAAAACTAGCTCAGACATTGAAATAAAAGAGCATACAGCGTGTTCACTCACTCTCTTTTTTGTCAGTTTTCTGGCCTTCTTGTCCTACAAAGCGATGCTTAATCACACAGGGCATCGGAGAGCATACTCAATCTCACTTTAGAGTTTCGCAGCAACTCCATCACCCTCCTTTCATACGGAGAGAAGCCAGCGACCTCCCGAATAACACTCCTCACGAACTTCGTTTTGGGCGAGAGAATGCCCTTGCGATGGCTCGGTTTAACGACCTTTGCAATGGGTGTTGTAGGATGACCCTTATTTTTGCCATGCCGCAGATCTGAGTGGAACACGATCAATACAGAACGGACGACCAGACAGAAAGAAAACGCACTTGTTCGTGTCATCCTCTCTCAGTAGATGATGTCAACTGCAAGTACAGCGAGATGAAGTGCCGAGATGGCTGCACAGTTTATGTAATGCCCAGTTCTCACGGTATTTAAAGGTGAGCATTCCGATTTCCGATCCGGCGATCACCTCATCTCCGAATAAGGAGATGAGATTGTCAATCACTTCGCCCCGCGAGCATGTCCGGTTTGCTAGCGCTGCTCGACGAGCAGGACAACGAAAATCTCCTCAACGCTCTCAGTCGAATTGGCCCAATAATCGTCTCCGCTCACCAGTTATCCAATGTGTCTCTGCCCGATCGCTGTTCCTGGTGCGTTCTCGTAGATCAGCCGTCCTCCTATGATCAACAACAAGCCGTGAGATGGTTGGACGACGGCGCGGACAAGATCATTCTCCCACTCTCTTGGGCAAAAGAGGTCATCGGAGTGATACCTTCAGAACGTGTTCTCTTACTTATTGACGCTGCCAATGTTAGCGCTGTCTCCGATGTCGTTCGCAACGGCGTCTCCGGGGTACTCCTCAAAACGTCCTTCCTTGATCTAGACCTCGTCTCATCAATATCGCGCTTCTTTGGCGATCGGGCAATGCACGTGCTTTCGAACGCTCCTCTTCTTCCCTCAGCTTCTGCGATCAGAGGCATCCAAGACCTCGGAGCGATTCCCGTCTTGTGCACCTCCCAACTGACGGTAGGCACCTCGTCGGCCTCGCAGATTAGCGTAGCGGATGCGTTCCTCGCCTCTGTCGTGTCAGATCGCACAGACGGTCTGTTCCCCACCATCGTCACCTCCGAAACAGGCCACGCGCTTGGCCTCGTCTATTCGTCCGTCGAGTCTGTGCGAGAGAGCATCCTGACTGGGAAGGGCGTGTACCATTCGCGGAAGCACGGGCTGTGGCGCAAGGGCGAGACCTCCGGGGCGACACAGGACGTGCTGCGCATCAGGCTCGACTGCGACTCCGATGCGCTCGAGTTCACGGTCGTCCAGCATGGCGCGGGCTTCTGCCATCTGAACAGACCCTCGTGCTTTGGCGAAGCCAAGGGGCTAATGGCGTTGGAGAGCACGCTCAGGTCGCGCTTAGAGCGGGCCCCCGCGGGCTCGTACACCCGGCGACTCTTTGATGATCCAGAGCTGCTGCACTCGAAGATCATGGAAGAGGCAGGCGAGCTATGTCAAGCTGTAACGCGAGAAGAAGTCGCCTTTGAGGCCGCAGATCTTCTGTACTTTGCGCTCACAAGATGCGTAGCTGCCGGGGTGGGCATTGCCGACCTTGAGCGATCGCTTGACCGCAAGGCAAAGAAAATCACCCGTAGACCCGGGAACGCGAAGTCCGCTCAAGCCCAAGTCCAGAATGTGCCACCACCACCGCCAACATCTCAGCCCATAGATACATCCGCTCCGATTCGAATGCAAAAATATGCGCTAGCAAGCGTGACTGCGGAAGAACGGTCCCGTCTTCTCCGCCGCCCAGTTCTGAGGTTCGACGAGATGCTGGTCAAAGTCAGGCCCATCGTCGAAGACGTACGCAATCGCGGCGACGCCGCGCTACTCGAACTCACGGAGAAGTTCGACAACGTCAAGCTCTCCAACACAGTGCTGCGCCCGCCGTTCTCTCCCGCGGCGCTGAGCCGGCTCGACCCGGCCGTCCGCGCCGCCATCGACGCGGCGTACACCAACATCCGCACGTTCCACGCGGCGCAGACGGAGCGCCCGCTCGTGGTGGAGACGCTGCCGGGCGTGGTCTGCACGCGCTTCTCGCGGCCCATCGCGCGCGTCGGGCTGTACGTCCCCGGGGGCACCGCCGTGCTGCCCTCGACGGCGCTCATGCTCGGCGTGCCCGCGCAGGTCGCCGGCTGCCGCGAGATCGTCTTCGCCACGCCGCCGCGGCCGGACGGGAGCGTCTCGCCCGAAGTGCTGTACGTCGCGTCGCTCGTCGGCGCGTCTGGGGTGCTCATCGCGGGCGGCGCGCAGGCGATCGCAGCCCTGGCGTACGGGACGGCATCTGTCCCTAAGGTGGACAAGATCTTTGGGCCTGGGAACCAGTGGGTGACGGCGGCGAAGATGCTCGTGCAGAACGACACGGATGCGTTAGTCTCCATCGACATGCCTGCTGGGCCTTCGGAGGTGCTCGTAAGTTTTTCCTGGGCAGATCCGTTTTATCATGGCTGCAACTGACGACGCGCCAAGGTTATCGCTGATCACGCCAGCGTTCCAGCGTTCGTCGCGGCGGACCTGCTCTCGCAGGCGGAGCACGGGACCGATTCCCAGGTCGTGCTCGTGACTGTCGATCTTCCCGCTGAGGGATTGCGGGCTATCGAGGAGGACCTAGACGCGCAGGCCCGCGCGCTGTCGCGCGTGGACATCATCCGGCACTCCATCGCGAAGAGCATCATCGTACAAACCACGTCGGTCGAAGAGGCCCTCGCATTTTCGAACGACTACGCCCCGGAGCATCTCATCTTACATATCAAAGAGCCGAAGCAGGCGCTGGCACTGGTAGAGAACGCGGGAAGCGTCTTCCTCGGGCCTTACTCTCCTGAAAGGTACGCGTACCAATCGTGTCTTGCCCCAAGTTGAGTTCACGACGTCTTTACGTAGCTGCGGCGACTATGCCTCGGGCACTAATCATACCCTCCCTACCAACGGTTATGCCCGTCAGTTCAGCGGAGTCAGTACTCTTTCTTTCCAGAAGCATATCACTTCGCAAGAAATCACTCCCAGCGGGTTACAAACATTGGGACCCGTGGTCACTACGCTCGCCGACTGTGAAGGTCTTGATGGGCACGCAAATGCTGTGCGGATACGCCTGCGTACAAGCATGTAATTGGAGGAGAGATGTAATAATAAATCAGAATTAGAAAAGCAGTGGCATATGACACAAACAGCTTTCTAAGTAGGGAGTGTAACTGACGCTCGGCAGCGTGCGACGACAACAACGGAAATCAATTTGTCTGGTATAGCGCCCGCTTGGCGACTTTGACGATCAGCGGCGTGTCGGGGAAAGCGAGGACTTCAAGGTTGGCGGAATACTAGAGAATTTATTTACATTGAGTGCGGAAAGTGAATGCTGCAGGGACTTACTGGAGTAGGGACGTCGGCGCCGGTAATCCTCTCCACGGGTGCATCTAGGTAATCAAAGGCATCACTCTCAATGATCTGCGCACAAATTTCGCTGGCGACACCGAATTGAGGGAACCCTCCTTCGACGATGACAAGCCTGTGATACGGTGAGGGGGACCCGCGTCGTATCCTGAGACAATCTCACTTACCTGTTGGTCTTCTTGACTGAGGACTTAATGGTGTCGATGTCTAGGGGGCGGATGCTACGCAAGTTGATGACCTCGGCTTCTACACCCTCCTTTGCCAGGATTTCGGCTGCTTCTAAGCTGTGCGTGACCATTTTGCTGTGCGAAACGAAGGTGATATCGGAGCCTTCGCGTTCTATTTTACATTTACCAATGGGAAGGAGAAAGTCGCTGGACAAGGCCTCCTCTGTTATTGGGAATGAAACACCATATAGCATCTCGTTCTCGAGGAAGACTACGGGATTTGGGTCGCGTATGGCTGCCTTCGTCTCACTTTTAACCAGCATAATCCACGCCATCAATAAGAACAAAGCATACCTTAAGAAGACCTCTACAATCTTCTGCGCTCCAAGGGCTGATCACTTTGAGTCCAGGCACTGAACCATACCATGCGGCGTAGTCTTGTGAATGTTGTGCACCTACGCCAGCAGCAGCGCCATTGGGACCACGAAAGACAACCGGACACGGCACGTTGCCGCCAGACATGTAATATGTCTTTGCGCCGGAGTTAACGATTTGGTCTATTGCTTGCATGGCAAAATTGAACGTCATGAACTCGCATCTTTCAATGCAAGGGTCGGTACGGGATCTTGCTGAACAAATAACACATGGAAAGAGATGACTTGCATTGGTCGCAGGCCAGCGAGTGCAGCTCCAACCGCCAGACCGGCAAAGCCCATTTCTGTGATCGGTGTATCCACGACTCGCTTCTCTCCGAATTTGTCCAAGAGCCCCTTAGTAACCTGCGAGGGTGTTTATGGCCGGATTTCACATGAGACGCGTTTTTGATACCTTGTATGCGCCATTGTACCGAGCGACTTCTTCGCCCATGACAAACACCTTTTCGTCGCGTAACATCTCTTCTTCCATGGCGCTGTTTAATGCCTCTCGGACTGTCATCTGAGTGCAGGAGCTTCAGCCAGGAAAGGTGACATGTCAAAAGTTTGCGCACCTGGTGATGTTCGCTCTCAGACGCATATCCACGGCTCAAAATAAGCGCTCTGCGCCCAAGAGATGGAGAGCTGCGGCGGATGCTCGAAAGTATGGGGGTTACACGAAAGAAAAGGGAGCGCATTGCTGCGGTTAAGATGTACAGGATTCCGAGACTGAGGTGTTAGGGTTTTGTTTTGGTTTTACAGACGAGTGCTGGCAGGGCCAAAAAGTGGGTATGATTCGCCAAATATAGGTAAACGATTGGGGTAGCTTTTCCTCATCGCTCGTTTGCAAGTACTTAGAACATGGAGTCCACATCTAGGAGGCCTGTTGTGGTCGTTACTGGAGGATCTAGGTGGACTCAAATTCGATGGCATAACTTCGGTCGTCCTAATGAACGGGTGATATAGAGGGATCGGACTTGCCGTCACAGCTGCGTTGCTAACCGAATTTGACGCCATTGTGGTTGCTTTATCCCGAACCTATTCCACTGAACTCGCTCAGTTGAAGAGTGCTCACCCGGACTCATTATACTTTGTTGGATGCGATGTGTCAGTCTTTTGTATCTTGCAACCTTTTTCTAACTCTAAATTTGCTCCTAGGACTGACGACACGAGACTAACCCAAGTCGTCTCATCGGTGCAACAAATTCACAGAAGCATCGACGCCCTAGTACTGAATGCAGGGATCGTAGAACCAGTCACTCGCATTCACACCCCGGAAGTCTGGATTGACGCTTGGAGGGCTCATTTTGACGTCAACTTCTTCTCCTTGGTAACGGCCTTGAAAGCCGCGCTGCCAGCTTTGCGAAACAGCGATAAAGGAGGCCGAGTCATCTTCATCAGTTCAGGTGCAGCCGTCAAAGGCGTCCCTGGCTGGGGACCGTACAACGCTAGCAAAGCAGCGATGAACAGCCTCTGCAGGTCAGACTATACACCATCTAGCGAACTGTGTCCATATTGTACCGACCTTTCACCGCATAGAACTTTATCTAAGGAGGAACCGAATATAATATCTGTTGCTCTGCGCCCAGGCATGGTCGATACGTCGGTCAGTACATTCCTAGGGAGGAAGACCCATGCCACCTTTTGATCGGACGCGACGCCATCCAGATGCAAGATGGACTCAGATCCACCGGTGCTGCGTACATGACGGCTGAAGACCATCAATTTTTCTCACAAGTACACGCAGAAGGTAAATTAGTGAAGCCGAAGGACGTTGGCCACGTTATTGCTGCTCTGGCTGTCAAAGCGCCGAAGTCGCTGAGTGGGGAATTCATAAGCTGGGACTCCGAGGAGTGTAAGGAATTCAGTAAAGCGTAGAGGTATGTTACTGTTGATAATCAAATGCGCACGTGACCCATGGATGTGATTTGCGAATGGCTTCTTGTCTGTGACAGCTTCGCTGACGGGCTGGCTGATCAGTGGTGCCTAGGCTGAATCTGACGCGGTCCATCCATTCTCAAGCACGCCATGCCATTCCCAGCTCTCCGCCGCATCGATGTACACCATCACTACTTTCCCCCTTCTCTCGACAAAGCGTCGGAAAGCCGTGCGGCGGGCTGGCGGACTCCTCCTGAGAATCTCCCGTGGCGTCCAGAGACCAGCCTCAAAGCAATGGACGCTCTCAGAATCGAGAGAGCTATATTATCGCTTCCAGCATTCTCCACTGGTGCCGTAGGAGAGGCCAACCGCGCCTTGGCTAGAGAAAACAATTTATTTGCCGCAAAAATTTGCTCAGACTACCCTGATAGATTTGGCTTTTTTGGAACTCTCCCCTTCTTGGACGACGTCGAAGGCACGCTGCTGTGACCTTCGTGCTGGTGTTTCTTTTCCAATCTTTTGGCTCCTACAGGTGCCCTCCAGGAAATCGTGTATCTGTTCGACGAGCTCCAGGTGGATGGAATCGCCCTCGCCTCTTCATACGGAGAGCAGGAGAACGCTAGTGCGGCCTCCCGCAACACCACCGTCCTTGTCTGATCCTGAAATCCCCAGAATATATTGCTCATGACCTCTACGACCCAATCTGGGCAGAGCTGGATAGAAGGCACGCCGTCGTATTCCTGCACGGCGCGCAGACGCCCTCCTCCACGCCTTGCCCCCATGATTTTCTTGGCCTGCCCGTCGTAGAGGTAAGATCTCGCTCGCCCCCGCCATTCCTTGTGATTCTTTCCGGAAATGTTCTCGGGGATACAGGTCCCGAACGAGACATTCAAGGCAGCCGCCCATCTCGTAGTCACAGGCAAGAAGCGCAAATACGCCAATGTCAATATTATTCTCGCGCATATAGGCGGCAGTACGCCGCTGCTGGCCGCCCGCGTTGGAGTTCTCGCGCACCACATGGGTTGCGCGCTCAGCCCAGAGGAGGTTATTGCTGATTTCCGCACATTCTACTACGAGACCGCGCTGAGCGGGTACGATGCGAATCTCGCGGTCCTCGAGCGCTTCGTCGAACCCGAACGAGTCTTGTTCGGGACGGATTTTCCGGGTATGTGACCGGACGAGGACCTGCCGTTCGAATGGCCCGTGTCTTTTTTCTCTCGGCCCGTCTGGCTGACGTCTTTCCCTCCTGCGCTCCGTAAGCTATCAGCGCGGACATGGCTCTCTGGTACACGAAGAATGTCGAGAAACACTATGCTAGTACTCCGGAGATGCTGGAAAACGTCATGCGGCGTAATGCGGAGTGCCTTTTCCCCAGGCGTTGCGCATCCTTTTAGAACCTCCCGACCACCGTCCTCGATCACACGATGACAATAACATTATTGTAAAAGTCCAAGCTGTCGATGATTATTACATATCGTGTATTAGACTCTAAATTCGAAATGTCATCAGACATGCGATAATAAATAACAAACACTTGACAATTGAATGATGCTCGTAAGGTGGTTTCTGAAGTATTGCAATACTTTCGAATCGTCGACAAGTTTATCATTTTGAGCCTTTAAGCCAGCGGAGGATTTCCCGATGTCCGCGTCCGCCAGGGTTTATTGCTGTACCATGATGTCCTTCTGGATCAAGCCAAACATTCTTGTTGACGCCGTGCAAGGAGAAGTAGCGCTTGACGCGCTGTTCCACAGACCGCGTCAAATTAGAATTGTACATGCACGGAAGGGTTATCACTCACATCGGACCTGATGATGGGGTCTTTCCCACCGAGAAGGAATAGGGTCTTGCTCGGATCATGTGCATTCGGTATCTCCTCGCACCACAGGGCGTTTGCGGCCCAGTCGAAGTTGCGTTGCATAAGGTTGGCGACGCCGAGCTCGGTCCCGATAAAATAGCGGGAGAGGGCATCGTACGCCTAGGCATGGGAACCTAAGTACCTGCACCACAGACAGCAAGAAAAAGGACATACACTCCTGCAAGGTCGATATAGGAAGTTGTAACACATATCTGGCACATGGATCAATAAGCCAACAAAAGAAAAGGAAAGATGACGAATGACCTCCTTCCCAAGAACAGAAGGTAACTGGATCAACGAAACACGAGCGAGTGACCAGCCTCGGGTATCGTTTAAGCATCCACGCATGAGCATACGATCCACTGTCAGTGTTATGGATCAGTGTGGATCAATGTGCATCAAGATATGAAGACAGCCTTACTTGGAATGCGAAACAAAAGTGACTCCTTTCTGTACTCGCGGCTCCTTGAGCTCCTCCGCCTCGTCTGGGAGATCCGCACTTCCGTCCTCGGCCCACCCAAGTTCAGCGAGCAATCCCACGAGGATGCTGGTCGTCTCCAAGTTCATCATGGGCTTGATGTACCGTGGGTGAAATACGTCTTGACTGACGTGAGGTTGCAGGGGTATGAGCAACGGGTAGTCTGGCAAGTCTTCGAGAAGCGACCACAGGAATCTGTTGTATTGCAAAAGTCCAAGGCCGAGGCCATGCCAGAAGACTATAGGACGAGGCCCCGTATCTGGATCCCAAGCCTCGGGCACACGTATTACATATCTAAACGGTTCAAGACTGCGGTGAATGGCGGAACAAGAGAAGGATAGACGAGCTCACTCAAGACCCTCATAGCAACCGACACGGCAACCCCACTGCGTCTCAAGCAAGTACCTGGTCAGCCAATTCCCGAATTTTACGGCGGCGTAAAAAATGAGCGGGCGGTGGTAAACGTTGACACGGTCCACCGTAAGACATATGGGTTTGATACTACTATCTGTGCCTGCGGGAATTTTAATCCCCGTGCGGTTCTCGAGCATATCCACGGCATTCTCTAGGACTGAAAGATGAGCCGGCGGGAGATGTTCAGGACTAGGGAAAGGCATATGATAGAGGCTGGCGTAGAGCCAAGTATGCAAGTGTTGCACGCGAATTGAGGAGAACGGGACCATGCCAAACCTGCACCAGCGTCTCTCGTCAACAATAGGTAACAGGACCTACATTGAATCGCACCAATTACGCAATAACACACGAAAGTCCACCGCGAGGGGGTCATCTCTGTGCAATCTACGGATTAAATTCTTGGGGATAGCTGGTATTTCTAGGTTCGGGGTTTCCTTGTCGAAAGTTGGATGTTGGGAAAAGTTCACGAGGCCGGCTGTGAAAGCGCGGGGCAGGGCCGACACCCTGGACTCGGCGTTGCTTTGACTCAGAGGGGATAGACCAGATATGCTGAGGGTAAGGTAATAATAATACACGCAGAAGATAACCTAGCACACAGACGTCTAATAAGTTGACGGCACGTCAAGGAAGAGTAAGACGCACCTCGAAGACAGACAAGACGAAAGGGATCTTAAGTGAATAAGCGTTGGACCAGAAATTGCCGTAGAGGATCGTATATGCCAGATAAACCCAAGAGAGAGGAACTATTGACCATACGGGGGTGACCACAAACGCAGCGACGAGATATAAGGACCGCGTGCGCTTTGGCAAGATAAAAGGGGAGTCCGCGATGTCGATAGTCATGATTGGGAATATAAAATATCGGCCAACGTCGAGGAGAACGCGAAGGTATTTACGGGACTAGAAAAGAACGGACGAGACGCTGCTGTTTTATTTCCCAGCCACCGTCTCTCCAGGGTATATCGGGGTGAAGGTCGAAACGGTTGGAACAAAAGAGGAAATCCTAGTTACTACATTATGTAATCACCTTTCCAAGCGTTATATATTGCCCATCCAATCATTCAAAAAAGTCGTACCATACCCGGCGCCCGCCGTGTCGCCCACCGAGAAGCGTTTCTGCACCACAACGCCCACCGCAAAATTGAAACGCCATGCGGGAGAGTGATAGAACAAACTCCCAGAATTTACGCACACATGTTTCAGGCTGATATAATGCGAGAAGCTGTCCTCTTTTGGGACTCGCCTGTTGCGCACGGAGGGCGCTGAAATCTCGACTTTGCAAAAAAATCATGCTTTCGCACAGCGCTTGGTCGGCCTGTGCCCGCCCTATTGTATCTCGTGCCGTACGCTTTCGTGTCGTTGTCTAGGTTAAAGAGTATGCTCATGGAGTCAACAGAGGCTTGCCACGACACTGTCTGCCGGATTTCCGAGGGTGACACAGAGGGTATGGTTCTCTAGCAGTTCAGCCTCAACCATCATCTTCATTCTGTATTAGGCACCAACAAAATATGGTGGAGTTTACACTGTGAGCCTTACTCGGAATCTCCCACCCTTCTAACTCATTCGAGCCCTGCCAGGTCACGCTGATACCTGGGGATGGCATTGGCGCCGAACTAGCGGACTCAGTCAAGGAGGTCTTCGAACATGTCAACGCTCCTATAGAATGGGATCAGCATGACGTTTCAGGCATGTCTTCCACAGGCGCAGGCACGGAGCTATTCAACAGAGCTATGGACAGTCTCAAACGCAACCGCGTCGGTCTCAAGGGTGCGTGTGTTCTCAACCCACACCCTCCACCCATTTTCCTCACTTCTTGGTCACCAGGCATTCTCTTTACGCCCATCTCTCAGTCTGGGCACATATCATGGAACGTCGCCATGCGCCAGCAGCTCGACATTTACGCGTCTGTCGTCCTCTGCAAGTCCATTCCTGGCTTCCCCACGCGACACGCCAATGTCGATTTTGCCATCATTCGCGAGAACACCGAGGGCGAATATTCCGGCTTAGAGCACCAAAGCTATCCGGGAGTCGTCGAGAGTTTGAAGGTCTCCACGCGGGCCAAGGCGGAGCGCATCTCGCGCTTCGCATTCGATTTCGCTTTGAGGAACGGTCGCAAGGTCAGTCCGTCGATCCGGCCTTGATTGCCGCTCGTTGTGCTGATAACCCTTCCGCCCTTTCAGAAAGTAACATGTGTGCATAAGGCAAATATCATGAAGCTTGGCGATGGCCTGTTCCTCAACACCTTCCGACGTGTGGCGGAGGAATACAGTTCGTCAGGCATCCAGGTCAACGACATGATTGTCGATAACACGTGACGTTGACCCTTTGGAGCCCAGCGGCGTCGACGCTCATGAATCGGTTTCACCATAGGTCGATGCAACTCGTCGCGCGACCCGGCCAGTTTGATGTTATGGTCATGCCTAACTTATACGGCGCTATCATATCTAACATCGGAGCCGCGCTCGTCGGTGGACCTGGTGTCGTTCCTGGGTGTAACGTTGGCCGCGTGCGTTCATTTCATCCACGCATGATATTCCTATACCGAGGTCCCTGTATAGGAATACGCGCTGTTCGAGCCTGGTTGTCGTCACGTCGCACAGGATATCATGGGCACCAACCGCGCTAACCCGACCGCAATGATCCTCAGTGCTACCATGATGCTCAGGCATCTCGGGTAGGTAGCGCTTCTTTCTGTTCTCTGAGCCGGAGCTCTGACCGCATTCCACTTCACTTATGCAGACTTGACTCGATCGCAAACAACATCGCCGCCGCCACTTATAGCGTGATACATGAGGGCAAAGTCAGAACGAAAGACATGGGTGGTACGTTGGGCTGGACCTTGAACTTCTTATTCCTATGCCTCATGTGTCGCTATTCAGGTTCAGCTAGCACCTCTGACTTCACGTCAGCCATCATCCAACACCTCTAGGCAGTGCAGGCCTCGTCTCGGCTATGCATGGGACTTGCGGATATTAGCCACTTTGTAAGGACTGTACTTCCGTAGATTAGATTCCCAAAAAATAGAATGTCTACTAGTTCAGGCGTCAAGCGTCATCCCTTCGAATCCGGATCCACGCCACCGAGGTCATTAATATTTCGGTCCTCAGATACGCTAGCATCCTCAACTTGCCCCAACGCCATCACGCGGAGGTGCTCCCTCGGTGGCGGCTCCTCTTCCGGCTTGACGAGTCGCGAGATCTCGTCCGTCGAGCCAACGGCGTCCAAAGTCGCTTCGGGCGGCTTCTGCGGCTTCCTCAGAGCTAAGATGGTCTCGCACCGCAAATCGCCGCGCGCGCCCCATCCATCTACCTCCGGCCGGAACTCCACATAGAGCCCGTACCCTCGGTCGTTCAGCTCTTGTGGCTCGAAGCTCGCACCCAGAAGCCGCAGCGCTCCTAGAACGTATGGCGCCGTCTGCCGGAAGGCGCGCGACACGTACGAGAACGCGACACTGGGGTCAGCAGGCGCGGCGGAGGACAGGGCACGCCATTGACCAGATCGGGTTCTGTAGAGCGGACTGCGGAGAGCATCAGATTGTGTCCTTGGAGGAAATATAAGAGCCGAGGCATACATTCTAGCGTCTTGTTTCAATTCATCGTCTGTAGCGTCAACGAAAGAACCCAAAGAAGCAGGCTCTTACTTTCGGCCCATGAGGTCAACGTACGGCTGAGTCCCGTCCTTGCTTGCTTCCACATTCTTGGTCTCGTCCTGTTCGAAGATGCCTAGCGAGATACCCTTGGATCTCGCATTCATTTCGGTATACACCGTGGCTACGCGTGTCATAATTTCATCTGAATCATGCGGAGAAGAAACAGCGTCAGCGCACCAATGCTGAGCGCTTCCTCCTTTTTGAACCCAATCCGTTGAGCCACGACCATGGCC
Organism: Clavaria fumosa; assembly: GCA_951802425.1. Classification (NCBI taxonomy): domain Eukaryota; kingdom Fungi; phylum Basidiomycota; class Agaricomycetes; order Agaricales; family Clavariaceae; genus Clavaria; species Clavaria fumosa. The sequence goes on along the minus strand of OX637797.1, from coordinate 2,712,135 downwards.
CACGCCGTCATAAGAGGAGCGCGATTGATCACAGTGCCTTTGGTTTTCAGCACCTATTGAGCGAACGGTGAGAACAGTGAGAACGGAACGGGGCACAAACAAGACGGGGCCCACTTCTACATCCAGGACTTCGTTGAACTCCAGACTGCCCAGGGCAGCAGCCTCATCATCAACCCCGTCGGGGAGGAGCGTGTTCACGTCACCACCATCGTCTCGCTTCCGCTTTCTTTGAGCTGGCGATGTCCCAGGCGGCCCTTGGACCAAAGAACGCGTGCCCGACGTTGCGGCATTTGCCTGAACACCCGCACTTGAGCTTCCGGCTCCGTCGCCATCCGCCTCCGGGAGTTTCTTCCGCCCTGTCGCGCCGTATCCCGCTTTCCGGAGCGCGGCGAGCGTCATTTTCCGATCATCCTTGCCATCTACTCCGAGCCCCTGCAGCCTCAAGTCGGTCAGCTGTCTGAGAGAGGCCGGGGTGTTGTAGTCCTTATATCTGGCACGTCAATTGAACCATTGAGTACGCGTCGGACATCGAACGTAAAGATCCATCACACGTTTTTCCTGCGATGGCCATCGCGCGAGCGACAGGGATACCATTAGACGTAAGCAGCTTGAGGAAAGAAGGCAAGGGTATTTTGCGGTCCGCCATTATGGTGCTGAAGCGGGAGACAGCAAGATCAACTCAACTGATTTGGAATTACGTTAAGAACAAATTCTATCGGAGGTTCGCGAAATGACACGGGAAGCATGGCGTAAGAACTTATAGAACTGATATATACTGGTCCTAAGGCCGACAGTGCGATGTCGACGAGTATCTAAATTGACGCCGAAACCAAAGGCATGACAAAATACAGACAACCACTCTCATTCTTGATGATACACGCACGAGCAAAGCATTTCGAGCTTAAGAATCCATTTGCTAATTCTGGTCGAGGAGGGTCGTCTCCACTACGATGCCAGTGACGCGGTATGGGTCTATCGCGCAAACAATCAGATCGGCAACCTAGTGCAGTGTCAAACTTACCGATGTTGGACGCCGGACGCCTATCCTCCAGGTACCCGTAACCCTGTGCGGCCACGTGCCGAGGAACACGAATAGAAGCACCACGATTGGCAACGCCAGAAGTGAAAGTGCCGATATGGCCAGTCTCGTGGCGGCCAGTCAACCTCAAGTCGTTGTCCTCGCCGTAGACTGCGATATGCTCGCCATGCTTCTTTGACAATTTTTCTATCGCGGCTTCGATGTGCTTCATGCCACCCGGCTCACGCATAGCCTTGGTGCTATAATTGGTGTGGCAACCAGCACCGTTCCAGTCACCCTGAAGAGGCTTCGGGTGGAATGAGACTTTAATTCCCCATTGTTCGGCGATGCGGACGAGAAGGTAACGGGCAATCCAGAGGTGATCGCCCATAGAGATGCCTTCGCATGGTCCGACTTGGAACTCCCACTGAGAGGGCATGACTTCGGCATTGATACCGCTGATGTTGACACCGGCATATAAACATGCGCGATAGTGCGCCTCGATCATGTCACGGGCAAACACCTTGCCAGCGCCTAGGAGATATCCAAGATTCAGAAAAAGAAGAGAAGGACTTCCAGATACCACGCACCAACACCGCAATAGTAAGGGCCCTGGGGACCGGGGAAACCACCCTTGGGCCAACCGTAGGGACTGCCATCCACATCGAAAAGCGTGTATTCTTGCTCAAGGCCGAACCAAGGTTCTGACTCTTTGGCAAGATCCATGGCTTTCTTGGCATGGTGACGATAATTCGTCCTGTTTGGTGTCCCATCGTTGTTGTAAGTCTCAGCGAGAACCAGGATGTTTTTGCCTCCGCGGAAAGGATCTCTGAAGATGGCGGCCGGACGCAGATAGACGTCAGAGTTATTCCCGGGCGCTTGGTTGGTGGAGGATCCGTCGAAATCCCAAATGCGAAGCTCCCCGATATCTTTGACTTCCTTGCTTACGGTCTGACGATAATAATTTTCAGTGTGTACGATTGACAAAGTTAAGAGAAACTAATCACCGTGGTCTTACAACGAAGGCCGCCATCACCGTCGATCCACACGTCTGAGAGATAAAGGTTTGTGACCGATCGCAACAGGAGGACGGATAAAAGACGGCTCACATTCTGCTTGGATCTTTTCGCCTTGGTCAAGAGCCAGGTAAGGAGTCAACAAATCGTTCTTGTAGAGCACTGGAGTGGCCATTGTAGTAGATAAGGAGGTGGGGATTAGGTGGGGTGGTTGCGAGAGAGAGAGAACGATAGATAAAAAGGTCGCGCCCTCAAACCCCTCGCCCTTTTTAAATACGTTGGCAATGCCAAATTTGTATGTGTTTGATGATCCTGTGCACAGCGCCTTGATTGCGAAGATAAGGAGGTGGCTTGGTGGTTGTCGACTGTTCCCGGGCGACTATCTCGCGATTCAGCGCTCGTACAGCCAAGTTGGGCCTTTTGGTTTACCCAGTTAGAGCAAGCACCATGCGTCCACGAGTTAAGGGTCATGCGATTGGCGGTGGGTGGTCCACCTTTTTCATCCCCATATCTCTACAGTATCCCCCTCAATAACTCGTTTTTTCAAATCCCCTCCCCCTTAGGCCGATACAACCCGAAGTTCACATATTCTTGATCGTATAACCAATCGCAGGAAGCGCTCAAGTAATTTACGTCTCCGTCTGATTCTCTGTGTGAGCCCATCGCACACCATCTTCGGGCCGATATAACCAGGGCATCCGATACAAGCTTTCATTTCATACAGGCATGCCGGTGCCAATTCTGCTCAGTGCTTATTATCTGTTCCCGAAGACGGACCGAATGACGAGAATATCGAAACGGTACATGTGCTTCTGCAGCACATGCCATGCTCTAGAGTTTTGTATGACCCCAGGGCGGGGGGAGAGCAGATGGAATCGTTTCGATCGCGCGGAGGTATTCGACTGTCCCTCATGTGCTGCGCTGACTTGACACTCCTTTTCGCAGAGAAAACGCAGGACAAAGAGAGCACCACGTGCGACGATCGTCATGGGACTTCAAAGCGGTATTCTTCGACTCACATGAACCACCACGAACGCTGCACCGATTAGGCTTCAGCACCCTGATTTTGATCTCTACTTCGGACCTGTCCTCGCGAAGAAGCGCCCACGTGACCACAGGCCACGCCACAGCTGCGGCCGAACGTGTTCGCGCACCACAAGAGAACGTCTCGAAGGTCATTGATCACTGCCGTGAATGCACCCGGCTGGTGCTTGGACGTGGGTGCAGACGTCATGCGGTTTTGATTGTTTGAGAAACTTTGTCCGTATGGCTTCTCTCTACCTCCCTGACTGCCGAGCACCTGTTCTGTAGTCCGATTTGATGACTCGTCCAATTGGGATCATTTCCATTGACGTGGAGAAGCACGAATTGAAGTCTCGCGGAGAATGCCTCGGAAGCATCGACGGGTCATATTCGACATCAGTCGTACTATTATTGGACCCATTACGAGCATGTCTAATAATAAATATCTCATTTTCACCGCCTCGTGACCGCTTTCCTTCGCCTTCCACTGGTTTTTGCTGCGCCAGCGCGGCCGACTTTCAATGTGTCTTCGCTTTTAGATATGACAGTGCTGTTCCCAGCGGCCTCTGATGACGAAGACTCATCCTCGTCTGAGGTATCGGGAACGGTTGGGTACGAGGACCGGGGTATGAACTTGCGAAACAACGATACGACGAGCACACAGAACCACGTCGAGGCGATGGAGGGTGGTACGGCTGCGTCTGTATCCAGAGGTTGCAGCTCACCTGTTGACCCCACCTGACACGTTTGGAAGGTCGCGGTAAGGCATCCGGGCGAAGCAAGAATCTTTCGCTGCTCACGATGTAAACGTGTTGTCCTTCTACTACCATTTCGATGATCTTCCCCTCTCTAAAGTACCCGTCCTCGTCCATATGCCGCGGGCCGCCCAAAGGAATCTTGACCTAGAAGACAGTCAAACTCGTCCTTGCGAAGGAAGACGCGATCCTACCTTCCTCTTCCCTTCGATGGGTATCATCTTGGGACCCCAAGCTGCGGCTCTTGCGGCTTGCGTGACTGTCTCGATCCGATTCAGGTCGCGTTTGTGATTGATGCGTTGGACGAGATATTGCATGATGGACGTCAGTATCGTCAGGAAAATCAAGACAGACTACTTGGCTTTAGCACTTCTTCGACACGGCTATTGCAAGGAAACGCACTCCTAGTCCAGGTCTAAATCGCGAATAATAATAACCAGTGCCTCTCCATTTGGGCACACCGTTCTTGAAGAAGAAGTCGTATCTACATTGCTATTGATGATATCATGAAGCCAACCCATGCCCGCGAAACAACGAACCTTTCTCGGAATGCTGGGTTCTTAAGAATCGAAACAATGACGCCCAGACGCGCAAACCGCTCGTGTATTCCCTTCACTCCTGGATTTTTATCTGGGCTTAGTGTGTCCTTTTGATCAGACGCGATTGCCCGGGACACGGACATGTCAATCTCACGTACTGCATCGCTATGCTCATCTTGCGATACGATTTCACAATCTCTGCTGTCGTCGCTTGAGGTGAAACGTTTAACCACGAGTAAAACGTGGTGCCTTTGCCTGTTGAATACCGAATTTGTTATATTCCTGGTGGAAACGATGGTTACAGGTCCGGGAGCTTGCCTTCGGCTGCCTCTAGTGCGCTCACAAGATCGAATATTTCATGGTCTTCCTAAAAATAATAGTTTAGTTTTTGCCCGCTGTGCTCGGCGAGGATTGAGGTACAAACTTTCTCCCATCTGTAAAGTTCGAGGGTAAATAGAGGTGATTGCGATAAGTATGAAGGATGGAATCGTTACGCAAAAACAGCCGTTGCAAAAGCAAGCAGAAAAGCGAGCAGGATTTTCAGTCTCATCACCAGGATTGAACAGATTTTGAGCGGAGCAAAGATGCACGTCGCTGGCGCGCTGGCAAAAGCGCGATCACGAGCGGTGGCAGTGCATGGCACAGACACGTGACCACGCCACACCAAGCTACACACGTTGCCCGTACTCAACGTTGTACTCCACGTACTCAACACACTCCTTGCGATTCAATCAACTTTCCGAGGTCCAGAGATTCGAGAAACAGAGTAAAAACGGAATTCCTCATCTAGTCACGCGCATCATCATACGATTCACCTCTTTCCTCCACTTCGACGTGAACCGCGAATAATAGTAACTAGTACCTTTCCATTTGGGCACACCGTTCTTGAAGAAGAAGTCATATCTACATTGCCATTGATGATGTCGTGAAGCCAACCTATCCCCGCAAAAATGACGAACCTTTCCCGGAATGCTGGATTCCTAAGGATTGAAGCAATGACGTCCAGGCGCGCAAACCGCTCGTGTATTCCCTTCACTCCCGGATTTTTATCCGGGCTTAGTGCGTCCTTCTGATCAGCCACAATTGCTAGGAACACAGACATGTCAATCTCACGTACTGCATCGCCATGCTCATCCTGCGATACGATTCCATGATTTCTGCCGTCGTCGCTAGAGGCGACACGTTTAACCACGAGTAGAACGTGGTACCTTTGCCTGTTAAATACCAAATTTGTTAGATTCCTGGCGGGAATAATTGGTATAGGCCCGATATCTTGCCTTCGGTTACCTCTAGCGCGCTCACAAGATCAAATATTTTATGGTCTTCCTGAATAGTGGTTTAGTTTTCGCCCCTAAGCTCAGCGAAGAATAATGTACAAACCTTCTCCCATCTGTAAGGTGCGGGGGTAAATAGAGGTGATTGTGACAGGTATAAAAAGAATGGAATCGTTACGCAAAAATAGTCGTTGCAAAAACAAGCAGAAAAGCAAGCAGGACTTTCAGTCTCATCATTAGTTGAGCAAGAATCTGCTGCGATCAAGTGGTCACTGTGGTGGCAGGTCACGTCACAGACACGTGACCGCGCCTTTTTTTCCGAATCAGCATTTGTAAACCGCAATATGTGGCTAAGACAAAGACGCCGTTGTACGTGCAGTACAGGAATCGTATGGTACTTGGCTTGTGAGTAGGGGATCTGTAGGTTAAGTTTGTTTGAACGGTGTGTGGGTCAAATAGCATGTCGATCCTGGCTATGGGACTAAACCAAACTTGAGTGTAAACGATCTGGAATTCTGGATAGCCACCCCAAACTAATTCGAAATGACCCTCTCCAGATACCAACAAGGATGCGGTGGTTATAGAACGAGGATTGGTCTTGCCAGTGGGGTATGATGCTAGTGAATGAGTGGTTGGGGATCTTGCCCATTGTCCTCCTTCTCACCTGCCTGTAATGTGTTCCGATGGTCCCAGTCCAGTACATTTTCGTACGCGCAGTGCCCACAATGTTCGCATACCAAAAGATAGGCTTTCCAGAAGTGCTGCCTGCGTTGGGTAAAGGGTGTGGGAAACAATATTGATGACCAGCCGCGGTCACTTTATCCTAGCGTTTGATTTCCAGTCACTCTGTGCGTCTATTCCCTCATTAATTACACTATTAATCCCAACATACACCCAGACAGGCACACGTAAACGAATTACAGGCTTTATTACTCAACTCGAGTCTTTCAAAGCGTACTCCTTATAGAAGAACTCGGTTACGGGGGTGCAAGAAACCTTGCGCAACAAGTACTGCTTGCAAAAATGGTCTGGCCGATTACTCTCACTCGATCAGTGACTGGCAGCAAAGTCATCCACTGTCCACTGGATGCAGCGCTCCAACTTCTCCACGACCCACCATCACTCATTGATCTGAACCCAATCGTTCTCAGTAAAGCGGTCGATCCCTCAAACCCAGCACTGTATACTGTCACGGACAGACTTACCGTCCTTGGGTGTATCCCAACAACAACAACGTACTCGGCGTCGTTTACTCTTTGCGATGATGGTGTAGATGCGGATGTGAACGCCGGTGTTGGGACAACGTTGAACACTAAATGGAGGGCAAAGACCGTTGAAGGAGGAACTGAAGTTTCTGAGCACGTCACCCTACAGGTATGTGACAAATACCTGGCCATTTCTTTCGCAAACAGCTGGTGTTGGACTAGGGTCTCTTTTTCCTCATGCCGTTGATCGTTGGCACTTTAAAAGACTCTCACCGGACGTTGTTGCAAAATTTGACAGCCAAGCTGGAGAAGGAAGTCGATGCTTGACTCCGCAAACATTTGGGCACAATGCGATGCCTTACACCATGATGCATTTCACTGCGGAAGCTTCCGTCTCCTTCAGAATACGTGCCAGAGATCCTGTTGTTTTGAGAGCTAAGTAGAGAGAAATTATTGTCGCCTGAGTTGTGGAATATTGCCCCCGCATATTGACGCCAGTGAGATAAATAGCGACAGATCATGATCTGTCAGTAGGAGCTAACCATAGTTTACCGTGGAAAATTCGCAATAAATGATCGATGTGACATGTGACCGCTGAACCGCTTCGAACGCAAGGAGAACGCCTCCGCTCTCCGCATAAGTAAACATAAGGGGACACAAGGACTGAAGAAAAAGACCCGGGCGCCTCTTTCTACGATCAAGACATGGCCCGACGACGACGGTGCACGGTGTGCGGGTCCAAGGACTGGCACAAGGAACCATCAAGCGGTCTTGTAGCCTGCAGTGAGGGGCACATCTTGCAGGTAAGCTCTGTGCTCGAAATATACTCTAATTCCGCGACCCCTACTACATCTGCCGTCCGCAAGAATTACCGAAATGAAGCGGCCGACGCTGGCGAGCCGACTGGGCCGCATCACCTGAGGAAGCGTGTCCTCAAATCCGACAGGAAGCGACAGTCCACGCGCAGTAGAGCCGAATCCAGACGTACGCCCTCGCTTGCTCATCGTCTTTAGAATCTGCGAACTGCTGGACTCACTACCCTTTGTCTTTCCCACGTCACATAGTGTACCACGGCAAGCGAGCAAAGTTCCTATATTATCAATGTCAACAGGTCATCCTACGGCACCAAATTGCCTCTCTGATCAAGTTGTGGGACCTTCCGCCTGAGTTTGAAGTTGGTTGGGCGTTGTCCCTCTTTTCCGGATCTCGTCTGGACTGATTTCTGTCGCCGTCAGATCGTGTGCAGAGATATATGGGCACTTCATCTTAGTCTTCTGCCCGAGCCACCCCATTCCGAACCATATCTTGATGTGCAGCAGAGCGGCGTCGATTCCAACATATCCGCAGAGAAGGGGGCAGCGGAACAGCCGGTTCTACGCGGCGATGATGAAGGCAGTCATCGCAGCTCTTCACCGAGCTCCGGCAGCGACGTCGGCCACGAAGATGCAGAGTTAGATTCGTTATTACGCCAAAACTTTGAATCGTCGTCTTCATCTTCAGGCGAGGACGAGCCTCTCGCCTTGCCAAGGTCGTCTACGAAGGAATTCTACACGAAGAAATACATTGCGAGGTATGGGGGGCTTCCAAGTACCATCGCCGTCTTGATGCTCGCTTGCTGGACCATGCGTATACCAGCCATGTACAACGACTTCTTGCGGTGAGTGGCTTCTTGTACGGCCGCGTGGGTTTGCTATAATCTATGCCACGGACAGTCTCATTGAACTGTACGAGCTTCCATACTTGGATTCAATACGCTTTATACATCCATCAATGGCGCAGCATATCAACTCTGACGTGCTCAAAACCTTCTCTATTGGAGTATGGAGTTCAATGCTGATGTCTTAAGCTTTGGCTCACGTGTTCTCTTTAGCGCAAGCCTGACACCGTTATGCTTCATCGCTTGACGTCTCGGTTAGCGAAGCTTTGCCACTCCGTGTACGGCATACAGACCCCTGAGCTCAACGCCGCCCCGATGCTTTGGCGGATCGTTCGGTGTTTGGGTGGGACGCGTACGTGAACATTCCGACGATCGGGATCGGCCACGCATTGATGAGTTGTGGGCTGATCAGCGGCGCTGTACCGCCTTTCAAAGAGGCTGTCACATGTCCTTGACTTGACTCTGGCGCCTCATCATTCCCTGTCACCCAAAGTTGGAGGCGACGACAAGCGTACTCGACAGAGCCACAAGTACGACAACGTGCCTCCTGAGGTTGCTTTCGTCGTGGCTGTCGTCATAGTTTTGAAGATGATATACGGATTGGACGGAGGCCTGCCGCCTATAGCCGCTGTCAGTCTGGACTGGGGTTTGCCAAAATTAGATGATTACCTATCTCTGCTGAAAGACCTCGAGGCGAAGGACGAGAATTGCCGGGACTATATGTTTAGCGCAGAAAGGCCCATGTTGGTCTCGCCATCCCTGGACCTCATGACACACGGGCTGATATCAATCGTGCCTTTCCCAGGCTCGTATCGGAACTCGATGAAGATATGATCGACGACTACCTTGATTTTTGTCAGAGAGCACTCTTACCTCCAGAAAGCGGGGAGAAGAAGGGTGCGTTTTTAATTATGATGTTTCCTGTAGCCGAGGCTGAATGTCCACCAGGCCATGGACTGCTGCTTGATAGATACTTCCCGTTGTTGGACCTCAGTCCATCTCAGGAGAGACCAACTCGGATTCACGCGACTGTGCAACAACCACACTCACTCTGTACGGACTTGCCTCAACAATCGGATAATGCCTTGCGACCTGGCGCAAGATACACTGTGTATAATGCACGTGATGTCGCTGGCTGTTTACCCGAAGGACTTGAGGTCATTATCCGACGATCCTCGCGATGTGTTGGTGTGAGCGAGGAGTATCTGAGTACGGTATTGGAATGGCTAGAGAGACGTGTTCTAAGCTGGTGCAGACGACGCCTGAATGAATGAATGAATGTAAACAATTACAATTGTCAAACAACTTCTGAGACTGCGCCAGACCAGATTGAGAAAAGACCGTCTTCTCGGCATTGTCGGCAAGCGCTTACTTGCCTACGTCACACGTGTGTCAGTGTCACACGCCCGTTTGCTCCGTTAAGCGTGCGACAGTCACAAGTCTGATATCAACGAATGGCAGTATCGCTAGTCAGTTTGACCCTCAACCATTCAAATATCTGCGACGAGGTACAACAATTGCTCTCGTCAACTCCCTTCCTTTTAACCCCCTCACCCACGCGGGACCTTGAGCGCTCAAGGGTTTAGAAGCCCTATCGTGATCTTGCGTCTGGTGGAACTCGTCCAGGGTCATTTCGTAAATTCAGATCCAGGTCAGGGCAGTTTTGTCCACAGCCGTAAGCGAGCGCGGGCTAGTAACCACCCTGGTGGTCGGCCATTCCCATGTTCTAATTCATCCTCCTTTTCGTCGTTCCCGCCGTTCTGTTCCCGCCGTTCTGTTCTCCGTTCAGCTATGCGCCGCTTTACCGCCGTCTTCACGACAAAGCGCTCAGACAGACCTGATGGTGTCTCCTCTTCTCACCCCCACCACACTGGACAACACGCCAGGAAAAAGACGCAGGTCTCAAACTCTCTGGAATCGTCCCCGACAATCTCTTCCGCCCCCCCTACCCCGCAACTGACCAAGTCCTCTGCCTCCACCTCCAGCGGCTCCACTGACCTTCGTACCCCAGACGATGATGCACTGTCATCGGGCACATTCTTGAGTAGGGCTTCGTGGATCCCTTGGATGGGGCGCAAAAAGTCTGGGAATTCCCTCCGTCCCCCACGGCAAGAACAAGAACGCTCGCCAACTTCCACCTTCCTGCCTCGCGCCCCACCACTTTTACGACCTGCCCCTGCCAGGCGGCCAAGAATTTCAGACGATGAGACCACATCTGAGGAATCATCGTCTGACTCCGGATCTCATCCCACGAGCCGCGACGCCGCCCATAACCCAGCCAAGCCGGTAACCCCAGCCCGCTGTCGAGAGTACGCAAGAATGATAACCTCAAACAAGCTCGTCACGCCTCAAACTGCCCCTCCTCTCCTGCACTTACCAGGCACTCATTTGTATCCTCGCTCATGCAATATGTCGCGTCATTCTCATTTTCAGGAGACACTCGAGTCCACGATGCAAAGGCGGCGTTTACTCAAACGGCTCAATGGACCCCTCACACATGCAGATGAAATGCTACTACGCTCGTTCGGCTCCCGATCGACGCCATTGCAACGTGTTTCCCAGCCTCATTCAAATATTGATATTGTCGTTCCTGACGTAAAAAGAATGTCGTCACACAGCCACGGTCTAAAACGATGGGCCTCAAGGAGGCCATTCGAAGAACGGATGCTCTGCTGGACTCCTGCTGATGAAGGCCTCGAGGGTCTCAACGTCACGCACATCAAAGGCACAGCTTTCGGCGTCCCGGAGATCGAGTATTCCGAGTCTCTGGAAGTCCTTGCAGGGATATACACTGAATTTGATCGAGGCTTAGAGCGCCTTCCTGATCCGGAGCCGCCCATGCCTCTTCCAATCAACGAGACTTTGGTCGCAGGTGAGATTTTCCTCCTCCTCAGAATTCATTTTCGCGCTAATGTGGCGTCTCAAGTCCCCGGAGACACACGTAAGGCTCCGTTCAAAGCACTGCCCTCTCCGCTTAGAATGCAATACGGACCTGTTTCACCACAAGTTTCACCTACTTCTTCGGGCGGCATCACCGATCGGCCACTTATCCCCGCACCTGAGCCCGATCCCCCGACAGGCCCCAAAATCATGATTGACTCTGATGCAGAGCCTCCGTCAACGAAGCGTGGCGTCAGATTTGCAGAGGGCGACAAGGATGATTCCATACCGCTGGGATACGTCCTGCGTATGAAGAAGCGACGCGAAGCGAAGGCTAAGTTTCTCCAGGAGGAGAGTGAACGTCGGGCATTCGAAGAAGAACGACGTAAAATAGAGGCGGAAAGGACCCAGCGTGAAGCAGAGCGGTCAGAGTGGGAGCGGGAGAGAAAGGCTTGGGAGAAGGAGAAAAGAACGATGGAAGAGGAGAGGAAGCGCAGATTCTATGCAGGGGAATTCGCAGCCGCAAGGCTGAGGCAGAAAAACCAACGCGAAGGATATGGCGTGCCGTCTTCGTCGTCGTTTTCGAGCGCCGAGCATGATACGACGCATCACCCCGATCCAAGGCGGCAGCACAGACCCGTGCATGATCACTTGTCATCAAGTCGCAGACAGGCGTCAGACTCGTCTGGCGGACCATCCCCAAACGCTGGTTCATCAGCTGGGAGCTCACGGCCGCCCAGTGTGAAAGCCCCCCCAGCTCCCAGCCTGCAAAATATGCGGTCACCTGCCATGTTTTCCTCTGCAGACGATTTACGCCTACATGAGATGGGAATGTATGGCAACACACGCAACTCTCTGGCCCCGGCATCGGATCGTGCTTCTTTTTACTCTACGTGGTCAGGACACATGCCGCCCGTTCCTGCGATGCCCGTTCCTGCGATGCCTGTGATACCGATGTATCTCACAGAAGTCCCTCTCTTACCGCCAACCCCACCCTTCGTACTGCAGCAGTACCCTCGTCCGAAAAACCCCACAAATGCCAGCTCCTCGAGGAGGTCGAGCACGGCTTCAAACACAATGGGGTCAGATAGAGGGGATCAACGGGACCAGCGATCGGCACAGTTCGATTCGCCACTGCTTCTTCCACAACCTTCGCATTCTAGGTCTTCGCATCGCCATTCTCTCGCCTTGCAGGATCAGTATCGGCGAAATTCTGGCGGCGATGAGTCTCTCTCGCGAAAGCCACAGCGTGGCGCGAATGTACCTCCGCGATCCTCGTGGCAACCGTCTGCATCTACGCACCCGTCGAACGGCCGACGGCCGCAAGAATCACCCTTGCCCTCTTCACATATGCGGGCCGCTCCCTCAAGGTCCGTATCAACGCCCGTCGCGACGATGAAGAGTTCGAACCGAAGACCAGCAGCCCCTTCTTAGATCCATATACAATGCATCTCATGGCAATGGACCTGAAGATTTACATATTTTTTTCCCTCTTTCCCACTTTTCTGAGAACATTAGTCTCTCAGCACAAGCATTATCATCTCATTGACTTAATCTCGTACCGTAATCGTTCGTCTGACTCTGTGGACCCGCGGTAATGTGGTGATGAACAAAGTTAGCCAGTAGCTGCATGTCTTTTTTTACATCTTCGTCACGGATCCACAAACACACAATTCACTCGATACACACGCACAGCGCACCTCTGCTCATCCAATCTGATCGTAGCGTAACTGGGGAAGACCCTGAAGTTCTCCCCGAAAGGAGTAGATTGGGCGAAACAGGAGAGGAGGCCTAACTGTGTGTGAGGGGGATGGCGACGGTGAGGAAAGATGAATGCTTGAGCCATGTGAGGGAGAATGAGATCCTTGTGTATGGGATGGTTGTGTATGTGAATCAAGCGCCCTTCCGGATAGCAGCTAATTTGGCCTCGGCACGCACAGCTGAGTTATCGTGAATGTAAATCTTTCAGCCTGGAAGATACGCCTAAGGTGGCTGCTTTACTGCTACTTTATTACATCAGCATCAAGCGTGGAGTGAAGCGCGAGCCATGATCAACTACATTCTACTCGTCTCCAGGCAAGGTACGCAAAACAGCCCTCGGGCACTGCTCTCTCCTGAAGTCGTCGTTGAACCGTGCAAACCTCTGAATCTTTTATAGGGAAGGTTCGCCTGTCGAAATGGTTCACCACCACCCCACCCAAAGCCAAGGCAAAGATTGTCAAGGACGTGACGCAACTCGTCCTCGCCCGGAGAACGCGGATGTGTAACTTTCTGGAATACAAAGGTGCGTACTTATGATATAGAGATAAAAGAGACAATTCCCTCGGGGTGACCATCGCTCGCTATCCTACCTAGACAGCAAGGTCGTGTATCGACGCTACGCGTCGCTGTTCTTCGTGTGCGGCATCGGCAGCGACGATAATGAGCTGGTAACGCTCGAGATTATACACCGTTTTGTGGAGGTGTTGGACAGGTACTTTGGAAACGTGGGTTGGGATCTTTAGTTGTCGGTGCATGCGCGGAGCTCAGACGTTTGTATATTATCCAGGTGTGCGAACTCGACTTGTAAGGGCCCTTTCTCCGAGTTGCCCACGCCATGCGCGAATCACCATCATCCGTATCCAGGATTTTCAACTTTCAGAAAGCATATGCTGTACGTTGCAAGGCCCCACGTCCGTTCCCCTTTCTGATCCCACGACGCACAGATTCTGGATGAGCTCATCATAGCCGGGGAGCTGCAGGAATCGTCAAAAAAATCCGTCTTGCGTGTCGTACGTTTCCAACTCTCCCGTCGCAGCAGTGGACTTGCCCCCTGATAGCAGCTCAAAGGTGACCCAGGCTGATGGCGCAGAGGAGCAAGAGAACAGTGAGGATACTATGGCACGCTTAGGTTCGCGATCTGGTTAGGTTTTTGATTCCGAACCATCCCGCAAGCATAACGGTTTTTTGTTCCCACTTGCCTCAAAGGTCCCTTGCTTTAGCGCCGCGCATTGCTTTGTCAACTTCGCAAGCCGTAGTTCTCGTGTACAGCACTAGCTTCCGTGTAGCATTTCTCATCAGATGTTGATCAAACTACTGACATTAGCGGGAGTCGCCATCTCCACGATTGGCTTTGGACTTAGTCTGCACATACAACTTTACGAGATCCAAGGTAGCTATGGAATCCTCGACAGATGAGTGTCCGACTGTCCCACCGCCCGCTTGAATGACAGATCCAAGATGTTCCTTGACTCTGTTCCGGAAGGAGACGTCAACTTTTGTCCAACGCAAACCTGCACACTCACAAATCTCGCAACGCACGCCGATACGGCGGACCTGATCTATGAGGGAAAAGGACGGCGGTGTCAACGCATTGCGTGTGTATCATTCGAAGCGCCTTTAGGTCATTCTCCAGAGCGTGTCCAATGATGATGGTATCCGAGCTGATGAAGGCGTCCAAAGAAGTCCGAACAGCGGACAGAGACAAAATCGCCAAGCGGCAGTTTTCCTCCGTCACGCCAGAAAAACGAGTGTTGTAGTCGCTGTTGCAACGGGTCAGCAGAAGAACGTACATATAACGAAACCATACACGACTTCGACCTCATCACTCATCCTCACGAACTCGTCAAAGATTTCTCTGCCGGTCCCATCGATGACCGAGACCCTGGCCAGGGTAAAACCTGCCGTGGTAAAAATCATCTCGCAATCCAGCGCAACGACGTCGAGAGCGGTATCTTCGGACATTGTGGCAGGTCGAGAGCGAGAGAAAGGGTGTCTCGAATGTAGATCTGAGGGAGAATGCTCGTAAAAGACGTGAGGTCCACGGACGCAGCCTTCGGCTTGCGATGTGGGTTTCGAACAGCAATTGTATATTCGCAATTTCTCGCCTGCTTCCCGACGTGAGTGCACGCAAGACTATGACAGAATGTGGAAAACCACCATTGATGGTTTTGGAATACGGCCTGCCCCAGTGGTAAGCACATTCTTCCGTTGCGGCCACACCCTTGACCATGAATGGCTGACTACACCGCTCACATGTCCGAACATTACCCTCTTCGTTTGGCCTGTCTCCTCCCGGTCCGTCAGGGATGTCTAATATGTATCCGTAATTCTGCATGTCTTTGTTTGTAAGCAGGAGGGACTGAAGATGAGTGCGTGTCAGCGTTATTGTGCTCTTCACAGTTTTGAGCAATTCTGCACGGGTCTGGAGGTCTTCCTCTGTCCCTACCGAGGGATGCGAGATGGAGTCGGGAAAGGGTCGACGTTTGAGTGCAGCAATGGACATTATGACTGCCTACATATAAAGACTAGAAATCTTGGTTTATAGTAGAGAGCAGGAAGGTCGTACATTTCTATAGGTCAATTTATTGGATTTCTCGTAAACTTCCTCTTCCTGCTTGAGGGCGTGCTCCGCAGCAATAGCCGGATTACTAGGGAGGATTGCAGCATACATTACGACAAATTGTTCATAAAGTGACTTGAGCATGGCCTTGAAGCGCGTTAACGATAACTTGATGAGACCTCGAACTGGTGCTTACTTGGCGGACGGGGACTGGAACTCGAGAACGCGCGGCATTCACACGGAGAATAGGCGCGCCTGTCTTTCCGCGACATAGACATGCGGTCTGTCAGTCTTTCTGGAATAATAACTTGAGAGAACGCACAGATGCCTGCGAGGCGCTTGGCACAGCCAGGGGCTTCTGGGCGAAGCTTAGAATCTGCCGCTTCCTCGAGGGTTCCCCTTGCGCTCCTTCATTTTTTCCGGGCGTTGGGGACGAAATGGAACTCGAGGTTCTTTTGGCAGGGATCACATGTGGTTGACCTGTTGGCACAGTTGAAGTGGAAGCGGTAGACACAGTCTGAGATTGCTCGACAACTGGTGTGTCCTTGGTCGGAAGGTCGGCTCGGTGAGTGAAGAGACATTGGACGCGGGTGCAGCTGTCCACGCTAGGACATCGAACGGTTTGAAAGAGTCCCAGTGAGGAGAACATTATGCTCGAGGATGATGCCGTCAGTTCTCCTCGAGGAATCAGGTGACGTGAATTTGCTTGGTCAGGTGAAATAATAGGTAGCAGCGTATTATTCCACCAACATGGGTCCCGAATCAACCAAAGACGTGCACGCCAAATCTATCTTGAAGCCTCTCTCAAATATCGACTTTGGCAACTTTTGTTGTTTATCAGGAATGGATTGACGATGTTGGTGATGAAGGCCGAGAACTTGAAATACGGCTCGTGGTGGCAATCGTCTTGGTGATGCTAGTATACCTACCTCGAAAAGTTTATAGCATTTGTTAATTAGCACTAATTTGGTGAATCAGGGCTTTTGCGGCTTTTGCCTGGTGCTAATTAGCATATAAATCAAGTTTTGAATTCTTAGAGCTTGAGCACAATTGTACAAGCGTGTCACTCTGAAGCTTTGACTTTGAGGTAGCGCCACAAATCGAGCTCGAAACAAGACAGGCTTCAACTTCAACTCGACCGCGACGCATGACCTCTTCCAGTCCCACCATCCGGATCCGTGCGGAAACCGTTCAGCGACTCGCGCAGGGCATTGAGTAATTAACTTGCCTCTTGATTTGAGGGCGAGCCGATACGATGTGGTTGACGGGCCATCGCGAACAGGGATAATACTCATCACCTCAAAGGCCCTTTTATGTCTCAAACGTTCGCCTGCTCCTCACTGGACTTTGGCGAAAAACCACTGATAATGTGTTTGTACAAGGCCTCTGCACGCTACGCCCAACTCCTCGTTTCCAAGCACCCCTTCCGAGTTGGAGAGTAAATTCACCTTCGACGATGCACGCGGAACCAGTGTTAAACCATGGCACAAGTTTACGCGTTGGGTAGTGGTCCCTTGTGTGTGACACCTCCATTTGCTCGACATGTGCATGATCTTACCAAATGCCAAAAGCTTCTTCTTTTAAATTTCTTCTCCTGCCCTTAGTACCGTACTTGAACTGGGAGTTTTTCACCCCATACATTGCGCCAGGCGTCACAAATCCTTTTGCGGCCTTCCTATTTATCTCCAATCCAATTCCGACCTCGGCTCCAGGTGGCACACGCTACGCTAAAAGCTACCTAGACCTACTGTTCATTGCCTATTATGTTGTTTTCTGGTCCTTCGTGAGGCAGACAATCATCATCACTTTTTGTCGGCCGGCTGCGAAGTACTTTGGTTTGAGAAAAGAAGCGAAGATTTTCCGGTTCGGGGAGCAATGTTATGCTATGCTCTATTTCGGATTCATGGGCGCATTCGGTGTTGTGGGTACTTGTTATCTCATCAACAGTGCCCAAGCTAACCGCATAGAATTAGTGGATCATGTCTGACTTGCCTACCTGGTGGTTTCGAACGGAGTATTTATTTCTCGGTACTGAAACCCATCTCCTCGTGAAGAGTCGCACTTAAATTTCCTTTAAGGTTATCCACATTGGGATATGAAAAGAGAGTTGAAATATTACTATCTCTTGCAACTTTCCTACTGGCTTCAACAACTTCTGGTGCTCATTCTTGGGCTCGAGAAGCCCCGCAAAGATCACGCGGAGCTCGTAGCTCACCATTTCATCACATTGTGGTTGGTCGGGTGGGTGAAGGTTCTTCGAATTGCGTATCCATTGTGTTTAGTTCTACTCGGCATGCAGATGGAGCTATCTTACCAACTTGACCCTCATTGGAAACGCTATCTTCATCAGCATGGATATTCCTGACGTTTTGCTCGCTGTACGTCTCCTTCTAGAACATTGCGAAACCCAAAAGATTCTAATATGGCGTACAGTTATCTAAACTTCTAAACTACCTGCAGCGGGAACGTGCGAAGATAGTATCGTTCTTGACTTTCATTTGTGTCTGGTCGTGCGTCATACTTGTTGAATGACTCTCGTATTGCTCCGTTGCTCATCTCCCAGTCCAGATATTTTCGACACTGGCTGAATCTCGTTATTTTATACCGTGCCTGGCATGAATTTGAGCTAATACCGTGAGCGCATCTGATCAATTTGCTCGCCTTCCCTCAACATAGTCATGACCCAGGGACGAGGCGAGGCGGTGGTCTCCTGCTGATGGTGTTTGGCTCGCGCGTTGGATGAAATACCAAGTGTTCTTTCCTATTGCTTGTCTGCAAGGTTTGAATCTGTTCTGGTACTTCCTCATGATGCGGATACTTGTGAGGTACGTGTATACAATATGAGATGTATTTTCAACTGTTGCTGACCAGTTCGTTCGCAGAACGATTACTACACGAGATGTCGTTGACGATCGATCTGAGGATGAAGGTGAAGATGAAGACCTCGACGCAAAGGCCAAGGAAGAATGAGCCATGGCAATAGTCAACGAGCATTTGTTATCAGTCATGGCTGCTCGATACAAAGTACAAGTACAATAAAAGCTTCAGTATTACCCTCTGCCTCAGTTTTCGCCCTCATCAGCTGCGGAGTTGATCAGCTGCCCCGTAATTGGATCATATCCCGCGACAGGGGGCATGACATCATCCAATTCATCGTCATTCTCCTCGTCTCGAGTTATAAACTGGACTTTGACACCCTCAGTTTTGGACGGCCAACGCGATTCACGCTGAGTGTCGAGAGGATCGCCTGAAGCCATTGACTTCATGGCGGAGAGCGTGTACTATTGTGCACCATCAGTCACAGGGCCGAATGATTGCGCAGGAGATAAACACAAGGTCAGACTTACATATGCATCATTTCCGGCATTGTGCAGAAAACTAGCTTGGATCTGAAGATGGTTACAGACAGTCTTCAAGGAGCGCATGTTCCTGTTACTTTCACCCTCGAGAGCCGCGAACATCTCTGCTGTGTCGACTACAAAAAGACCCGTCTTTGAGGGGGAATCAGGGAGGGAATACGAAATGTCTTGGATAGGTGCCTGGACACCTTTGGAGTTAAGGTATCTGATAGGTTGGGGGTGCGATGGTAAGCTGGAGCAGCCTCGCGAGCAAAACGAGGATATGAACCTAATGTCGTCCCTGTGTGAGTGGAACACGAGGAACACAGGACCATTCGTTTTTCGAAGGCGGGCGAATAACGCATGAATCCTTTTGGCAAATGTGGTTTTATTAACGTCTTCGCTTTTACCGAAGTTGTAATTCTGCCTTGTCCGTGAGTCGAGCCTTTCACAATCACAATTGAGAGACATAGGAGGAACGTACATCCCGCCACTGGTCGACGTAAGTGCTCTTGTAACCCCTGCGCTCCGCGACGATAAGGTGGACATTTTCCTCCGTCGCAACTCCGTCCTGCCAGTCCACCAAGCTCCATCCAACCTCCGTCAGCAAAGCGTGGTCGCGGTCCCAGGCCTCAAAGTCTATAGCGCACCACACACCAACCTTGGCCGCCCACAAGGCGCGGATGCGCTCGAACGTGTCACGTCGTGCGTTGAGCGAATCACTAGCGCCCTTCAAGCGCTTGTTGTTCTTGGAGATGTCCTGTTGAGTTGTTCAGGCGAGACATAATGCTGTCTGAGGGAAAAAATGTAGAACCTTTACAGCCTTTCTAAGGGCACCACCATTTTTATAGATGACGGGGGAAACACTCCTCAAGCTCGAGGCCATCACGAGACAATCAGAGTACGGTAGTGGAATGATTTCTTTGGTCAATTGCATAGCGTGAAGCCAATATCGAATATAGTCGACCTGAGCAGACGAGAACAAGAGACGCCTCTCCCCAGAGGCTAAGGTACCTATATGTAACCGCGATGAATTACGATCTAGCGAGGTGCAGGTGATAAATACCTATCCACATCTCGATACCATCGATACCCTCCTTTCGTAGCGGATGTTTGGAATGAGTGAGCGAGTCGTGGGCAAGCATGGCTTTCAAAGGCACCCGATCATCAGGATTGGGTAGAGCCTGGTGCCTTGTGCATGGAGGAGAGTGAGTTGATGTGGAGAGAACCAGACTCAAAGGGGACTTCGGCTTGCTTACCATTCATACCAGACGTCAGTATACCTGTAATACCCGGTTACAACGTCATGCATCGCATGCATCGCGGTTCTGCTCAGGCGCAGGATCAGCTTCAAGTTGTGGTTGAGCAGGGTTGCACGCGCCGCAGTTGACTGAGACTCAGCGAGGGATAAAAAAAAGGTATTGACCGAATTCGACAGCGATGATCACTAAATTTGGCCAAAGTGTTGCCATAAATGAGCGCATTTGTTGAGTAAAATATTTTGACCCGCGACGGTTTTTCTACGGAATGCTTGCCCAAAATGGGCACGCGGTTTGAGCAACGACGCGTTTGTCGCTGTTGACACCGGTGGCTTTGCCTCGGTCTCGAATACATTATATGGCCTCAGCCGTTCAAACGAACGCAAGACGTGGGGGCGCTTCCGCTGCAGATCCTCCCCCGACGAGGAGAACGTCTGGGGCCACGGCTCGGAAGAGCACTGGCGGTAACATACCTAGAAGAGCGGTTAGAACGAACGAAGACAGACCGCGAACTCGTCGTAAGCCTAGTTTCTTACCAAAGCGTTGTGCCGTTTAATTCCACACCCTCAATACTCAGGACCGTCTGGCGAGGGAACCACCCAGAGGAAAAAGCAGCGCTTTCGCCCTGGCACGGTCGCTCTACGCGAGATACGCAAATACCAACGGAGCACAGACCTTTTGATACAGAGACTCCCATTCTCTCGCGTCGTGCGTCCAATCTTTGCTTCTCCTAACATCTCCTGAGCTGCATCACTTTGCAACAGGTCCGTGAGATTTCGTTAAGCATGATGACAGACGAGGTGGACTACGGCTCTTCTGGTTTGCGGTGGCAGAGCTCTGCTATCCTAGCACTGCAGGAAGCCACGGAGGCGTTCCTTGTCCACCTTTTTGAAGACGCGTAAGTCATTTACTTTGCCTATTTATTCCGAGCACAATAGTGACGTCGTTTCGGATATTAGCAATTTGTGCGCCATCCATGCGAAACGGGTCACGATCATGCAACGCGATATACAACTCGCGCGGCGGATACGAGGCAATTGGCAAGGACTCACTTGATAGTATTGCATCCTAGCTGCGCCCTCCCTCCTGCCGTAATGTATCTCGCCAGATGTCATGTGAAATGTACTTAATTCATATTCAAAACTCGAGGATTCGTGTATCGGACTGAATAACACCAATATAACTTTCTAATA
Source organism: Clavaria fumosa (assembly GCA_951802425.1). Lineage (NCBI taxonomy): Eukaryota > Fungi > Basidiomycota > Agaricomycetes > Agaricales > Clavariaceae > Clavaria > Clavaria fumosa. Next base: position 2,690,657 of record OX637797.1, on the reverse strand, counting down.
TAACAGCATCGCAGCGACTCTCACGACTTGAATGCCCAGATCCATCAATGATAACGTTATCAGGTTTCAGCCAACATATTCTAGAGTCACCAAGAGGGTTGACGTGAATTATGAGCACCTAAGAGTACGTCGACCACGACCCCTATAACGACACCTCAAGAACTACTTGACGAACCGTGCCACTGAATGTCCGGGCATCATCATGATATCCGCGCAAGTGTCGTCCCCGCGGCCTGAACACTCCAACGTTGATGATCCAGCACTAACAGAGGATGTAAATGAGCGTTGCCAGTCGAACAAATAAAGGAGAACGGTCAGATTAGATCAAGAAAGAGATCGTTGGGCACCGCGCGTTAAAGGAGCGAGTTCCCTCTCTACCACGTTGTAATCACGCAATGTTGACATATATGGATAGGCTTACCAGCAGAATTATACCTTTGTCGGAGGTAAAGTCGAAGAGCCAGATCTGGGTCTTTGCTTTCGGGATTTGTACCACCAATCAAATACCCAATTCTGAACAAGCCCGAATGCAGCCGACGTCACCCAATAGATGACGACACTCTAGACAAATTCACGGGACGCCTGAAAGAGGGATGAGATGAATGCTCACCCCAGGCATAACACCCGCGACAATGATACGGACAGGTGTTGCGAGGCGCATTGCAGTCCGGAAGATGGCAACCCACGAGGTCACGATTCGCCCTTCGGCTCGCTGACGCCTCTGTATTTCAGCGTGTTTTTCATCACGCATTGCTTGCAGGTCGGTTTGGAACCACTTATATGACTCCACATTGGCGAGGGTGATAATGCCGAGCGCGATCGGGAGCGCGAAAGTTGGGTCCGGGCTTGTGAGATTGCTGAGCGACAGGAAAGATTCGACCGCGAAGGGTGTTGGGTCTACAGAGAGGTATCGCAGAAGATAGGTGATTCCAACAAATAGGGGGAGCTGAGACGCGATAGGAACCAAAGCGGTAGGCCATGGGCTGCAACGATGTTGCTTGGCGAGCTTCTTCTGCAGTACGAGCAACTACCCGAGGTGCGTTAATGGTGAGGGCACAGGAAATTGAAGATACCAAACCTCCTGCGACGACCTCCTTGCGTGCTCTTTTTGTATTGATTCTTTAGTGCCACGAACTTTTTCCTGCTGCATTTGCTTGAAAACCTTGGCGTACATCTCGGGCTTGGACCTCTGAAGCGCAGGAACAACAAGCTCCTCCATTTTCCATTCTCGCCGCTTCGCCTACGCCTCCGGTCAGCTAGGTTTAATAGTGGGGAGAGCACACATGCCCATATCGAAGCTGGAACAGTGAAGAAGATTCGAGAGGAGATGGCAAGCAGAATGATGGTGCTGGAATAAGGTGGGAACGATTGGGGATATGGGATTGCGACGGCTAAGTCTAGAAAACCATCGGCGAGTGTCTGGACAGTCACAAAGGCCCTCCGTAGCGTTGGTGCATGGCGCGAAGGGGTGAAGCGAGAAGAAGATTTAGGGATACGAAGAGTCCTCAACATGTACCGTTGGAATGCTTCTGTAGGACTGAACTCAACTTGGATGAAATTCACACGGCGGAAGTGCAAAGCTGGATTCTCGACCATGGAGAGGTTATACAGTAGGACTATGCAACGGTCGTGCTGGGAAGCGCGCTTGGGACACCCTCAAATACCAAGGGCGCCGTATCACTCAGCACCACGCCGTCAGAAAACAAGTTGATGCGGATACTGTCCCTTCGACAAACCCCAGCTAGCCTGCAGATATTTCGCGAGATCCTGAGTCTTCTTCAGCGCGGCAATGACAACTTTGTCCACCTCTTTTTGGTCAGCCGACTTAGATTCTGGGAAGGCGTCCTTGGCTTTCGGCTTCCCGTCGTCGAAAAACTCTTCCTCTGCAGATTGTGCACCCTTCCTAGCATCTTTGGCAAAATAGGCATCATTTATCTTTTCATCAACCTTGATGCGAGGATTAAGGAAAATCATGCGCGGAAGAGGACGACATAGACAGACCTTAAGTCCACTGAGCTCAACCTTGGTTGAAGTGGCAATGACATAGGCTTGGTTGACCCGTCGCAACGGGACTCCGTTGACCTTGAACGGGCCTGTGACCAACAACAGGCCACTGGCTAACTGCTTCAAGAACACGACTCTCTTCCCTCGGAATCGACCCGCCAGCAAAATGAGCACCGTACCCGGTGTGATGGAGGTGCGCAGGCGCGTAGGTTTCGGGGTCTTGCGACTTTTCTTAGGTTGGCGTACATCCTCGGCGGGATAGTATCGGGGGGCTTTCACAACAGGAATAAGACGCTTTCCGCCGTTGGCCTCGCCGCCGATTGGCTTCTCGACGTGTGACGGTTGTTCAGGGGTGGCGGGCTTCGTAGATGTACGTCGGGCAGCAGCCGCTGAACGAGATTGGCCTGTCGCTAGCTCAGAACGGCGGGCCATCTGCAAGGGGAAGCAAAGTCAGCACATCGATACCAGGACTACGCGGTAGATGTCATCCGAAGGCGGACACACCCATCCATCCCCAACATTCGCCACTAAGGCGATTTCTAGGCTGGGATGTCCTTCGGGCCATCCTGAAGAGACAAGAACGATGCTCACAGGTGTGCAAGGTCGAACCAGAACGAGTATGCAGTTTCTGAGGTACTCTTAGCTGGTACGGACAGCAAAAGTTTACACAACGGCAACGATAACCATATCTGGTAGGCAGGCGGAGTGTCAAATGTGATTTTGACAGTCCGCTTCAACAGAACGGAACGCGTGAAGCAGACAAACTAGTTATGTTGTCGACGCTTGTCGACGCGCTGCCAATAATTTTCGCAAACAGCTGTAATATTCTTTACACAGTGCTGGGATGTCTGTGACAGACAAGACATATATTTAACTTGGTACCTACTCATACACGCCTGTTCTTTGAGGACGAAGGCCCAGCCTCAGCCAATTCCAATACCACATCCACGTCTCCTTCCCGCGGATGCTTCCGTGCTGTCCCTGGCAAGACAAGTTTGACATCTACCTTGGCCCCCGAGAGAAACCTCACAAACTGATCGTGAATGCCAGTAAAGGCTGCCTCGTCAATGTTTGGGCCACATTCTGCCCGTTGGTACCGATCTACCAGAAGGCTTCGGCAGTATCCCAAGGCGATCGCAAACGAGTGGAAGGGCTTGAAAAGGCTCGTGACTTTCCGTACGAAGTTTTCTCCATCTTGCATCGCGTCGCGTCGCGTAGTTACGTTAAGAGCACGGGGGAAAAGAAGGGATGCGTTCCGTTTTTGCTCCTCCAAAGCAGAGGGATCGTCCACTCCATCAACACCACAGGTAAAAATCGTTCGCACTCCAACCCACCAAATTGACTCGAGGTCATGGAGTGGATTGTAGTGGAAAGGGGGGGGTATAGGCCATTCCAGGATGTCCACACCCTCCGGCATGGGTGCTCTGGGCCTAAACAAGTATCGATAGCTGTCAATCTCAATCGCCATGAAATCGAGAGTTCCCTGGACGCGGCTCGTAAAAGTATTAATATCACCGCTAGACTGGAGTAGCTTACCGTGCGGACCTCGTTTGCCGCTTCTTGCCCAATAACCTTCATATACTCGAGATCGCCCAGCAGCCCGCGGCCCTCAAACTGATAGACATTCCCGGCGCTAATATCTCGATGAACCCACGAGTACTTGTGGCAAACTTGAAGAACTTGATGCACAAGATCAACGAACCATAACGATGAAGACATAAAGACTGACCCTTAACTATGTCCACCATTACAACGCGAACATCTTTCAGGTTTGGGAGCAAGTCAATGGGTGTACCAATTTCCCTGAATACTACCCTATGGTGAACTTTTCCCGGGTATGGCCGATGGCGAGAGTGTGGGGCGCGCTGGAATGCATAATCCCGCTGTGAATTCTCCCCTTCACCCAGGTAGCTCTGGCGCGGTGGGGGTACTACCGGTTGTAAACAGAAGGTAGCCCCATCGGGAAGAGATAAATCACGGAGCATTTTGTGAGTGTCGTCAGGTTCGCCGTTGATGAGAACATCTCCACTGCTTAGAACAGTCATAATATGCATTTCGAGTACCTTGCGATCCTGTTCGTCGGCATTCTCTAGCAGGGCCTCACGGATTCCACCTTCCCGGAGGCGAGTGACGTCTACCCAAGCATCCTTGAGAACTACCGGATCGCCAACAACCTCCTTGTTCTCATCCAACAGGTGGGCCTGGAAGACGCGGGTCCCTCGGCCACGAAGGCCAATCGCTCCGATATCGGAGATGACCTTGGAAGTGCGGTAGACCCTCTCAACTATTTGCTCATCTCGTTGTTCATGCACCACGATCTCATAGCACATCTTTCCGTCCACAAGAGCTCGTCGGATTGAAGGATCCCATCCTAGGTCAATCTCGCTGGCGAACGACAAGGAAGCGAAGATCGATATCAAGGTCGCAGGTTCCTGAGAATTCTAAATCAGCAGGATCTCCGATGTAGGCGATAAATAGGACATACGCGTCGGAAATTGAACGGCTGCATAACGAAAACTTTGGAGCGGTTGGCATACCAGATTCTCATAGATGTATTCTCTATCGTCAAACCGAGGACAAATCGGCGGCAAGGATCATTTGACATGATGTGGTGCATGCTCCAAACGATTTTACGGTTGTTCTAAAGGGATGGTGAATCCATTTCTCGGGCAAGGGAATTTAAATGTAAACTCACATCGGCAACGCTCGCGATTGTGTTGGTCTTCTTGAACTCAAACGGAATGCAAATATCATCCCAATGGTCAGCCGATACCAAGTTCGGAATGGTATCCTTCTCTTTCGTGTTCATCTGACTCCTCAGGGTATGGGTCGATACCGGCACATTGGCCTTGACGGGTTTCTTGGCTTTGGCTTTCTCTGTAATTTTTGGGACGCAGACACTTTTCTTGTCCTTCAGCCGACCATACCCATCTGGCCAAGTGAGGTTGCCGCGTTCGGCGAATGGTGCCTTTGAAGGGCTGTCAACAAATTCCAGAGTCGGAGTGTGGCTGAGAGCTTCGGAAACGTATTCCGCGATTATGTCCAAGATCACCTTGAAAGGCGTAAAAACTTTGGCCTCGGTTTTCTTGCTTTCAGCTGGATCATTTGGAAAAGTTGACCACGTCCCTTCCGGCGAGATGTGCCCCTCCTCGCGCAGCTCCTTGATAATCTCATTGATATTGACACCAATGAGTGGCAGATAGTTACGTATGAAGTCTTCGACAGACACCTCCGGGATAGATCTGCCTAACTCTTCCAGAACGGCTGTCCGACCATTGTCAAGGATGCCTGACTGATAGCTCTTGGACCCTCGCACTCTGGGGCACAATGGGGTTTCATGAACAGTGTTGTGAAGATGACGGGGTGGGCTGGGCGTTGTCATTGCTATGACTGGGCGCGATAAAGTTGGAAGTTGGGGACTTTCCAGCCCAACTAGAGTCACGTCGTGGTCATGTATGGACCAAACAAAACATACGTTTAGTGAGAGAAAATGAACCTAAATTTATTTTGAGAAGGCTGATCTTTTTTAAAAGGCCTAATTCATGAGTTTGGGTTGTTTAGGCGTTCGCAGTCAACTCTTTTTCATCTGTTCCTATGAATACTACTACTTCGGACTACTAGTTACTTCAATATACTACAGGCATTAGGCCCCTGGCCCGCCCCACTCGTTTGCAGAGCTCAGCCAAACGAAGTTTCTGCTCACTGCACATTACCCCAGTCTGCTTTCCACAATATTTTAGACTGACCTTCAAGTGTCAGAAACTGAGCGGGGCTTGCACGCACCTGTGATGGACAGAGAAGAAGAAGGTGAAGGAGATGCGCGACAATTTATTAGGGCACCACTAACAAGCTTTCGCAGATAACCGTCTCGTCATCTGGTTTGACATCGATCATACCCTGTACTCTCAAAGCTGCGGCGTCGCCGAAGCAATGCGTGCAAACATCTACGGTGAGATCCGTTGGTACCAGGCTGCCTGTAGTGAACGTCTCAAGTTTGATAGCTTATTTTGTTGCTCATGGTCTGATCACCAATGAGGTTGCCGACCTTCATATGCAGTACTTTTCAACCTATGGTCATCCCCTCCGAGGCCTGGTCCGCCATCACGCTATTGGTGAGGCAACCCTTTGCTTCATCTCGCCTGCCATGTTGACACACGCTGCTTTCAAAAGATCCTTTAGATTATGACCGCCAATGCGACGGCTCGCTTCCTTTGGAGGATATGTTAAAGCCTCAGCCAGGCCTTCGCAAATTATTCCAGGATATTGATAGAAAGAAAGCCCGGGTATGGGCTCTCACAAACGCATACCGTCTGGCACGTAATTTCTTCCACAAAACATCACATATTGTTTACATTTAGTGCTCTAGCATGCTGAACGAGTACTTCGCATTTTGGGTCTGGATGATCAGATAGAAGGTCTTGTGTACTGCAATTATACAGACCCAAATTTTTCTTGCAAGCCCGATCCCGAGTTTTACAAACAGGTGAACAACGCGATTGTGTCCCTACCTGTTTTCCTCACCATGACTCGACTCAGGCCCTGGAACAAGCGAAGACGGATCCATCTAAATGTTTATTCATAGACGACAGCAGACGCAACGTCGAGACCGCCGTCAGTCTCGGCTGGGGGCGATGTGTTCATTATCACGAGATTGAGCCTGGGGTCAACCTCGAGAATTCTTGGACGCATGGGAACGGCGTCTCGCCATATGCAGCGTCTGAGCGTGTGGTGCAAATTCATGACTTGGAAGAGCTGAGAGTAATATGGCCAGACGTCTTTATCCGCCACCCGTGATCACGCACAGGGCAGGCATTCGAAATTGATTTCTACCATATGCACTATATTCCAAGACACCGGCAGCCTTTCACGCTCGAGCGGGCACTTGAGTTGCATGTAGATATCATCCATCAAGGTAGGCTTACTGCCATTCTCTTGAAATGGATGGTGAAACGAACTAGAGATCAACCGACTCCAATTATCTCTCCAACATTTGAAGGCTACCCAAGATATTCTTCTTGAATGTATAAAACCTTCTCCTGGAACAACCGTTGATCCAGACCTTGCAAACGCTCTGGAAGAGAACAAAGAGGTTATGTGGGTCAACTTCCACTGGCATAACTTCTTTGCGTACGGCTCAGCGCCGACCTGGCGATCACAGTAGCTCTCAGGAAGAACGAATCGTCATTCTGAGGTTCGCGTTGTCCCACAAAGGCGCGCTGCACGGCGGACACTACGATTTGACAACGAATGCAGCACAACCTGCCTCGGACTCCACGGTGCGGCATGGCTCAAGACCAACGATCGAAGATACAACGGTAACGGGTAGCACTGGCGCAGACGATGAACAAGAAGGCGAAATCGATCTGTAGGAATACTATTCAACTCCTTGTAGCATATACATTCCGCGTTAAGGATTGATTCGATCTTTGTGATGCCCATTCGACCGGCGTGGTCTAGCTACTAATACAACACATACATGGCGTCATTAGCAATGCATCTGGCTGCTATAGCATAGCAAAAGAGTTGTGTAGCCAGAGTCTCATTAGAACAGTATAACGGCGACTACCTGTGAAGCTTCGGTCACCTCTAAAACAATTCCATCATAGCCTAGTAGACCTAGACTTGAAGTTCTTGCCAGAGAAGCGCAAAATAAACCGGTGTCACTCACGGGTCGTTGCACTGGGAAGGGTGAGAGTATCTTCGTCGTCAGTGCGATCTAATGGCATAGATGGTGCTTGTTCGCCCAGCTTCAGGAAATGATTTATAGTTTCGTACTGTGATTGAATAAATACTTATCGAAACCCAACCCAAATAAAAAGAAATACCACTCACGCGTTCGAAGAAATGCGTACGCGGCGGCGTATCTAACACGAAAGAAATCAATAGCCTATACAACGGATATCACTATACACACCATCTTCATCATCTTCCGGCCTTCCTTCGATCTCCCAAGGACATCGCTTATAACGTTGGAACAGTGGGGAACCAGGCTACAAGCGAGCCAGTCAGGGAATACACCAATTGGTTGTTTCTCTTTGACTTACAATGTTCGAATGCAGAATTATTTTGCGAATAGTATGGGTGTTTCCGGAGATAAGAAAATCTATACCAAGATGGAAATAGTTGTAGAAATCTGCGGGGCACTCAACAGCTGGCTGTTTACGCGCAACAGTCAGACGCACAGCAAGGCTCAACTTCCTCGCTACTTTGACTGGAGTGGATCCTCATACGTTCATCATCCTTGTAGTGAATCTGAACCGGAGGTCCGAGATCTACAAACAAATCTTGGGCAGTAGTTTCACCAATCCGCACTTGGATCGGTGGACCTGATGACTGGTAAAAGTGTAAGAAAATCCCATTGTGTATCTTTGAAGGCAAGCATGAGCAGAGGTAGATAGAAATACGTCATGAAATAACCTTGGCGATGGCACGGGAGATATCTCCAGCCATGACTGGACACTCTGCCACTTCATCTAAAGCGTCGTGTACATCGCCTTCACGAGGTTTCTGCGAGACCAGAACTCTCTTCACCTCTTGCATCTTGTCTTCTGCTTGGCCTTTCGTTCCTTTCAAACCTTCGGTCAGTCCGTCGTCCTCAAAGCTGAAAATAATGCCAGGGTAGCGCAGATCATCTCCAGGATATGTGGGCCCAAACGTCCGCTTGACGTTCAGCCTCCGGAGGACATTTTCGGTGGACGAAAGGATCGCATCTTCGTATCTCAAGATGACTGGCGGGTGAGGAACACGGAGCTTCCGAACGCAGATGGTATGCAGCCGTTGGTGGTAGCCAGAGAAGAGCAGATCCAAGTGAGGGCGAAGGTGAAGAATAATTGGAGTTGTCGCTGAGAAGTCCGGGTCATATTTGACATCCACCTGCGGGAACATGTGCTGCAACTTGCGTATTGTCTCCAGAATTGTCCACAACGATGTACCTGCAGCAAAAAATTAGGCGGATGTTCAGGGGTCGAGTTTAAGAGAGAGTGAAAGACTCCTCACCGAGTTCAAACATGCCTAGACCGATGCCTGGCCGGATATCGAGCTCCAGCGCAGACAACATGACTTCGCAGTGTCAACCACCGTTATGATCGGCTGGCTCACCACCACGCATGCGCACGGTCATGTGCTTTTGTGCTCCCATCTTTGAACGGCATGTCCGATCACAACCCGAGGACAATAATCCAGGTGCGAATCTCGTAGGCGCGCGCTCCTTTACATATCTGATAGTCCTGTAAAGGTTTTCCGAAAATATAGCTTTTCTGTTGGGCCTGAAGTTGTCGAATTTTTGGAGGACATTCTCAACCACCATGGGATTAGAGAGGAAGAGACGGAATCGTCACTAGAGACGCTCGCGAAAGAATATACAAAACAAGACGGCGCGTCTGCGTTTTACGAGAACTTCCCAAATTTGCTGGTTAACCGCAAATCCAGATGCTGAACCAAAAGTGTCACTTGAAATTCTCCGACGAGTGTACGGAGCTTTGCAGGACAATGATAACCGGGCAAACGATAATGTTTATGAGAGCCTCAATCCTGACAGTCACTTGTTTTTTATCGACGCGTTTGAGATGCCTCTTTGGCATTGGTCACTAGAGCGAGGGACTTTCGAAAGGTTATTATTGAAGATGGCCTCTTTTACGCGAGTTGACCAGTTTCTCAGAGCATCAGTACCGCTGACTGCCTCCGGGTCTGCAGACTCCCGTGTTCTTGCTGTAAGGAATAGACTCCATATCATCAAGCAATGCGTACTTCGTAACGAGCATTTTGCACCGTCTATGGTTCCCTCCCGTGATCGTGAACGCCTAGTGACGGTCAGCTCATCAACTTCTTTGGTGTTCAAATTTGACAGTCTGTAGTTAAAATCTACCAAGCAACTCCTCGGTCGAGCGGGAGAGCGCTTCCTACTTTTGGGGATGCTTGCACACTCAAAAGAAGGCAAGTTGTGTATCGAGGATGCAGATGGCAGTGTAGTCCTTGATTTTTCGAAGCTAGTGGGTGCTACTTTTGTTTTTCAGAGCCTTTGTTTAAGTTACCACAGGATGAACCAGGCGAAGGTTTTTTTACAGAGGGTGGCTTCGCCCTTGTGGAAGGCGAGTACACAGATGAAGAGACACTTGAGGTTATTGCGATAGGGCAGCCGCCTTGCGAAACACGAGAAATTGCACGGTGAGTAAAATTGTATAGTATCATACATGCAATGGCTGACGCTCGTAGGTCAATATATGGTCACATCGATTTCCTTGGAAAAGGCGCCACCTCCTTGGCTGAGGATGTACGCCCCATTTTTCAACTTATCTCAGCTCTGACTGTTAGTCATCAGGCGTCATTCGCACCCCGCATCCGGACTGACCTCGAAGACCTCAATTTCTTCTTCCTCTCTGATGTGTGGCTCAACCATCCTTTGACACTTGTCGGGTTGCGCAAGATGTTTGACAACTGCGTTGAGAATAACTTTATTCCGAAAGTCATTGTCTTGTGTGGAGATTTTATGAGTCGATCGATGGCTTCAGGAAGTGGGAAAGATTTATTGGAGTATCAAGGTTGGTCCACAACATAGCTTTCTGTCCCGCACTGATTCATCAAGCAATAAAGAGAATTTTGACGCACTGGCTGACCTGATTGCCTCCTACCCCCTCATCACACGCACGACCTACTTTGTTCTTATTCCAGGGCCTTCGGATCAGACTATCAATTCAATATTCCCTCGTCGTCCTATTTTATCCTCTGTGGTCTCTCGGCTCAAGGCCAAGGTACCACACATCCACTTTGGGACTAATCCGTTTCGGATCAAGTTCTTCAACCAAGAAATCGTCGTCTTCAGGGAGAATACGATGTCCAGGATGCTGAGAAATGTCGCGGGATTGAAACCGGAGGCGGGTACCGACAACTTAAAAAGATATGTAAGTTAATCCTGCTGGTCGAGACAGATGCTGACCCGGAATCAGCTTGTGCAGACAATCCTCGATCAGGGCCACCTCTCACCATTAACGACGGCCATTCAGCCTACCCTGGCTGACTACGACCATTCGTTGCGACTTTACCCGCTTCCTACCGCTGTAAGCTTTCTCGTTCATTCCTCCGCGCAAGGGCGGCTGAAGCTGTATGATGGCAGCTCGTTCTGGCCGACAAATACGAAAGATATAAAGTTACTTATTCAGGATGCCACGTATTTAACCCTGGTAGTTTCATAGGAAGCTCGTTTGGCTTTTCAGTGTATACGCCAGCGGAAGGAAGTTCAGAGGAATGGTGAGGGCTCTGAACTTCTAGAACACAGTGCTAAGCTGATTTGCCTCGTCTACAGTGTGATGGAAAGTAACGTAGACGAATAGAATAACCTCACATGTGTTCGCTCGGGTTGACTGTCGTTCGCTGATAACTTGTATTTATATTGACGGGGACTACGGTAATCATCATGGACGGAAATGAGAATTGATCATCATGATGGACCCTTGGCATCACGTGATACTCGGCGACGTGTTGCTAACGGCGCGCCGCCCGGGCTTACACTGTACCTTCCAGTTGACGCCGACTCTTTCGAGTGGCTCTCCAGCCTCTCCTCTATGGTCTCGGGAATCTATTTCTGCACTGCTATACCTGCGTGATTTGCTGATACTACTGCAATGCTCCCGTTGATCTCGTCAGTCGCGTCCTTCTGCTTGGCGTTGGTGCTCGGAGACCCAGGAAGCTCGTTCTGGTTGATGACCGCCTTGTGGATAACGAGACTTGTGCTTTTTTTGCTCACACTCAGGACCTATATCATTCCATTCGTCGTCGGCGTCTTCTCTCAGCACATTCGAGTACGCAGCATCAGCTTTCGATCAATTCGCGGTCTCTATATCCGCACAAACCACAGGACATGGCGCGTGGATCGCATTGTTTTCTCTCGTGCTAAATTACCAGATGGTCTCCCTCGAATATCTGTCAGGGTTGAAGGCCTCAAGGTCGAATTCAATGACAGGATAAAAGCGAGGTCATCATCGAATTCAAGCGAGGAGCGACAAGCTCTCTCCCTGGCAGACTTTGGGCCGTCTTCCATAGCCTTTCGCCTTTGGGTCCTTAGTTCGAATGTCTACGAGCTTCTAAGCCTTATATTCAGGCCGGTCTTCAGCTCCATCTTCGTTTCGTTCTTTCGCCATGCCATACAGCGGCTACCCAGTATTGCCCAAGCTCTTCTTTTTGAAATTTCTTCCGCAGAGGTTACCTTTGTTACGCTCCCTGGAACGCGGATAGTCGTCAAGGAAGCCACATTACACGCTTCCTTATCCTTCATTCAGGCTGACCATCTCGTGGAGGACCCAGACTCAAATCTTCCGGAAGCGCCGATCCCTACCGTGTCATTCAGCGCAGCAGATTGGAAGGCTCGTTTCACTAAGAGCACCAAACGCGCTTGGGATCGCGCTTGGGGAAAGATGCAAGGGACAGCTTCTATTTCCCTCGCCGTCAATGAGATCCATGGAACGACAACTCTAAATGGTCAAATTTGGTTTAAAAACTTGCTGTTTGAGACTGATATCCCCACAGGAAGCTGCTTCATTTTCATGGATCTTCCTGGCAGCATCAACGTGGATACTTCTATACGCTTCGATCCAAAGCGTGGCACGATCTCGCGTCACGGACTCACATCGAAGTTACGGATGGATGCAATTTCTTTGGCGGTTGACTCTATTCAAGCCCTCTTGACATCATTGAGGGTGACTAAGTCTACTCGTCTCGACACGAAAGCTCCAACACTCCCTTCCTCTGGGGCAGAAAACGCACAACTACGGGAAGTTGTACAAGTTGTGTGACTTCCTCGATACAATTCCTGCTGCTGAACGGTGTTGTTGCTCAGGGACTCATGAAGCGCACTCATCATGACAGAATGGAATATTTTAAGCCACGATCTACGAGCACTCTCCGGAGCGTGAAATCCTCGGTAACATCGCTTGTGTTCCAGATTGTGTACAACAATAAGACTGAACGTCGTTTCTTCCACAGGAACTTTCCTTGTCATTCCTCAAAGCAGCATCGATCAATGTGGAATCCGTCAGGCTTTTCTCTCATATTCAAGATGCCGAGGCATCGTCAACCTACAATTATGAAGCTGTCTTCCGAGCCATGCTCCTTGACGCAAAATTGAGCCACCCTTCTCACACACAACTGCATCGCGAATGTTTGGGAAAGACAACGGGTATTGGCGACGGGTCGGAGCCAGATGCATACGCATTTGGCTTCTCCTTTGACAGTCTACAGCTAAACAGGAGAAGGACTCACACAACAGTGGATGATCCGCCCCTTCTCAGCATTATCAGGGCTGACATTCAAGTTCTTTTATCACAATGGCCATCCCCTTGGCTCGCTCCCAGCCCTTTTCTTTCTGGAGATCCCAATGCCCCGCTGATTGCGATTCGAGTACGAATCACCAACGTCGATGTCACAGAACGCGTTGATGACATTCATCACTTGCTCGATATAACAGCTTCTACTAAACAATCAAATCGTTCAACAGTGTCCTCTTCAAGGCTGATGCAGGTTCCGCGCATGGACTTCGCGTTAAGTTGTGGCGAGATTTGCGTGACAATACGTGGTCTTGAATGCGACAAGCACCATTCTCTGGATCTACAGCTACGGACCGAACGATTTCTTTTTACCCAGAGTTCAGATTTCGTCTGGAGACCATCTGAGCAAGTCGGCAGCCACGCCTCACCTTCACCCTTGGAGCTCCTGCCACTGCAATTAAACTATAGGGCATCCGCATTCTTGGCACCGACCTTCGTTCGAGTACTCTCTAGTCCTCGAATGCCTATCGATGCCTGCGTACCTACCATTTCGGAGCACCCCTTGACTGGAAGTTGGGAATCAGCCTTATCATTGGAGACTGTCGAGATTCGCGCAGAAGGGAGCGCTTTCGGTGCGTTTCAGAACGAAAGGGATAGTCTCGTGACTGTGGATAAATCGTCTACATTCCTCGAACTTCACTGTTCGTCTGACGCTCTTTCAATCGAATTATGGCACCCAGACGTCATTCTTGCTTGGCAGTCCTTGTCTTTGTCTCTTACACGACTATCTTCAACCCAGCGCTCGACCTCGGCCTCAGCATCAATCTTTTACCGATTACCATTCGGGATTTCGGCCGTGGTTGCGATTTCCAGATTGATCGTATTCGTTACACAGCGCGATATCAACCCGGCGGATGACTTACAACTTTCCCGCGGCTCTGCGCTTCGCACAGGAATCTGCCTTCAGTATTGCGCCCTGCGTGCTCCTCATATCAGAACTTTGAAAAGGCTATTTCTGCGGTCGCAAACGAGGCATAAGCTCGGCCTTCCGGAAGAGCAAATCACAAAGGCAATCTCGACTACGCGCGCAACAATGCACAGCGGAATATCATCGTTATTTTTAAAGGTTGCCATTCGAAATGCTGTATTGCGTAGCTGTACTGCCACGCAATATGCCGCAGACGATCCGTATATTGCGGAAAGGGATGATCCAATCCTCAAGCCTCAAGAATTTTTGCGGGTTTCTGATGGAAGAGTCGAGTTCATTCTATCTGGGAGACATCACCTCGAGACACGGGATTCAGGCACCGCGACCCCGTGTCAGGTCACCTTCTATGTGCCCTACATTTGGGTCAAGTTCAAGCTAGTCCACGCTTACGATTTTCTCCTTGCTATGGACACTTTAAAGTCGCTCCGTCGCCCCCGCAACCATCAGCCCGAAACATCCCTGCCTGACCTCGCCAACTCCCTGAGTCTTGAAGGCACTATCAAGACAATCCAAGTTGTGTTGGATCTACCTAAACAATGTGTTGTCGCCCGCCTCGATTCAGTCAAGTCTCGCATTGGAGGCGGACCGTTCAAAATTCGTTGGGACGCGGCGCAAATCTGGGTTCCAATACACAGCCCAGAGGCAGATCAACAAGGAGATGTGCGATGGGAGGAACTTCTTAGTCTTCACAATTGGGAAACTTCCCTGTCTTCTCATGATCACCCTCTAACCATCGCAATCCAAGCCGACAGCGGACGTTTCCGTATCCCATCTGAATATGTGGTCTCGGGATTGATACTCGATATCATACTCACCCTCAAATGTCTTCGACACTTGGCCGAATCTATTAACATTGGGAAATTCGCTCAAATGCCCTCACCAGGCGCAGAATCAGCCCGTTTGATGCCCCATTTTAGTCTGTCTATGCGATGCTTCTGCGCCGAGGCATCCGACGATAATTTAGAGAGCCAGCTCGCCCTGATATGGCGGGTCGGCTTAGATGCATCCCAACAGCGGATGGACCGCGAAGAAGCTTTCAGGGCCAAGGTCGCCACCATTTTAGAATCTGACTCATACACATCTAGCGCCCAAGCGAAGACTGAATCCGACTACCAATTCAATTCGACACACACTGTTTCTTTAGAAGAGGCTCGCGAAAGGCTTTACAGACTACACGCGGCGGACTGGTCGGTGAGACACAAGAAACTGAAGCGAATCAGGACGAACTCCGAGAAAGCAATTCTCAGACAAATATTCAGATTCAGATCAAAAGACAACACGTCTTGTGTTCCTAACCTCGTACACGTCGCTGCTCCAAATGGAAGTCCACCTTTGTTCCGAGTCGTCTTGCATACACTCTCCCTGAAAGCCACGCCGCCATCTTTTACATTGGACAGACTACCAGATTTTCTCTACGATCAAGGGAAAGGTCTTCCGCGCGATACATCGTTTTCGTTGTTGCTACCCATGCATCTACATCTTACGGCCGATGCACTACGCGCGACGCTTAGGGATTATACACTGCCCTTGCTCAACGTTCCTTCGCATACAAGCGGGAAGGTACCAGCGCTCGAATTCGACGCCGATCTTGTCGTTGCTGAGGAGCTCGCAAACAGCCGGTCTATTCAGTGGTTGGAGTGCGAGGTTCTCAACGCATCCGATAATATCCCGGGGACAAGGCCTTTTTCTGTTCTAGTGCCCAAAACTGCGATGCCCGTAAAGACATATGCAAAACCAGTCATTCAATTCCACACAGACGGGATTACGGCTTTCTCATGGGGCGTCAGTTATTCACCCGCGACCCGCGACATTGCTAGAATACTTGAGACGTTGACGACGCCAACTCATGACTTGTCTCCTGCATTAGGATTCTGGGACAAGGTATAGCGGTTGAGGACACATCTCCCCCGAGGTTTCACTGACTCTCGGCTTACAGATTCGACTTGTACTTCACTGGAATATAAAAGCAACTTTTCAAGGGGAGGTTCGCCTGCATATGAAAGGTCCTTCTAATTCTCTTCCAATATTCCTCTGCTGAAATTTCCTATAGGCTCTCGAGATCCTCATCGTGTACTCGGCAACGGTGCGGGCTTCGTACTTTGTTGGAAAGGTCATCCGATGTTATTAATCGGTCACGCAAACGAGGACAATGAACTCGCACAGTTAACAAGCGACTCGATGATCATGGCGGTTCCTAAGTGCGCACCGCTTTAACTTGTGCTGTCTTATCACTCACCGCCCGTCAGGTTTGAGGTCAGAGATGCCCTCCTAGACGAGTCTAACCTCAAATTCCGGAAGGTGTGCGCAAAGCTCGACTCCGGCGTTCAATTTGGGATTGGCCTAGTCCTCGAAAGAGCTTGTGGGGAAGAATGCGGCGGTTGCAATGGACCTCCCTTTTCACGGAAACATCGTTACTTCACGTTTTCACCTCATTATCGCGTCAGCCTGGACACCACTAAAGTAACTCAACCGCCTCCAAACGTAGGGATCATGTCTTTCACTTGGCCAAAGCTTGACCGCGGCTGCATTACAGAGCACAAGCGATTCGTACAACGGATTTCGATCTGATTTCATACACCTCTCTATATCTCTGGTATCATCAAAGCGAGCTACTCAGCCAAGTAATCTTTATCTCACTCCCAGATTGTTTGCCCATTTTTGGTCATGGATGGCCCTTTTTGATGACGCCTTGTCACTGCCGATACGTCAAGGCTCATATTACCCACCACGCTCTATTTCACCCAAATTCGGAGCTCATCTTGCCACAATCAAATATCGCATTTCAGTGCCCAATATTTTCATCTCTCACGTTTACCTTGACGACTCGAGCGAAACTTGGGTTGATGGCGTCACCCCGTTTGTCGGCGTCAAGGCGTTGATCAGACATTTCCAGGCAGACATGCATCAAAGGCTTGCGGAAATTCTCGTCCCCGGTATTCGGCCGGGTACTTCCAAACTCTCTAGACGTCATCCTGTCTACGCCGCGTATGTGCTGCTGAAGGATATTGACTTACGTGCTCTGCTCGCAACTTTCGATGAGCCAATGAAACGCTCCGTGCCAGTGACACCGCCGCCTCACCGTGGCAAAACACGAAAAAGGCCTACCACAGAAACCCCACCTTCGCTCTGGTTTGATCCCGACGACTTTGTGGAGATCGATTGGTCTAATTCAACACATCCGGATTTGCATTTGCTCCCAGTCGCTGCGTGCCCGCGTTTTACGTATTTCAAGCAAAGCGGCAGTGCAGTCCAAGACCACTCAGAGTCCAGCAAATTCGGAATTGAAGACTCCCACACTTGTCTTCTTGGAAATGACGAGAGTAAGTCGAATTGACACTATCCGGAAGCATTGCTCAATAATTCGCGAAGCCACTACGCAGATTCAGATTAATATCGCCGAAGCTCGTGTCCTGGAATTGAAAGCAACCGCAAGTGCAGCCCACGCCTACACTAAATCATCCACGCCAGATCCCAATAGCAATAATTCCACACCAGCCGAAATCCTCGCAATAGAGAAGAAAATAAGCCTATTGACAAACTACATCACCCAGTTGGGCCATGCGGAAAAAACTGGGAAAGATCTCAAGAACAACAGTAACTATCTTCTGCCATCTAATTTAGCCTGTCCAGATGAATGGTCGGGGTTTGCCAATGTGTACCAAATTCATTGTCCTAAAATCTTCATGGACCAGGATATTCGTGATGTGCGTATCATCATTAATCCCTTACTCTGACAACCAACCAGGCCTTAGATACTGCTGCAATACTATCGCTGTTCTCGTGCGAGACGTGGCTTTGAGTACCACATGGCTCAAAGGTCAGCCAAACCTGCCGCGAGATGACCGCTTGCTTCATCATCTGTTCAGGGCTGTGAGGTTCGTTCGCGAACAGGCTGGGGCGGCGATCACCGTCACTACAGATGCCAATCCTCGCGGAGATCGGCAAGTACTTAGAACAACACAGGCTGCTGCTAGCGCATTGCGCAAGATTTTCACCGGCGACATCGGACAAAAAGCATCGTCTGAAGTCATGGAGAACGTGTTCACACAGGCCCCTATTGTCATCGATCCATTGCGGGGCTGGTCTGGTGGAGTGTCGTTGCGTAGGAGCCATTTCTGCCTTCTTCTCAAACCGCAAATCGTACTTCGGGGAAAAAATGACAACAGTTCAACATGTATTCTTGCAGCCGTACAGGCCAAGCTCCAGTCATTCTTAATCATAGACGATGCTAACGTGGACGATGCGGTATGCGGTCAAATAATGACCAGGTCAGATATCTTTTTGTGCGTCTTCAAGTTTCCTTATGATTGATTTAGGAATTACACATCGTTGAATGGCTTGCAAACATTCGCGCCAGCAAATACCTGCCTTTCAGAAGACGGTTGTATTCCCCTTGAGGTTTTGATTGACTTCCGCTGCGAGAGCGAAGATTTTGATCGGCTCGTGCCACAGACAGATGCTACGCTACAGTACGACAAATTCAATCGTCTTCGTTTACGAAGCACTATCGCTTCTACCGTGCGCACGAGTGTGGAGCAGACAAGTTACATGATCGATAATCACTTGCAGAACGAGACGGTACGCGCGATGCCTTCCACTGGAATAGCGGCTGAAACCTGTTGAAAACAAGGACCTGATACAAGTTCACGTTCCACGCTTCACGGTCTCTGCTACCGACCGTCATTTCAAGAGCATATCTGATATCGTTACCAACCTCGTTCTGTTCTCCGATGCCGCACATAAGACTCGGCTCGACCGGCTGCAGACTCTCCTCTTCACTTACGACTTCACCGATCTCGTGTCAGCAGCACATGTCATTTCTGAGCTGCAAGGAAGGCTGAGGAATGCCTTCGAGATTGAGCAAATAGCAGAATCCGAACGCCGCCTCACCGTTTATCCTGAAATGGTGGATGTTTTCAAGCTGAAGCTGCATATCGCGATGCTGGCCGAAGAACTTGGCCTCCTGTTCGATGCCATCAAATTGGCACAGGACCGGACTGACGATCAGCATGACCAAAAGTCAGCCCTCTTGCTCCACGCGACTTCTGCAGAAATTTCCTGGAGGATGCTTGACGATAGAAGAGATTTGCTTGCCAAGCTCGCGATGAGAAACATTGAATACTCCTGGTTGAGTAGACAGGATAGCTCCACCGTTAACAATCTTGCGGTCGGCGATCTCCAAGTTTTCGACGGGTCGCCGCACGCGGTGTGGCCAGAGATTCTCTGCAAACAATCAGAGCCAGCGAGCCACATCTTGCTCAAGGTGGGTTTTTTTTAGACGTAACTCTCTCGTTTCTCAAGAAACCTTCATAAAGAGAGGCATCTTTGCCATTGCGAATTGGACGGTTTTGCCCCCGGTCGGCGGTATTACAATCTATGAGGAATTTACATTAAACCTACACCCAATGCGCTTGCAAGTTGATGCGAAAGTTGGGTCAAAAATTCTGGAATACGTCTGGCCGGCGCGTAAGCTGAGGAGGGCGGTTACTGAAGCACGCCCCGCATCATCGGCCCGTGGTCATACTGTGCCTCCACCAAGCCCTAAGTTGTTATCACCCCCTGCGCGGACTTCATTCGATGATGCGTCCTTGTCCCCACAAATATCTCGCGGAGATCCCGGTCTCCTCGCAGTGCCGTCTTCCCGCAGACTGGGAACGTCCAAGTCTTTTACCGATTTACGATCACAATCTTCAGTCACTCTCGAGATCATTCCGCTTCAAAGAACACGCTCTACCCATGGCCATTCTCGAAAAGCCGCAGGCCCTGATACTGTTGGCAACGAAGTGAAGAGGAAAGATGGAAGCCGCAAGCGCGGGGATGCGGCAGAAATGAAGACGAGGTCTTCACAAAAGACGTTTGTCCTCGTCAGGATTTACAGGTACGTATTGCGATTTTGTCGGTCTTATCTTGTCGCTCAAACTGCTGTACTTGAGTCTACATCTTCTGTTAAGCGTCATGAAGGAGGGATCATTCGAGTGTCATGATGCTCGCATCCGAACCCGTGATCTTGAGTATAGAAACCAAACTTGGAGTGTAAGTGCTATCTGGGCATTAGCCGCAGTTACTCACCCGAATCATTCTAGTTTGAAGAGCTGGTGAATCAGTTCATCCCGTCTCACATGGGTTGGCGTGGATGGATCAAGATGGTTTTTCATCAACCCTTGGTTCCTATTCTTCCCGTAGCGCGAGAGCTTCTATCGAAGACCAAATTAATAGCTTCTAAGGGAACCACTCATGATGGAGAGCAGAGTTCATTCCCCTCCCAGTCTCTACTAGCCCAGTCCGCAGTAAAGGCTGTAGGCATGCATCGCGCCCGCTCTAGTGATCCACACTATCCTTCCAAGCGAACGAACAGACCGCTGCGACAAGGTGTCGCGGACCAAAACGAGCCTGACAACTCCGACAGCCATATCGAGACCCTTCGTCCGAGTCGGAGGAAGAGGATGCTACGTTTGATCACTCGTCCAGATTCCTCCCGCTCAATGCGGTCTGGGGAGCCCAAAGACATACCCCGCATTGTATGTTATCCAGATTCCCCAGAAAGCGAGTCTGCAGAATCTGATGTTGTTCGTGATAGGTTATGGAGAGCCCGGAGGCTCTGAGTTCGAGCGAAAGCAATTGATAGACACAACTGTCGGCAAATAATATTGTATAATTTATATCACTGGGAAGTGCTGACTGATGCACACTGCATCACAGATATAGAATTATTAATAAGTTACACGTCGCTGTATCCACTCCACCCCACAATCCTGTACTGTATATACTGTTGATAACAGTCATTCTCTGGTCCGGGCGTGCTTTGTGCCCAGCTAAAAAATGGGACAGATCCAAGTGCAACGGGTTCAGTCTCTGTACGAGAGGTAATATATCACTTGTGTTACAAAAAGCGACACACTCGCGGCAAGGGAGACTATAAACGCAGCAGAAGGATAAAGCAACGCGTGGGCAAGATGGAGAAACACGCACGACCCATCCATCTCGGACTATGCTCGAGAATGTGTTTCGCGTCAAAACTCGTACCCGTCCGCGCGATATACAAAACCGCATCGGATTTGACTTGCCCCCACCACAGGAACACAAAGGATTGTAGAGAGAGAACTGTGTGTGGACGTACAGTTAGTAATGAGACTGGTAAGAAGAACCCATGGGAATGCAGAGGGAAGAGACGCACGGAATATGAGGCTCGAAACCGCAGCACCCTGCTGTAATTTCAACAACCGCACCACTGTCAAATCCTCTAGCCTGGGCCAGTCACACAGTGTAGACGACAAGAAGCATGGGAATACGAATAAGCTTAAAATACGGAGGATCGCTAGAGCAGCCATGGCCCACATGACCCCCCGGGGAGGGCCACTGAATGTAGTCTGCAGCAAGTCCCGCAAAGTTGCAGGACGGATATCTGCGTAAATAGGCTTAATAGATTTCAACGAAGAAAGATAGTTAGAGTAGACGCACTGGGGTTAGGAAGATCAAGATACAGGATGAAGTCAGGAGACAATCGAACGAGAGAATCTTGCAAAAAGTGTCGCAGTACGTGGAGCATCACCATGATGAACACATAAATCTCCAACAGTAAGAGGGTCAGGATCGTACAAAGCTGCTAGGATGGGTGCACCGTGGCGTTAGTTAGACACTGTTAAGTCAGGAAAACGACCAATGCTGACTTGGCATGATCCCATAACGGTACTATCAACCTCTCTTCCTAAGAGTATAATGAGGAGCGAGTGAGTTGGAACGCCATTCGCCGGTTAGATATGCAAGAAGATAAGTTGAGTGGGCAACGGCCCCCAGTTTCAGTGTGGGTGCTGGAATTGCGAGTGACTTCACCTCGTTTCATGGTCGTCAGTCAGTCATCGCATCAGACACTCTAGGTTGGCAGGGTGGGTGGTAGAATTCGGTGTACATACTGCAGTTATCAGTGCCATAATCCATACTCACCACGGGCATTGCTAATTATAATAATTTGACTTTGCAACTCGCCTCTCTCAGTCACTGGCCGGCGTCAAAAGATGCGCGACCAAGGCTGTACAGAGAGGGATTCGACACACGTTACGCATTTGTTTGATCGTATGAGCTCTGTAGTGCAACCAGGGCTCCTGGGACACCCCTCGAACGAGATGGAATTGGTGTATGAGCGGTAGAGTACACTACATTCAGATTTCATTTGTCGTACGTCGTCGACGTGTTCAACAAGGTGATTGGTTTGCACATCCAACTGGACATGTCACACTGGCGGCCGATGCCGCGGTTCTCCGCACACTTGGGGGTGAGCCGAGGCTGTATTCGTGCTGGATGTGTGGAGGGCGTGTGCGTTGTAGAATGAGCGAATGTGTGGCAGGAGTATTGAGCACTGAACTTGTAAAGTTGTATCCAGTCGTTGTGCTGTCTGATGCAATTGTTTAGTTTAGTTATGTCATCCATTCATACAGGCAAAGCTTTCCGCAACAGAGGGCATTGTATTCGTCATGTTCGTTTTACTTTTTCTTGTTTGGATCAGCAGGTTGTAGTACTTGTACGTGTCGTATGTATATTGGGGGAGGTGTGTGGTGTACATATAGTGGGTCGGGCGGCTCGGAACTCGCGTCGAAAAGGTTGAGTCCAGGTAGTTCTGGGTAATGGGCTTTAATGGTGGTAAACGCTCCGGAGATCTGTAAGAATTTGGCAATGGCGAGTAGCCCTTTGGTTCCACTGAACAGGATCGGCAGCGAGTAATTGCGATGCACTACGTGCGTCTTGACCTGGGCGGTAAAGGTTTGTTTTGTGCTCTAGCGCATGGTCCAGGTTCCTCAACATACGACAAGTGTGAAGAGCTCGCAGATCACGGGATGGTTCCTGACTGTTCCGAACCAAGGAGCTGGTTCGGTTCGATTCAGGTCACAGTTCCGGACCATGCCTTAATCAGTCTTAATGGAGATGTGCCAAAGCTCCAAACAAACTCCTTGCTCCTTTTTCGCACTCCCCCGTTTGCACCATTGCACCATTGCATTATGTCATGTGTAATAATTACGTAAATTACCAAAAAAGAAGGGCCAGCCGCTGTGCCACCACCCATCGCAAAATGCGTTAAAGCTCCAGTTCCTGCTCCCTTTCGCACTTCGTTGGACCCATGCCGTCCATACGCGTTAGACGAAGTCGCTACAGCTACCTGACCGATCCCTCCTCGGACTCTTTTTCTCCAGAGCCTTCTTCGCATCTCTCCAGCATATTCCGCCGTTCCCGACCCACTGACCCGCAGAGACCTTTAAGCACTGGCGACATCGATACCAGTGACCACCTCAATGCCGCCGCATCATCTGTATTGCAGACAGGACGACCGCGCACGGGTAGTCTAGTGTCCCAACATGTCATAATGCGGGAATCTCTCAGGGCTTCGGGAGCCTCATTCAGCGATGACCGGAGCAGGGGTATCATCCAGACTTCACCCATTGACTCTCCGATATCCCAAGATTTAGTAGACAATGGTCGCTTGGCGCTGCCATGGGGTCATCGAGCGGATGGCGTCGTACTCCCCGAAACACAACATGGGAGCCTTCGCAGGATGTCAGGTCCCAGTCAAGGACACCAAGAGGATGATCTCCACCAGGACGGCATCATCGAACATCTAGATGTTATTGGTGTGCTTCTATTTAACTTGCCTGCCCCCATGCTGAAGGCTGTTTTTTTTTAGACCCTGAGATCTCGACTATCGCCAGTTTGGCAAATGCAGCGAATGCCCTTGTAATGTTCGCCAATACCATCAATCCTTCCTCTGTTCTGTACTCACTCTATTTGTTTGCAGACCCCCATTGCCACTGTATTCCCGCAAGCCAACCGTGGCCATACCCACGTTAGGACAGCTCGACGTCGAGGGACGCGGAGCGAAATTCAGCAACGATTTAGATCGTCACGTTGACGATTGCCTAGAGAGGCCTTCCAAATTCAGGCGTACAATGCGGGGCGTCTGGGCATTTCTCAAAACCCGTAAGCTTCTCAGAGACCTCGTTGCTTTTCGCTGCCTAATTTGCGTCGAACCCATCCTTTAGCCATCGGTGTATGTCTTTCTTTCCTGAGCCGACGCCGTTCTAAACCTATTCTCCCATTTCCTTTTTTCAGATCGTCACGGGCCTTTATGGATTCCTTGTTGGCGAGTGTCATCCGGACCAAAGTAGAATTGCGGCTTACGTCCACCCTTCTCTAGTGTTTTGGGGGGCTGCGATCGTTTTGTTCCTTGCCAAGATAATCAATCTCCACAATGCCAACGCTCAAGGATTCTGGCTAGAAGTATCGTCCCAGGTTGAAAACGGTGAGCTTTGCCGAAGACATTAGGGCAACACCATCTCACCGATGCGCCATAGGACTGTTCGCAATTGTTGGCATCGGCTTTTTGCCTGCACGATGCTTAGACACGTACCGTAAGCGGAACCAAATGCCTCCATATTACACGCTGGAACGGGAATTGAACAGGAATATTCAAAATCTGGTCCTACAAGCGTCGGACGCAAAAACTGCGCTCTAACGCTGGCCTTCCACAACTTTATGACGTCGATGATTTACCGGACCCAATATATGACCCTAATTATGTCCATGTTTTGACAGAAGCGGAGCAGGAAGATCTCCATAAACGTCAGTCATTCTTCTCCGCACCGTTAGTTCTATTGACACGTCCGTCTAGAGCAAGTGAAATTTCGACATAGTCAAACATGGTACCGACCTCATGGTACTGATACTCACAGGGTGTGTATTGCCCTCTTCTATCTGATGTCCTTCCAATACCCACGCATCTACAGGCTTCCCCCATCAAGTGAGTCCGCACTCCCCCGTCTTCTAGAAGAACCCCTGTGAACGAGTTGCTGCAGCACATCGTTGCTTATTTGTTGTCTGAACGATGGAAATTCTTTCTTCCAAGTGAGATCCCCGTATAAACTGCGCATGTGCAAGCCTCACGACTGTCGATGTCCCAGATCTTATTGTGTGGTACGATGTGGGGTTTAGACAGGTTGGAACTGATCTTCAGTCTCTTTCCACTAAGAACCCACTTTTAATCACTTTGTTGTATGGACAGATTTCACCGACCTGCGTGGAGTACAGGCGTACTCATATCATTCGCCCTCCTCTGCGCCGTCCTGTCCGGCGTATTCATCTTGCGCATCAGCGCGAAGACGAAACGCACGCAGGAAGTGAGGCAGCGCCTCCGCGCAGCTTTGGCGATGGCAGACAGCGACAAGGCCATCTTTTCGCCTGACCATCACCAAAGCAGCACATCCGCCGAGAAACAAACCTCGGTCCCGTTGCCGGTCGCCGCGCACCTTGAGCACCCCACCAAAGGAGGCACCGACATCGAAGAAACGACCGCGCCTTCGAGCACTCAGGACATCCACCAGTAGTAGTGTAACGATTGAGATACTCATGAATGTATTCATGTAGGACAGTAATTGGAGAGAACGAGGATTGTTGAAATCCAGGTGCTGAGGATACATCGTAAGCGCAATTTTCTGTACAAACAGTAGCACGCGGGCTGCGACGGGAGAAAAACAAATCAGCCTCATCCATCATGACGCCTGACCAACCACGCTCCCCCCCGCGGCATCGCTGTTGAAGCGATACCTTTGATCACAAGGGACTGCCTACGTAGCGTAGGTCTGACGGGCCCAGCGGGCGGCTTCGACAAGATTGATCAAGGATGCTAAAGGACCGTTGAATTCAACGATGTTGATAGTGAGATAGAAGGACATTTATACCTTCTGTCTCCTTCCAACCACGGGTCTTGAGACCGCAGTCCTGATGTACCACCGTCAATACAATTCACGAGGGGTCGGACAGTAAAAGGTGGTTATGCCTACCGGGTTGACGAAGAGCAGAGAATCCGGCAGAATCGTCAGCATCGCTTTGAGACGGTCCTGAATCTCCTGGCATGGAGGGACGCGGGGCGAATGGATGTCGTACACCCCCGGTCCAATCTGGTTGGAGTAGCCGAAACGCTTGAACGTGTTCAGCAGCTTCATGTCACTCTTGGACGCCTCGATGGAGATAACATCAGCATCAAGACGCTGGATCGAAGGGAAGATATCGTCGAAGTCGGAATAGCAGAAATGGCTGTGGGTCTGAAGGACGTCCAACACGCCTGCGGTGGCGAGCTTGAAGGAGTCGACAGCCCACTTAAGATATGCATCCCAGTCCGCACGACGGAGGGGCAGCTAGCGGGGAATGGGATTATCATGTAAAGATCGTCTGATGGGTAGTTACTACCAAAACTTACACCCTCACGGATGGCAGGTTCGTCCACCTGAATGGCGTGGATGCCTGCTTTTTCCAGATCCAGGACTTCGTCACGGAGGGCGAGCGCCAGCTGCTTGGATTGCAGCTCGCGCGACACGTCGGCGCGAGGGAATGACCAGTTGAGGATCGTAACAGGCCCCGTCAGCATGCCTTTCATGGGTTTTTTGGTGAGGCTCTGCGCATAGCTACTCCATTTAACAGTCATAGGCCTGGGCCGACTGACATCAGACACGATGATGGGTGGTCGTACATAACTGCGGAATAAGAGGTGAGCGCAACTATACCTCGCGTGCAAGCTCAACGAACCGTGAGCCATAACTCTGAACCCATGCATTCTGAGTGAAGACGAAGCCATTGAGCTGTTCGCCGAAATACTGAACCATGTCGTTTCGTTCCGCCTCGCCGTGAACCAAGAGATCGATGCCGATCTTTTCCTGGAATCGAACGACAGTCTCTATCTCCTTTTTGATGAAATCCTCGTACTGCGCCTCAGTGATCTCGCCCTTGCCCAATTTTGCGCGAGCGGCGCGAATCTCCTTAGTTTGCTAAAGAGGGCGTCAGATCATCGACAGCGGCGACTGGGGGCCAGATCACGAACCGGGAACGAGCCAATGGTAGTAGTAGGGAACTTGGGTAGATCCAAATATTTTTTCTGGAGCTCTTGGCGGACGGCGAATGGGCTCTTGCGTTCGAAGAGGTCTGGAGTGATGGCGGCGACACGCTTGCGCACGGCATCGTCGGAATTTTCCTCGAATTTGCGGCGCGCTGCGATGGAAGCCTTGTTACTCTCAATGGCTGAGGCGACCGCAGCCTCCTGGGAGCCACCCAGCGCTTTTGCAATGACTGCGACTTCCGAAGCCTTCTCTAGAGCGAAAGAAAACCAATCTTTTTGTTGATCGGTCAGCTTCTTCTCGGAAGCCAACGTCACTGGGGTGTGAAGCAGAGAAGAAGAGGTCGCAATGATGACACGATCTTTGCCAAGGGCATCGACAGCTCTCTGGCCATACTGCAAGGCAGCGGTGAAGTCAGACTTCCAGACATTCCGACCAGAGACGATACCAAGAGACAGGACGAGCTTGGTTGGTTTGACAGCGGCCAAGACGTCATTCAGTTGGCCGGGAGCGCGATCCAGATCAATGTGAAGGCCAGCGACGGAAAGTTTCGCAACAAACTCGAGGTTGGTGTCCAGACGGCCGAAGTAGGTCGTTAAGAGAATAGGAGGCGCCACGGGAGCAAGGCTGGCGTAAACCGAGGCATACTGCTTCTCGAAGTTGGCAGCGGCGTCAAGGACGAGAATGGGTTCGTCAATCTGCACCCATTCTGCGCCAGCTGCTTTGAGCTCAGTCAGGAGCTGCACATAAATGGGCAGCAGTTTGGGCAGCAGTGAGATCGGCTCGAAGCCGAGACTCGCGTCCTTGCTGGGTTTACCCAAGTAAAGGAACGATATTGGACCAAGGACAACGGGACGTGTGTTGATGCCTGCTGCGAGAGCCTCCTTGTATTCTTGAACGGCCTTGTTGTAGTTCAGCTTGAACTCGGTACCGTCCGAAAATTCTGGGACCACAAAGTGGTAATTGGAGTCAAACCTTTCAGTTGAACCTGTGAACATTGCTGTGCGTCGATCAAGTCCACAAACACTGACCACTTCTTCATTTCGGAAGCGGGAACGTCTACGCCGCCTGTTTGCCTGCCACGGCCCATGGCAAAATAGATGTCTAAAGCCGAAAGATCTTTGCCGAGATAACGCTTCGGAATGACATTGAATGCGGCAGAGTGATCAAGGACGTGATCGTAGAGAGAGAAGTCGCCACTTGAGAGATGGGAAGATCATCAATGCGAGAATGAAAGGGTCACAGTAACAGATAGACACCTTGGTACGTAGTCCACGCCTTGGGAGCGGATACTCGTCCAGCTGGCCTTCTTCACGTTAGCCGTAACCTTGTCCAGCTCATCTGCAGACAGTTTCCCTGCCCAGTACGCCTCGACGGCTTTTTTGATCTCGCGATTGGCACCTGGGACAAAGAATGAGTGGGTGGAGCTAAGTAATCCTGATCGACGCGTTACCAATGCGAGGAAAACCAAGCACGCTGGAAGCGACCATGTTCAATCTGTGTGTGAATGGGATGGTAGACGATAGGGGAGAAGGCAGCAATGCGGAACTCTTTTATTGCTAGTGAACACGTGACTTGTTACATAAAAAAAAAGGTCATGATGAACGCGTGTGAGGCACACGCCGAGCCGTATAACGATCTCACATAGTACGTCGCATTCGACTGGTTATGTCAGTGAATCGCCCAAGAATATTTTCTTTTGTCCTGTGCACCAGTACTGTAACATACTGTGCTTGCGAGAACGTAGTGTGACCGCGGAGTGTGGGATTGACTTGCCAAATTAGGTATACGCTGCCAAAAGCCGAAGCCTTCTCCCCTCACCGTTGAGCGCGACACTTGGTCAGACTATTTCCTTCCAAGGTGAATCAATTTCTCTAAACCAACTCTTTCATTCGACTTGGCGAAGGCTTCCACATCTATTGGGTAGCTCCCGAGCCAACTCTGACCCTTAAATGTGGTTGGATTGGTCACCGCATCTTGCGATGATAACCTGGAGCGCTGGCTGACGTTTCTGCTTCCCTGCAGATGCGAGATATTATCCAAACCGAGGAACTCGAAATTCCGGCCGACGTGAAGGTCTCCATCAAAGCGCGCATCATCACCGTTGAGGGCCCTCGTGGCAAGCTCACCAAAGACGTGCAGCATGTGAACATGG
The DNA here is from genome assembly GCA_951802425.1 of Clavaria fumosa. Lineage (NCBI taxonomy): Eukaryota > Fungi > Basidiomycota > Agaricomycetes > Agaricales > Clavariaceae > Clavaria > Clavaria fumosa. The sequence goes on along the minus strand of OX637797.1, from coordinate 2,661,386 downwards.
ATATCAAGCTGCTGCAGAACAGCAAGAAGAGAAAGGTCGTCCTCGCAGTATGGCAAGGCTCACGAAAACATGTCGCCTGCCTCAGAACCATCAAAAGTCTCATAAACAACATGATCACAGGCGTCACCAAGGTCAAGTGTATCTTCTCCTGCGCCAAATGCAGGGGCTAAACAGGGAAATAATAACAGGGTTTCTTATACAAGATGCGCACCGTCTATGCCCATTTCCCTATAAACTGTATCATCCAAGACGCTGGAAACTCGGTGGAAATTCGTAATTTCCTGGGCGAAAAGGTACGGAGCAGCCTTGTAGGGCACGAGCAAGTTCTCACGTCCAGTCTCACCAGGTCGTACGGACCGTAAAAATGCTAGGCGGTGTCACAATAGAAGAGTCGAAGGAGCAAAAGGATGAGCTGATCTTGAAGGGCAACGACATCGACCACGTATCACAATCTGGTATGTGCTACCAGCAGACATTTATATCATGGTCCTAATCTATCCTGTATTTCTTCACAGCCGCATCTATTCATGGTGCATGTCGAGTTCGGAACAAAGATATACGAAAATTCCTGGACGGAATTTACGTGTCGGAGAAGAGCTTGGTAACGACTGATTGAAGTAATTACCGGCAAGCTGTTTCCTCGTTGTAGAATGACGTCTGTGCCGGAGTCCCTCATCGAAACGTGCGCTCGACGAAGCATTGACGAGCGAAAGCAGAATACATCGTCTCGAAGATGCCAGTCACGGAATAAAGGGAATCAAGGTGCCCACTCGCTTGCGATAATTAATGTAGTCTTGGCCAAAAAACCGTACCAGACTACGCTCCTCATCTAAACAAGGGCCATGGGCGGTAGGTTCACACGTTCAAAGCATAGACAATTACCTCGGATCCGACGGTAGAAAAACATCCACAACACCACGACATATACCACGAATGAGAGGGGATTCTGTAGCACCAACTGTGTGCCGATGGCCCTGTAAAAGAAGCCAGCATAAGATGGGTGTCTCGACCAGCTAGACAACAATCAGAAAGGGCTCTGAAAAGGGGGTGGATGCACTCACGCATAAACACCATCCGTAACAAGCTCGTGGTTGAGTCGCCTCTGGTGCGCCACCACGTGTGAGAAATTGGTAGAAGCATGGATCATAGCGTATGTGCGGAAAACCTGTCCTAGAACGACGGGTACGACACCTGCAAAACAACTCGAAAAAAGCGGACTCTATTGAGAAAAAAATGACGTGCCGACGAGGGATATGTATGGATGCGCCTTGAAGGAAGGCTTGAAGTAAAGAATAAGGAGATATTCTACAATGGCTGCGCAGTTGGCAATGTTGTAGTGAGCACCATTATCCAAGAGGAAAGCTGGTGTTCAATTGAGCCACAAGAGATCGAACGAACGGTTGGACAAGACTTACAATCTACGCCACACTTTTCCAGGTTCCATCCCGCGGTCGCCGCAAACTCTCCCCAATGAAAGATCGCAAACGCTGCGAGAAAGAAGCCGAGCTGCCATGTCGCCCACCAGTGGTCACGGAGCCCTCCCACTAGAAACAGGAGTAGTCCTAACGAGAACACTCCACCTAGGAGGAAAGCGACAGCCGACACTGCAAGTGGTGTGTTCGGAATTGTTCCACGAATGTGACTAACTGGAGGGTAGGTTTGAAGGGGATGTGTCACCGAGCGTTGTAGAAGACGGTCATCAAAACCGTTGGGAACGTCAGGATCAGCCGCCATGGGTCGCTGACTGAGGGAGAAGAAAAGGAACAATAAAAGAACAGAAATTTAAGAAACAGAAGGATCGAAGACAGCCACGTGATGCTCTTACCGCAACGGAAACGGGTCGGAGAATCGACGGAGATACACAATTCGGGAATACCAGTGTAACCGACGCTCGTGCGAAGTGGTCAAATTGTCAATGTCGTCCCTCCGACTGGCCATCCGTCTGTCGCGTCTGCACAAGCTCATCATTTTTCACCAACCAAAGCACATTCGTTGCCTCTCGAGAATGCCAGAGGTCGTATCGACGACTCCAATTAACCCGGTCGAGGATGTTGCCCGTCCCATCCGCACAAGGATTCTCAGACACCCTTACTCACTACACGAGTTCGAGCCAGATATCCCCAATTACGAGGTGCAATGGCGCCTAGAGCAGCAACGTATGGAGACCTTCAACAATGAGTTCTGGACAAGCGTGAGTAATTCGTTTTTATGTGACGACTTCGAGGTCGATCATCCTCCCCTTTTCTTTGTCTGCAGAACAACGCCCGTTTCGAAGAAGGCAAACGAGCAGCCCTCGAGTCTCTCTCGTCGTCGGCGACGCCAGACGGCTACGAGCAAGCCCTGTCTGACTTCTACTCCCGATGGGTGGTGCAAGAAACTCCCCGTCACCACGAATACACCAAGGAATGGCGCAGTCACAATTTCGCTCTCCTAACCATGGAAGCCCGCATCACATACAACCGGCTCAAGTCACGCATATCCGCCATACTCCTTTACAAATGACGTCGTTATCACACGTGGTGTATTGTATTGTCTTACTCTTCGACTCCGCCAACTCCATTTCTCGATCATACACGTCATCCAGACCCGGCGGTTCGAATCTCTGACTTGTGAGCTGGTGGTCCACCAGGAGAGACTCGATTTGCAACCTGAGCCAACCCGAGCTGATGTCTGCCGCGGTGGGTATCGGCAACGCTGCCGGGATGCAGCGATGCACCCCTTCCGGGTCGTTGGTCTTAGGAAGAATCCCTCGTAATGCTGTAAATACCGCAGTCTTGCGAGTTTGTCCCAACTACAAATCCCCCATTCAGTGAAACCGTTGTGGCGACTGCTTCATATGGAATTCTCCAAGGCAGGCTTCATTTCGGACAGGAACGTTTCGTGGGTGATGACGAAGTCAAACTCGTTGCATCAATGAAGAGGGACACAACTGCAAGCTGATGATACGAATTACCTTTTCCCTACTTTCTGTTGTACAGTAGGGGGCGGACCAACTGAATCTCTCAGATCCATCATGATGTAAGCTACCTCAACTCAAATTCAGAGGGTTGATCAACGCGACGCGACGTCATCGAACGCGTCATCTTTTGTGTGTCATGTGCCTTGTCTAAGTGATGAACAAACCGTCTCATCTCAATGCACGAAAAAGAAGGGGTTGTGGATCATCGATCATCCATTGTAGAGCAAGGGTGGAGGAAGGAAGTATTCGTGGTTGACTCGGAAGTTGTAGGTTACATCCATGTCGAGGGTTGCTCTCATCATGGTAGTTGCCGTCTACACTAGTACAGTACTCTCAAACCCGATGACGCCTACACCGAGGATTCTGTGTCAGTCGCAGATTTTAATTCCGATTGATGAGAGAATCTGGCGAGGACATGTAGGATGGGGAGGAGCCATGCCAGCAGCAGTGGCCGTGTGGTGGCGGCTGGGCAGGAGCAAGGCAGCGGTAGGGGCAGCAGAGCAGCAGGGATGGGCTGTGGCAGCTGGGCGGGGAGCGAGAGCCGGGCAGGAGTGAGGGAAGCAGCTGGGCAGGAAGCGGAGGTGGCGGCAGGGCGTGGAGCAGGGCGGGGCAGTGGGGACGAGGAACCGGTTCATAGGCAAGTTCGAAATTGCGGCGACGAGCGCGGAGGGGTGACGGTGCTGGACAACGCGGAGTCGCCGGAGCGAACAGTGATCATGGTGAACATTGGGCAGAACGTCCCGGTTGCCGCCTGTGAGCCCGATGTTGGCGCAATGACGCCGTATTCGTGACATCGAGAAGGTCACGCGGGTTGCCAGTGGATGCGCGACCTGCCCCGAACCATGCTGCTAAAGGGAAGCAAGTCCCGAATTCTCCTCCGCTCGCTGAAATCATGCAACTTTCGCGGCTTAAATACTGTTCCTTCTTATGATCCGTCGAACATTCGAAATATAGCGCTTGTCGCCCACATAGGTCCGCGTTCACGATTTGCGCTGTGTCATGGACTAAATGACAATTTAGATTCCGGAAAGACCACTCTGACAGAGTCCATTCTCCACGCATCATCCTACATCTCCTCTCCAGGAACTGTAGACACTGGCAGTACCATTACGGACTTTCTCCCAGCCGAGCGCGAACGCGGTATCACCATTCAATCCGCCAGTATCCCCGTTCATTGGAAACGTTGGCAGTTCAATCTCATCGATACACCGGGACACGCTGATTTTGGCATGGAGGTCGAATGTGCTAGTCGCGTGATAGACGGCGCGGTCGTCCTCATAGATTCTGTGGAAGGCGTAGAAGCACAGACCAAGGGCGTCTGGAAGCAGCTGGATAGGTGAGCAGAGCTCTAGGTGAGATGAATGAGCTCTGCATGTGCTATTCTTTTGGTCGAGGCTCATGCAGATGCACTTACAGATATCAGGTCCCGACACGCATGATATTCCTTAACAAACTTGACAGACCTGGGTCATCCTTCAGGTCTTCATTCGTGTCCCTTTTGTTTAACCGGTTTCACCCAAAACCAATTCCCTTGGTGCTTCCAATAGCTTCGTTATATCCTCAAGATTACAGCCGTGCCGAACCGGGCATTCACGGCTTGGTAGATCTCGTCAAATGGGAGTTATGGAAATGGAGTCCAGACGGGACGCACACCCGGTCTGCACTTCCACGCGATGGGAACGGGCTGGCTTGCATGTCCATGCTGCCTGCGTCTCATCCACTTGTGCCGCATTTGGTGCCAGCTCGAACAACGTTTCTGGACAATCTTTCCATGTTCTCGGAGGAGCTGATGGAAATACTACTCGGCCTTCCACCAGGCCCGTCATCGTATCTCTCCGTGGATGCTGCAGCCATCATACCTCCTCTACGTGCTGCTATTTTGCGAAATGAGGTCCTGCCCGTTCTTGGCGGTTCTGCTATGAAGCATATCGGCACCGAATGTCTCATGGAATACGTCGGGGAGCTGCTCGCGAGCCCTTTGGATATCAATCATGCTCCCCAGGTGTCGAAGTCGCCTGTGCAAGTACTGGCTTGGAAGGTTAGCTGGGACAAACGACGGGGCTGGATGACGTTCGTTCGAGTATATTCGGGTGTGACCTGGCGCGTCATTGTGACTATGCTGTTATATCTAATGACTTTTGACAGGCACTCTAAGAAAACAAACCGCTCTCCTGAATACGAACCAGAACCAGCGTGAACGCGTCTCAAAGTTACTTCTTCTCTATGCATCGCAGGCCAAGGAAGTTGACATCCTTCCATTTGGATCTGTGGGTGTCATTCTCGGGCTGAAACATACACGCACTGGCGACACCCTCGTGTCAACGCACGGCGCTGGTTCTGCTCCATCTTCACTCCTTAACATTACGATCCCTCCACCTGTCATGTCTGCCTCTGTCATCCCTCATTCCCACTCCGATCTGGATCCCGTTCAAGATGCCCTGCAATCGCTCGCTCGCACAGACCCCTCCGTACGCGTCGACTCTCAGGAAGGCCAAATCCTAATTCATGGACTGGGTGCCCTCCATCTAGAAATTGTGGAAGGTAGGCTGCGTGACGAATGGAACGTGCATTTCGAGGTTGGAAGGCGGCGCGTCAGTTACCGCGAAGGTTTAGGTGACCACAAACTCAGCGCTGCGCCGAGCACCTACACACAAGAATTCGCCGGCACCCCGAGGACGGCTACAGTCCAGCTTGAAATCGAGACCTTGCTTGATGATGAACAAGGTGATCCTGCGTGGGACGGCAACATCGTTCTCGACGTTCACGATCGACCAATGCTCCCACCAGATGCCTACGACGCCCTGGACCCTCGCGGGCAGGTCGCGCGCGGCATCGCCAGCACGCTCTCACATTCGCCGCACACTGCCCTGCCGATGTATCACGTGCGCGTGCGAGTGGTCTACTTCGCGTACCCTGCAGCGGAGGCGCCATCTACGATTCTTGCGGCCGCCAGCGCGCACCTCCTCCGCGAAGCACTACGCGGGGCCCAAATGGGCCCGCTCATGGAGCCGTACATCAGGGTCAAGATATCCACTCCGGAGGACAGCTTTGGCCAGGTCATGAAGGACTTGACGGAGATTGGTGGCGAAGTTCTTGCCCTCGCGTCTGAGCCGACGGCCGGTGCTGATGACGGTAGCAGCGCGTTTTCTGAAGACGGGCTCTACATTCCCCCAGAGTGGTTGTCTCCCTCGGCCTTGGCCTCGGTCGGCACCCCCTTATCCCGTACGAAGCAGACCATCACTGCCTTGGCGCCGCTGAGCAGGATGCTTGACTACTCCAGCAGGCTGCGGGCCCTCAGTGGCGGTCATGGCGTGTTTGAGATGATGAACGCAGGTTTTCGGAAGGTGTCTGAGACGAGGAAATCTGAGATACTACGGGAACTTGGACATGTGATGCGGTGAGGTCGGGGTACGCATATTGGCTTGATGGCTATCATCTCTTCCCTCAAGGAAGCATACCTAATACCCCATTCTGCATAGGGCGGAAGCGGTAGACTTGATTTATATGCTACATCGGTAGAGATTCAAGCATGTGCAACTGCGTCATTTCGCGCTACGCTGATTAAAAATGCATTGGTCAGACCGTCCATACTTAGCGACAAATCCATCTTTTGCATTTCATTATGACAACGACCCTCAAAACTCGCGTGTCTCATCCGCATCCCCAAAGAGTGCCGCACCGTCCATCTCGTCATCGTCTTCCGCTTCCCCAGGCTGGAAGTCTCCTCCTACCTTGAGCGCCTGTGTGAAGCTCATGAGACCCTCTTCGTCGTCCGACTCGTCGCGCAGGACCTCTAGCTGATCAGACATCGGGAAGGGACGGAGCGGCCGTAGCTGATGCTCTGACTCCGACCGGATGCCGGCCGCCGGGGTCGTGCTCCGCGCACGGTCTGGGTTGGGCAGGAAAAGTGGTGTCTCTGCACGCCGGTTCCTGATGCTACCGTCGTTGTCAGCAGGGGCAGCGCTGACGGTCCCCGACGCGGTGTCACGTCGCAGCGGAGGCCACGGCTCCACGACGACGCACAGGCAGTGTCCGTGTATCTGGAAGCCCTCGTACCGGAGCTGCAGCTGCAGCTTGAGCTTGGTGTCTTCTTCCTCGTCGATGTCCGCCGCCAGGTCAACGTATTGGCGCGAGTGGGGGAGGTCGGCTTCGCGAGCCTCGGCCTTGACTGTGACCGGGGCGTCCGCGTTGTCGTCGTGGTCATCGGAGTCTATGGACAGGGGTTCTGCCGCCGGGGCGTCTGTTTTGTCGGGAGAGGGGTGGGCGAGGTCAGCTGCGTCTGAGTCGCCGGGACTCTCGTGGCCGTCGTCCTCGTCGCCCGACGAACGGTCGCCCCCTGGCGCAGCCTTCCTGGTGCGTGCAGAGCGCCGCAGCGGGGCAGCGCCGGCGCGGTTAGACTCCACGGCGTCGAGCATGTCGTAGTCTTCACCGTCGTCTCCGCTCGACGACACGGCAGAGGACTCATCGTCCCGCGCACGCTCCTTGCCCTTCGCGGTCTTTGCCCTGGTTTTGGTCTTGGTCTTGCGCTTCTTCCGCACATCCGAGGCAACAGGCGCCATCGCGCCTTTCCCCTTTCGTTTCTTCTGGCGCGGGCGCGGAGCTGGAGCTGCTGCTGCAGCTGCAGCTGGTAGCGCGGGTGCGTCGGTGAATGTGCGCGTCTGTGATGTTGTAAAGTACGATCATACGGCGTGAATTTGCGCCCCCATATAGGGGCAGACGAGACGGACCTTGACCAGGACCGCATGAGGCTCGGTCTTGTTGAAGAAGAACGCGAACTGGTACGTGTCTGGGGCAGGGGAGGAAATAGGACAGGTGTGTCAGAAGTCCCCCGGGATAAGGACGCACCGCCGCGATGTACGTCCACGGAGCTCTTGTTCCCCGTGCCCGCGGTGGTGTTGCTGAACAGGAAACGCGCCTCGGCGCGCATCTTCGGGATTATCTTGTGCTGCAGGTCCGCGAGGACATGCTGCAAGACGCGGTCTGACATCCAGTCGAGGTGGCGCTCATCGAGGTAGAGCTGCCTCCAATGAATGCATGGGTTGTATCATACGTGGGATTCGGACTCACGTAGAGCGGGAGGACGTCGTGCGCAGAGATGCGTAGGTAGTACGCGTTACGGGCGCGAAATGGCATGCTGCGATGTTCCCTATGTGGTATTAGTAAAATGTAAAACCCTACAATGCTGCTGTGCACCCTGCTATATGTGAGTCCTTTTTTCCATGTTCTCCATTGACCCATCGATCCAGCGCACATTCGAGCCAAGCACGGCGGCACTCCAACTGCAACCGTTGCCGCACGCGGATTACGCCCTGCCCGGTTGAGTCGCTCGCAAACGCAACTGCTACCACGACTTTTGCTGATTCCCGCGTTTTTTTTTTCTTTTTTCTTTTCGTAGCACCTCACCCGGAGGATGCGCATCTGTACGCCACGCTTCAGAAGATCGACCAGATAGCGAACGAGGATGTGGAGATGCATGTGAGCTCTGCGCAGTTGCGCTTTCGTGCTCATTATATCTTTGGACAGTCTATGCTGCACGACGAGCGGACTTTCGTCGTACTCGACACGAACATCCTCCTGCACCATTTCGAGGTGCTGCAGCAGTTCACCGCGGAGGCGGAGATGGCCATGCTCCCCGTAGCAATCGTCATCCCGGGCATCGTCATCCACGAGCTTGACGGGTGGGTATCATTATGCCACGCGAGCACAACCCGACTGTACAACTTTTCTTAGACAGAAGAACCGCGATGGTCTGGGTTGGTTTGCGCGACGCGCGTCGGCGTGGCTGCTGAAGAAGGTGAAGGAGCGGAAAAACGTCAAGGGCCAGGCAGAAGAGGAGACGTGCAAGCCCTCCAAAAATTGGAAAGTGAGGGAGCGAGACGAGGTGCGTCGGAATTCAGATTTGGTTATTCGGAACTGCTGTTGAATACTCCACCCTTCCCCGTCCACAAAGGAGCATGGCTCGGATCGAGCAAATGACCATCTCATCATTGACTGTGCTCGCTACTATCAACTGTCTGGCTGCCGCGTACTCCTGTGTAGTGCCGATCACAATCTGTGCTTCGATTGTGAAGCCGCCCGTGCGTACAACAAAGCAAAGAAACACGTTGCAGAAATGCTGACTGGTTGATGTCTGGCTTAGACCTTCCCACTATCCTCCCTTCCAACCGGTGGAGCAGCCGTGATCTCGTACAAGCGATTTTTGGGACCAGCGTTGACCTTGGCCGGTTCAGCGCGTTCCGCGCAAGCTACCGCGATCCAAAGAGCAGCAAGAAACCTGCGATCGCCCTCGTTGACGACGACGGTATGGAGGTGGACAGTGACGAAGATGCCTATGGGCACAGACACGCTCTCCCGAGCCACGGACTGGACCTGCTGCACCTTCAGATCATCGAGCATTTTACGGCGCTGCTCGTGGAGCTCGTGGGGCGTGTCGCAGGGCCAGAGATCCTACAAATACGGGCGGGCGAGGGGTCGAGCGCGTCGCGATATGCGCCGAGCTGGGCGAAGAAGCCGTATACGGAGTGGAGCGCGCCGGACTGTGTCGAATATTTTGACAGCAAGACGCGACGCGCGACGAAGGAGACATGGCCCCGCCTGGATGCGTTTCTGACGCTACCTTATGGGGCGTCTGGGCGCGGGGGACGGCGAGGGCAGGACTGGTCACGCCGGGACTGGGATGTGGCACTAGCTGCGCTTAAGGAGTTGGGGGAGGTGTGGCAGGAAGCATCCATCAAGGAGTCGCTGGGGGTGCTTGAGCCTCACGTGACTGCTATATTTGCCGAGCCGATGCGACCGACCGGAATTGGAAATATGTTCGGATGATAATTAAATTGATATTCGGATGCAAAAAACGACTTTCATTTTGGACTGACGCTGGGTGGGCCAAAACGATACGGACGGGCCGAGTGACTAATGAGAGAATTGTCGTTGCTCGCCGTCAGTCGCTTTGCTGCGCTGATCACCCGCAATAAGCCATGGACTGTCATCCGCAGTTTGTTGTCAGGTACACAGGGTCATTAGTCACGTGTCTCAGATGGGGAATCTGAGACATCGTGTGAATATATAACCATATATAGTAATTAGCACCAACGATTATTTACCCCTCCCCCTGTATATAATTCAATCGCTCACACCACACCAACCTTGCACCACTCTGCACCACTCCTTGCACGCACATTCCATCATCGCGTGCAGTGTGCGTGTGTGTGTGTGCTAAAAGCAAATACCCTCTGCTCTCACACACCACATTACTCTCCTCTCTCCACACATCTTACTCTCATCGGTATGATACGACGAAGAGCTTTGCACATCTCGCTAGGCTTCCTGGGCTTATTTCTCTTGGGAACCGTCATCGTTCTTTCTTCAGTGTCTTATTATCTCGCCATCGACCCTTCGGCGAATATTTCAGAAGATGAAGTCCCAATCCTAGACAGCCACCAGCGATGGAATGCCTCTCTCAACGGTAAAATCGAACGTATCCCAAGAATATTCCATCAGACTTGGAAATCAGACGTTCTCCCAGAGAGATGGCAAGCCGTCTCCAAAAGTTGTCGCGACTTGATGCCCGATTAGTCCGTAATTTTCCGAGCACCTCCCATCCATCCCCCTCACCTCCTTCCCATCCAGCGATTATATGCTTTGGACCGATGTCTCTTCCCGGAATTTTATCGCCCAACATTACTCGTGGTTCCTCGACACTTTTGACGGCTACACATATCCTATACAGCGTGCAGACGCCATCCGTTATTTCGTTCTCTATCATTTTGGCGGAATCTACTACGATTTGGACATCGGCTGTCTACGCCCGCTCGACCCGCTGTTGATTTATCCCGTCATTCTACCTAAGACCATCCCAGTCGGTATCTCCAACGACCTTATGTTGGCCGAAAAGGGTCACCCCTTCCTTAACCAAGCAATTCACCATCTAGCCCCCTTCGACCACTCCTGGCTCCTCAATTATCCTACTGTTATGTTTTCCACTGGCCCCATGTTCCTCTCTGTGCAATACGGGCTGTATACTACTCTGCACCCCAACGCCACAGCCACAGACGTCCGGATACTCCCCAAATCCCTATACGGCAAGAACGCTAAGGCCCACGAGGCCCCGCACTCCTTCTTTTCCCACTACTACGGGAGCAGTTGGCACGCGGACGATGCAGCCTTCATCGGGTTCCTTGGGCAATGGGGAAAGATCCTTATGTGGCTCGGCCTGTTCCTGCTGCTCGGTGGCCTCGTGAAGCTCGCGATGCCGAACGGCAAACAGCGCAAGTACGCCCTGCGCCGGCTCAGCGGGTACGAGGTCCTCCTCCCGTTGTGGACGCAGCGTCAGGGAAGGTGGCACTTTGATCTCGGTTGGTTCCGCTTCGCCGGCACCGCGTCCTCCCTCCCGTCGCCTGTCAGCCACCCAGGCTCGCCCCTGCTCCACCACGTGCATGGCCCGGACGACGACATGGCATATATCCCGCTCCTCCCGCACGCCCTCGCCGCAGCCGAAGAGGATGTCCTCCCTCCCTACCCGCACTCGCCGCTTACAGAGATGCTGATCGACTCGGACGCGCCAGCGGACTCTACGCAGCAGCAGCAGCACGCGCGCAACCGGTTTATGCCGACACACGCCGCTGCCGCACGCCTGCCCGTGCCGCAGACGCCGACGCGTGCGCGCCGCGTGGGCGTCCCGCGCGGAGTCATGTTGTTCCTGCAGTCGTTCTGGCCGCAGAGCGCTGCGGATGTCGAGCTCGCGCCGCTCGTGCCGCCACCACTGGCGACGCCGCCGCATCCGCCACATGCGCGCTTGCCGATACTCCAAGCAGCGCCGCGCCCCCTGTCGTGGCGCCGCTCATCAACTCCAAGGCCGCACTCGCCATCGTCACTAACATCGTCATCACCAGCCATGATCGGCCCGCCGCTGATGCCGGAGTTCGGTGCCGAGGACATGGAGTACGCGCGTGTGTTGATGAGGTTATGTCCGTCATTGTCCGAGGACGTCGTCCTGAGCCGAGATCTCCATCAGAAAACAAAGAGATAGGAATACTCTGACAAAGAATTCAAATGGATTCCCCCATTCTTCGTTTTTTCGTTACCTCCACTTTATTTGCTTTGGGGCTGTATCGTTGTGAATGCTGTTATTACGCCATCTAGAATTGGTTGCTAATGCTCAATCCAAGGACATGCAGTATTATTACTGCACACCCTCCGCATGCGCGGCCTTGCTGCGATTGCTGTTTATAGCTTCTGATCCAAGCGCTGCCTGCCCCTGCCTGCTGCGGTCCTGGCTCACTGCGGATTATTTCCCCTTTTAATTTAACCCCGCTGCTAAATACACTGCAATACACTGCTTACTAGCGTTTTAAGGGCAATGACGTCGTTCGGCCCGGAAAGATCTGCTGTGCCCCGAGTTGGGGGCCAACCGTTCCTGTCTCAACACACGCAAGGCACGAAGACGCGCCGCTTACAGCAACAGCACCTCGTCACGCTCCGTCCGTCCCCGCGTCGCCCACCTCACCATGCACCAGTCCGCCCCTGAACTGCTGGTCCTCCGACGCGCGCGTCAGCGCGCTCTGGAACGGCGTGCCCGTCTCCGTCTTTGTCACCTCGCGCAGCGCCATCGTCGCGTACGCGGCCGCACCAAGCTGCATCTCGATCTGCAACGCCATGAAGCGTCCCTCGGCCTGCTCCCCTGCGGCAGCCGCGGGCGGGTTGAACCCGAGCAGCTTGTCCTCGTCTGCTTGCGCGAGCGCCACGTCAGGGTCGGTGTACCGCAGCACGGACCAGGAGAGCGCTTTGGGGAGGTGCATGATCTTGCGGTACGACCCGCTCAGGCTGTAGTCTCTGTGTACACGCGTCCACTCAGGCTGGGCGCAAACAAAGGAGACGGGCATATGGACACGCACTTCTGCTTGCGCTCCCAGCCGTCCGGGTCCAGCCCGTCCATCGAGAGGTACACACGGTACCGCTCGCCGAGCACGCCTCCAGGATAGACGACAGCCTTCCCGGGGAGCGGGTACACCACGTCGAAAATCGTGTGTGCCGAGAGGTCATCTTCCGACAACATCCTGACGCGCGGGGGCTGCCACACGTCTTGCGCTTTCCGCCGGGGCGTTGGCGCCACCGCTGTCGGCTCCGCCGCTGCACTCGGGCCCGACGCAGCTGCCGTCACCTCCGCGGGGTCGTTCTCCAGGATTCCGGACGTGGCTGGGTCCACAATAGGCTCAGGGGTTGCTTCTGGATCTTCGAGGACCAGGTCCCCTACGATGGGTCGTGTGCAGCCGCCCACTCGGATGCGCTCCGACACTATGGCGTTCCATACGTAAGACTGGTAGGCATGGACGTACATGAGGCGAAGGTTGCGGGGTATCTGCAGAAGGAGACAACAGTAAGGAGCACTGCGTTGGCCAAGAATCTCATAAGAAGCCCAGACCGTGGAGAGAGTGCCCATGGCGTTCCTGGTGTCGCCCTTTTGTTTCTTGTAGCTCTCTAGGATACATCGCTCGGCGACGACGCGTCTCGGCATCATGCTGAGCGCCTTGTCGAGGTCACCCTCCACGAGCCACGCGTTGCGCGCGGCGGTGACATCAGGGTGCTCGCCGGGCCGCTCCTGCAGAATGAGCGACACAGCTTTGTGCCAGTCCGACTGCAGGATGGCGAGTCCGATCGAGTGTGTGGGTACAGACGCAGTGCCAAATCTCTGCATGCCTGTGGGTATCGTTAGGTATCCATGTGCTGTCCTCAAGAGGGTAGGCTGACCGTAATAATTGATGAAGCCGTGTTCTTTGATCGTTCGCATTGCTCGGTCGAGCGTGTCCATGGTATCGACCTTGACATTCCTGAAGCATAATGATCAGCTGCAAAAAGGAAGTTCCATATAAGAGTTTACCGTAACGTGATCACAAACGCATTGCCTTGGAGCATCCCTAGCTCTAGACTTTTCTCCTGATATTCGAAGTCGGCGACCCTGACTCCACGGTCGCCCCGCTGTATCAGCGCGTCCTCGATAGACTTACGGCGTCCGACCCCGTTCAGCATCCGCCAGACATCCTGCACCGTCTCGTTTCTACGTCTGAGCGACACCCGTTGCACGGTCACGCCCCGTTTGTCCTTCGTACCGGCCACGGACAGTTCCTTGATGTTGACATGGAGAAGCCGGGAGAGGTATAATAAGGCGTCCTGGGTGTCGCGGTTTGTCTTTTGAAGTGTGAAATATATATAGGGAGGATACGCGTCGCGTGTTGGGCGTGCCCCTCTGGATTGTCCGCCTTACATTTCGATCGAGATGAAAGTATCAAAAAATATAAATGAGAATGGCTCACCTCGTCCGCCATGACCTCCACCGCGCACTGCGCCACGCTTCGACCATCTGACGGCGATCCTGGAACCATCCTCCGCAGCCACACTCGATACATATGTTTCGGTGTCCAGCTTTCCGTCAAACAACTCGCGGATCACTTCGTGGAACGCAGTCCGCGTCGCCTTGGATGAGATTGGCTAGCTCCATGACGACGTCAAGGCGGCAAACATGGAGCCGGACGTCACAAGAGCCGCACCTCCGACAAGACCTTCCGAGTGTCTTCTCTCCTGCCTCCATTAGATGTGTTCTGTCGAGAATCTCGGCCGCGCCGGCCGCCTCGTCGACCACCCCTCTGTCGCTTGCCCGTCTGATTGGCTGTAGACGCCTCCTGCGCCTGCCCCGCCATTATAAAACCGTCATTGACGGGCATGGGATCATCGGAAATGGACGGCTGGCCTTCCCGGTTCTCTTCATGGATTATCGTGGGGTCAGGGCCCTCGAGGTATATCGTTTTGAGGTCCCGAATAGCATCAGGAGAAAGAAACGCCTGCAAAGCGGAATCGAAACGATCTGGCCAAGGTTCTTCTTCCACGTCTGGCTCGGGTACCAGAGGGTCACCATTGTTGTTGGGCTCGTTTTTAGGTTCTATTTGGGGCGCCGCTAATGAATGAAGGTGCACCACCTTCCCTGAAGCATCAACCTCAAATACCAAAAAATCAGTGAACCTACGGAGACTCTGGCCTTAGAATGTATGAAAGAAGGGGTGCTGTGACCCTACCTCTGTTTGATGATGCCTTCGAAGCTGGGGACATCGCGGCCTACATATTCGGATATGCCCACGTCAATTTCTGAGAGCATAGGAGAGTCTTTGGTGCGAGGTCTTGGTGACGAAATCAGGAGAGAGTGACTGGGAGGTAGAAGTCCGTGTTCAGCTGCAGAGATTAGGTGCTTTTCAGGATCGACTGCCTGCGCGCCATGACCATGGGGTACAATATAGGTCGCATTGGTCTCTGTCCTGGTGCGCTTTGGAAATCGTTTTACTTCAGAGTCGTCGCGCTCAATATTCTCTCGGTCTCGGTTGGAGTTGGAAGACATGGAAGTGGTCTGCGTCATGTGATTCATGTCACATGCTTTGGCCAGAACTGCCACCCATGCAGTGAATATCTCTGCATTTTCGCCATTAGTGGGGGGCAGACATGAGAGAGAACATGCTATCTATGCAGCGAGTGATGCAGTGCATCAATTCCCTGTTGGTATTACAAGAAACCATAAGTAGTCGAGGTGTAGATATTACGTAATTCGCTTACGGCACATAGCGTGCGTAGTCGTTCTTTATGTGTTTACAGAGCTCAGTTAAACACGAACGCTTTTTACTCCTTCTCGTGGTCTCGAGACCGAGTAATTTCTAGATCCCCTTCCAAAGCCATTTCTCTGAGCTGGCCTACCAAAGCACACACACGTTGCAGCTGTAGTGCCTGGCGGGATGCAAAAAAAGAGTCATCGATGCTCTTCTTCAAGAACTCGCATGCCCGCTAGGTGAGCGCTCACAGAACTTTTCTGACTCAAATAGTCTTTACTCATTCGCTCCAGGCTGTAGCGATTGTCTACCTGCCCGCCTCTCCCTTGTATTTACGTAACGTTTTCTCCGTTTTCTCTGTCAAATACACCCGGGCGAGCCAGCAGGAGTCACTTACGACTTACCGCACGCGTGTCAGCAGCGCCTTAAGTACACATTTGAAATTCCCGCGTTTTAGGAGTCGAAACAGTCAATCATATTTATGGCGAACCTCGCCTCTCTGCTCTTGCCAACAACATGGATTCAGATGTCTGCTTGAGTTCTGGTATCTGGGCGTTTTCAGATCCCTGTGTCCGAGCGATATGGAGTGCCGTTGCACCAGTTACATGGGTCGCTCTCATCAGCCTCAGCCACATACCGTTACCCAACCGTATTAGCGAAACCTGGGACTTCATCACGTCGCCTCTGTGGACATATCTCACCCTTACAGAAGCCGAAGCCCTCGAGAACCCGGAAGAAGAATTTGCGCGTCGTTCGACGGTCACGGATGAACACGACCAGCCTAACACTGACTATGTCCCTCTGTGGCGCACTGTTGTGCTCGGTTGGGTTGCACTCCTTGAGGCCCTTGCCTGGTTGTCTATTGGTGTCTTTCGACTCATCATCAATTCGAAAGATTTATTGTATACCCTATGTCCCATCGCCATTGCTGGAACTTGGCTCTACGCCACTATTCGTCCCATAGTGTATCCAACTCTCACGCCGCCTTATAACCTCTTTGTGTTGTTCTTATGCCATCTAGCAACCGCGACATTGCTTTTGGGTGGTGTACTGTACGATTGGGTCATCCTGGAGGAACTTTCGATTGACTGGTTTACATTGATTGGGCTGGGTGCCAACCTGTCTGCTGTGGTAGTCCTACTGTTCGTTATCCTTCAGATGCCGCTTGGGATACCGAGTAAACGGGTTCGCCGAGAAGAAATTGTGAGTATCTCCTCTTGTGCAGATGCCCTTACAATTCTAATTTCTATGGAAGAGCAAGACTGTGTCTCCAGAGGACTACACTTCTCTATGGAGCTGGATCACATTCTCGTGGATCGAACCCATACTGAAAGCCGTACATTGTTTGTTAACCTCCTACCATCCTGATGCTGAAGCTGTGTTTGATTGCAGGGCTCGTCCATGGCCCTCACAGAGAATGACGTGTGGGCCCTTAGCCCGACAATTAGGTCTCAGCCAATATTTGCCAAGTTCCGATGCACTCTAGATACTCTTCAAAACGTTTCTCCTCCACGATACATCCCAGTCGGAAAATCGTATAGGCTGATACGTACCCTCTTTGTTACCAATTCACAGGACCTGCTGTAAGATCTCTATCCAATTTTTCGTAGTGCTCGACTAACATCTCCATATGTTAGGTTGGACTTCATTCTCACCCTTATCAAGGTGTGCCTGAAATACTCTAGACCCATTTTCCTTAAGTAAGTGCATCCTCTACATCTTCTTCTCCATAGGGTATTTATCTGTTTATGCGAGGGGCATTCTGGAGGCTATTGACCATCCTTCGCATGAGTCTCATGTTCGGGCTTACATTTACGCCTTCTTGGCTTGCATCACTCATATTCTCGCTGCCGAGATCGAGATGCAGCATCGCTGGTTCTGTCAACGCGCTATCACTCGCATGCGCTCTGAACTCATGGCTGTCATATTTGACAAATCGTTGAAGAGGATAGATTGTTCTGGAATCATAGACAAGGAGAAAGAGGTTGCCAGTAAGGAAGCGAGACGTAAGAAAATGGCGTCTACGTCGACACTTCCCATCAACCTGCAAAGTTCCGCGCCCCATACTCCAATACGTGAGATATGCTTCTATTGACCGAATGGAAAACCCAGCATCACTGACCTTCGATCGTATAGCGATTGGCAAGCCCGATACCAAATCGAATGATCCAAAACGAGGAGCAGATGTGGGCAAAGTCATGAATCTCATGTCTACAGATGCTAACCAAGTGCGTACCGACGCCGCTTTTTCGCGGTCCAAAACTCACTTGGCCCTAGCTCTCGGCGCTGTTGGAATGGGCTTCCAATGCATACGGCGGTGAGCGTGTCCTGCATTCGCACTCCACTTCCAGCTTACGTCCCGTCTTCAGCTCCACTCCAAATTTTCATCGCCGGCGCCCTACTATACAAGTGGGTCCCTTCATCATACTCCTCTGAATTTTGGGCGACGTATGGACACTTTCCTTGCCCAGTCTGCTTGGGTGGTCTGCGCTTATGGGTGGTGTGGTCCTACTGGCAGGTAAATCTCTACAATTCACGCCCTAGGATCTGACACCAACGGTTGAATGCTTTAGCATTTCCACTGAACAATTACTTTGCGAGACGGAAGGTGTACATTTACAGAAACCTCACTATTGCAAGGGATGAGAGAATGACTCTGCTTAACGAGTTCATCGGTGCTGTACGGTCTCTCCATCATTCGACACATGCTGCGCATGAACTTCACTATTAGATCAAATCGATCAAATTTTTTGCATGGGATGACCGCTGGATTGCGCGGACACTTGAGGCGAGAGATCACGAAGTACAGTGGATGATCAAAGGTACGACTCTCCCTCCGGCACCCAACGAATACATTACCATTGATCGTGCAGGTCGTAACAATTGGGTCCTGTATGATCTTGTGTGGTACTCTGTCCCAGCATTAGTTTTGCTGGTATCCTTCCTCGCATTTGTGATTCAAGGCAATGAATTAACCGTACCCATTGCATTCACGGTATGCTATTTCTCTCCGCTGATTCCTGTCCTGAAATGTGAGAACTGCAGTCGATCGCATTGTTCGGGATGTTACAGTGCGTGCTACGTTGCCAGATCTGTTCGCTTCTTGAGCCAGAATGTAATACAGGCTCCCGCTCAATATCCTTCCTATGTTTTTTGTCGACCTCATACAGGTCAATCTTTTCTTGTCGCAAGGAGGATTGCTCTGATCTGTACAATAGTGCAAGGTGGCTCTTGACCGTATCGCGACGTATTTGGACGAAGAAGAAGTTTCCGACCAAGTTTCTACCCTCAAGAGGGCTAGGGTGCGCCCCGGAGATTCATTGGACGAGACAAGTCTCGGGATCCAATCAGGGTTTTTCAGATGGAACGAATCATCAGAAGAGAAGGCAGAAAACACCCTGGCTCTGAGTAACGATATGACTGCAACAGAAACAGCGACATCTAATGGCGATGATGCGATACCGAGGTTCGAACTGAAGGATATCAATGTTATCTTTCCTGAAGGCCAGTTAACCATGGTCACGGGACCTACCGGTAGCGGCAAAACGGCACTCCTGGTCAGTGATGGAGTCTCACTCTTATTTTCACTACTGAAGGGGTGCAGATGGCTCTTCTTGGCGAATTAACGGCGCTTCCTGGAAGCCGCCTCATTATGTCTAAAGACACTAACCGTATCGACCCCCACGGCCTTATGCATGCTATTTCTTATGCAGCACAATTCCCCTGGCTTAGGTACCAAAGCATCAGGGACAATATACTCTTTGGCCATCCCTTCAATGACACGAGATACGAGCAAGTAATAGAGTGTTGCGCTTTGAAACCAGATCTGCAAATATTGGAAGATGGAGATGCAACTGAGATCGGTGCACGGTGGGTACACGGTTTTCTCCGTCATCAACGACTATCTAAACTATCTGGCAAGGGGGATCACCTTGTCTGGTGGTCAAAAGGCGAGGTAGAAGAATTTCCTTCCATGAGAATATCATAGCTGATGTTCGTATGCAGGGTTGCACTTGCGCGCGCTATTTATGCGCCCACGAAATACGTACTTTTGGATGACCCATTGAGTGCTGTAGTAAGTCGTTCCGTCGTGCTACATTCACTCAGTGACATATGTGACCTCAGGATAGCCAAACGGCCCGATTTTTGCTTGAGCGGCTCTTCTGCGGCTCGCTCCTAAAACATCGTACAGTGGTATGATTCGCTTCCACCATTTTACAAAAAATCTATTCCTGAGCCAGATCCCAGATTCTGGTTACCCACCATGTCGAGCTTATATTACCTGCGGCTTACTATCTAATTCGAATGCTTGATGGCCGTATTGACATGCAGGGAACTGTTGCTAATCTGCAGAACCAAGGAATGCTTGAGATTATAAAACAGGATGCTTCTTCTCTTACAAAGGAGGGTGCCATCTCGGAACAATTTCTAGAGCAAGCGCCGGACGGTGTCGACTCACTAACATCTGCGGACAGAAAGCCCAGGAAGCTAGTCCAGGCTAGTGTTTTGCCTATAGGTTTTTTGTTCTGCACCCTCGTGTTGACATTCCAGCTTAGGAAGAGCACAGAGAGATAGGAAAAGTTAAATGGCCAATCTACAAGGCTTACCTCAAGGCCTCGTGGGTTCTTCTCTGTCTCGTCAACCGTGTTCACCGTCTCAACCTAAATCAGCTCGTATTGGACATGGATTTCCTTGTTGCTCCTCGTTGTTGCTATTGAAGTAGTCTTTCTCTCTCTCTTGGCTCGTTCTTCGTTGAATAATTTTCTAGCTCGTCGGATTATCAGAAAAATTATGGATCAAGGTATGGTTCCTACCTGTCAATCTCTCTGCTTGCCACTTGAACTTGTTTCGTAGGTATGGGGTGAAGCCTACGGTCGTGCTGGATCCCTGCATGCTGCTTGGTTCTTGAACCCAAAATCGATGACGCCTGTCACACGCGAGATATCAATGGACGTAGTGGCTGTGTCAACTCTTCAACTCGTTCATCCTGATCTTCGCGGCCAAATAATGTCCAAAAGTGGCTGGGAGTGGCCCAGTCCACAACAGCATCCGTTATTTTATGTTGGCATCTTCTCGGTGTTTCAGATGGCGCGGGTAGCCATTGAGATAATGAGAACTGTGGTGCAACTCGACGGGGGGCTGAAAGCATCTCGAACATTATTCGAGCAGCTTCTCGTCACAGTTGTTCGTGCCACCATGCGCTGGCATGACACGACCCCACAAGGTCCGGTGTCTCGTGCTCGCATCTAATGCGACTGAAGACTAACCATATACGCTCAGGTCGGATGTTAAATCGCTTTGGAAAAGTGCGATTCTACATGTTCATTTGACTCGAGCTTACGGGCAGTCAACAGGACATGCAGAAGATAGATACAACCTTGGCCACCGCCCTTTCGCGGGTCAATGCCTCTCTCACGTTCTTTTTCGCAAGTACTATCACTGTAGCGTATGTGTTCATGACATTTTCACTTGATCTCGGTTAATTAATCTCCTGATTTCAGTTTTTTTCTTCCTGTATTTATTCTACCCGGCATCACTTTGGCATTCATATATTACCGAGTGGCCGTTGCTTATCTCAATACTGGACGCGATCTTCGCCGCATGGAATCCAACACACGCTCTCCAATCTACAGCGCATTTGGCGAAGTCTTGGAAGGGATTGTGACAGTTCGGGCCTTTTCTGCTGAGAAACGGTTCTTGAATGATCTTCATCGCAACATTGATCTCACATCCAAAGTGTGTTCTTGTGTCCGCACTCTCACCCCTAGAACTCTAAGAACCTCCTTCGAA
The DNA here is from genome assembly GCA_951802425.1 of Clavaria fumosa. NCBI lineage: Eukaryota > Fungi > Basidiomycota > Agaricomycetes > Agaricales > Clavariaceae > Clavaria > Clavaria fumosa. The sequence continues at coordinate 2,640,056 of OX637797.1, read as the reverse complement.
GATGTGGTATACATTTTGGATGACGAATAGATGGCTACTGTTCCGTTTTGACGTCCTAGGTGCTCTGGCGATCCTTTTGACAACGTTCTTTGCTCTCTCTGGTTTTGTATCCACTGGGATTGTATGTGGTCTTTTCCCTTCGCTTGCCCTGCTGATCGCTATGACAAATCACCGAAGGCTGGAATTTGCATCACTTGTACTATGACATTCACAGAGTCAATGTATTGGTTGTGCCGGTGTGTACTGTAATTCTTTCCATCATTTTATCCATTAATTTAAGGTATTTCGTGTTAGATTCTGGACTAACATGGAGCTTGATCTTAAGTTCGTGTGAAAGATCACCCTGTTTCTGATATCCTGATTGATCCACAGTGCTGTCGAGCGAATTGTAGAGTATTTAGACATTCCTCAAGAGCCGGTGGCAATTGTCCAATCGAATCCACTGCCTGCATACTGGCCGTCTACGTCGAACAAGGACTACCTTGTGCAAGTGGATGGTCTTGTTGTCAAGTACGCACCAGAGTTGCCAGAAATACTACATGAAATCTCCTTCAATCTCAAAGCTAAGGAGCGCATCGGTCTGCTTGGCCGAACTGGTATACTCCCATCTAGTGTTCTGTGCATCTGCTTACCCTACCTTTCTCAGGAAGCGGAAAATCCACACTTGCTATGAGTCTACTGCGTTTCGTGAGATGTCTCGGGCTCATTTGTTCTGCTGATTGATCTAAATTATATTAGGTTGAGCCTGTCAAGGGTAGAATCATCATTGACGGCGTGGATATTTCAACTATTGGTCTACATGATTTGAGGTCGCGCTTGGTGAGTCGATCTTATCGATGCATGTCGCGTCAGTCAGGGTTAGCTGTAATGACGTGGACGAAAGATCTTCATTCCGCAAGTAAGACAACATCCAGGAATTCCTTTGATGGCTATTAATATGACTCAAAGGACGCAACCTTATTCTCTGGATCCTTGCGCGAGAACCTGGATCCATTCGGTAAGAAGACTTCGTCCCTGTGACTTCGAGTCCTTACCCTGAGATGCAGAGGAGTATGAAGATAAGGATTGTCTCGACGTGCTATATAGAGTCCACCTTCTCAGTCGAAGCACATTTGAATCGCAACACCCTTCGTGCGCAACCTCGCGTGCCCCCTCCACACAAGACCTAGAACAAGAAGACACCCCTTCGTCTATCTCCACCTTTGTAACTACTGAGAGCAGTGCCCAAATTACCCTCGACACTGCAGTGTCAGCTGGCGGCGCGAACTTTTCTCAAGGCCAGAGACAATTGATAGCCTTGGCGAGGGCTCTTCTTCGGCGAGGATCGATTATTATTTTAGATGAAGCGACCAGCAGCATAGATTTCGACACGGATGCCAAGATCCAAGCTACGATCCGAGAAGAGTTTTGTAATTCTTTACTGATCACCAGTGCGTTATCTTCCTTTCCCTTTATTTCTCACCCTTCTGGCCTGCTGAGAGTTGTGCAAACAGTTGCTCATCGGCTTCATACTATCATTGACTATGATCGCCTCATGGTCCTTGATAACGGAGAGGTGATTGTCCATTGTACTTGCTTTTGCATTTTGATTCAGACCTTTCTCCTCAGCTGGTGGAATTCGACACTCCTTTCAACCTGATTCAGAAGGAAGGCGGTATCTTTAGGTCGATGTGTCTCAAGAGTGGGAGTTTTGCAGAGCTCGAGGCAATTGCCAAGTCAAAAGCAGAGGGAGTTGGTTCTTAACCCCACCAACCGATTCTCAGATTGAATAGATTTTGTGGGGTGTAGACTACCGTTCAGATGGATTCACCACAGACCTGTGAGCTGTTTGAATGCGAGTTGTTGATCATTTGACACTGTACCATAAAGTTAGACAAATTTACCAGTGAATTTCAGCAGGTCCTGGGAAGCCAGGTTAATTTGGGTTTAGGTTAATGTTCTTGAGCAATCTGCTCCAAGTGGTGGCTCAGCAGTCAAATTTGTTTAATTTGCATGGCTAGGTGTGAGAGGGAGGAAGATATGTGAAGGGAAGGAAGCTGTCCACTGGGGAGAAGCAAGGGAGGGATAGTATGCAGTCAGGGAGAAGGAGATAGGGCAATAAGGGAGGTCATGTGATAAGATTCTTACATTAGTCCCCCTCTCTTTAATCAGCATCTACTACAATGTAGCCTGTCAATTGTTTGCAATAAGAAGACTACAGATGCATGCCTTTACATTGTAATCTTGTGGATGCCGGGAACACTGCCAACAATGAAGTCTGACTGCCAACTCAAGCAAGGTCTACATTTAGCTGATGCTGGCCTCTACAACCTGAAGGTCAAAATTATGCCCATGTCATCTCATGATTATGACATCAGACTTCTAATCTTGGAAGTTCTGGGTTCGAGTCCCAGTGTGGGTTCTTCTTTTATTTAGATCCCTATTTTACTTATTTTCTTAAGATTCAGCCTTATTGCATGTATTTTAAGTGTCAGTGGAATAGGACAACGTATCTTGACATCACCGCTAGGGACTATCCGAAAGACGGCACGCAAACTTGACAAGGCAAGGTAATTCTCATACCACTTGTTAACTCTGTGCTGAAGCATGGCAGGTCAATGGCTACCCATCATCCTAAGCCGGTCTGGGTGGATCGGCGGGCCACTGCTGCCGTTAAGGGGCGTCGAATCCGGTGGCGGCGCTGAAGCGCCAGGCGGAACGAAAAGAGGCCGGGCATTACTATTCATCGGTTGGAATGGCGGAGGAGCTAGAGTCGAGTTAGTCAATCAAAGGAAAGCATGTGGGCTATGATACATACCACCCATAGCGCCAGGGGGACCCATGGGGGCACCGAGAGGAGGGCCACCGGGGGGAAGGCCACCGAGAGGAGGTCCACCGAGAAGAGGAGGGCCACCAGGCGGGCCGCCGGGAAGAAGGGGGGGAAGGCTGACACCAGGAGGAATGGGACCGGGAAGAGGAAGGGGATACATGGGCATGCCGTGCGGGGGTGGGAAAGGAGGGAAAGGAGGTGCAGCCCCGAACAACGGGCCTACGCCAGCTGGAGAAGGTGCTCAGGTTGGAATCAGTGTGCCGAGACAACGCATCGCTACTTACGCGGAGGAGGAGGCGCTCCAAACTGGGGATAATTGAAACCGCTCGGAGGTGGCCCACCCCCAGTTTCGTAGGCCGAAGTGATTTGGTCGATGATGCTTTGTGCTTTGTCGTGTCCAAGCGCTACGAACTCATTGACGAGGGTCTGCATGGGAAATGCGGTCGGTTTACTCACATGCATAGTAATCTCTGACATTGGCAAGATGATTGCGGCCGCTGTTGTGGGCCTTGCGGACTGACGGCTGGTTGTAGTAGTCTACCCAAGCTTCAGCGAGAGAACTGACCAGATGCAGAATCATGCGTCAGAAAAACGTCACAGTAATCGCAATAGTGTTTCTAGGCAAGATTAGATCGTTGGAGCAAAGGCTTAGGGAGAAGACGTACCGGCATGGTGAAAAAAAGTAAGGCGGCGGAGGTTCAAGCCGAAAGAAGTGAAAAAGTGACCCTAACCTCGCAACGTGTCTTTGCTCACGCGAAATGGTGAGCAGCATGCAACAACAACTCCCTTTGCAACGTGAGCTTAACGAGTTTCGCAGGCAAACCTGTCGTTGTACAGCATACAGGCTTTCCTAATCATTGATTCTGAGGGTCATCGAGTGCTTGCCAAATACTATCGACCCAAGAACGCCCCGGACACTGAAACTAACGATTTGGTCGCCTTAAAGGACCAGCATACATTTGAGAAAGGATTGTGGCAAAAGACAAAAAAGCCTGGAGGTGCGGTCAAGTCAGGTTTCTGCCCTGTATTCATTCAACGACTTTCGTTCCTTTCTTTAGGCGATATCGTCTTGTATGAATCACACCTTGCGGTCTATAGGCACTCACTCGACGTCATATTCTACCTCATCGCCGGACCGACTGAGAATGAGCTTATGATAAACGCGGCTCTGAGCGCGTTAGTCGATGCCATCCAAATACTTCTCCGGAATCAACTGGAAAAGCGCGGTATCATGGAAAACCTTGATCTAATCCTGCTATGTCTTGATGAAACTATTGACGATGGGTGTGTACACCGTGTTTTTGTGGGGTATGACTTACTTACGCCTGCGCAGGATCATAGTTGACACAGACCCCACGGCTATCGCGTCCAGAGTCAGTAGACCAAGGCCAGACACGACTGAAATCATCATCAACGAGCAAACCTTCCTTAGTGCATATCAAACAGTGAAGGATAGAATGGTGCAGAGGATTGGACAACTCTAGGGACGTGGATATGGCAAGTCGGGTACAAGTGTTCAAACATTCTTTCTGCCATTTCTTCGTGAGGGTTTTCGTACACTTAGCAACCTCCATCGCGCCACGACCAAGCGCGTGAGTAATGTGCTCCTGTAATTACTTTCAATCTTGATCCAAGTCACCTCGCGTATTTCTGCTATCTAGAGATGCCTGGGTGGAATAAAGTTCATTACATGGAATCCACTTTGCGGCCGTTGGTCGCAATGACAAATTTTGGCAATCCATGCGCGGCGTGCCTCTTTGCAAGTCTTTCCGTGACCTCCTCTTTGCAAGTCTTTCCGTGTGACATCCTCTTTGAAACATTACCAGGATGGATATCTCTACTGCGGGCATTCAGGAGCCTTTCGATCTCATTAGATTGTCTTTGAGCGAACGCGTTTTCGTCAAGCTGAGGGGCGACCGCGAACTGACAGGTGTTTTACATGCGAGTTTGCCGAGCAATCTCCTGGATTCCAAATTGACGCTTTGCAGGCATACGACGGACATATGAACCTCATTCTGAGCGATGTAGAAGAAACTATTATGATCGTCGAAGCGAACGACGGAGCACCAGATGGTCGAGGGACCATCAGTGTACGCCTCTGCATGTCTGCTTACTACAGGTCTCATGTTGACTTGCAGGTGGCAAAACGTAAGATGAACATGCTGTTTGTCAGAGGGGATGGGGTTATATTGGTGCGCGGAGCCCTCTGCTCTGCTTATGCACTGACAGAATATTACCTCTTCTTAGGTCTCGCCTCCGTCACGGACCTGAACGTATGTGGCCCCATTGCGCCGCTTGTTCCGTGGACGTTCAAGGGCGATTTCGCGGCTGGGGCAGGTGTCATTTCGTTTATTACTGTGTCGAGAGCAGAGTACAAGCAATGATTAACTGAGTACATCACCGATCAGCGAGATTTACCGAGTCAAACTACCATCTCATCACTGTGCCGTGCCTGTCCATTCATTACAGACAGTTTTGGGGTCGTGAACGATGGCGTGGCGCCTGAAGACGGATCGGGAGCGACAACTGAAGCCCATGGTGGCAATGGGACTAGCGTCGCCGGAATAAGCGAATCGTTCTCCAGCATGTCGTCTGGCTCCGGCGCAACAGCGCCTGGGGGCCACGTTTCGGGGTCTCGAAGCCAACCAGCGTGGATGACTTTGATCTGACAATTAAGCTCAGTGAAGCACGTCTTTTTAGGTGAGGTATCACGTACAACAGTTCCCATGGGCAAGCGCTTCTTTAGCTTCCCACCAGCGACCAATCCCTTCCAGACTTTCTCGATACCCGCCTTCCAAACTTCCTCACTCTCAACGGCATCTGGTCGACTGAGCAACTCCTCTAATTTTCGCTTCAATGGTGATGACTCCGTAGGCACAGGCGGCGTAGATGGAGGTGTGAGCCACAATTTTCTGCGAGCTGCGTAGTGAAGGGGTCCAGGTGGAGGCAGTGGAGTAATTTGAAGTAATTGCTCAAAGGAAGGTGATGTCGAGGCAGTCTCACGGACGATCTTGAGGTGGTTGGGACCCATGGCTGAGTTTGCCTCCGCCATTCAACAGTCGTCAACCCCACCACCGACGAGGGGTTTGGGCTGGAACAGTAGTAGTTGATGTCGATGTCGATATTGTGGAGGTGGGGTTAGGGTTTATAATTACATAACGATCTATCCGATTAGGTAATCATCGCCTTTGCAGTCCCCGCACGTCGGTTCATCACTCGTCCTCCATATACCGCACACGCTACCATGTATCGTCATCGTTACCCATCCCCAGCCCAGTCTGCCACATCCTTATCAGAGTTAGACGAGGACGACGCCAACAAATCTACATTCTTCCAGCCAGCAGATTCTCTGGTCCTCACTCCGGCTCAATGGTCATCCAAACTGCGAATGATATCCTCCAACAGAGCGCTCGTGTCTGACTCGACAATGTCAAATTTGCCTCCAGAACTCCTCATTCACATATTCAGACATCTGCATTCCCCACGCGATCTCTACAACTGCCTTCTCGTGTCGAAGACATGGTGCGAATGCTCCGTCGAGCTTCTATGGCACAAGCCATCCTTCTCCTCCTTGTTAAGTCTCATCAAAGTGATGCGCGTTCTTGGGCGTCCAAACCAGACCTTCACGTACGCTCGATTTATCCGTCGGTTGAATTTCCTCTTCGTCGGCGCCGACCTCAAGGATTCACTACTCTCCCGCCTCGCTCAATGCGATCGTCTCGAGCGCTTGACTCTTGTTAATTGCGCTCACATCACGGACGATGCACTTACCAGCGTGCTTCCCTGCTGCCCAAATCTTGTCGCAATCGACCTCACAGGCGTCGTTGACACCACCGATCGAGCCGTCGTTGGCTTGGCGCTCGCCGCGAAACGATTACAAGGAATCAATCTGGGCGGATGTAAAAAGGTCACAGACAAGGGAATCCTGGCCCTCGCCTTGAATTGTCCTCTCCTGCGACGCGTGAAGCTGAGTGGGGTAGAATTTGTGACGGATGGGCCTATATCCGCTCTAGCGAAGCAATGCCCTCTACTCCTTGAGATCGACCTCAACCATTGTAAGCGCATAACAGATGCATCTGTGCGCGACATCTGGATCCATTCGACACACATGCGCGAAATGCGCTTGTCATATTGCGAAGAGCTAACCGATGCTGCCTTCCCGTCCCCGGTCAAGCCTGAGGCAGACGCACCAGCACCCCTTGTCGGTCCTAAATCATTCGTGTCTTCCCATACTCAGCTTGGATCATCCCCACTCGTTCTTTCGCACCCTTTTGACCAGCTTCGTATGCTCGATCTCACTGGATGTTCCTTTATTACCGACGATGCAATTGAGGGTATCATCTACTACTCTCCTAAAATTCGCAATCTTGTTTTGGCGAAATGCGGCCGATTGACAGACCGCACAGTGGAGAGTATATGTCTACTTGGAAAGCACTTGCATTATCTGCACCTGGGTCACGCAGTGCTAATCACCGATTGCTCCGTTCGCTTCCTGGCCAGATTCTGCACTCGTCTTCGATATGTTGACTTTGCAAGTGAGTTCACATGCTAGCGTTCTTGCCCATGTCCTGACCAGTGTCTGAAACAGACTGCACGTTGTTGACGGACATGGCAGCGTTCGAGCTGGCCAGTCTGCCTAAACTGCGTCGTATAGGGCTTACTAGAGTGAGCAACCTTACGGACGAAGCAGTCTATTCTCTTGCAAATCGGGAGGCCACGTTGGAGCGCATACATTTGTCATACTGCGATCAAATCACCACCAGGGCGATACGCTTCCTACTGCAAAAGCTCCACAAATTGACGCATCTAACACTCACAGGCATTCCAGCCTTCCTGGATCCGAAGCTACAGAAGTTCTGCCGATCGCCACCCCCAGTAAGCATTACCTGCCTCCGCTGTCATCAGTTCTGACCGTTTCCTAGGAGTTTAACACAACTCAACGTGCCGCCTTTTGCGTCTATTCCGGAAAAGGGGTCCTGGAACTCCGCGCGTACCTCACCGAAATTTATCGCAAGGACATGATTGCAGCGGATGATAGCACAGAATATGATGACGAGGATGGATATACTGAGGAAGCCGTTGAAATGGATGTAGAGACCTGGAATGACGTGGATGACGACGAAGACTTCTCTCAGATTGATAACGTGTCATCAGCATCTTTCTTGCTTCAAGCTGTGGATCCGCCTGCAGCTACAAACGGTTCAATGGTTCAGAACGCGTCTGATACTGGGGAACAAGGGCCCTCCTCATTGCCTGCCGCTTCCCGTGCGACTAGCGGTCGGCCTGCTTCACCAAACCACACTCCCGGTCCCTCTGACGCAACTCGGACACCCTCTCATCAGACATCCCGTGGCATTGGATTTGGGCATCAACCGATAGTGGAGAGGTCAGCCTCACCTACTCACAGCGAGGTCCCATCGAATCGCAGCACAGGCACAACCCACTCGAACGTCGCGGGGTTCTTCCGGACATACCAAGAAATAGCCACTTCTTCGGCGAGAAGCAACCGTGCACTCACTCCTGATCTCAATTTTGCTGAGATTGGACATGGAAGAGGGGCAGACCACAGAATCACTAATGGGTCAAACGGTACCGCGATCCCATCACCTTTAGTTGTGGATCAAGGAGGATACCCACCCTCATCGAACCTTGCATCGCAAGATGTAAATCCTAGTCGTTCCTACGAGAATACGACTTCATCACGGCCTATGACCTGGCCACACATTCAGAGAGAAGTGCCATCCTCTTTGCCGACCAATTCACCCACGCAGGAGCAGGATACAAGCGGGGACAGCATTAGAGACGGAAGCGACAGGAAGGAAAGGGGACGAAGCTTGAAGCGGAGCTTGAGGAACGTCGCTGAACATTTAGGTAGCTCCCTCTTTAGACATCAGTCGGTTTCCAATGGCGGTGTAAACGGGGAGGGGAGTGGAAGCCATGTGAATGGTCATCCTAGTTGAAGTCAGGTTACGATTCTCTCGCTTTATAGGTGGACATTGGTGGATGTAATCGAGCAACGTCTGTACAACTATTAACCACAACAAATGCATTTCGCGCATATATCCACCTGTCATGTAATTACAATAGCTGAAGGAGTAATAGCTGAAGGAGGGCATTGCTTAACTAGGGAAAGCAGAACCGTTTGAGCAATTTATACCAGAAATATAATGCTGAAGGTGGCTGAAAGCTGCAAATTTGCCACAACCCCCTGATGCAGATGTAAGAAAAGCTGTCTGTAGTATGACGTAATAATTTTCACAATTTATTGGCTACATTGCTTCAAGCAGAAACACCTATAATCAATTTGCCAGCCAGATTGCAGCACATGCTCTCTATAAGCTAGCACAATTTGCCTCTTTTGCACAGCCTGTCAGATGTCAATGCTCTAACGGATACAACCCAGATGAGCCAGTCCCTCATTTGGTCAATGACTGCCGGGCAGCCATCTGCAGGGCAATAGGTTGCAATCGTATGGTTGATCATCATTTTCTGTGCCCCAGTCTTACTTTACCTCATACTTCTCAGCCTATATTTTTCTTGTCAATCCAATTACCGAGCGAATGCTTTCCATCACTGTAGTTGATGCAAATCAGCCTGTGTTTGAGAAGTTCGGAAGCTCTCACCGTTCCTCTGAATTTCCTTCTTCCGGCATATACACTGGAAAGCCGAACGAGCTTCTTATGAAACCACAGAGTTAAATACATGGTATTCTGAATAAGTAACTTAGTACCTTTTGTATTTGTCCACAAGACCGAGCTGCCATCAAACAGCTTGGATGGACGAGAAAGCGCACAGCGGTAGAAAGCGAGTAAAGTCGCAACGAATGGTCATAGTCTGCCAGGGTGGGCTGAATGGTGGTCGTTAATGATGTGAGGTGGATTTGGTCGAAGATTGTCTGCACCAGTTGCTTCCAGAGTCAGCAACTGTCCCAGCAAGATTGACTCACATCTTCTTAAATCGCCCTTTACCCGCTTCCGGTTTCAATCTCACGGCATCGGCATCGTATTCTCCCCGAAGACGACGATTTCTTGATTAAAGAACTTGTTCAGGAACGGATTAGCCCCAAAGCGGATATGTGGTACATTAGCCTTGAAGCCGAGAGACCACAGATGATAAATAGAACGATGGAAGAGCATGGACTTGATAGTCTGATCCGAAGGCCCCTGAATAAGGACAAAGTAGGTCATGCGTATGAAGAGGGGGTAGGAGGCAATCGCGTCAAAATTATAAGTGTAAGACCGAAAGTCCGCTGTGCTACAGACCAACCTTGAAACTTACCATAAATCTATCTCACGTCCTGAGGCTATCGATCGACTCATAAAATCTCCGCACAGGACAATGACTTTGAGAACAGTTATTCTCAACGCCGTTGTCAAATCTCTTTCATAACCCGACGAGTGTCAAAGGATGGTCGAGCCACACATAAGAAATAGAGCTCACTCTGGTGCCGCTTGATGACGAATAGTCAAAGCTGGAGATAAGTTGAAAGATGTCGCATATATCCTTAGCCAAATTGGTGGCACCTTATCCAAGGAAGTCGATGTGAGCATATATTGATTGACCTATGAGCGTCAGCAGTTACATGTATTACTGTAAGCTATGAAATTTTACTGACCGTGCAATTCCTTTTGCCAGTGTTTCGCAAGGTGGTTACCCTACCACAATAGCTTCAGTGTCTCTTCATTTGTGGACTCGTTTTCCCCCAAGGGCGCAGCATGAAAGCCTTTGCCTTGTTCTGAAAAATAAAAGTAGCAACCGTAAGCTTTGGAAAATCAATTCAAGTTGCCATCTGCATCCTCATGCACAACTTGCTTTCTTTTGAGTGTGTAAGCATCCTCAAGGAAGAAAAACGGCGTCGACACAAGATGAAAAGGATCGAAAGACAAGTGACGAGCGACATGCAATTAAACGGGCGAAGAGGGTATATGACAGCATGGTCACGGTACAAGCCTGTAAGGTCATCGGCAGAGGAACAAAATGCTCGCCCTTGAGTGAGCAGAGTTAGCATGATGTGTGATAAGACCAATCAACCCAAAACACTCCCTGAAGTCTAGCTGTAAGGCTATTTTGCTAAACGATTAATTAAGATCGAAAATATCATCTCCATCATCGTCGCGTATGCGTGACACTCGAACGCCTGTGTGGTTGCTAGGCATTGGACGTGACGTTGGAACTGGATTTTCGAGAACGCCTTGACTCCGTGGTTCAGTAATGGATCAATATCTGGGAAAGTGATACTAACCACTAATGAAAAGACGCTTCTCCAACTTCGCCGTCTCAAAGTCGTCACGATTGCCCAGTTCCTCGAACCCGATGATCCTGAGTTTGCCATTGGTTGAAGGTGCGCGGTAAAAGGCGTGTGAGCTCACCGATCTCGAGAGACACCTTCAACAAAGCACATGACGCATGGTAGAGTCTTTATTCCTAGCTTCTCGACAAGCCAAGGAACATTCTCAACAAAGACTCGGAAAAATCGAGTTGAGAAATATTTTGGTGCAAGTCTCTGCGTGGGGATTCCATCAGCGTGGAGCAAACATATTTGAATGACTGTGAAGGCAGCTTACGGCTAGATGTTCGTCCATGATCCCGCAACGACGAAATTTGGAATGATAGAAGTGCGCCACGCATCGTCGCTCATTTCTAACCGCAGAAGTGACACCAAATGTTGGGGAAGATACGAGGCGAACTTACGCGCTAACACGAATAACCTCCTTCTCATCCGAAATCTCAGTGTATTGTCCGTGGTGGTTTTGTTTCATCTCCTTTAGCTCCTCGACTCTGCATTTGCAGAGACGATGGCTTAGAATTAAGCAACTCGTTTGGGGGTGAAAGGCAACCCCTTACCTCCTCTTGACAGTATCCAGTCCGCGTTCCCTCAACTGAGCGCCATCTTCGTCTTCGATTTCTGCTTCAAGCTTGGCAAACAAGGCTTCATCACCTCCCTCTTCACCATCGCGATTAGGTTCAACGAGTCGTGCAGAAAGTGATTCTATTTTGCTGTGGTTGGTCAGAATAAGGATTGGAGTCTATGAGGAATGAACGTACCTAAAGTTGCTGGACATCGGCAACGTTTGGGCGGGCACGTGCAATGTCGCGTACAACCGTGACTGAGACCCTTTCAGCTTTCAGGTTGGGGATCATTACACTCGGAACGTAGATGAAGCTCGTTGGGCGGCATATCGATAAGAATGGCAGCGTATGTTTTTCGACATTCCTATAACTCCATGAACTCCAGCATTCGCAGGGACATGTTACACTCCGCCCCGAAGACGACGAGGATATGTGGCATCTATACAATCTAATTCAAGTGGGCGACTCGGTTCGCGCGCCCACCATTCGGTGAGTTGTAGATACTTGCATTTTTGCGTCGTTGAATCTCGTTCCCAGACTAATACTTCGCGTGTAGTCGAGTACAAAACATATCCTCGACTGGTTCTACTGAATCTCACCGTGTACGATTGACACTCACACTTCGGGTCGGTCGGGTCGAATTCTCCTCATCTCCCTCCGCACCGTCATTCGCTCCTGATCCAAGTCTCTCACCCGCCGACACCGCTGCGTCTTCGCCCATCCCCACGGCATCTGTGCACATTTCTGGACGTACAATCTCGGAGAACGCCCATGTTAAGATGGGAGCCTTCCACACTCTCGACATCGAGCCGAATCGAGACATAAGGGTTGAGAAAACCGATGGATGGGATAGTGTTGCCCGGTCCAGAGTGGAGGAAGCCATTCTCCCTGGCAGGGGTGCCGAAGTCGGTGCAGTGGTGTGTGGAGAAGGAACAGCTGCATTCTGTCTGCTCTCGCAACACATGACTGTCGTTGCGCATCGTTTGTCTGTCCCTATTCCAAGGAAAGCCTCTTCAACAGGCACCTCACAACACGAGAAGGCTCTGCAGAAGTACTACGCGACGGTCTACGAATCGTTCACACGGCATATTCCCTATGCTAGCACAAGCATGCGAGCCATCGTCTTTGCTAGCCCCGGCTGGGTACGGGATAGAGTGTGTGAGTATATGGTTGAAGAGGCGAGGAAAAGGGGTGATAAAACCCTGTTGAGGGTGCTGAGGGACAAGGTACTGAGGGTGCATGTCAACAGCCCACATGTACACAGTTTAGTGGAAGTTCTCAAAAGTCCAGAGGCGAGTGTGTTTCATACGGATTAGTTCCGCGCAATCAGCTGCCATAAACCTCTCCAGGTCGTAGCGCAGCTGAAGGAGACTAAATTTGCTAGGGAAGGCATGATGCTCGATAAGTTCGCACTCCTGAAGTGCACCCCCGTTAAATTCCAACTTATCTGCTGGTAAATAAACTAGATTCTTCAAGATGCTGGGCACGGACGAGATGAGAGCGTGGTATGGCTCTGATCACGTCCTGCTTGCAGCGGACCGGGGTGCTATAGGTACACTTCTAATATCCGATGACCTTTTTCGGTGCAGTTCTCTTACCTATACTCCCTTTCACTGCATCAGAGGCTGAGGTGCTGGTCTTGCAGGTCAAGCGACCCACGCTTGCGCAAAAAATACGTAGAACTCGTCGAAGCTGTGCAACAGAAAGGCGGTGAAACACTCATATTCTCGAGCATGCACGAATCCGGCCAGCGTGTGTTGATGTGATTTGGCCCGCTTGACTGATCTCCGCTAACGTTCAGCAGAGTTGATCCAACTTTCTGGAATAGCAGCCCTCTTGACATTTCCTTTGGATGTAGAGGTTGTCGAAGCCGAAGAGAGAGAAGCCCGGGAAGAAAGTATGAGTTCGTTGGCCTCGAAGCCATCAGTTGCGGAGGGCCAGGTTAGTGGTGATGAGTAGGGTGCTCTGAAGTGGTGCAAGCTGATCGTCCATGGTCTTCAGACTGAACTCCGTTAACACGTCAGCGATTTCCACGTACCGGGACGCGTACCGGGACACGTAAAGCAGCAAAAATGACGGAGTTAGAAGAAATATTTGAGACATGCATGAAAACTGTACTGGCGCCCTTCGTACAGTATAGGCTTGCCACCAGATCTGACACGCTGTAGCTGTACGAATCGTAACCTGTCTTACCGAATTCAAAAGGTAGCACTGTTTCTGACTTCATATTTCATCGCAAGGTAAGATATCAGCCGGTGAAGAACAGACTACTGCTGGATTCTCTCAAGATAAGCATTCCAACCCTCATCCCTATACCTTCGGGCTTGCGCTCGAATTCTTTCCGTATCTTGTCCACCACCATAGATGCCTCTTCCAACGATAATGACATCGCAACCGGAATCTAAAACCACCTCTCTGGGGGATCTGTATTGTTGTCCTTTCCCGTCGCCGCGAGCGTCGAGGCTGACCCCAGGCGAGAAAACCAAAAAATCCTCGGACGACGCATCTGCGCTGGCGACTCCTTCCATGCGACGCTGCGCAACGAAGCCGATGACAAAATCGCGGTGGTCACGGGCCATACGGACGGCTTCTTCGGTGTAGGAACCACGGGCTAGTGAACCTTGCGTGCTCATCTCCGCCAGGAGTAACAGGCCTCGGCCCAGGGGCAACCCAACTTGGGCCAAGCCTGTTACAATAGAGGGACCGGGAATTGGGTGCGCGTTGGTGATGTCTGCCCAACTGGCAATTTTGTATAGACCAGAAGAATATTGGAGAGCGACGGTACTCCCTGATTGATGTTGAGGCCGAACCAAAGTAACAGACGACTGAGACTGACCTATGTCGGAGAATTTCCGATCTTCAAAGATCATGAAGTCGTGCTTTAAGCTGAGTTCCCGTAGCTGTTGGACGACTGTCGAATCGAAATCCTCTACTATGTCAATGTGCGTCTGTAACATGGGGAAACTGTAAGTCCGTGAGGAGCAGCAAGCGGACGTGCTTTAGCATGCCTTGATAAGACAGACTTCGGGCCCGACAACGTCGACGATTCTAAGGAACTCGCTGCTTTTCGTAACATCTACACTGACTGCAAGGTTACTCTTCTTGCGTGCCATTAATTCGAGCAAGAGTCTGCCAGCGGGATTCTCATAATGCTGAGCTCGCAATTCATAAGGCTGTAGGTGACATGCACGCATCTACATGTTCGGTCAATCATAGGCTGGTGAGCTTCGTGTATCCTGTCTTACCCTTCAACGATTGATCGATAGAATCTTGAATGTCGTGTTGGGTGCCTGATCGAGCAAGGTGAGAAGGAAGTAGAGTCGGTGGGTAGATAAAAGTCATTTGTGCACGCCATTTGTTACTTGTTTGGCTTAAAAAATATGTACCTGTGTTTCATTAGGGAGATGGGGAAACGAGTGAAACGTCGTCGAGGCTGATCTACCACTTGGCGAGCCTCGTTGCTCTATTTCTCCTGTGGCGATCTTGTCTATTGGCAGGACATCACCCAATATGGCAATAACGTGATCCTGTGAACGAAACAAATGTCAGTGCAAATTGGGGTAGAACTGCTGACTGAGTTGCACAATCTATCTCTATCTCTCTTGCACAGCCCAAGCATGCCCTAACAAATGTAGTATGCTACCTCTCACTTTGCAGGATATAACCCCAATGCACCAGTCCCCCATTTCTACCAGGCAGCCATCCACAGGGCAATAGGTTGCAATTGTGCTGCCTGACCATCATTTACTGTGTCTCAGCCTATATTTTTCTTGTCAATTGAATTCTGTCAGACTTAGTCTCACACTCACACAACTTAATGTAAGGTCAATGATGACGATACTAACATAAGGGGAAAAGGACACAAGTAAGAAATGGACAAAGTATATATAGCGAACGCTTCGGGAGTTGCCGGCGTTCCCACGCTCGGACCCGTGCGTCACGTGATGCGCCCAGGCCCGGGTCACGTGATTTTCCCATTACATAATCTGCCACCCATTCGGGTCACGTGACTCATCCGTGGTCTTCCCGCAACTCTTTTGCAATCCTTTCCTGGCCTTTCCAGCCTGCTTATGTAAGCAATCCTGACAAATTCTCAATGGTACTTCTTCAACACTTCTAAATGTCTACTGGCTGCTGAAGCTCCATTGACTCTGATACGGTGCCTGCGTGCGCAACATAAAATGTAGGGGTACACTGGAATCATTGAGGGCAGATTCGTTGCTTTCGCTCACTGAACCCTGTGATGGTGAAATGTCAGCTTGCAAATCTAGCATTACTGCTGGTGCTGGCGGAGATGACGGAGAGTGCTCGTGGCAAGCTTGTAAATTGGATTCTTGTGCAACAGGTGATGCGACGGACGAAGTGCGTGTCTTGGACGGGGCAGGAGACCGGGAAGACCGTGCCCGGGGTAAGGATATGAATTCTTCGATGTGTGACGGGCTTTGCAGACGGGACTGTGGGTTAGTTATGTGGACTCCAGTGTTTTCAGACTCCTCTTTGCGCTGCTTCTCTTTCTTTGTAGTGTGCGGGGCGAGCTTAGAGTTGTTGCCTGTCAATGCGCACGTTGGAATAATTTCTTGTTGGTCCGAATTATGAGTAACAAGTTTCTCGCGCCTTTCGTCGGGGTCAACTGCGCACACCATATCCCCGTTCTCCAAGTGTTGCGTCAATTGCATTTCAACCGCCATACTCTCCTTCGAGTCTGACTCTGAGACAAGCTAAGTAAACTTCATTGTGATCGGGCAACAAATGTATACCTTCTTCTTCACTCCTGGCGCGCAGAGATTGTGATGTTGACTCCTCACTGGCACCATTTAGCACTTCGGGCATCTGCAAACTGAACGCGGTTGAGACCACCCTCGGAGAGTGTTTCGATACCTGCGGGTCGGATCCAGGAGGGGTATTGCTGGTGTGCGCCGTTGGACTTATGAGCAATCCAGACGTTGGTGGGTTTTGGACAGTTGGCACGAATGCGGAGGTGGCGTAAGGCTCGGGATGGATGGATAGCCTCCGTCCACTAGATGACAACTCGTCTCGTAGATGCTGCGCGACAGTTGGAAGACGTTCCAACCGTCTGAGGATGGCTAGGTCGCCGCGTCTTACTGGAGAGGCATTTTCGACGTGGTCGTGAATCACATGGCGTCTAAGTTCAGAGGAGGACTGGAACGTTAGACGACACCATGCCCAGCGACAATGGTGAGCTTGGCCAGCTGACGGCGAGGAGGACAGGTCGGTCATCCGTCCTTGTTCTACGGTTAAAATTGCGAGGGTGTCGAAGCGTTACTCGAATCAGTAGGCGATGGCCTCTTCAGCCACAACCAAATGGAAGACTTTCAACAGTTGCATGAATACGCCATCTTGAGCTATCTCGGTCTCCCTGCAGGCTACTCGCCTTTGCCTTCGTCTGACCCAGTAGCTTTTCTGCAATGTCACCTTCACCATTTGCCTCCTCATCTCCAGTCTCACTTCTCGTTGATCACCTCGCCTACACAGCGCACTCAGATCGTCTCTGTCCGCAATCGCCGCCTCAAGTATGCGTTGTCTGCGCCAGGTGAACTAAGCTTTGTTTCGGCACGAAGTACATGGCCACATCTGTGGCCCGGTCGCGAGAAACTTGGACAAGAAGAAGGAAGAGATGAGAAAGAGTGGGTCGAGAAACAATTTCTACAAGGGCAAAAGGGACATGTAGGGAAGCTCGGCACATTGTTGGGTGATTATGAAGAAGAGAGGGAGGCACAAAGGGTGAGGAGTATACGACGAGAGCGAGCCAGTGTCGCAGTGCATTCACTGGGGGGTCGTTTCTTCTCCGAGGAAGAGATGGATACCGACGCCGACGAGGGGCACAATCCGGAGCCTCTTGAGGATATGAAGGCCGACTTTGAACGTCTTGTGCGAGAGAAGTTCATCTACGGCCTGCTTGATGTGAGTTGGGCGCTGTATCTTCCAGGTCTCGCTCTTTAATTCGCAGAACAACAGTACATTGACTACGACTCTGTTGACTGGAACGAAGCGCTCGACACACAGGACAGGGAGGCGGAAGAGCGCTGGTTTGATGCTGAAGACCCTGAAGAATAGGTTTTGGGATATGGGAAATATTTTCTAAATTTGTACATTCTGTCACGGTCACGCATTATCAAGAACGTCACGTCGCCATTTTGTACACTTCACGTCTTAACCGACCCTAAACTCTAATGGCAAGGCTAACCTGGAACACTGACTCCCAACAACTTGAAGCAGTGAATGATGTCGTCCTCACCGGTTTCGATGTTTCTCACCCAACCACCTCTAAGCAAATTTCCAAGAGGAAGAAGAAACGATCGCGAGACGACATCGCTAGCGATCAATTAACCGTAAAGGAGAGGAGACATCACAAGAAAACGAGGACGAGCCCCGATGTTGCATTGCAGTCGCGCGAAACTCTTGAGCCAATCGCGTCTCAAAAGACAAAGAAAAGGTCTAGCAAGAGAAAGAAAGCCGGACATCGAGAGGCGAGCGACGCGCGGAGTTTACACTCGCCTACTACGATCGATTCACATTCAGAGTTTCATGCGGACGAGCATGCGCAAACGTATTCTGCTTTTGATGCCGCCACTGCTCTTGGAATTTCTCAGACGTTGCAACCCCATCCTCAATACATGTCCAGCGCCTCATATCTCCCCCATGACTTCAATGTCCACGCTTCCCCTTTTCCCCAGTACATGTTTCCACAAGAGTATCCTCAAGTCCCACCATTTGTACGGCATCCTGAAACAAATATTGCTCTTCTCGACACGCTTCCAGACTTTGCATATGGCTCAAACGAAGACATCCTTCGTGCCATACAGAGCCTCGACATGACAAGAATCGCCAGCGTTATCAAAACGTTGGGAGACGCTGCTGTTGCTGCCAGTGGCGGGCCGCCCATCGCTGTATCACATGGAGAGCCTCAAAAAGGGGAGACTTCTAATGTAGGTCAACCCTCTTCACTTCCAAGAGGCAGCACAGGGCCCTTGCCACCCAATAGAGTGCACGAGAAACCTACTTTGCCTCCAACATCGGCGTTAGCGGACGTTGATCATGCTCACCTACTGGCAAATAAATGGATGACCGCAAATAAGCTTGCAGAACTTGTCAAGACACAGGGTGTGCACTCCTACATCGGTTCAGTTGACACCGTTTAATGGTGCGCTAGGGCTTGATTACAAGAAGGGAAGATTTTCGGCATTCGAGGAGCAGCAAATTAGAAACGCGATTGAGCGCTATAGACATGTATGTCGTCATGATCAGACATCCAGATGAACTGACGCTCATGCTACTACGACCCAAAGCAAAGGCAGCTCAGCATGGACGACTTACTGGAAAAAGTTATCTTTGCTGGACGCAGCAAAGCCAAAGACGACGACTTCTGGATTGAAATTAGTATATCCCATCTTTCGTTGTGACGGAAACGCGTCTGACCTGTCCTGTAGCAAATGCGGTGCCCCTACGACCCATCATCGCCGTTTATCACTACGTTCGTAGGGCTTATAATCCTTTGGGGCGGCAAGGCGACTGGAAGCCAGAGAACGATGCCAAGCTTCAAGAGTAAGTCTCGGACTGCGAGATAACGATTTGGCAGATTCTCACCGGCTAATTGGCAGCGCTGTCTTCCGTCTGGGACAGCAATGGGAGAAAGTGAGCGCTGAGGTGGGACGAACGGCCTCCGATTGCCGGGACAGATATAGGAACCATATCATCAATCGCGAGAAGCGCCGGTCCGGTGAGTAATTAATTAATTACCTGGCAATTATGTCACCATGTCTGATCTGTTTCTCCAGGTCCCTGGTCAAAAGAAGAGGAGAATGAATTGATCAACATTGTTACGGAAATGACCATCAAGCGGGGGAAAAATCTTGACAACGACGTATTCTGGGGTCGAGTAAGCGAGAGACTGGGAGGAAAGAGGGGTAGACAGCAATGTAGGATAAAGTGGTAGGTGGTCAAGGTGGCCCAAACTATTTGTTTCATTCGCCGACAATCACCCGTGTCACTTATCACAGGACAGATGGGTTAAGTAAGAAATTCAAGAACGACGGGACAATGCCAAGGTGGAGCCAACGGGACGCATACATCCTGGTACACAAGTGTGTATCTCCTATTCGTATTCTCGCCGATCTGTAACCCTCATTTATACAGGATTGACTCCTTGAACGTGCGGGATGATACCGAAATTGACTGGAAAACACTCCCCGACGACGCGTGGAACTTATGGAGTGCACATTGTTTACAGAGGCGCTGGTACACATTAAAGAGGAGCGTCAAAGGCTGGGAGGAGATGACGCACCAAGGTTGGATACTTCCTATCTCCGTAGATGCACATCTTTATCCCCTCCTAGAGATCATGGACATCTTGAGGCTCAAGAAATCTCAGCTTCCCCCTCCATCTCCCTCCAAGACGAAGCGACCTAAAAGTGCTGCATTTGTAGAGGCTACTGCATCGGATGAAGAATCTGTGTCACCGGCCTCTTTCCCTCTTGGTGAGGGAAACAGCAAGAGCAATGACTCGGCTCATTTGCAATCTGCTGCACTTTCAGCCCCCGACGGCGACGACGACGACGATGATGTCTAATTGGGAGAGGACTTGACCAATACACTGATGTCACACATCCTTTGATGTTTCTGAATGCACAATCGACTCAATTACATCATGAGTGTAAAACTGCTGTCGAGGTGGACGGCACTTCAAAGAATATGACTTGGCCTGCAGAACCAATCAATCTGCCAACCAAATATTGGTGTATTTTGACTTTCCATGATGTTGGGAGGTGTGGCGCACTGTTGATTTACAGTAAACCCGACCACGTGTTATTCCTGCTGCATGCACGATACGGAGGACTCTGCAGTGAGCGACTTCAACGCGGATTTGGAGTCAGATTCAACACAGCTATATTACATTCAAAACCAGAAAAAATTATGTACCTCAGGCTATGTATCAAAAGATGTGATGGTGGTTTTGGCAATGTACGTTGTCGCTCAGACAGCCGTCGACTGCATGTTAAATATACGTCATCCACGATCTGAATAATCGGTCTGCCTGAATTGGTTCGGCGCTGTTTTTTGAGTGTCAGTTCTGTTCTGAGATCAATCGGGTACGCAAAGCAACGTGGAACGCATAGATTAGGCTCACGCGCGTGGGGACAACGTGCACATCGTCAAGCATCCGGAACGACCAACAGTTGGTGGAAACTATCATGTCCTCCCAAAGGTATGGAGTATCGCTAAAGCGCTGTCAGACGAAGACTTGCATTCTGTGGCTCGTCTCCTGGGTTATCGTCGGATATAGCTTCGTCCTTGCATCATTCTGGCCACGGAGGATACTCTTCAGCTATTTCAGAGGCCCTCATATCGACATCCAGAAGATTCAAGCGCGATGTACGTTTCTGAAAGCCGTCCCCAGTCCGCCACACGACTTTCTCGAGAGAGAAATCTCGGATAGATTCGAGCCTGGCACAACGCCCACGCTCATCCGGAACGCGACCATCTGGACGGGAAAGGACGACGGGACTGAGGTGGTACACGGAGATATACTGCTTGAGAATGGGCTTGTCAGAGCTATCGGACAGATTCCGGCAGGTCGCATCGCTGGTTTGCGTAATGCGACCGTCGTGAATGCGCAACGCGGCTGGATCACACCAGGACTAGGTAAGCGCGGTCAGATGAGAACTTGCTGAAGCTCAGACCGAGCAGTGGACCTCCATTCCAACGTTGGCCTGCTGAGTGCTCCAGCCATGGCTGGCGCTTGGGACGTTGACTCGTCGAACGGACCTGTCTTGCCTTGGCTGAGGAGCATCGACGGTTTCAACACCCATGACGATGCCTTCCGGCTCGCTATCGCGGGAGGCGTGACGTCGATGCAAGCACAACCAGGCAGTGCAAATGTCATAGGTGAACGCATCGCTTCCTTGTGGCCGAGAGTGCACTGAACACATGGATATGCGATGCAGGGGGACAAGCCTTCATGGTGAAACCCCGCAGGACGTCTGAACGGTCACCATCCTCAATGGTCATAGAGCCCCCGTTCAACCTCAATGGAAGCCGAGATTACGCAGTTTCACGTGTTCCTTGGCGGCATATGAAGTAAGGTATATTCCACTTCCGGCGGGTGATCGTGGCTCATCGTCGCTTGACCACAAAGACAAGCTTGCGGGGAAGACGTGCGCCATCGTCACGGAACGCGAATGGACATCGCTTGGGCACTGCGCTTCGCGTATAACGAAGCACGCAAAATCAAGCTCGCCCAAGACGTCTTTTGTAGCAAGGTCGAAGCGGATCAGTGGGAGTCTCTGGGCTCTTTCCCGGAAAGCGCGGAATGGGAGGCGTTGGTCGACGTTTTGCGTGGACGGGTCAAGGTCACATCATCTCTATGCAACTGCTCTCCACGTGCTTGACCACCGCAGTTTAGGTCTCGAGCCATTGTTCTGAGGTTGTGGATCTTGATACCCTCGTACGGGTGAGTGCTACTATTGAGGGTTTACAGCGCATGGTTGCATCGTATCCTTCTTCGGGGCAGATATCAAACGAGTTCGAGTTCCCCATTGCGTCGCTACATCAAGCTGCTGAGGCGTGGATTATACCCGACGCTCTGAACCGAACGTGAGAACGTTGCTGTTGCGCCCTGACATCCGACTCAACTGTGGCGTTTGCAAGCTGGGGTGGCACTCCCGTTGTCGCCCTCTCCGTCCATAACCATCGGTGAGCCCTTGATTGATTGAAAGCGTTGATTCAATTCTCGACTGCTTCTTCTAGTGAACAACGGCAGACGTACCGCGGGTCAGAGCATGCAGCACGTGTCCTGGCCGACAACGGTATCCCGGTAGCGATGACAGTGAGATGCATTTCCCCCCTATCCTCTATCCTTTAACAGACGAGTTTGGCTAGTCTCATCATCCAGTCCTCAACTCTCGGTACTTGCTGTATGAAGCACAGCAAGCCCATTACTACAATCTCCCTCCTCATCTGGCGCTATCATCCGTGACCTCCGTGCCTGCCGCTGCAGCAGGCTTGTCACATCGGATCGGAATCCTGCGTGAGGGGGCAGATGCAGACGTCGTCCTCTGGGACTCGCATCCGTTGCAGCTCGGGGCAACACCCGTGAATGTTTGGATCGACGGTATACTGCAGATTCCGGTTCCAGAAGACGAAGGGGGACCGCGAGATGGTGTGCTTGTGGGGAAAGGCAAAGAAGCACCGATCTGGCGGGAGGTGCCTGTAGTGCCAGATTGGGATCTCGAGCGAAAGGAAGCGGTGAGATGGGAGGGCCTACCGCCGTTGAAAGGCCGGGTCAACGGTGGCCGTGTCGTCTTCCAGAATGTCAAGGAACTGTGGACAAGGACCTCAGACGGCGGCATCTTGGAAGTGATGTCTGCAGACGCGGGTAAAATGTCAACTGTGGTTGTGGAAAAGGGAAAAATTCTTCGTGTGACCGATGAGGAGATTTGTTTCGACACAAGCGCTGGCGAGAAGCTAGATCTCCACGGAGGGTCTATTGTACCAGGCCTCATGACTTTCGGGTCGCCTTTGGGCCTAGAGGAAATCGCCTCAGAGCCTTCGACTGGAGACGGGCGGCTGTATGATGCGTTTACGTCCAACGTGCCACTTGTCCTCGGCGATCCAGGCGGCATTGTCCGAGCGGTAGACGGTCTCCGATTCGAGACGCGGAATGCACTGTAGGGCATCTTTTATTTCCCCTCGCTTAGATTGAGCGAAAGTCATTCCATACTGTGCGGATCGCTGATCGTTCTTTCTCTTGGCAGACTGGCCCATCGATCTGGAGTGACCACGGCGACTTCGTCGTTACATCGGCGCTCCTTCTTTGGCGGCAGCTCAGAGGTCATTGGTGGTCTCTCTGCGGTTTTCCGGACAGGATCCGCTCATGTATTGGAGACGGGCGCGGTCGTGCAAGAGGTTGCTGCTCTGCATGTCGCCATCGGACGACCATGGCACCGCACCGACATCAGTGTCAGCCAGACCATCACGGGATTAAGACGACTGCTTGAAGGCTGGGAAAGAAGTGAGACAGAGACAGGCTTGTGGTTCGGGCGCGCTGCGCGGGTTAGCAAACGAATTCGGACGCCACTGATTATGCGGGGCTGATGAGACTTGCAAGTAGGGCATCATACCACTCGTTGTGGATGTCAGCAGCGCAGACATCATGGCGGCACTGTTGGGACTGAAAACAGACATCGAAGACAGGTTCGGCAGCACGATACGGATGGTGTTTTCAGGCGCGACGGAAGCGCATTTGTTAGCCAGTGAGATCAGTGAGTCGTACCGTCGAGTTGGTGGTTCCGCCATTGTCACATATTTCAATGGCCATGCAGGTAACGCTGGAGTGGGAGTGATCCTGAAACCTTTAAGGCCATATCCTGCAACCTGGAGCGAAAGCAGGATGCTCGTTCTTTTATTCCGTGATTTCTGCCATTGTTTTTGACGATGTAATAGATTGGGAGGCCCGCCATTAACGAATGATACAACGCTAGTGAAGCTGCTCGAGCACAAGGTGACCGTCGGCGTCGGCGTTCGTGAGGCGTGGGCAGCGCGAAATACTCGTTTTGATCTGATATGGGTAAGTTCAATTTGCAAGGGTCTGTGCTTGCGACGGATGACCACATGCATGATAATCACAGGCCGCGATGGAGTCTAACGGACGGCTCACAAAACGGGATGTGTATGAGCTGGCCTCGACGAATTTGGAAAGTTTGGTAGGATTGCAGGGTGTGAATGAGGAAACAGCAGATTTGGCGGCGTACGACGGAGGATCACCCTTCGAGTGGAGAAGCAAAGCCGTCGCGGTGATTTCTCCGCGACGAGGGGTTGTAGACTTCATTACGTAGTGGCTTCACGCAGGACGGACATGACGCGCATTCTTTACATCACGCTCAAATTCTTGATACCTCTCCCTCTGGACGCTATCATGCTAATGCACAAGCAGCTCAACATAAACCCTGTAAACCTAAAACAAATGAGCAGCTGGAATCCAATGGTATAACTAGCAAAATAGCCAAGAAGTTGACACACACCTGAAGAACGCGACCCGTGAGATAGAACGCTCCTCGTGTGGACTGCGAGAAGAGGCAAATATAGAGCGCAACAAAGCTGGAGTGACTTTTATGTGATCGGAAGAGTCTGCTGACGGAAGATTCAGCGGTCGCGATGAGAGGGGTCTTTCGGTGGATGAGGAGGATGTGGTCGTGGACATGCTTGCTCGATCACGTGTTCTTAGCACACACGGCCAAAAAGGGTTTCGCTCGCCTGCACACGGAGATCAGCGGGTGGGTAAATCTCCCTCCGCGCACAATCAAATTGAGGAGAGCCTTCTCGTTTGTCTCATGTCGTTTGGCTCATGATACCGAGCCATTTCCGAGCAGCGTTGTTGGCTTCGAGTTGATAACGGCGGGTAGCGCTCATGGCGGACTGGAATTACTTGAAGGGATCTGAAGAGAAGTTCGCAAATTGAGTTTCACGCTGCTGGAAAGAACAGGTCCTGCCACATTCTGCGCGGGAGCTACCCGTCCTGTGCGACTATAATCTGTCGTTACTGTGGTGTACAAAGGTTAAGCTACTCCACCCGGAGTCTGATGGGACAAAGTATCGCGTCTACAGCCTCTGGCGATCTCCATGTTCCCTCAGGCTCTAGTAACCCCGACGGCGCTCCTTACCGGGTTGCTTGATATTAATCTGATTCGTCGTCGGTATCACTTGAATATGAATCTATTCGATTTATTGTAACAGTCAAAGCGCGTGCTAGCGTTGACGCCCAGTTGCTGAATTGGTGAACTCGGCGAACCCGGTGTACGTTCAACTGGTGCTGCTGATGCTTAAGCGCTGAAGAGATAAGCAAGGTTAGACACGAGACTGCAAAACCCGATCTCGTCCATCAAAAAGACCGGTCAAGATGGCACCCCGTGTACAAACTCTTCTGTGCTATCAAACGCCTGACTTTGATGAAGTGTTTGTATTGAATAAATATTGGACTTGACTTGACAAATTCCCTTTGGACTGGAAATCCGATTTGTCTCAGTACCCACATGACAAGGTCTCTCATTAGGCACGCTAGTTGGTTTCAATGAAAGGGTTGACCTGAGTTCGGCATGAGATGCCGACGTGCAGAAAGTTTGATCTCCGCTCAGATCTCGGCGATTGTGTCACAAACACCCTCCCTCCTGTCACACACAAATTATATGACCGCACTGAAGATGTCATGGTCAACCGCCGGGTTTTGCTCCTCCTCCTCCTCCCTCCGCTCCACCTCCGCCTTGTTATGCTACCTATATAACTCATACTTCCAGATTCTCCCCTTTTTTCTCACCACTTTTTCCTCTTGCCCATCATTCCAGCCAGTCAAGTCAAATAAACCTCCGTTGGTTGCCATCACCGCGACCAGCGATCACAACTAGTCTAGGTCGGAATCCAACTGCAGATACCGTTTGTTGTATTACTGCAAACGTCAGCCCGAGTTTCTGACACGCTCCACGACGGCAAGGCTGACGCATCTTTTTTTCAGTCGTAGCGCTCGCTCTGGCGCTCCCTGTCGGTCGTCCCACTTATCTCTTTCCTTCTCAACCACGTCCAACTTGAATGCAGCGGCTCTCAAACGCGTCTGGGACATGCATGCAACAGAGAGAGTCTCTTGCGGATGTCTCATGTGAGCAAGCACCATTCCCGCCAATGCGCAAGTAAACCTTATCCCTTTCCCAGTAAATAACTGTACATCAATATTCAGCGCGAGGGACTCTGTCTATCGCGGGGTGTCGTCCTCGCGTGTTGTTCATCGAAAAACGCCGCTTTTAACGCCACTTTTAACTCTTTCTGTCGCGCCGCTCTCTCCGATCATTGCGTCACCATGCTCTAGTCCTTCCACAAGCACGTCCTCTGATCATATTGTGGAGTACGGGGAAAGTGAAGCAAAAACGAACACGATCAACCATCGTTGCTCAGGCTCTTCTCCCCGGAGGCAGGCCGGCGGCTCTCAAAATGCCCCCCCAGGCGTCGCTCTACCGCTCCCTACGTGGAAGTCCACGCCGCCAACGCCTAACGAGAACCACCTGAGGTCTTCCTATAGGGCATCTTGTCGGAAGTCGTGTCTCATGCCGCCGTCTGAATCGTACCCAGCTCCCATCATCAAATATGAGTCCCGTCTTGAACGTCAACGACGGCGTGCCTCGGCTCCCCCAACATCGTTTGCGAGGTTCTCTACACTGATGACGCAGCTAGCTGCTATGCACCCCTCGGGGATTCCCCGCACAGACAACCCCATGAACGTCATGCATGCGCACTTATTCTCTGAATGCACGTCAGCATGGCCCCTTGAACCCCATTCAGACCTGAATTCCTGGCCCATCTTTCACATTCCAAATGACCTTTCGGACACTGAAGACGAAGGGCCCTGCAGTAATTGCGAGTCTGTCGATATGCTCCCAAACCCTTCACCTCCGCAATCGTCCACTGGATGGGAATCAGAGACTAGAAAGGATGATATCAGACGATACCATGCTTTGATGGAACTACTGACGTCAGAGGTGGCTTACCTGTCTGACCTCAGGGTACTCGTGGATGTGCGTCGTCTCTGTGCTTGATCTTGAACTTAATCCAACTCTTGTGACAGATTTATTTGCACCAGTTGGCTAAATTACTGCCCGTAAATCCTTCCTTACGAAATCCTTCTTTAATGCCAAATATGTCTTCGGCACCTTCCTTGGCTCTGCCTACGACACCTGCAATCCCGCATACTCCCTATTCCTGGGTTTGCGCTCCTTCTTCCACGCACTCGCTTGAACAACTAGCACGTAGCGCTGGAGAACTTCTCCAATTACATGAACATTTTGTCTGCGAACTTCAGGATGCTGTTTCATCTCTTGGTATCTCATTATACCCGAGGGCGTCGGAAAGTGTCCACGACGTGGTGACAGAGCATATAGCTCCCGCAAGCGAATGCATTAACGAAGCTATCCGTGTCGTCTCAACCAAATTTGCGGTCGAGGTCAGTATTGAAATCTCACTTGGGTCTCCTGCGATGCGATTTGTTCTTCCTATTGGCTACGGGAAATACTCAATGCTGAACGTGTCGCTTTCCAGGCATCCTTGTTCAACGTTTACCAAGATTTCTGCTCCGACCATTCGGACGTGTCCAGCGTTCTACATAACATTCAAATCCAGCGGCAAGAAGAGTGGGATGATTTTGAGCGCCGATCATCTGCGCTCGTTCTCCAATCCCTCGAGCCAAATGGCGATAAATATACTTCAGCACCAAAGACGGACAAAGATCCCCCCACGCTTCTAGACACCATTGCAAGTGATAAAAGCCTTCCTGAGCCTCCAACAAAGTTCGCCGGCTACTCGACGTTCTGGCTGGGGACTGGCCACAAAAAGCGCAGCCATTCGTTGTCTGCTCTCGATCTCTCTCTCGCTTCGTCACATGTCGGCAGTACACCTATGCCTTCTCCCGCGACTCCGAAAAGGCCAAACGAGTCGCGACTTGGCCTCATGGGCTATCTGATTAAGCCCATACAGAGGATATGCAGATACCCGTTGCTTCTGGAGCAGCTCAAAGCAAAAGTAGCCTTGTCGGATCGGTCACTGACCGAACGGGGCGGTCGACCAGACGTGAATGTTGTCGTGGATAGCGCTGCGCAGGCAATGAGGCACGTCGCGACGCTGGTGGATGAAGCTGGTCGGCGTCATACCGTTTCGATGCAATCTTCGCTGATCGCGTCCCGCATACACCTTGCTTGGGCTGCCTCACACTCTTCTTCGCCCCGTCGCGCCTTCCACCTTCTGACGCCTACCTTTGTGGCGTCTCTCGGCAGCTGTCTCTTAGCAGGATCGTTGGACGTCGTTCACCAACACTCCAACAAAGCCCCTCATGTTAGCGGGAGAGCTAAATGCCTCGGAGCATTCCTCTATGCTGGCGGATATTTCATTCTCGTCAAAGTGTTGAAGGGAAAGATCTACGAACCTCGACACTGGTTTTCCTTGTCTTCCTTGAAACTTGTGGACGTTCGGGATGAGGATGGTGCGTCGTGATTCGTCCTGAAGGGTTTGACCTAAGCTGATAATAGGCTATGTCTAGCCAAATTACCTTTTTCTTTTCTCCTTTCTTACAACGATCATCAACTCATCCTCAGTGCTAAATGTCAGCGGGAGAAGGAGCTTTGGATCTCCTCCATCAAGACTTCTTTCTCCCTCCCTTCGTCCATGACGATTGAGCCTGCCTCGAGCCTGTCGTTCGACGAACGAGTTGATTCTCATTGTCTCAATCCCGAAAGCGACTCTCTTGAACGGGATTCACAACTGCCGACTGCTAGACCCGTCTCTCACGAGGACGAGATTACCAGGGGAAATTCTTCTCGTTCGGCTGGGCTCACGAAGTGGGTCCAGGCTTTCGATGGGTCGTCAGATGCCTTGGCGGGATTGGAGTCATCGCCGTTGTATGCCGCGTGTCGTCGTTCAGCGTCCATGAGAGGGTTGCTTGCTCCTCTAGCGTTGGACAGATCTGACACTGTCAGACGCTCGTCTGCCGCGTCACGCTCGCGAGCGGATCGTGGTTTGGAGGACGTCATCTCGGATTCATGCCGTCAGGCGCGATATCAAGCGGGCCTGAGCGACGGGGAGATGACCTGCGGACCGAAAAATGCCCGGACAAATATCAAGAAGTCTCCTTCTGGATTGTCGCTCTATAGACTCGGACGCCGAGAAAGCATGTTCATTCCACGCAAGAAAGTCCCAAAGGAGTCCGGCTCCACACCCGCTCCCATCGTGCCACAGTCGAAGTCGGCGACGCTGCGACCGAAGTCTCTGAGCCTACCGAGACGCAAGGAGAGGCCTCTCCTGACTGGTCTGGTCCTTCAGTCTGACGGACATCGTCGTGTTGGAACGATCGTCGAATCGCCCCATCCACCTTCGGAGACGTCGAGTGGGACCTCGAATCATGGTTCCTTCCCTGCGACGCCGGTCCATGACATGCCCCATCCGACTGTGGATTCTGACCTCGCCGATGAGACGCTGTCGCGGCCTAAACGTACCCGCTCAATGATCGAGAACGTGCGAGATCTATTTTACTCTCGCCCGCCGTCTCCAGACGTCTCCGTGGTGCCCGCTCCCGCTTTCACCGACTTGGCCGATGCTGGTGTACAACGTGATCGGCTTGCAGCATTAGCCCACAACGCGACCCTCACACCTGTCCTGCTGAAACAGTGGTGGGCAAAGGGCTCCTTGCGCCGCAGAGCCCGCAGCTCTCCTGACGTTCCCGCAGAGGAAACCCTCACTAGCCATCACCAACGTTCGGCCCTATCGTTGGGCATTCCCAGAGAGCTGTCGACTGAGGAATCGCACGGGAGAAATTCATTGTTATTCTGCAATTAATGCGTAACTTTGTTCATTCGGTATTATACGTGTAAAAATGTTTCACTCCGTATCAGCATTTGCAACAATGTATTATCACATTATTTGACCATCTTGATTCGCCTCCATCAAGGCCGTAAACCGTAGTCTATTCATCGAAGAGCGAAG
Source organism: Clavaria fumosa (assembly GCA_951802425.1). Classification (NCBI taxonomy): domain Eukaryota; kingdom Fungi; phylum Basidiomycota; class Agaricomycetes; order Agaricales; family Clavariaceae; genus Clavaria; species Clavaria fumosa. The sequence goes on along the minus strand of OX637797.1, from coordinate 2,609,872 downwards.
AATTCATGGGAGGATGCAGCTCCGCAGCGATGTCGATACAATAATGCAAAAGAACACAACAGACAACCAGCCTAGCAATGGTGGCGTACAATGTCACTTATATCGGTGGAGATACATTTCTTCTTTGCCTTCCTCAGGGTATCAAGCCATGAGTTCGCAGTAGAGCCCCCCACCTGGAAAAATCAGCTCTAGGCACATTAATAGGGAAAGCAGGTACAACTTACTCTTCCTTCTGCATTTCTGATTCTGCAAGGTTTCTCTTTAATTGCCTGTGGTCATTGCTTCAGTCACGGTCATGTAATGTGGTATCCACGACGTACGAATTTTCCTTTGTCAATGCATTTCTAGATTCTTTAGTTTGGCGCAAATCCTTGGATATCGCAGCCCATGCCTCGTCTTCGGGTAAATTGGCGTCGTTATACATTCCATCGAGCTCCTCATTAAAAGCCTTTGCAGCCACTGATCAGCACTGCTTCATCACCGGAACCAATCAGCATACCTCAAACAAAATTTCCTTCTCTTTCGTAGCATCGGCGAGGAGACTCTTGACCAGTTCGCACTGGCGTTTGGCATTGCGGAGCTCAATTTTGGTCTTTTCCAACTCCATCGTCCTCTGAGTAATTCAAATTGGTTTCGCCAGTTTCGATAATTAAACTGGAATTTTGACCGACCTCCTTGTACGCGACCGCTACTTGTCTAAGATCCTGTTGTAAGGATTCATAGGATGATAGCGCTCGTGTTAACTCCTTTTCCGCATCAGACACCGCGCTATCGAGGGTGTCGAGACGACTATCCATTGGACCGCGTGGGATTGAAGTAGTTGACCAGCCCCGAGGACGCATCTGAGGTGTATGTTCTCCCTGACGTTGTTGGATGAGCTGTCGCATCTCCTCCATGCGCTCCTGAGCAGCACGAGTCTAAAACTACCGTTAGTCTACCTAGGCAGCCACGAAGGAGCAGCGTACCATTGCGGCAGTAGAGAGCGGCGGCGAACGCGTTGACCCCTTGCTAGGAGTAACTTGCTTGGGGCTCTCATGATCTGTACTGGATTCTGATCGCAATTCTTCCAGTTCGATCTTGATTCGTTTGACGGCACGATGCGAAGATTCGACCTGGCCATGAAGATGAGGAAGAGGTTCATTGCTTATGTCTAGGAGATCCTACATCTTCTTTCGTGGTTTGAGCCAGGTGGATTGCCCGGTCTATATTGACGGTGGAACTCAAGTCACTCAACAAATTTCTCCCTCGCGCTTGTTTGGACTGCGGTGAGACTCGTCGTGTCGATGACCTCACCAAAGAGGAATGTCGAGTATGACCTTTTCGTCCCGGACTCGGAGTCGTCGTTACGCTTGAGCGAACAGATGTCTTCTTCTTGATCGACAGTGGTTCCACACTGCATGGCTGAGGCGGGGCAACGGCATTCGGAATAGTAGCTTTCGGTGTCGTTTCGGCGTTCCCTGTTGGAATGAATGGCAGCCTTTTACTTCGGGGAATAGATGTTTCTGTCTCGCGTCGGGGTGGTGTGACAAGATTCTGCGAAGACGTCGAGGGATTTGCATCTGCAGATGGGTCGTCGTCCTCGAGAGGAAGCTCAGGAAGTTTAGGCGATTCCCGCGGCGCAGGAGACGGACGACGTGACCCAGCCGTCGGCCGATCGCTGATTTGGTCCGAGCGGGAACGAGCATGGTGAGAAGGCGAGTGGGCTCTTGGAGTAAGGGACCGGTTACCCTCTCTAGACGGTCGAGACGGGGTCCGGATAGGGCTAGGCGGCTTCTCTAATTGGAAACCTCAGACTTGCACTTTCGGAAACCTCGGCACGTTTCTCACCTTCGTAGATTGTATCTTCCTTACGCGCTTCGATAGGCAGAGGAGGAACCGGTTTCCCTCGTTGGTTCTGGCTGTTCTTGCGGGCTAACTCAAGTCGTTTCGCCAAGTCCCACTCAGATTGATCCGCATAGCGATTTTCCACCGTCGTCTCATCGTCCTCATCACAGTCGCTGTACTCAATATCAGTGCTGCTCCTTGTTTGATATAACGCGCGGTTTAGTCGAGGTGAAACCTCAGTATCAGACTCAGGCGCCTTGCGTTTCGACAATTTCTTCGGCTTCATCGATTTCGTCGACATAGTAGACCTCGAAGCGAAGAATTCGTCGTCAGAGACTGTGGTTACAGACGTGGTGGCATCGGATTGATGGGAGAAGACAGCCAAGCTTCCATCTCCAGTAGAAGTGCTCTGCGTATACACGGAAGATCGACTACCAGCGGACTTCGAGCGACGGTGGCTGTTGACAGAACCTCCGAAGAAGTCTACTTTGGACGTTCCCAATCGAGCGTTGAAGAGGTTGCGAGATATCGCTTCTAAACCAAATATAGCTGCTCTAGATCGTGTAGTCATAGTGGGTGTGGAAGGCATCGAGCTTTTGCCTGTGCGGAACTTGAACAGGCCATATTGATGTACTACAGGCGTTTCAATTTCGCGGATCTCTCATGTTCTAGTCACTTACTTGTTTCAACAATTCTTGCAGGTACCCTTGAAGTTTGCACAATATCCTCTTCGCCTTCGTCGTTGACATCCCTTGAAGTAACAGTATAGCGCGACAGCTCGCCCGCCATCGGCTGCACTCGTACAACGACGTATGGAGGACCCGCGACGCCGAAGGGAATCGGATCTGCCGTACCCAATGCATCGACATGGACCACAATCTTAGTCTGCATGTGACAAGTCAGAAACACCTACAAGAATCGAATCATTCCTGTCTGACCTTCCTGGACTCCTTGAGAAATGCTGTTCGCTGGTATACATTGTAATAGGTGCGCGCCAAAGTGATTCTTCCACCCTTGGCCTCTAATTCTCGTTCTTCGTCCTGCAGTACCACAGACTGACCAGCTTTGGCTCGAAACCTTGCCTGGACTATCCACAGGTTCTCCAAAAAGCGCTTCTTTTCTGCTTCTGTCCTGACAGGATCAAGATTAACCGGCGCAGGAGGTTGAACGACAGCCAGCGACCGGAAGGGACGACCATTCCATCGTTCGCTCTGGTCTTGTGGTGGGTTTTCTAGGTAAACATGTATGTCTAGAGATAATGCGTCAGCGTCGTACGTCGGCATTTGAACACCGACGACGCACCTGCACCGCCAACATCGGTTGCCGTGATGTCGGTGATGTCCACCACACCTTTACAACTCATACCGCTCTTCTTCATTCCATGTGGTAGGCCACCAGCCTTAGTCACTTTCTCCATCTCGTCCAAACCAGCAAGAGTTCTCCCTGCCTTCTCTCCGTTCCCAGGGCGCTTCGCTATCACCAGTTTGTCATCGAACAGGAAAAGTGTACAATGCAACTGTCCTGCTGATGCGCTGGAAGAGCTTTGCCCAGAAGGTGTTGGAACGTCAACATCTTCCACGTCGATACAGTCGATGAATCGGCGCGAGTTGGAAATGAGACCGGGGGGGAAACCGTCCACCGTTGCACTGAGACAATACATAGTGGCCGCTCGCTTCGTTTCTTCGTCTGTCTCTGCAAGAGCGATCTTGCTAGCAATGTCATCTGCCTCGATGAGCTTGGCTCGCTGTGGATCGACCAGAGCCATGTGCTTGACCATCGTGCGGAACATCATGGTGTATCGTGGTATTCGTTGCACAGGGTCCATCAGAAGTTCTCGAAGGCCAACACGGTTTCGCGCATCGGCTGATGAGTATTTGATACGCTACCAACATCATGAGAAACAATACACATGGAAGGCAAATCGCGAACGTACATCTATGTACGCAGAGAAACTGGAGGATTTCTTTGTTTCGCGTTCAAAGATAGCCTGGGCCTCTTCTCGTTTTGCGTAGTAATGTTTATAGTGCTCAAAACCTCGCAATTGTTTGAAATGCTTAAGAGTGACATCGCCTACACCTCCTATATGTTTCGACCCATTGGGCGCAATCATCTTCTCAAGATCAGTTAGAAAAGCCTCATTGACAGGTAGGAGGCTATCGATATTGCCAAAGAGGATCTTGGCTTCGTACGAAGGGAGGATAGCGGTGCTCTTGTTGCGGGCAAATTGGCGAAGCGGATCTGCATAGTCGTGCTTGAGTATCCGGAGGCGTTTAACGTAAGACCGTTCTGTATTGACGAGTTCATTGATAACATCTACAAGAGCAGAAGTGTCTGTCATAGCTCGCTTTCGCTGATGCGGCTGATCCTATTGGCAACCAGGGATTAGTTTGACGTAGGAGAGCTTTGGGTGAGTAAAGGAGCATTTAAAGGGCCCTGAGTGCCTGCCTCAGAGGTACTACAAGACTTACGGCTTCTGCACCATCGATAGCTGATGGCTCGAGACTTGATGGAAGGAATCCATCTTCGAGTCTTGAGCTGAGTCGTGTGCCAAGGGACTTAACGAGTTTCTCCACATCTCATAGAAACCATCAATATGAGAAATCCCGGCATGCGTTAACAAATTTGCACACCTTGGGGTAGCCTCTTTCCCTGTTCTGACCCTTCAACCACAACTCCGCAAAGGAAGACTCGTTTCGTCCTAGATGGGACACTCATACATGGTCGATCAGAGCCGTCGCCACACGCCAGTGGAATAGTTCTTCTTGGAGTAGCGCTCATTGTTTACGAAGGGCGGTGGTCAAGGACGGTCCTGAAGGTTATTGTAAGTTAAGCACGGAGGTCTGTTTCAGTGTTCACCGGAAAGCTACAAGGCCATGAACATCACGTGATCGCGCTCACATCGCGTCACTCATGTGACCTGGACGCGATTTCGTCGGCCAAGCAAACCGAAACAATCAAATAAGGCAACAGCGGTACACCGCAGATCGACCGCAGATCGTTCATCCATATCTCCAAGTCCCTACCCGTGATGAATATCGTTTTCCTTGGGACGGCGTCTGCACAACCATCCTCCACGAGAAACCATTCATCTCTTGCTCTGGGAGTAGTCGGAGAAGTGTGGTTGTTTGACTGTGGGGAAGGTACGCAAAACCAGATTCAGAAGAGCAGAGTCAGGATGGGAAAAATAAAGAAAATCTTTTTAACTCATACACACGGTCAGCTTTTGAGAACAATTTTCATCCTCAGCTCACTGATATTCAAGGTGATCATATCTTTGGCCTCGTGCCTTTGATGGCCAGTCGCCTCAATGGTGCAGGCGGTACTGCTGAAGATGTCATTGATCCGAGAGCAATAAATGTTCCTACTCAAAATGTGGCGGTCAGTCGTGTTCCAGACCACCTCCTCGATTGCTTAAGCCCACCTCAGCCTCTCGAAATATACGGCCCGCTTGGGACTCGGGCGTACATTCGGTCCAGTCTCAAATATACGCATACCCTCCTTGGTGACTCTTATGTCGTACACGAGTTACGGCTGCCTTCAGACCCTGAGGGAGATTTGACGGATCTTCCTCTCCGTGCCGCTGAACTTCCAACGGGCAGAGACATTTGTCAAGTCAATGGAGTCTGGCCAGACATATTCAGGGACGCTCGTGTGTCTGTCTCAGCGGCGCCTATCCTGCACTCAGTACCTTGTATCGGCTATGTGATTCAGGAATCTTCTTTGCCAGGAAAAATGAACCCCAACCTTTATCTCGCCGACATCCGTCGAACTAATTCGCATGCATCCGTCTTGAGCCGACTACAACAAGGGGAAGTTGTCGAGCTCTCCGACGGGACGATACTCCGCGGCCCCGCTCGTAGGCCAGGGCGGAAAATTGTCATTCTAGGTGATACATACGATCCATCGGCGATCGCGACGCTAGCGACAGATGCAGATGTTCTCGTTCACGAAGCCACAAATGCTCATCTGCCAGGCGTCGATCTGAATACGAAAGAGAGCGATAGTTTTGCAATGGTCCAACAACGCGCCATGTCGAGGGGCCACTCCACTCCACAAATGGCTGGCGCTTTCGCCAAACGCATTCGAGCGAGGCAGCTGATCTTGAACCATTTTTCATCGAGATATGCGGGAAATGATGATGTGGACGAGGCAGCCCATAAAATAATGACTGCTATAGCAAATCTAGCAGCGGAAGAGTTTGGTAGGGATGTCATCTGCGCACGAGACTTCATGAGTATCGACATCAGTTTGTCGGACAAGTAGTCTGCATTAATCATCTGGAGGGTCAGACAAGGCACTACTGATGTCGCTAGCCTCCCCTTCCTCCAGTTCATCCCCTTTCCGCCTTCCCTTGTTTGGGGAAAATTTAGGCTCTTTAACTTCACCCATCTCAATGTCCTCCTCCTCTTCCCTGTTCCCTCGTGAACCAAACACTGCTGGTTGGTTTGTAAATGCTGATCGGAAAGGTGGCGCCGCCGGGTTTAATGTGCTAGCCAACGGAATATCGTCTGAAGACGCGTCATGGCCAATCTCCTTCCCATCCACCTCACCGCCACCAGTGCCAGATACTGCCGTGGTCATGATGGCAATGGGAGCTGTAGACTCATTATCTCCGCCGGCAATAGGTTCTAGACTGCCTTCTTGTGCGGGCGTCACGACAGGCGAATTTATTCCCGACATCGCTGCATCTTCCGCTCTGCCAACTAAGCGCAGAGACGACAAGTCACCGATAATGTTGTCCAGAGCGGTCTTTTGTCCATGAATAATCCGATTCTGAGTTTCGTGCTCCGCACGGATAGCCGATATGTCATTTTCCAGTGCCTGGATAGTTCTGTGCATAAGGATAATCAGACTCGATGGAGTGCCAACTCAACCACTTAGTGTGACGACTTACAGTTCTAACTCGGCTCGGCTAGGCAGTGTATTGACCTTCTCCGCCACCAAATCATACTCGATTTTCCGGCGGCGTAGCATCTGCTCGTATTCTAGCGCACCCTTGAGCTCTTCGATCTGGCTTCGGAGCGTGTCGTGCTCAGCCTCTGCGATCCCCATAAAATGTTAAAGTAAGCCACATAGCTCCAGCATGGGATATAAGAAGCGAATACACCGATGTAGCTCTGTTCCTTGTTATACTCGTCCACTTGTCTCGCTTCTGCCTCGCAAATCATGACATTCTTCTTGAGGCTGAGCTGGAACGAGGCCAATTCTACCAAAAATGCTTCCCTCGCTTCTTCCTTCGGGTTTTGGCCCCCACCCCATGGTCGCACTACAGGAACAACTGGCGCAAGTGCGACAGCCGTATAGTTGTGGAACTTTTTAACTAGGCGTCGAAGAGGACGCTCGTCATTCGTTATCCGCGAATGGATGACATTGTCTGTGACAGAGAGCATGTGAAGTCAGCTTTGGCTTCCAGTGTTCATATTACTAACCTTCTTCCTCGAGACTAAAGCTGTAATTTTGGTTTGCATTTGCGACTGTTGCGGGACTTTGTAGAGTCGCCACGTTCATGTTGTCGCGGAGTGAGAGCTTGGACTCACGTGATGTGTAACGTCAAGTCAGAGCAGCTCAGCCATTCATTGCATTAGGAGGAAAATACAGCATTGAAGATACGATATGTGAGATACATAGCCAAAACAACCCTTGAAGAAAACAGAGTCCTTTCATAAGAAGCCGGTTCATCTAGACCATTCATCTGGTACAAATGGCGTAACAAGTTCGAACAAGTGTTCGTTTGGAGTGCGCCCATGTTTTGGATGCTTGCCGCCCCGTCCCATGACTTTCTTGAAGATACCTGTAAACTTTTCGGAACTTGATATGTCATCATCGTCGATTTTGGCTTCGGTAGTCGGAAAGCAAATATTGATCATCTTCGCCAACTTGCGTACCCCGCTCGTGCTATCATTCATGGCTTTTCGGGACTCCTCTAGGGCTGCCTGAAGATATAAGGCCATGTTGGGAAGGGTAATCGGTAAATTCGGAAACCCCGTCGATAGAGTTGGCGGAATAGTGTAGAACTTGGACAACGCCGTGTCATGACCTCTCCCAAGTGCTTTAGGTAAAGGGCTAAGAGTGTACGACCAAGGAAGAACATTGGGATCTCCCTGGGTAAATTTCCAAGCATTGCGTGTCGTTGTTGCGATGGGCACGTCGACGCTCAAATATATCACAATGTGCCAGTCTACTGAGGAACTGTGAACCTTTAGCACAATTGTCAGTTTGCGTCAGCTAAAATAATAAATCTATCTTACCCTGACAAATTGTATAACGGTGCGGAGTTTCGGGGTGCTAGTGAGCGAAGCGAATGCATCCGGACCTGCTTCGATTCTCGTCCCACCCAATCGGGCCATTAACTTCAGGAGATCGCGCCAACTCAAAGCTTTCAAGTGGAGAGGAGGAGACGCGCCGAAGGGAAGTTGCAGGACATTAGGAACCGGGCCACACATGCTGACAATGTCGTCTGTAATCACAGGACTGTGGAATCCCATCGCTATCATCCTGTCAATGGCAAGTAACACAAAACGAACGCAAAAAGACTCACACACTCCCTGAAGGAGCGAAGGCTCTACAAACTGGCTGGCAGTAGCGTTGATAGGTGTTGAAGGCCTTGATGGACCCGCAACATGCTCTGGGGAGGGACGCATGACATTGTCGGCAGTTAGCAGCGTGATGGGAGCTTTGATATCCGCAGGATAAGACTGCGGTGACTGGGCAGACAAAATCTCCAAGGGCTGTGAGGCGGCTGGTAGATCGCCATTGCCGCTAACGACAAGAACAGGTGTGGGCTGGACAAGCGTAGGCTGAACGAATGTTGGCTGAACAGGCGTAGGCTCAGATATAAGTCCTGATGAGCGGATTGGCTGAAGGTCTATCGAATCGGCGGAGACGGTCTGCGGCTGGACGTCTGACCCCGTTGGCGCGACTCCACCTAAAGGACTCTGGCGCGCCGCGTCCGACACACTCCCATCCAATGGAAGTTCAGATTTCATATCTTGGACGTGCGCCTCGAAATGTGTTTGAACAGAGAGGGCGAGCGATCCATCTGCATCGCTTTCCACTTGTCGTGGGAGATCACCAGAGCTGTCATTTATTGCGTCCGCAGAAGAGGAAAGAGGAGCAGACGGTACAGGTGAAAGTGAGTGCTGATGGGTGCGAGAGGAAGAAGCTAGGGTATTTGATTCTATATCCGAGTATAATGATTTTTGGGCCTCGTTCATCGCCAACGATTCTTGCACCGCTTGCGCGAGGGCGGCCTCATATGCCAGATCTTCTTTCTGTGTCTCTGCTGCAGATATAGCGAGCACCCGAGCCAGCTCATCGTCCTCGTTCACTTCTTTGTCATCAAAAGGTCTTTTTGAGATCGATGAAGGAGACACGGGCGGTAACGAAGAGAGAAGTGGGCTTGGCGGAGGTAGTGGTGGACTTTGGAGGGGATATAGATATGGACTGGGTGGAGGAAGCGGTGGACTTTGGAGGGGATATAGATATGGGCTGGGTGGAGGAAGCGGTGGTGGGGGTGGGGTAGTAAAGTGTGGTGAGTTAAGATTTTGCAATGGAGAGGAAGTTGGGCTCGGTGGAGGGAGCGGCAGGGACATCCCAGGTGTTTTGCCCGGAATTTGCAGCGGGGCAAGGAAAGGGCTCGGTGGAGGGCGGACTGGGCTTTCAGGATCAACAGAAGGAAGGCCAGGAAGCTCGGGCATGGGAGGTTTGGGGGGAAGGGGCGGTAGGTATTGTGGGAGGTTCAGCATCGGTGAAGTCTGAGATCTATACATGTGGAACGCATGCTGCATCATCAGATCTGACGTGGTATGATGCAATTGAGGCGGGCGAGGCATGAGTGTGGGCGGCGAGTTGCTAACAGAGCTTCCTGCATACGATTCGGCATTCAGAAGAGGAGGGGGCCCAGGGTAAAGGCTTGGACCAGGTGAGGGCGCCCTAAGAGGAGGGGCTGGGACAGGCAATGCCATGCCTGAAGACGGGCGAGCGGGATGGCGCGGTCCTGCTGCGGTCGCAGATCTAGGACGTCGTGATTCGGATTTGTGGTTGGGACCATTATACCCGGGATGCGGCGACGTTTGGGCGCGCGGACCTGTCGAGAGGCATGAGTACGATGTGTCTAGCGACAGAAACCACAAAAGCCGCCGGCGTTGAGCTAACTCAGACTCTCGGGGCGCAATTGGCTTGGGGCTGTCGCCCGAAGTGTTTCAAAGGAGGATGTCCGTCAGGCAGAAAAACTCACCTTGCATGGTTGATACGCAAAGACAAAGACTCGACTGAGCTGATGTAGTAGGGGTCCAGGTTGGGAAGGTAGTGTGAAACGCACGACTGTCAAGAGTCGAGACTGCTCGTTTGATCCCGCAACGGTCAGGACGTGACGATATACACCACCCCTGTCAATGCACAGCATTGAACTTCGCCTCTCCACACCATTCTGTTTTGGTTCCCCTTAGGCAAGGACCATCATGACACTTGGTATAAAGTTTACTGAGCGGCAATGTGAACTCGGTACCGCCATTGTGTGATATGATCATCAGTCGCAGAGCAAACCATGGGCGCTGATGAATAACGATCTTGATCATAACGCAAGGCAACATGATAAGAGCATAGAGTATGTAAGAACCTACAATGCGACTAATGCTAGGGAATGTGCTAGTTGTGACGATGCTGGGGTCAAATGGTTATAATGCTGTTTCGGAAATCGGGTGCAAGTGCGAGTCATGGACAAATTGCGAGTGAACGGACGTCAGGACATCAATGGTTTCAGGTAAGAAAAAGGCAAATGAAAGATGGAGGGAGAAATTGAAAAATCGGATCTTTATCGGTCGTGGAGGCATGATGATTGAACGCGACGCGCGGTGATTTTAGTAACGTCGGTGGAGCCTTGCACAGCGGAGGTCTTGAACCCGAGCTTACGCATCACCGCTAGCAAATCGCTTTTCTGCACAGGTTTGGCGAGGGAGGCAGTGAACACGCTGCCGCTACCAGTCTCACTAGATCCTAGACCACCATATGCGCTGATAGCTACTATTGGCGTGTTGGTGTTTTTGCTGTTCGTGCTTTTGATGTATCGCGCGGCGCCCTCGCCGTCCACTGTAAGACCAAGAGAGTCAGAATCGCCGGGACGTGGCGAAATACAAAGTACACTCACCAACCGGCATGTGAAGATCCATTAATATACAGTCAAATTCTATAATTGGCCTTAATTAGAGCAAAGTCATTGGCGACTCTTTGGTAATAAGACTCACTGATGTCACCCATAGCAACGCTGATGGCTTCTGATCCGTCGGCGACCACGACACACCGACAACCAAGCCGAATGAGCAAAGTCTCGATGATCTTGGCAGTGATAGGATTGTCTTCCGCCAACAAACATGTCACCGCGCGATCACTCAAATCGGGCACCCTCTTCAGATCCACCGAGTGGACCGACGATGGGGGAGTGTTAACCTCAAAGTGACCAGAGCCGTGGCCCACCGACGATGGCCAAATCTCAGACCCGGAGCCATCTCCCATGCTGGACACGGAAGCAGTACGCAGTCGGCTTGGCATAGAGTTCCGGCGTTCTCCGCCTTCAAGATGATGGTTGAGTTTGAATCGCTCAACGGCGCCGTACTCTGAAGGCTTCCTCGCATGACTGCCAGCACTCCCAGGAGTGGACGGTGGTTGGCTGATCCTGGAAGGCGAGGATGCAAGGGATGATGTGGAGGTCGCAGGAGAAGGAGGGTTAGTCGTGGATGGCCTATCGCCCGTGTTCGTAACCACAGATGGAGGCTTCTTCAGCCGTTGAGAGATACTTTTGCGTCGGATATGGTGGGAGACTGTATCGGCAAGAGTCTGACTCATCGGCATCATTTTGTCCGTCTTGAGCTTGCGTATGACATCGTCGTTGGCTTGTTTCAAAACAGGCAAGTTTTTGAAGCTGAAGGAGCCGAAGTCGTCACCTGCGGGAGAACCCGCGGAGTCTCGATTAGAGGAGAACAAGGTCGTGATGGCAGTAGGGATAGAGAGAGTAGGTGCGGCTTCCGAAGTGCTGTCCTGCGCAGAGTGACTGGAGATGGCCACCGGCTCGTCGTCGCGGAAGAGTTGTGGCACGGCACCTCGAGGATCAAAGTAGTCAGTCGACTCGGGATCGTCGATGTTCGGAATGAAAACGGCCTTGGTTGTTGTGACTTTGTCCCAATCGATCCCTTTGAAGAAAGGATGGGCCTTGACTTCTTCGGAGCCATTGGCGCCCAAGCGTTGCGTGGGATCCACCACTAACAATCGCTGCATAAAGTCCCGCGCCTCGGATGAGTAATCAATCCAGGCTTCATGCCACTCGACATGACCCGACAAGATGTTCTCAAAAACTCTCTCGGGTGTGTCCGCGTGAAACGGAGGAATCCCATACAGGAACTCATATGTGATCACCCCCAAGGCCCACTGTATATGATGCATTAGCGAATACGGCAACGACGAAGAGAGACACACGAACCCAATCGACAGATGCGTCATCACCGCGCATACCGAGAATAGTCTCAGGTGCGAGATAATCTGGTGTGCCGACGAACCTCTGCTCTCCAGAAGTCGTTTCGCCAAGAATAGAGTGCGAACGCAAATCGCTCGCCAACTCCGTAGCAAATGACTGTGAAGGACTCTCCGATAATTTGCCGCTCCGTAGACGTGACACGCTGGACAGCGACTCTGAACCGCTCGTTTCACTAGCATCATCCATGTGAGGCAGGAAAAGCGTATGGCCTTGGTATGTGCTCGGATGACTCCGGTGGCCGAAGTATGAATTGGTGCCAAGAACATCGGTAGGGAAGAGTGGTGAAGATAAGTAACCAGAATCCATAGATGGAGGGCGCGAACGAGACCTGTATCTGTTGTGGTGTACGTTCAACAACTGACTTTGGCGGGTCTGGCGGCCGAATAACCCTATTCTACTCAGGCCAAAATCTGTCAGTTTCAAATGCCCATGTGAATCAATGAGCAGATTATCCGGTTTCAAATCCCTGTGGAGAAATTGCACCGGACTCAGTCAGAGATCATCCAACGAAAAATATGTGCTGACCTGTGAACAACACCACGCTGATGAAGATACTCTAAACCCAAAACAACTTCCGCTATATAATTCTTCGTCCACTGCTCTGGAAGAGCGCCAATGCTCTTGACAAGCGCGGCACAGTCTCCGCCGTTGAGATACTCCATGACCAGATATAAATTCTCCTTGCTCTGGAACGTGAAGTATAACTTAGCAACAAACGGCGAATCGGCCTGCTGTATGAGGATCATCCGTTCCGCCTTGACATTCGTGATCTGGTTCTTGGCGATCATGTCAGCTTTCTTAAGCACTTTGATGGCATAGTAGTCGCCCGTCGCTTTCTTCTTCGCCAGGAACACGGAGCCAAACGCACCCTTGCTGATCGGCTTGATGATCTCAAAGTCGTTGATGGACGTGGGTGTCGTCCTCGACAAGGGCGCCGCAGGCGAAATCGGACCGCACGTCGTCATGCCCGGGGTGTGAAGCGCAGACGGCCGTGGAGCAGCAGAGTGCCGTCTGTCACGGCGACTGCCATCGCGCGGCGACACGAGGGGAGACAGCGGCGGCGTGAGAAGCGACATGGGCTCAGATAAGTTCTGTGCCGACTTCCGCTTCGCAAGCTTGGGCACACTCGGGCCCAAATTGGTCGTATCGAGCTCCATATGAGGAGGCGTCTCCTCAGCGTAGGACGGCGCAACGATCGGGGCAGCGAGTGCAAGCGGAGACGAGATGGACGACGGTGTCGAGGACCGTGTGTGGAGAGGGCGAGAATGAGGAAAGGATACGGGTGGAGGCGCGGGTGTGGGGGAGACGACGGATGACGGGGGGGCTATTCTATTCTCCATGTAGGATGGTGTTGGACTCGCTTTGCTTTGTGCCTGGTAGGGTACAGCAGAAGTAGATGCCATGGGCGTAGGGTCTGACGAGGGTATCAAGGCAAACTCCGAGGTTGAGCTGAACTGTCCATCATAAGCACGAGCTTCATCCGAATTGCTGCTATCGTCATCGTCATCAAACTCGTTCGCAACAGCAATGGTCTCTGCAATCTCCTCCTGCCATTCGTTCCTGATTTTCTCTGAATACCGTATAGTGTTCTGCATACGAACGACGTTGTCAATCTTCTGGCGCATGACGCGTTCAACGTCTTGCACAAGTTGGCTGAGAGCGGCGTCCTCGGTATTGGGCTTGCACCAAGTGCGGATCTGCGTAATCTTGCGCTCAGAGTTGGGAGGCAGGAGACGTTGACGCTCGATGGGCTCTTTGGACTCCTCTTCTTGCAAAGATGGTATCTCAACCTCCAACACGACTTGCAAGATGTCGTCCAGCTGCTCCAACAACCGTCGCTGCATCCTCTTAACGGCCATGCGCTGGAACTTGTTGGCACGGAAAAGCTGTAGAGGCGACGACAGACTGGGGGATGTGGAAGGTGAGAAAATGGGCATGCCGCGGTACTCCGGGGGCGCCATCGGCGACGACCTTTCCAACGCGAGAGAAAGTTCTCTGATTGTGTTCCGCAACTCCGAAATCAGCTCATTGCAATCACAAATCTCCGCTTCCAAACGGTGTGTCTCCACACATGTCTCGCTGTGCTTCTCAAAGTACCATTGCGGGATCTGGGCGTCGCATATCCGACACAGAATGGGCTCGACGCTGATGGGCTGGTTGAAAGGAAAGGGAGTGATGGGCTCCGAGGCGTCGCGGTTAGAGATGCGGTTGGCCTCAAGAAGGGTTTCATCCCCGACCTGGCCCGGCTCAGCCACCACCGTAGACTCGTTTTGATAGCAGGGCGCTGCGATCGGTTTGATGACCCACATCGTGTGTGACGGGCGACCGTCTTCTCGATCCACCATGAGCATCCCTTTTCCTTCCATCTGTTGGAAAAGCGCCCTCCCCGCTGGTTCCCAGTCATCCTCTGGTTGAACTCGAAGTGTGAATTTGACTTCCACGGTGTGAGATTGGTCGTCCTGGAGGCGTTGGGTGGCCAGTCGGAACACGTCCCACTCATCCGGTGCAACGTGATGTGAAATTCGAGTGCCAGGGAGGTCATCTGGGTCAGTTCTAGAACAGGATAAGCTCAGTAAAAAACGGGACTAAGGGAGAGATGAATGTACATACCCAACCACCACTCGCCATGCGTAGTTAGCCCACAGGAAGTGGTCACCGTCTAGACTCAGCTCTAGAACGATGTTCTGATTCTGAGCCATCTCGGCCTGCAACCGCAGGCGCTCCGTGGCTAGAACCCGTGCTGATTCAGTCTGTTGTGCATTTTTGGCATCTGCACGAGGCGACGGTTCCTGCGGCGAAGTAGTGACAGCCAGACTTTTCATAGGCTCCTCCCTGGGTTTTCGGCCCTGGCTAGGTGGCCGTGTGAGCCGCAATTTGCTGTCATTATCCCCGGCGGTAGTGGTCGTCGTGGGAACATTTCCGGTTTGAGACTCGAAACCTTCTTTGCTAACCGGGGTCGGGGCCGAGGACGGTTCTTCCGCCGGTTTGGTGACGAAGGCAAGCGGTTCATCTTCCTCGTCTTCATTATCGTCAAAGTTCCAGAATTGCTTCTCCGCCTCCCACCATTCGACCACTCGGCTCAGACTTGCGATGGCAAGCAGAACCTGGACGTACCAGTTCCTGCCGTTCCAATCTGGATGCTCATCCCAAGCTTTGCCGATGTTCTGCACTCTCTGTACCAGACCCTCGCATAGTTTAGGTTGGGCGGTGAGCTGAGCGAGCGACATGTCTGTGACGTCGGTGGCCACGGCAATGAGGTCATAGAGAGCAGTCATAATGGGGTCAACAGGATCGTCCACCAGGATACGGGAAGAACGACGATTGATGGACGAAGCCGATGATAGGCTGCTGTAAGAGTCGGAACAATTGGGATGGGCACTAGGAGGAAGAGGAGATCGTGAGCGTGATGTTGACCGTGAACTCTGCGCAGACTGGGTAGGCCGGATAGGAATATGTATGGTGCGAGATAACCGACGTGACGAGATACTCTGAGCAGGCCAAGCTGTGGAAGCGGCATCAATGTCGTTGCGGATAATGAGACATATAGACAAGACGGTACCTGTTGTAGGACTCGTCGAGGCACCATTGGAAGAATTGGAGGTGCTAAGAGGCTTTTCCCGTGGCAGAGTGCTTTGCCTGCGCAAGGAGGGGCTCAAGGAGGGAGTCAAAGAAACTGTATGAAGGCCAGGAGACGATGACCAGTGTGTTAGAAGAGGGGGCTTCGTCGAACTGTCTTCGATGGACGCACGTTGGCGGCCTGGACGGCTGCTTTCGAGCTCGGCTTCGTAGCCGCCGTCAGATCCAGACTCTTCGGCCTGGAGAGCGGACCGAAGCTCATGCGAAAGGAAAGCGAAGGGCTCTCTCAGGACGTCTCCGTCACCCAGCGCGGAATAGTCACGATCAGCATCCCTGCGCATTTCCCTGAGTTCCCGCTCGGTCTCGCGTTCGTTATCACCATCTCGGAGACGTTCCTCGAACCAGGCTGTGATACTGTTCGTCACGCGCTGCAATTCCTTGTCGCACTCGGCCTTTGCAGCTTTGAGACGACGTGTGACGTGACGGCGTACGAAGGGCATAGAGACAGCATTTGAGGTGGAATCATTGCTATTGGTAGGTTTGATAGAGGATGGGGCGCGTTCAAGGGAGTGCCTTGGGGGCGGGTGCTGTTCCTGAACGGGGCTAGACATCGAGGATCCTAGAGGGGAGGACGAGAACCCAAGACGAATGGCCAGACGAAGAGTTGTCGGTGGTGGTCGTGGCCGTGGTGAAGGGAGTCGTCAACAGGGGGTCTGTGGGGGTGAATCACGAGCTGGAGGGATGGGTGGGGATCAGATTGAGAACATGGGTGATAGAAAGAGACGAGGTTGAATAGGTTCGCTATGGGTTGGTCAGCGTGAATGGGATGATTGGGTGGGTAGGGGGGCAGGGCGAGGAGGAGGAGAGTCAAGCGAGCGAACGTCGATTTGATGGCCAACTACAACCAAAGCTCAAAAGCAGGGTTTCGAGTAGGAGACGTGACACACGTAACGGTAAGTGACAGCATCCCTTGCGGTCGTTTTCATTTTTATTTTCAAGTATCCTGGTGTGTACACACACTATTGGTACTCGATAAAAGGATGGCTTTTTGTTCAGTTCAGCCTACATCTACATTATTGGTATACAATATTGGCTCAAATGTATTGGATATTTTATTTATCTATTATTTTTATTATCCTATTTTGGAATTGTTGACATTTGTGTATACTCTGTTTATTATTATTATTCAGATTAGCACACACACCACTTTTATTAGCCACACAAACCCACAAGCTGGGGATGAAGCCACTGTCTTCGGATCATGATCACATTGCCTGCTCTCCGACGGTCATCTGTTCAACATCTTCGTTTTCTCAGCTATCCGCCACGTGTACATCTCTCCACGCCAAGCGATGCAGCAGCCACTGAAGTCGCACCAAGTGTAGAAACACAGGAAAAAAATCAATCCTCAAGTCCAACTGCAGGTCTGTCTCCTCCGTCAACGCCAAGGCATCTATTCATTTCAGATATCTCAAGGAATGTATGAGTATAGATCCTCCGAGAACAAGCTCGCCGATTGGCGACCATTTATCCAAGGCTCTGTGTGTAAAATTGCTATTTCGCATGTCCGGTGTTCTTATACCGTCCTCATCTTAGTGGGTTAAACCCTCCCATTTCACCTACCGATCGCGTGTCGATCGCACACACTTCCCTGCCCGTCCACTCGTTGCTCCTAAAACTGCCGATGCGCGATACCACGATGTCTTCCGCCAACTAGAAATCGACCCGCTTACAGAAATCTACAATTCCCGGTTGTTCGCCTCTTTCCTCACGACCACTGGTCGCATCAAGAATCGCAAGGAAACAGGCTTGACCTCAAAAACCCAACGAAGGCTCGGCAAGGCTATCCGACGGGCCAAAGCCATGGGTCTCTTGCCCTGGCTTAGGCACCCTTTCCGTTATGGCAGTAGCGACTGGGTCAGTTTACTTCGGCGGTGGTGTGGCCCTTACTAGCCCCCAAAGCTAACTTATCTTGTTTGCTCTCAGGATGCACCACCTGACACATGAGGGGCCACCATCATGGCGAACAACTTCCAAAAGCCACGATTTGCTCCAATTACGGGCCTTTCACACGGACACACGTTGCCGATCGTGTGATGCAGATATTTTCTGTCTATGACCACACCCGGGGGCACAACCCGGATAACAGCGTTCTTGCGGCAAATCACAGACGGATACATCAAAAAAGCTACCTTACAAAGCGATGAAGCCCCAATGCCGTATAGTACTCCTGGTGGGACTCTTCTCTCATAGTTCCGCAAGGAGATGTGTACCTAGATTTTGTAGTATCTGGTTGGCCATAGCCTTCTCCACCGCTTCTTCCAAATGCCGCTTCGGGTCTTGTTTTCCTACGTGTCGTGTTTTGAGTTGCTCCACTGTGAGTGTCGACTCCTCTTGTAATGACTTGTTGTATGCTTCCGATAGCGTGAGCATGGACTGATAAACGCACGGGTTTGAGGGTCCACTGTGCAAAAGGAGAAATAACCCGTCCTTACTTTGATCGCCTTTTCGTTCGTCTCCTTATGTAGATTGAAGTCTCTCAGCTTCAACCCTTCCGTCCAATTCCGTTTGTGCAGGTTCATTAGCATACTTTGCTCTAACTCCGTCTTCCGATAATTTACCGCGATGGAGTAGTAATGTCGATTCAGCCCGTGTATGAGAGCCTGTATGGAAGGCTTGTTGATGTGGCCGATGTTAGAAGTCGTTTGTCGGGCTTCACGACCGGAAACCACAGAATGGGGGTCAATGAGACGGAACGCGTCAATGACCACCTTGCCCTTTACGGACTGGATTGGATCGATGACAACAGCGACGGAACGAGGGTCCAGAGATTCAAATGACTAGAACAATCCCCGTAAGGGTGTCCGTCAGGCAGGGCATCAGCAGCGAATGTGTTACACGTGCCTGCTGTGTGTTGATATCCACGCTGGAAAGCCAGCAGCCAAAACCAGGGTGCGAATGGTACCACCCGACCACCATTTCGGGTCTAATGAGGTAAAAAGCAGTAGAGAACGATGAGCCAAGATAGTGCCACGTGGAGAACGACATGAGAGCATGAAACAAAACTGCACCTCCCAGTTTGCTTCAGCATTTCAATCATCTTCTGTTGGAAGACGTGGTCGACCGACTCGACCGTGACGGTCGTCCCGGACTGAGGCATCGCAAATACGTCGATCACCTGAACGGTGTATTCATCGACGAACTCGCCGAGCATGAGTCCCATGACTTCCATGGGAACGCCCGCACGGCCGTGCTTGAGCATTTTCAAGAGAGCAAGGGAGGAGATATGGATGACCTCTCCGCTACCGGTCCGAACAATTTCAGCATGACCACGAGAGGCAAGGAAAAGCTTCGACTTCGTACTTGTCTGGAACGCCCACATCCCTGCGGGATTGATTTTCCTGACGTGCTTGTGCTTGAACCACCAAGCGTGCTATGTCGGGGTTAATGTTCATTTTTTGGATGAGAACGGTGAGGTTAATGAAAAGTGTGGTGCGGAGCAGTTACGCGTCGTTTTTATACATCATGTGACTCGAAACGAGCATCAGCGCCGAAAGAGCCAACCAATTTCTTAACAGTCAGTAACATATACGATGTAAGGTCCAACTTGGCCACCAGGGGTGGCCTGATTAATGGCAGACCTTTACCTGTCTATAATTGTGCTCATTACTAGACATGACATGGTAAGGTGCAGACCAGAATTGTTAATTATTGCGCTTGGTAAAATGTTCTTGCGGCCCTCACCAAGCCTTTTTTTCTACTCACCTTGACATCGACTTGCTCATCTCTTCTTTACCAAACTTGATGCATCTCTTCTCGCCTCTCCACGTCCAGCTCATCAATGCCTGTTATCCTCCTTCTTCCGCGCTCTTGACCTCCGGTCCTGACTACCGGCCGAATTCACAAGAGCTGTCCCGTCTCATGTACCATGCTTCCAACAAATCTGGAAAAGCTACCAAACTGGGCGCGGAATTACTGAAGCGGACGAAGCTGGAATGTCGCAAGGCGCAAGCTAATAACCAACGTGCAAGGGCGTATGTCATTGTTCTTCCAGGTCTCATTCATCGTGGCTTTAATGCGCTCACATGTATAGATCCCTCCTAATTACGCTGCATATATTCAAAGCTCTAGCGACTGAATGTCGACGTGATATATCCCTCCTTTCGTCGTCATTAGTGGCATCTGTAGCAACAACGCTGGACGCAATGCCGCTCGATCTCGAGGTAGCTGCACGAGTAGCTAATTTGGTCAGTCTGGTCTAAAGGGATCCTGTCAGTTTTAGGCCAAATCTCTAAATGTTATATTGTTAGTTCACCGCTTGGACGACTTACACGAACGGCCATCTCATTGGCGTGGATAGCGCTGTTACGGAGGACTACCTCTCCGCTTTGCATGCGTTCTCTCGTCTGAGCAGCGTGGAAGCCAAATCTGATGATTACGAGGTCCAAAATCGGTAACTGTCTGCCACGGATCATTCAACAACCGCTAAAACCCAGACCGCAAGCACTCGACTGGTGGGTCTAGCTGCCCTGAGAGGCGCGGTCAATTCCGAAGCCCTACATCACGACTCTGCTCAATTTAAAGCGCAAGTTTCGGCAATCGTTCGCCCTCTACTTCTCACGGTGCTGGAGGCGGAGCTCCCGGTCCTCGATGCCCAGTCAGTTAAGGCTTTTTTGGTTGAATTACTCATAGATGTTCTCGATTGTAGGGCTCTGTCAGTTAAGCAAAGTCCCACCTCACCTTACCTTGCGGAGTTTCGCAGTCGACCGGCTGTTGAAAGGCGTGCCGCGTCAATACATATCCACATAGATGGAGATAAGGGCCCGACCATGTCGGAAGTAACCAATGCTTGTCTGCAGGTTCTCTTTTCTCTGTTCGATCATTCCAATGGTGCACAGATCAGTCACATCATGAAGGCCGCACTCGATGCCCTCAGCGAGCTGAAGGGCTGGGAGAGGCTTGCTCACTGCTGCTGGTTTGCACAGAAGGCATCTGAATGGTCACAATATCAATATCGATACGCCGTTCCGACGTGCCTTGTCGAGCGTCTCATCGAAATGCAGGACATCCCTCTCGTCACTCCCTTGCACAATTCATTGGCTGCCATGATAACGACCGTCTTCAACTCGCCGACACCGCTCATCAATCTTTCGACATCTGACACTATTTCAAATTTGATCACTGTTATCTTGCGACGCGCTGCCATGAACCCGGACGATTCTTTGTTGCCGCCCCTGGTCGAGTGTATCGCTTCTCTCGGTTCTCACGTCTATTACTCCGATCAGATCCAAGATCTTGCGGGTGAACTTGTTAGCCGTTTGGTGTTAGTTGAACTTCAAGGTCTGCCAGGCAGAGAACATTCAGACAGAAGTCGATCTCAGGCTATTCGATGTCTTTTGGCGGGACTGCTGGAGCTCATGAAAGCCTCAGGTAAGGAAGACCCCTCAAAAATGCAAGATCGCGGTAGAAATCATGACCACTCGGTACCTCCTATCACCGCCAGCAACTCATTTACGTCCTCGACGGATACGCAAATCGTTCGGCTCTCTCGGCGTACTCGTATTTCACCCGATACTTGGCAGGATACGCTCACTCTGTTATGTGACCATGACTACTCCATTCGCGCTGACTACTCTGATGTTCTCGTGTCGTATATTCGTTCTGAGATCAGGCGGAAGGGAGACACGACCGCGGTGAACGGCGTCAAGCGCGCTCGATCTTTAGCAGATGGCCCCATACAACAGGCGAAAAATGTCACGATGGTACTATATGGGGACTCGGCGACTCGCTTCCTCAATGCTATGCATGCTTTTGTGTACATACTTGCAACATCCAGCTCTTTAGGCATAGGCGCAAGCTCAGCGCCCTCGCCTATCCAAATCCCCACAGCTCTCGCTCCTGCCCTTAATGTACAACCAGCGACGCCTTCCGAGACTATCTTTGATGCCAATGATGTGGATAACACGGCGCATTCATTACACTCAATTCCAGCGGGTCCTCGCCGCTCGTTGTGCACTCCGACGCGTGTGCACAAGAGTCCTATCGTCCACCGCATGCTTTCGCATGTGCATTCCAGGATCTCGCCAGTTTCGGTCGCTAGTGCGAGCGACTACGCGCACATCCTTGCGATTTTGACAGCTGCATTTGAGAAACTACCCATCCGAGCGCTTCTCACCGGCGTGCCCTTCCTTTTGGCTCTAGATGGAGCCACTAATATCGAATGTTCTGATTTTTCGATTGCACAACGTGTCAACACTGTCAAAGAAGTAGTTGCAAGAGTTTGGGCTGTGATTGCGAAAGTATGGGGTTTGTCAAACCTTGCCAACGCGGCTGCGAGGGTGATTTAGTTCTATACCAATAATTTCGCTCCGGGAATGCTAATCTTGAGATAGGCAATCGAGTCTTTCTCGGGCGTTTCTTGTCTGCCGTCTTTGCCGTCCACTGGTGTCCAGGTGTTCAAACACCCCAGGCAAATCGTTTCCTTCCCACCTGAGGACTCGGTAATTCAAGCGGAAGCCTGCTCTGGACTGGATGTTGAAGCAGTCTTATCGGCTCTAATATCCTCCCCAGTGGTGCAGGAGGCAACCGGCCTGGACAAAGAAGGACTTCGTCGCCGATTTTCGCACAAGTGGACGCCAGATTCAGCGCTGAAAGACTGTCAGTCTCCAACTTGATCCTGTCTAGGTAATGCCATCTAACGCTTTTGATTTTCTCAGCTATCGAGAAGTCTCCGAAGTATGATGCCCTTCGACAGGACGCCCTGTCCCCTCTTCTCAGAATATCGCCGGCTTTGATGCAAGGTGATAACATCTCTTTACAAAGCTTGTCGAGATCGGCGCGTGGAGTTGGTGTGACAGATCTCCGGGAGGCGTTAGAGGGACGTAGCAGCATGTCCAATCTTGCACTCGCCAGGCCGGCATCCATTGCAACGCTGGAACGGACCTCTGTTCGAACTGGAGGTGATTCGCTCCCCAATAAGCATACTCCACCTCCTTCAACTCGAAGGCGAGCAGTTACTGGTGGAAATGGAGAGGTGCGAGATGTCCTGAAAAAATTAGGTGTAGGGAAGCAGAACAACGCGAGTCTCCTGAAAGCCTCGTTTCCGTCACTTCAAAAGGTTAACGATCGGTTCGTTGTCCTTCAATATTTGGATGCCCACTGGTTGACAAGGTGGATTTGAATGTACAGCACAACGCCATCGGTACCGCCCTACTCCGCATAGACTTGACTCTCGCACACCCGCATATGGAACTGACCCTGTCGTGAGCCTGACATTTAACAGTGACTGCTCATGTCCTGCCCCTGTTCCTATTTCTTCCTTGGCTAACTGATACAATCCGACGACGCGTTTCCTCCGCCTTCTCTGCCCAATAGGCAATTTCCTTCTGTGCTTTCGGATGGGTTGAAGGTTGCCCTTCTTTCTTCCGTTGTAATTCGTCAGTTGTGCGCCGTGATGATTATAAACAATGTAAGAATACGCACACTAAGACCCAGAAATAATTTCTCAAACAGAGTTGTTTGTTTCGTTGCCTTGGCCACTGGATCTGTGGTAATCTCGGAATGCCGGATGATCAAATTGGTGAGCTCTTGCCGCAATCGAATAAGGCTGGGGTAGTGATGAGTGAAAAACCCTGGAGTACTTCAAATAAAGCGAGTCTCTTCACTTATTGAAAATCATCGTCTCCTCCTCTTGCTCCGTCAGAGCAACGAAGGACTTGAAAAGTACCACGTAGCCTTGACATATCTGGCATATTCAATTCTCTATTTGTAATGGCAGTGAGGTCCCTCACATTCAAAACTGAAACATCGGTAGTCGTAGACCCCGTGGCGAAGAAGCCAGCGCCGCCTTGTGCTAATTTCTTCAGGACTTCAATATTCTGCGACATTGCCTTCTGGAATACAGGCCACATTTGCAGGCGAAGGCCAAACACAAAAGACTCGAGGGGTCTACATGCACGCTTCTGGACCTCGGCAATGACGTCCTCGGTCAGACGTATCATCGTGAGGAGGGGGATCACTGGTGGCATCGGATCAATGGATGAACGCGCAAAATTCTGCAACGAGGTGACGAAGACGTGAAAAGGAATTTTACAAAGTCACGGACCTGGCAGTATTCGAGAACAGGGTCGATTACTTGTTTCCAAATTCCATCCAAATTCGATTGCACTTCTTTGTCAACTGCACCTGGAGATTTGATAGAGCCACGGTCTAGAATAGGCGATTGCCTGTCGATATCTAGTTCAGCTTGCGAGCGTCCATCCATGTTGCCATTGAGCGCTGTGGGGGAGAGTAACGAGCTCTTAGGCTCGTCTGACGCAGGAGCAGCGGAAGCACGAAAGAAAGTCGTGATGAATGTGTACTCCGCTGTGGCGTTGTCCATAAGAACAAGGAGCAGGGATCGGAACAATGCCTCGAGATGCTCTTTCTGGAGTGTGGATATCAAAGTGGGTATACAAACAAGATAAAGGTGAGCAACGTACGTGGGTTTTATCATCGGCCATGTAAGATAGCGTCACTCCGGGCCCCACTATTTTTGCATGTCGTAGACGTGTCAATTCCACGCTTACATCTATGTCTCTCTCCGCTACCAGCGTCTCGAACTTCTCCGACGTCCTCGCTTTGATCCATCCCAGAGTTCTGGTATAGCGCCGAAATCCGGTCTCGTAATATGCGCGTGCAGCGCTGATATATGACCGCTGAAGCTCATGCGCGACAGCGGGAACTTGGCGCTGAAGGAAGAGAAACAAGTCTCGATACTTCAAGAGGACGGACGTCTGAATGACTTGCATGTTTGTCGTGACGCTCGATCTAATAGGCTGAAAGAGGGACAGAAAAAATGCGCGCAGTTTCGCGGCTGCCTTGAATATTTCCTCAGGGCGCGCGTGAGAGGATGGTGTGAAGGGATACAGACCACTATGCGCAACCCTTCCGCGACCTCCCCGAGATCCCTTGCAGCCTTAACTCGGCTTCTCGTCTTCAATCTTTCTAGCTTGCTTTCAAAGCTCTCGATAGCTTCTATCCATGGCTCGCTGACTTCCGTGTCCAGAATTAAGGTGGCGAGTGCGGGTGGGATGGTGATGTCCGAGATCAAATCAGAGAGAGGTTTCTCAATCCTCTGGACAGCGGTTAGATCACAGTGCTAGAGATGAGAACGACCTACCCGACGTGTTTTGAGTCTATGATCTATGTCCTTGCTTCGACTCTGAAGCTCTGAAATTTGGCCAGAGACTGTGGTCAAGTCCTTCCGGAAAGTAGAAAGGAAGGACTCCAAAGAGTCGAGAAGTTTGACACTCGTCTGCTGTGACTCAGTAAAATGAACCTGCTCTCAGTGGGCGAGATGCACCTCCACTTGTTCGTGAAGTTCGACGAACTCTTTTGCCTTGGGAAGGCCTGAAGTGAGGCTGAGCAGGAAATGACGGATGTCGAGCTGTGGCGGACTCACACGAGGGAAGGTGATGGTCCGGGGTAGCGCGCCCGGGCTGTCCTAGCAACGGCGGTATGAGAACGACATGTAGACCAAGGTTCTGAAAGAGCTCACCATCCTGCAGCGCCTCGTGCTTAGAGACTGTCGCGCTCATGATGAGAGGGAATCAGGGATACGCGACGTGGCCAGTGGCACGTGGTCGACAAATAAACTTAGTATTCATTGGCCAACGCGTTATGCAAGCAGGACGTGCTACCAGATCCATAATGCGCTCTAAAATGTTGTTCGCTACCGTATATCTCGTGTTCGCGGCCGATATGGTGGGTGCCGTTCGGCAATAGCGGCGCATGCAGACCACCATTGTGGACAGGGAGATCTGCTTCATCAGTGCCAGCTCCATCTCCGTCGGACTCACTCTCAATATCGAGATTCAAGGACAACCAATCGATCTCCTGCATCCCGCTTTCATCACCCTTATCAACAACGGCATTCAGACCCTCAACCGCCACTCCGACGTCCCTCCACCACCGTTTACTTATCATCCACTGCCTCACGCCACGGGGCGGCATCCGACTCTGCGGTCTCGCCTCCCCCACCACGCGCGGTTTCCTAGATAGCCCGCGTGTCTTCCGCAGCGCCTCCGTGCGGGCGAGGTGGTGCGCGTCAAGACTTGCGTAGAATGCCACCAGACGAGCGGATCGCCACGGAAGCGGGTGGACAACCAGTCGCTTGGAACTCTGGGCACCAACAGACGAGGGATGCAGCTCTTCGTCCGATTCCTCGGACGAGAGACAGTCGAGCTGGAAGGCGCCGTCGAAGGCGACGTGCTCGAATCCGTCGAGTCGGTTCCTTGCGTCGGCGCGACTGTTCAGTTTCTGCGAAGAATTATCCAACCGCGCGGGCATCTCGGCGTAGATCAACCGTACATACCGTCCGCTTCCTACTAAGTCTCCTCACTCTCACAGACTTGAGCGTCTCGATTTTCTTCCCAGTCGCGGGAGGGGGGCCTACGTGATTTCGCTCCTCGGCATCTATCTCACTTTGCACCTTAAACCTCTGCCGTAACGAGGAGAACGCTTGTTCAAACACTGCGTCTAGGGTCCGAGTATTCCAATCCTTCAGCGGCACCAGCGGATATAAATCGTATCTTTTGACTTTAATGTCATCGAGTATTCTTGTCTTCATCCTGGCATTGTGCGTACTTTGCTTTGTAGTCTTACCCCAGACGAATCGGATGGGTTCGTGTGATTCAAGCAGTGTGCCTTCGGGATGTGAGGGTGGGAGAGTTGAATCCTTAGTCAGAGACATCAGCAAGAGAATATGTGTCCGCATGGCATGCTGGACGGTGAGGCAGCGTGTATCATGGTGATTCATCCGAGAAATTTGCGTCGCCGAGGGTGGATGCGGTTCCTGCTTGCTAACGGCCGCAGACGGCGCGAGTCTGACGGGGGAAAGGATAACAGCATGGTCTGGCTGTACGGGCGGATGAATCCCGAGCAGAGCCTTTAGTTCCGCCATTTCCTCCCTCATATCCCTGATCTGCCTCTCCGTCTCTGCCTGCCGCCGCGCTTGTGTCTCCTCCTGCTCCCGCTCCCACTCGAGCCGTCGCTTGCGCTCGTTCTCCTGGACCTCGCGAGACGCGAGAACCGACCGGAGGATGGCGTGGACATTTTTGCGGTGCTCTGAGGGTTCGAGGAAAGCGATGGTCGTCGCTACGGGCGGGGGCGGCTCGGAGATGGCGAGTTGGAGGTCGGAGATATACTGCTGAGACGGCTGGAGACCTGACTGAGGTGAAGGATATAACGGTGCAGCAGCGGATGGAGGAGCCCGCGTATGTACGACATTTGGATTCAAGGCATCAGACAATTCGCTGCTAGGCATTGGATCCGCTCGCGGTTGAGGTTGCGCAGAGGTGATTGCCACTCAACCGAAAGTCGGAGTAGAGCTACCGAAAATTAAAAATTAAAAAACCCGCACTGGGACTCGAACCCAGAACCTCCAGATTAGAAGTCTGACGTCATAACCATTAGACGACGCGGGCATAATGGTTTATGGCAATTCCCACACAAAATCCGTGCCACAAGTACAGCCACAAACTTACCAAATCAGTGACCCACAAATGTTCTTGCCCATTTCTCAGTCAATTCTCAAGCATTTCTCATGAATGTTTTTTTGATAAGACACTATTTGATCTGTAGATTAATATGGAAATGTCAAAAGAGGATATTTTCTGTACTAATTCACCAAAATAAAATGGGTCTCATTTTAAATGGTGACATTTCATGTATCCAAGTGATGGATTGTGCAATCTTGATTCCCAAGGCTCTGAGAATAATAATGGAGTGCTTGTGGGTCTATGTGACTCACATTTCATGCAAAATTTTCAATTCTGTGCTGTTCTGAATATGCTGAGTACTCTGTTCCTGCAGCATGTATGAATTGGTTCTCATTACCAATTTCCAGTGTTGTATGTCTTCCTCTGATTTAGAACACCTAGAATGATATATGGCCAATTATAATCACAAGATAGCTGTCAGCCCAGGTCCCTCACAAAAGTGTAAGGGGGGAAGAACTCAATTTCAATGTGGGGAACTACTTCTATTACATGGTGTTACGTGTGTGCTCAGAGGGTCAGGGTGAAGTCCAGTCAGAGTTTGGAGTTTGGGTCTGGGATGTCCAGGACATCCAGAATAGGGCTTCGGGGTCCGGGTGGGACTTTGGTGAACATATTGAAACGATGCCCTTACTGAGTCCTGGGTGTCCCATATTTCAGAGTTGCGGAAGTTTGGGATATTGGGTTCAGTGTTGGGTGGGATGTCTGGGGTGGACTTCGTCATAATCAAGATGAGGGACAGATGGGAGGGCAAAGACAGAGTTCGGACAGAGTTCGGGTTCGACGAGTGATGAAAGGAGTGGAGGCAGAAGTCAGGTAGGGGAACAGATACAGAGTTCCGGGGTTCAGGGATGAGTTCTGGAGTTCAGGGGTGAGTTCCGGAGGTCAGGCAGCTTGTGCAAGTTGTCAGGGACAGATTCTGGGGGTTGGACAGGAGTCAGTCAGGAGTCAGTCAGGAGTCAGTCAGACTGTCAGAACTGCTTACATAAGCACCAGAGAAGCGAGAGGGAAGGTTGCGAAAGAGATGTGGGAAGATCGCGGGAAAGTCACATGACCCGGATGGGTGGTGGATTATGTAATAGGAAAATCACGTGATGCACGGGGCCCAAGCGTGGGAACACCAGCAACTCCCGAAGCGCTTGCTATATATACCGCGTCCTTTCACATCGTTCAGTCAGATATTTCAATTACAGTTGCTGTACCAGAGGGTGAATATCCTAGGGCAAAGAAGTAGCAACAGACTCTGGCGGAGATATTCACATTATGCAGTACAGTTGCAAGCGGCAGAAGGATATTGACTACAACAGACATGGCGCCCCCAGATCAGCCACAAGAGTGAGATGAATAATCCCTAGCAGTCAGCATCAGGTGCCAGACAACACAGGAATAATCCGTTGCCATCTGCACCCTATCCGCTGGAAAGTGAAGAATAATAATCATATGCATGGGCTCAGCTCCGCTGGACAATGCAAAAATATTCATTAGCCATCACAACAAGCTCTGCCGAACATTGCGAGAATATTCATCAACCATTAGGCATAGCTCCGCCAGACCATGCCAGAATATTCAACCACCATTTAGCATGGCTCCGCCAGACATTGCCAGAATATTTATTAGCCATTACGACCAGCTCCGCCGGACTATGCTAGAATATTCTGCAACCATTTGGCATAGCCCCGCTGGACTATGCTAGAATATTTGTTAGCCATTATGACCAGCTCCGCCGGACTATGCTAGAATATTCAGCCACCATTTGGCATAGCTCCGCCGAACATTGCGAGAATATTCATCAACCATTGAGCATAGCCCCGCCGGACTATGCTAGAATATTTGTTAGCCATTACGACCAGCTCCGCCGGACTATGCTAGAATATTCAGCCACCATTTGGCATAGCTCCGCCAGACATTGCCAGAATATTTGTTAGCCATTACAACCAGCTCTGCCGGACTATGCTAGAATATTCAGCCACCATTTGGCATAGCTCCACCGAACATTGTGAGAATATTCATCAACCATTGAGCATAGCTCTGCTGGACTATGCTAGAATATTCTGCCACCATTTGGCATAGCCCCGCCGGACTATGCTAGAATATTCTGCAACCATTTGGCATAGCCCTGCCAGACTATGCTAGAATATTTGTTAGCCATTATGACCAGCTCCGCCGGACTATGCTAGAATATTCAGCCACCATTTGGCATAGCTCCGCCGGACATTGCCAGAATATTTGTTAGCCATTACAACCAGCTCTGCCGGACTATGCTAGAATATTCAGCCACCATTTGGCATAGCTCCGCCGAACATTGTGAGAATATTCATCAACCATTGAGCATAGCTCCGCCGGACTATGCTAGAATATTCTGCCACCATTTGGCATAGCCCTGCCAGACTATGCTAGAATATTCTGCAACCATTTGGCATAGCCCTGCCAGACTATGCTAGAATATTTGTTAGCCATTATGACCAGCTCCGCCAGACTATGCTAGAATATTCAGCCACCATTTGGCATAGCTCTGCCGAACATTGTGAGAATATTCATAAACCATTGAGCATAGCTCCGCTGGACTATGCTAGAATATTCAGCCACCATTTGGCATAGCTCTGCCGGACATTGCCAGAATATTTGTTAGCCATTACAACCAGCTCCGCTGGACTATGCTAGAATATTCAGCCACCATTTGGCATAGCTCTGCCGGACATTGCCAGAATATTTGTTAGCCATTACAACCAGCTCCGCCGGACTATGCTAGAATATTCAGCCACCATTTGGCATAGCTCCGCCGAACATTGCGAGAATATCCATCAACCATTGAGCATAGCTCCGCCGGACTATGCTAGAATATTCAGAATATTCAGCCACCATTTGGCATAGCTCCGCCAAACATTGTGAGAATATCCATCAACCATTGAGCATAGCTCCGCCAGACTATGCTAGAATATTCTGCCACCATTTGGCATAGCCCCGCTGGACTATGCTAGAATATTTGTTAGCCATTACAACCAGCTCCGCCGGACTATGCTAGAATATTCAGCCACCATTTGGCATAGCTCCGCCGTACATTGCCAGAATATTTCTTAGCCATTACGACTAGCTCCGCTGGACTATGCTAGAATATTCTGCAACTATTTGGCATAGCTCCGCCGAACATTGCGAGAATATTCATCAACCATTGAGCATAGCTCTGCCGGACTATGCTAGAATATTCAGCCACCATTTGGCATAGCTCCGCCAGACATTGCCAGAATATTCATCAGCCATTAAACATGGCTCCACCAGACTATACCAGAATATTTGTTAGCCATCTCGCCCAGCTCCGCCAGACAATGGCAGAATATTCATCAGCCATTAGGCATGGCTCCAGAACTTTCATGAGCCATTAAGCATGCCAGACAATGCCAGAATAATCCTGAGCAAATTCATTCACCCTTGATCTGCTAGACTGAACAGGTATGAGAAAATCTAGCCTCCTCCACTAACCATAGTGGCTGCCTTATCACATAAATCCTCTGCTTCTTGCTCAAATTGCTCCCATACATTTGCCTGCCTGAATGCGTAGCATGTCAAACCACTCTTTGCCTCTTCCATCTCTCCCAGTCTCATCCACTCCTCTTTCCTATGCCTGAAGAAGGCTACTGTCCATTGCATCTCATGTTTTAGCAAGTTGACTTCCTCATCCCATCTCTGAAATCGTGCACTTGCTCTCAACCAGTTGACTCTGTAGACTAATCAAAGTTGCCAGACATTTCATGCATATTAATGATTTGTCACTTACATTCCTTCATTTGCTCACTCTGCTCTCCTTCCACATTGACATCCAATCTCCAAAACCATGGTAGTTTGTCTGATCGCTGTCCAAACCTATTTTCTTCTATGATATCACCTGGCATCTTCAAGTCTTCCTTGGTGATGTCATTGAATGTTGGCTCTGTAACACCCAATCTGCATAAAGCAGACTTAGCCTGCTTGTAATCTTGTACTGCCTGCTGGACTCTTGACTCCATCTGCTTCACCTGGCTCCATGCTCGTGTTGAAGTTTTCTGGCTGTGAGCATTTCGGACCTAATGGCAGTTAGATCGTCAATGACAGCAGAGCTAAAACTTACATTTGCCCTATATATCATAGACTTCTCACCCAAAGCAATCCTGAGCCGCCGTAAAGCATCATTCATCTGCCCTATGCAAAGCTTTGCCTCCCAGTTCCCCATCTCATCCAAGTTATGTAATTGCCGAACTTCTTTGGACAAATTGGAGGGCAGAAATAGTGTCACAGCCTCGGGCTGTACTACTACATCTTCCTCATCATCAGAAGCAGCAACATCGACACTGACTTCTTCATCGAGCTGAGATGAATGGTTTGCCTGCAGTTCAATGGCTTCTTCAAAGAGAGATAAAGTGGCCCATTTCTTCTCATATTTGCTGATCTCAATCTGGAGGCGCCTTCGCTTTTCCTCCAACTCCTTTTTATCCGAGAGTGAGGGTTGCCTCAAAGACTGTGTATAGGCAACCAAAGAGGCCCTATTTTGTTGTGAATGACAGGCAATGGAACTTTGCAATACGACTCACTGAGTGGCTTCTATGCTCAATCCTAGAGCCAAGAGATTAGATATGCCAGATAGATTTCCAGCAGCACGATGTTTTTGAGAAAGCTCCAGTAGAACCTCAGCACAACCTGGTTCTGTGTAAAAGTGTATGCCATTAGCCAGGCAATATAGCAACTATAGATATGTTTTCCAAGTACTGGCCTTTCACATTTGTGACATCGTACACCGAAAGAGCATCTCCCCGTTGAGTCATTGCCTTCTCCTCTAGGTCCTTCCATTCTAATACCCATGTTGGTTCAAGCCGTTTCGTCAACTCATCCAGGGCTAACTTCTTGTCCTCTCTTTCAGTCATTGCTTTTTTTAACTTGGTGACAATAGATTGTGCTGTGCCAAGTCATCAGCAAAGACACATGTGAGAATATGGGGATTTGCTTACATGCTCTAGACATTTTCTTCCAATTGGAATCCTGCATGTAGCTGTCCAGTATCTCCTGCTGATGTGGTTGAGACATGCCCCTTGTATGGCTTGCTGCCTTATTAAGTGATGACCAAAGGCTTTCCAATACTTCCCCATCCAACTGCCCCACACCTTGCACAAAGTTCAAAGAGAACCGTGCAAAACATTTTTGGATGTGAGCACCTAAGTGGAATTTTCCAACTGCAGTTATCACTTCAAGATCCTCCCGCACATACAAGTGCCCACTGGCATCAACTCGCTGCTGAAAATTGATGTGCCACTCACATCCAACATCATATACAAAAATGACTCTCTTGGCAAGTAAGACTTGCTTAAGAGCCTGACAGAAAGAATAGTCAATGTTCATCTGTCTTTGGCAATGTCAATTGGGAGAACAGAATTCAATGGCATTCCCCACACACCTCTCTCCTTTTTGGAGATCCACTACACTATGAGGATAGAAACAGCCATGGCGTCCACATGCAGATGCAGCCACTCCAGTAGCATGTAAATGGTTTCTTTGCAATCCACTGTGTCCATTTGCTTGGGTTATTGCATGGTGGTTGTGACATTTAGACTTCTGAAAGTGAATTGTCAATAACTATAGAGGAAATAATGCAGGAAATTTGGACCTGTTTTATCTCAATAGATGCCTTAATATGTTCCTGATATACTGCATCTTCAACCATATAACCTCGTCCATCACTGAGATAGACATCCTCCTCTGGCTTCTTAGTTACAACATTTTCCAGTTTGAAATTGCCATCTGCAACAATTGATGGTTCATAGATTGATCTATATGCTCCTGTTACTCTGAACATCTTCACAAGATGTGAAATTACTTACGGGTCTTCTGCATGTTTGACTTCATGCTCTGAGACATTTATTCCAGGTTGAGGACAACTGGGACAAAAGAGTGCCAAATCTCCAGGTTTTTGCATCTGGTTGGGGTTATGTGCAACGCCTGTCCGCTTCAAGGACTTGAGGTACCTCCACTCCCTTGATACCCTCATGAGTTCTCGGTAACGATCCTGGAAAAAGATAATCAATAATTTTTCAAAGAGACTTTCCATGTGTGATATACATACTGGAACAAGTGAAGGAAGCCTGTTGTATGTTATTCTCTGCAGCTTGGTGTAGAAATTACGAGCTGATGTGTGGCACTCCAAAGTTTCAATATGAAACTGATCAAGGTTATTGAAGGTAAACACTGTGGAGGGCCTCTTGAGGGTAGATGGGAAAAATCGCATACAAAGCAGCTGCATGTGTGCTGGTAGGGCATCTTCACAATTACACCATTGCACTTGACGCTTGTAGATTCCTGAGGTAGTCACAAACACCATGCTTTTTCCCCTCTGAAATGCACCATCCTCAACATCTGGTTGTATGTCCCCTTCTGATTCTCCCTCTTGAACAAGATCATCCTCCCAGATGTCATCCCCAGGGGTGTGAACAGAACTGGCAAAGAGTGTTGGGCAAGGTTTCCCATCATGTCCAAGGTGAATAAGGAGTCCTAAATTTCCCAGGTCCTCTCTCTCAAAGAACTTCTCTGTCCATCTCCGTATACAATGGAAAGGAAGATGTTGATGTTGTACCAGGCAACAGTTGTGACAAAGAACTTGTTGGCCCTGGCAACAGTCAAGACAACGAAATAAGGCTAATGGTCCACCACAAACCACACAACTAGAGTCATGTGGGAGAGCCTCAAGTCCAACTATTGCAGAGAGGTGAAGACTGCACGCATCCTCTTTCCACTCTTGCAGGAAGTCATTTTGAGTCTAAATAATTTTGAGTAAGACATATGGTCATACAGTGTGTTTGGTTTGCACACCTTTCCCTTCCGCAAACGTTTGGGAGTAGGACTTTTTGGTGTCTCAAATTCCAAAGTCATTGAAGCCAAGGCTTCAGGACTTATCTCTCTGCCTCGTTTCTTTGATGGTGATTGAGATACAGCCCTCCTTTCTTGGAATACTGGCTGATCTCTCCCTACCACCTTCCTGCCCCTTGTCCTCTCCTTAACCTCAAAAACCCTCTCTATGGCTCGTGTTGCTCCTTTCTTGCGAATGACTGCACGCATGGTTGGTTTCACATTAAACAAAGTCACATGATCACATGAGGTGAGACAGGAACGTGACCAACGAAGCCTCATCACGTGCAGCCTTTGTCCTGAAGCTCGCCACTAGATTCACATTGTGTCATGAAGTCTCAACAGCTTGTTGTTACTCTGAGCAACAGTGTAGATAAATATAAAATGATCATAGTTTTTCATACATAACATGTGAAAAACTTGGTCACTGCTGTCGAATGCATGGTTGAACTACAACAGTTCACATGACAGAAAAAATGATTCATGAAGCAGAAGTATGATTTCACAACGTAGAAATTATTTGTACAAGGCAAGAAATTCCTAGAACATGTAGTCAAAATCTCGGGAGGCCTTCCAGATGGTCAAGAAGCTGGCAGGAGTCCCGTACAGGAGGCGCTTCCCCCAGCCCGCAATTCCTCCACTCGTAATCTCCAAGCCACTCTTGCCTGCTTTCTGCCCTTTCCAGCCACATGAACAAGAGACAGAATAAAAACCGGGCTTTGCCATCTCAGTGCCAATTGTCAGTGTACGAACAGCATGACAGACTGGGCACTGTGGCGAAATCAGGTCCCCGAGCGGACAGAGATTCTTGTGCCACCAAACATACTCGAGGCCAATGAATGGTGAAAATACCTTGACTGATGTATGGGCACCGAGGCCCTCTTCCTCTTTCAAAAGTTCGGGGAGAATTCGAACGATGGAAAAACACTCGACGAAATTCTTGATGACAAGTTTCAGCAAAAATGAGGTTGCCAAGTGTGGATAAAAGTTCAGTTGACCAAACCTGATGATGTGGTTGAAATACTGACTGCTGGTTGTGAGAAAGTAGGCAGAAACTCAAAATAAGCCACTTACACCTTCGCAAACTTTTGCATTGTGAAGAGGGATGCATCCGTCTCCCACATACTCCCACATACCTCCATAATGAGCATCAAGTGCGCACCCTTGGCAAACGATGTGAGATCTGGCCCAAGAATCACTTCTAGAAACTAAAAATGAATGTATCCAGATCACTAATATCAAAAATCATGTGAAGAAAGACTTACCACTCCGATTTCAAGGGCTGTGCCTGGGGTGCAGTGGGGATCGCCACTGTCTGGGTCGGTATGCGTGTATAAAAAGACAAGGAGACGCGTAACTCTCTTTCTGAATAAGAGAATAGTAATAAACATCAGAAATTGACTTATAAATAAAAAATAAGACTTACTGTTGGATATGTTTTACAAATTTCGCCAAGATCGACTGGTGCTTCTGCAACGACTTGATGTCCAATGGAATAACATCCAGCTTGACTTCTAATTCGAGGAATTCCTTTCCCTCTGATTCTGGGGTGTACCACCCACTCAGCGTGTTCGCCACAGACTTGAAAGGATCACCCCTTTCAGTGATGGAGCTGAGGCGAATATTGACAAGGGCGATTGAGTCGGTATTTTGGCGTGCATAGTGTCCTCGGAGTGTGGCAGGCTTGACTAACCCAAACAGTTGTGGGATGGGTTGATCATCATGGTGAAGGGGCTAAGAGCTCAAAATTTTAGTTCCTACCGCACAAGGTATGAAAATAAAACCATACATGATAGGGCTCGTTCCGAGCGTCAGACCTGATATGGCAACTCACACACATGAACTTTGTGTTTGCCTGGGCAACCAGGTGCTGCCCCCCTGGGATACTCAAGCACCTGTCACACATCGTTCGTGGACAGTAATCGCAATTTAGAGATAGCCCGCCATTCCCACACCCAGAACACCACTATGGGGCAGTCAGGTCAGATCCAATGGCAAATCCAAAGGGGGTCCACTCACCTCATCATTTGCCTCTGGGTCTGCGGGATGAACTGTAGGCTGATCTCCTGATCAACACGATCAGAATGGACAGACACACCAGTGCTTACCAGAACGAGAGCAGGATCCTTGCGTGCTGGTGCAGGATCAGCAGACTTGGGATAGTCCTTAGGCAGGGTGGCTCTCATAGCAGGAGCACCAGATGACCTCTTAGCAGATTGCTTAGTCCTAGCCATGATTGTGTGAACGGACAAGGCAGACAAGGCGTCATGACTCAAAGTGTCGGCCGAACACGTCATGTGACTTAAAAGATCATGCGGAATGCGGTAAACAACGCACAGCATAGACGTCAGTTTAAAGACGAAGTGCAATTCATTGACATTTTTTTTCACTCAACAAAAAATCCTAACTACGCAGCTCAGTGGTGTGGAACCCCCAATGTGGGCCCTCATTGGGAGCACCCCACCACATGAACCTTACATGAATATGATGTCTACAACTACAAAAGATGAGAAAACGCAGAAACCGGTAGTTGGTGCCAACACCTGTGGTTGAGTGTTGGGGTCGCACATCGCAAAGTCACCTGAAATTGCTTAAGTAAAAAGGGGATGTTGAAGTGGTACACTTACCTTGTCCTAATCTCTCCATCTCAATGGCCGACCGCATGGGTAGTAAGCATAGAATCGGGCTGGTCCAAAAATCAGTAAGTGAGAGGAGGGTGAGATGTGCATACCTTGTGAGTGTCACTACCCAAGGGTAGTAGGAACTGACCAAGTTGGTGAGGAAGGCCACCGAGAGCCACACACCCTGACTCACCGCAGAGCCAAGTTGTGTTGAGAAAGCCACCAAGGGCCGTGTTGCCTAACACACCACAGCGTCAACGAGAGAAAGGCCACCGAGGGGCTGTGTCGCTTAACGCACCGCAGCGTCAACGAGAGAAAGCCACCAAGGGCCGTGTCGCTTAACGCACTGCAGCATCAACGAGAGAAAGCCACCAAGGGCCGTGTCGCTTAACGCACCGCAGCATCAACGAGAGAAAGCCACCAAGGGCCGTGTCGCTTAACGCACCGCAGCATCAACGAGAGAAAGCCACCAAGGGCCGTGTCGCTTAACGCACCGCAGCATCAACGAGAGAAAGCCACCGAGGGCCGTGTCGCTTAACGCACCGCAGCGTCAACGAGAGAAAGCCACTGAGGGCCATGTCGCTTAACGCACCGCAGCGTCAACAAGAGAAAGCCACTGAGGGCCATGTCGCTTAACGCACTGCAGCGTCAACAAGAGAAAGCCACCGAGGGCCGTGTCGCCTAACGCACCGCAGCATCAATGAGAGAAAGCCAAACAAGAGAAAGGCCACCAAGGGCCATACACCCCGACGCACCGTGGTGTCAGGGTGTTGAGTCGAGAGGCCACCGAGGGCCACACGCCCTGACACACCGCAGCGTCAAGGCGTTGAGTCGCTAGGGGGGCTGGAGGAGGGAAAAGGCTGTATGCATCCAGCCCTTTCCTTCCTTCAGCCCCCTTTCACGTGGACAGGGGAGTGCAAAGATAATGAGGGCGGTCATTGTGGTAGAGGGGAAAGGGTGGTGCGAGAAAAAAAAGACGACTCCATGTTTTTGAACTTCAACATGGGTTCCCACACTCATGATCATGTGATCTGACACGTCAGGTCCCTTCCCACACTCACGATCATGTGATCTGACGTGTCAGGTCCCTTCCCACACTCACAATCATGTGACCTGATGCGTCAGGTCCCTTGCTTAGTTTAGAAAGATGGCTTACATAATCTTAGCAAAGCGTGCCAAGCTCACACAATTGCATGCATAATGAGAACATAAATTATATAAGTAATTAATATATGAAAGCCAATGTCAGAATACAAACTTGCAGCATGTGAGAGACAATAAACTTGTTTCCAGGATGTGTATAATCACATGACTTTACATGACGCGTCGTGTAAGAATCCTGGCACATGATTGTTCAACTTCTCCTCGACCTTCCTCGACAAGAGCTGCACTCAAAAAAAATGGTCTGGGTACTAGACGTCTATCAACCTATTTTATCCCATGGATATGATAAATGGCTTCAGACAAAGGGGAAGGAGAGGCTGGATAGAGTAGATAAAACTGCAAGGCGCCTGGAGCAAGCATATAGCAAACTTGTGGTAAAAGGCAAGGCAGTCCCGCCATTGCCAGCAGACCTCAATAAAGTATATCCCATCTTATCAGAGTTTGACCATGCTGACTTTGCAATCCATAGGCTGTCCAAAACTGGTTCAAAAATACTCAGTCCAAGGGAAACCCCATCAAACAGCAATCAGATCCTCGAGATGCCAAGGGATTGGACCAAGCAAATGGAGGGGTTGATGAAGGAGAGAATGAGGCTGATGTAGGGAAGTCTATGTGGGGGAAGAAATGGAACAAAAGGACCATTATTGGGCAGTTGTACAAAGACAGAGTTCAGCAGGAACAGGAGCGGCTTATTGGGGAGGGTCTCACCCCCTTTGCAGCATATCAGCCTGCACTTACAAAGGTCTTGGAAGGTCTTAGTGAGGCTGACCGAGAAAATTGTGCTGGACAAGCCAATAAATGGAATACTGGCTCATGGCCAAGGGAATTGCAGATCGAGTACGTTCAACTACTATCACAAATATATCTTCATACTAATGTAACACTAGGAAAGCAGAAAAAGATTTGTTTGGAGCTGTAAATTCCTTTATAAATGACATGCACCGCAAAATGGGCATCCGGCTTGTCATGTTCACGTCATACCTGAATGAGGAGG
Source organism: Clavaria fumosa (assembly GCA_951802425.1). Lineage (NCBI taxonomy): Eukaryota > Fungi > Basidiomycota > Agaricomycetes > Agaricales > Clavariaceae > Clavaria > Clavaria fumosa. The sequence goes on along the minus strand of OX637797.1, from coordinate 2,570,767 downwards.
ATGAAGCTGTTTGCTCAAAGTGAGAGAGCAATTGCAGCGCACCATGTGTCTTTAGTAACTTTGGATTCCCAGGTTCGAAACAAAGGATAATGATCACTGATTTATGTCTGAATACAAAGACTGGAAAAAAGGCAATATATGGGAGAATTGGTGTCGGTATGGGGCATCCTTTGCAGCTGGTTAGTGCAACAATTGTGTCCTTTAGATCATGCTCTCATTTCTGGCAAAAGAAAATGACGGAGATGATAACGATGAGAAGAAGGCATGGGCAACACTTACATTTGACAATGACTACCCTGTACTACCTGAACGGCCACAGGGTGCCTCACTGCCTGACCTCAAGCGGTTGATTCGTGAATTTGTGAAGGCTGTTCACAGTATGAACACTTCTCCTGCCATAATTATTATTTGACTTACATTATTTTGAAGGGCTTGATTGCCGCACTTCGTCTGTTCCATGGGCCAAATTGGTGGCAAACCCACATGAGTTTATTGAGCAAGGAATACCTGCTGCTGGTGTACTCAAGGATCCATCCTATATGACAAAGTTGGATGCTGAAGGTGTATACGATTACTGGTTGGATTGCCAGAATCATGGAGAAATTCCGCTTCAATTCATAAAGCATGGCTGGCATGCAGACAAGGCTTCGAGGAATCCTCAAATTGGATGGGTGACACCAGATGAGTCTGATGATGATGACGAGAGTCATAGGGAGGGGAGCGCTGTACCAAACAGAGAGAAAAATAAGGGAAAAGAAAGGCAGATAGGCGAGGAGAGAGAGAAAAATAAGGGGAAAGAAAAGCGTATAGGCGAGGGGATGGATTCATCAAGCTCTCCCGCTCCTGCTGAAGGCTCTCCTGCTCTGGCTGAAGGCTCGCCTGCTGCTGCTGAAGACCGACTCGCATATTTGTTGAAGCTCTCCACATATGAAGGATATACTCGTGCTCTCAAACTCTTGGACTATGTGGTATGTCCCCCATTTTGTTCACGAATCAAGCCCTTATCCACACTCTCATAGCCACGCATTTCCCTGGATTATATAATCACTGCTTCCTGGTGCCATTGGACATTCGACAAGCCAGTGCTCCCCAAGACATTTTATGCCAAGAGCGAACACCCTGACAACCTGTATCGCTTTGCTAGTTCCTTGAAAGGCCTTTTTGAGTCTGAAAATCCACCAAAGTCCCATGCTCATGTGGAGGAACTTCTGCTTGGACTGGGTTTAGCACTGAGAGATGTGCACTTCGTACTCTTTACAGAACCTGAAGACCTCTCTGGAAAGCTCCCGTCATACTCGCAGGACATTGACATTGCTGCATGGGATGTCTTGACTGCAACAGCAGATTGTCTGGCTGCAGTAATTGAGAGGTGAGCCTGTTGCATCAATTTCTTCCACCATGCTCATGTCTCAATTATTTTAAGGCATTATCGAAAGTCCAAGCCAGCTAAGCCAGCATCTGCTAAGACTTACATGACCAGTCTCCTGCCAAATATGATGCAGAGGTTATCGAATGAGGTTGGTTTGGGATTTGAGGATTCAGAGAAGCTGGGAGCAGACTGGAGAGCCTTATGTGAGACTTGGATTGAAGCTGAATCTGCCTTGGCGACAGCTGGAGGACCACCATTGGCACTGGAGAACTGTGGAGTCCCTGTTCCTCCTTCCCTCATCAGGTGGAGCCATACTCGGTTAGCAGGAAATTACGAGGATATCGACTATCCCTCAATTGGCCTAGAGGTTGCTGAATGGTGGGGGAGGATCCAGCCTGAAGGTGATGAGCAAGATGCTGACATCTTGGTCAAAAAGGAATGGTGTGGGGGTGGTTTGACAGGAATTGTTCTCCTTGTCATGGGGATGAAGGTATGGGGATTGAGTCTGGAAGAGGAAGAACAGGCTGCTTGGAGCCAAATGGTGAGAGAAGTGGCTGATATATTCAAGCTCATTCCATTGGCCCAAGTTCTGTAAGTGAAATATTCCCTGAGTGAGCAAGAACTCACATTGATTTAGAAGGAGACAAATGTCAGACTTAGTCTCATGGTTCACACAACTTAACGTAAGGTCGATGATGACGATACTAACATAAGGGGAAAAGGGTACAAGTAAGAAAGCGACGTAGTATATATAGCGAGCGGTTCGGGAGTTGCTGGCGTTCCCACGCTCGGACCCCGTGCGTCACGTGATGCGTCCAGGCCCAGGTCACGTGATTTTCCCATTATGTAAGCCACCACCTGTTCGGGTCACGTGACTCGTCTGCAAACTTCCCGCAACTCTTTTGCGATCCTTTCTTGGCCTTTCCAACCTGCTTATGTAAGCGATCCTGACATCACCCCCCTCTTAAGGCTGGGCGTCTCGACCAGCCAACTTCGCCTTGTCAGGGTATTGCTGGAAGAAGTCCCGGAGCAACAGTGCAACGTTAGTGAGGTTGCGACGAGGTTCCCAGGTGTTCTCCTCTGCAGGGTATCCTAACCACTTTACCAAATACTTCACTCCCCATCCAACCTTCTTGACATCAAGAATTTCCTCCACCTCATACTCCAAGTGGTCATCGTCAATCGTGGGGGGTGGGGGTGGAGGCAAGTTCTGGGAAGGGAAAGAGGGAGCAATATAAGGGGTGAGTAGCAACTCATTGAAAACCCGGTGAATGCGCCATGCTCAGGGGAGCTTGAGTCGGTATGCTGCTGGTCCAACCTTCTCTTCGATAGTGAAGGGTCCAGCCCGCTTGTTGTCAAGCTTCTTGGATGGTCGATCCATTTTCAGGTTCCGGGTATCCAGCCAGACTAAGTCCCCCTTTGAGTATTCACGACTCGGGCACTTTCCTTTATCATAGCTAGCCTTCATCGCATCTGCCGCCTTCCCCATTGCATCCCTGGCTGCTCTTCGGGATTCCGTGAGCTTGGCCATCCACTCGTCTGCTGCAGGGTTCACTTCAGAGGGCGGCCGGATACCACCATTCCAAGGGTGCCAGCCATACTCCAGATAGAAAGGTGTGAATCCAGTGGCTGAGTGCTCATGGTTATTGAGCGCGAATTCGGCTGTGGATAGCCACTCTGCCCAATCATCCTGCAGATGGTCAACATAGGCCTGGAGATACACTTCAACCTCCTGATTGACCCGCTCTGTCTGTCCATCTGTTTGTGGGTGGAAGGCAGTGCTCGGGTTCGCCTTAACTCCAATCATCCCATAAAACTCCCTCATGAATCTGGACACAAATTGGGTTCCCCGGTCACTCACAACTTTCTGCGGGACTCCATGGTCGCGGAAGACCCGGTCTCAAAGGATCCGAGCAGCACCAAGTCCCGTGAGGTCAAGGCCAATAGCTTCGATGAGAGTTCGTTTTGTAAACTTGTCAACAATGACAAGGATCGCATTGTGACCACGTGAGAGGGGGAAAGGCCCAACAATGTCCCAAGAGATGACTGCCCAGGGGCTCTCAGGGACAGGGTGCGGATGGAGCGGAGCGGCACGCCTGGTACGATCAGGCTTGATTCATTGGCATGTCTCACATCCACCTGCATACCAATTGGAATCCTTCACCATGCCCACCCACCAGTAAGACCTCAGCAGAGCCGCCCTCAGTTTCCGTGGACCAGGGTGTCCTGCGATGGGGAGGTCATGCTCAAAGGTGAGCACTGCCTCACGTGCTTCTGGGGGCACCCAAGTGATTTCTGCCTTCCACCAGAGTCCCATCCGATCTCTCATCCACTCATCATCAAGCTCCTCCGGCTTCTGCACATATACCGCGCTGTTTTTCTGGAGTAGCGTCTCCATCTCTGATGTGAACAATGTGCGGGTCTCAGCCTCTGGGAAGACCTGTACTGGTGCATCCTCCTCCACCATGTCTCCATAATCTGGCCTCCGTGAGAGTGCATCCGCTTTCGTGTTTGACTTCCCAGTACGGTACTTGATCTCGAAGTCAAAGCACTGGAGCTCTCCAACCCAACGGACCTGCCTCGGTTTCAACTTCTGTGGCTTCCGGAAGTACTGGAGGTTAGCATGGTCCGTCCAGATTTCAATAGTCTCTTCCACCCCAATCAGGTAAGCCCGCCACTCACATAGTGCCCGGATTACAGCCAGGAACTCCTTGTCGTACACATCGTAATTCTTCTCAGCTGCAGTGAGGGCTTTGGAGATGTAGTCTACAACTCTCCAAGTCCCATCCACCTGCTGCTGTGAGAGAACTCCTCCAGTCGCCAAGTTGCTCGCATCCGTTTCTACCTTCCATCTCCCTTTGTCTTGTGGTAGAGCCAAGACCGGGGCTGATACTAGTGCCAGGCAGAGATCTTGGAAGGCTGCTTCCTCCTCCTCCTCCCATCTCCACGGGACTTTCCCTGTCAGCCAGAAGAGTGGTTTTGCCCGGGCAGAGAGATTCGGGATGTGCCGGCGGAGGTAGTTCAGCATCCCATTGAATCTTTGTACCTCTTTCACATTTTTCAGTCTGGGCCAGTTACGGATCGCCGCGCCTTTAGCTGGGTCATGCTCTAGACGGTTGTGGGAGATCTTCATCCCCAGGAAGAAAACCTCACTCTTCTCGAACTCGCACTTGCTGAGTCTGAGACACAGGCCATTCTCCCCAAACTTCTTCAAGACCTGATCCATCCAATACCGATGTGTAGCCAAATCCTCTGCAAACACTATAACATCATCGACATAGGCTCAGACATGCCCCCCTGCAATCTCTTCTCTCAACACATGGTTCATGAAGCGCTGGAAGGTTGCAGGCGCATTCTGCAGCCCAAACCACATAACTGCCGGTTCGAAGAGTCCACAAGGCGTTAGGAAAGCACAGCGGTGCTGATGTTCTGGCCAGACCTGCATCGATGGGAAACCTCCCTTCGCATCAATCTTGGAATAGATGGTCGCCCCCTTTAACACATCCACAGTGTCTCGTATGAGGGGGAGGGGGTACTTGTCTTTGATTGATACGAGTTCAGCCTAGAGTAATCAATAATCGGCCGCAGCTTGTCCTTCTCACGTTTGAAGAAGAAGGGGCTTGCGTACGGGGAATTCGAAGGTCGGATTCGTCCAGAAGCTAGCTGCTCATCCACCCAGCGATTCATTTCCACCATCTCTTCTCGCGTCAGAGAGTATAGCTTAGAGGAGAGGTGTCCAGGGTCTGTTTTAAACTCGATTTTGATATCAAAGTCAGGGCGGGAGCAGGGGAGCTCATCCCACTTTGCTTCACTAAAAACCAAAGGGTAGCGGCTGGGCCAATCAGGGGTAGGGCCAGTGTTGGGAAAATGGGTGTCCGGGATACTGGCCGAGGCCAGGGTACTCGCTTTTGGTGGACCTGAGGGTCGAACAGGGGACCGGTGGCTGTGTGGGGAGGAGGCACAGGAGTTGGGGCAGCGGGTGAGCCTTACTTCAGCTTTCACCCAGTCAATCTCTGGATTATGACGCTTTAGCCAATCATGCCCAAGGATCGCTGTGTGGGACTGAGTCTTCCCTAGCAGGAAGTGGATCTGCTCCTGGTGGTCGCCAACCGTCACAAGCAGCTCCATCCCATACCGGATCTTACCATCTCTGTTCTGTGTTCCATCCACATTATACATGGTGATTGGATTCAGCAAGGGAGATGGTTCCAATCCCACTTTTTTCGCCCACTCCAAGTCCATAAAGCAGTTGGTGCAGCCTGAGTCGACAAGGGCTTTCGTAGTTGCCCCTTTGCCAGTGCTGAGAGCCTCCAGGTGCACCTGGATGGAGAGCTCTCGGGGCATACACAATAGGGTGTCCTTCAGCACCTCTGCAAGGTGCTTTGTTGGCTCCACTTGGCTGCTAGTCCCCTTTTCTCTTTTCGGTATTTCACTTTTAGCGGTTTCCGTTTCCGCTTTGTCCTTCACCTCAGCCCCAATCCAGGTGTGTCTCCGCTGCAAGATAGTGTATTTTGGGATACTAGCTGCGGGTACAGGGACGGGAGGGGGGCTGGGATATCTACTCCTGAGACTCCAGTTCGGACTCACTGGGCCTCGTCTCCAAAATCCGGCTCCTCAACAGGAGCCCTCTTCTCTCTCTTGAGCAAATCCAGGCGGTCTCGGAGCAGTGCGATCTCGTTCTCATAGTCCTCTGCACTACGTGCCTGGCTTTCCACGGCGCGGACCTGTGGCCTCGGGATCTGCGGACGTGTGTCCTGGAGCTGGCAATCTCTCACCATGTGACCAGCTTGGCCACATCGGAAGCAGGTGCGCAACACTCCAGGGGCACGGTATCAGACTGGGTCTCACACAACTTAAGCGTAAGGTCATGACGACAATACTAAGATAAGGGGAAAAGGGTACAAGAATGGAAAAGACGTAGTATATATAGCGAACGCTTCGGCATTTGCCGGCGTTCCCACGCTCGGACCTCTCAGATCACGTGATGCGCCCAGGCCCAGGTCATGTGATCTTACGATTATGTAATCTGACCACAGCCACAGGTCATGTGACCTTCCAACAACCCTCCCCAGTTTCTCCACAACTGCACTTTGGGATGGCTTACATAAGCGATCCTAACATCACCCCCCTCTTAAGGCTGGGCGTCCCGACCAGCTAGCTTGGCCTTGTCGGGGTGGGAGAGGAAGAAGTCCCGGAGAAGCAACGTTACGTTAGTGAGGTTCCTACGGGGCTCCCAAGTGTTTTCCTCCACTGGATATCCCAACCACTTCACCAAGTACTTCACCCCACGTCCCACCTTCTTAACATCAAGGATCGCCTCCACATCATACTCCAGGTGGTCGTCATCAATCGTAGGGGGTGGAGGGGGAGGCAGGTTCTGAGAAGGGAAGGAGGGGGAGGCAGGTTCTGAGAAGGGAAGGAGGGGGGGTGGTATGGTGTCAACAGCAACTCATTGAAGACCCGATGGATGCGCCAGGCCCGAGGGAGCTTGAGGCGATACCCAGCAGGTCCCACCTTCTCCTCAACTGCAAAGGGGCCTGCTCTCTTGTTGTCAAGCTTTTTACAGGGCCGGTCCATCTTCAAGTTTCTAGTATCCAGCCAGACCAGATCTCCCTCAGAGTACTCCCGACTTGGGCGTTTCCCCTTATCGTAGCTCTTCTTCATCGCTGCCACCGCTTTCTCCATTGCCTCCTTGGCTGCTCTTCGGGACTCCGTGAGCTTAGCCATCCACTCGTCTGCCGCCGGGTTCACCTCAGAAGGTGGCCGGAGCCCCCCATTCCATGGGTGTCGTCCATAATCGAGGAAGAAAGGTGTCTGTCCTGTCGCTGAGTGCTCACGATTATTAAGAGCAAACTCCGCAGTGGACAACCATTCAGCCCAGTCATCCTGGAGATGGTCCACATAAGCCCGGAGATAGATCTCCATCTCCTGGTTCGCCCGTTCCGTCTGTCCATCAGTCTGTGGATGAAAGGCAGTACTTGGATTTGCCTTTACCCGGATCATGGAGTAGAACTCCTTCATGAAGCGGGACACAAACTGGGACCCCCGGTCACTCACAACCTTGTGAGGGACTCCATGGTCACGAAACACTCGATCCCGGAGGAGACGCGCCGCTCCAAGTCCTGTGAGGTCGAGCCCAATCGCTTCGAGCAGTGTCCGTTTCGTGAATTTGTCGACAATAACAAGGATGGCATTATGTCCACGGGAGAGGGGGAGGGGACCGACTATGTCCCATGAAATCACTGACCAGGGACCATCGGGCACCAGATGGGGGTGCAGTGGGGCAGCACGCTTGGTACGGTCGGGCTTCGTCCGCTGGCATGTCTCACACCCCTGGGCATACCGATCCGCATCTTTTACCATGTCCGGCCACCAATAACCCTTCACTAGTGCTGCTCTCAACTTCCGGGGCCCAGGGTGTCCAGCAGCAGGGAGGTCATGCTCAAACTCAAGAACGGCCTCACGAGCTCCTAGGGGGACCCAAGTGACTATCCCCTTCCGCCAGAGTCCAGCACGATCTCGTGTCCACTCATCATCAAGCTCCTCCGGCTTCTGTATGTGTACCGCGCTATTTTTCTGGAGTAGCGTCTCCATTTCCGATGTGAATGACACACGGACTTCCGTTTCCGGGAAAACCTGCACCGGTGCATCCTCCTCCACCATCTCTCCATAGTCCGGTCTCCGGGAGAGTGCATCTGCCTTTGTATTCGACTTGCCAGTGCGATACTTTATCTCAAAGTCAAAGCACTGGAGCTCTCCAACCCAACGAACCTGCCTCGGCTTCAACTTCTGGGGCTTCCGGAAGTACTGGAGGTTTGCATGGTCCGTCCAGATCTCAATTGTCTCCTCTGCTCCAATGAGGTATGCTCGCCACTCGCGAAGTGCCCGAATCACAGCCAAGAACTCCTTGTCATACACATCATAGTTCTTCTCAGCTGCAGTGAGGGCCTTGGAGATATAGTCAACAACTCTCCAGGTTCCATCCATCTGCTGCTGCGAGAGCACTCCACCAGTTGCCAGGTTGCTTGCATCTGTCTCTACCTTCCATCTCCCTTTGTCCTGAGGCAGAGCCAAGACCGGGGCCGATACGAGTGCCTGGCGGAGATCTCGGAAGGCTGCTTCCTCCTCCTCCTCCCATTTCCATGGAACATTCCCAGTCAGCCGGAAGAGTGGCTTTGCCCGGGCAGAAAGATTCGGGATGTGTCGGCGGAGGTAGTTCAGCATTCCATTGAACCTCTGGACATCCTTCACATTCTTGGGACGTGGCCAATCTCGGACTGCCGCACCCTTGGCCGGATCATGCTCTAGTCTGTTGTGGGAGATCTTCATCCCCAGGAAGATGATCTCGCTCTTCTCAAACTCGCATTTACTGAGTTTGAGACACAACCCATTCTCTCCAAACTTCCTCAAGACCTGATCCATCCAGTACCGGTGTGTAGCCAAGTCCTCTGCAAACACAATGACATCATCCACATAGGCCCTCACATGTCCTCCTGCAATCTCCTCCCTCAACACATGATTCATGAAGCGTTGGAAGGTAGCAGGGGCATTCTGCAGTCCAAACCACATGACAGCTGGTTCAAAGAGTCCACGGGGTGTCAGGAAGGCACAGCGGTGCTGGTGCTCGGGCCAGACCTGCATAGATGGGAAACCTCCCTTTGCATCAATCTTAGAGTAGATCGACGCTCCTTTAAGCACATCCACTGTGTCTCGGATGCGGGGGAGGGGGTACTTGTCCTTGATCAGGTGTGCATTCAGCCTCGAGTAGTCGATGATTGGCCGCAGTTTGTCCTTCTCATGTTTGAAGAAGAAGGGGCTGGCATATGGGGATTTTGAGGGCCGGATTCGTCCAGAAGCAAGCTGCTCATCCACCCAACGGTTCATCTCCACCATCTCCTGCCGTGTCAAAGAATACAGCTTGGAGGAGAGGTGCTCAGGGTCCTTTTTGAACTCGATCTTAATATCGAAGTCTGGTCGGGAGCGGGGAAGTTCATCCCACTTCGCTTCACTAAACACCAAAGGGTAGCGGCTGGGCCAATCGGGGGTAGGGCCAGAGTTGGGAAAACGGGTGTCCAGAATACTCGTGGATGCGAGGGTACTCGTTTTCAGGGGTGCAGAGGCTCGAGGGGATGGGGAACACTGTGGGGGGCAGCGGGTAAGGCTCAGCTCTGCCTTCTGCCAGTCGATATCCGGGTTATGCCGCTTGAGCCAGTCATGCCCAAGGATGACCTTGTGGGACTGGGTCTTTCCCAGCAGAAAGTGGATCCGCTCCTGGTGGTCACCAACTCTCACCAGCACCTCTATCCCATACCGGACCTTTCCATTCCTGTTCTGTGTCCCATCCACATTATACATGGTGATTGGGTTCAGCAGGAGAGATGGCTCCAGTCCCACTCCTTTCGCCCACTCCAAATCCATGAAGCAGTTGGTGCACCCTGAGTCAACAAGGGCCTTCATTGTGGTCCCTTTGCCAGTGCTGAAAGCCTCCAAGTGCACCTGGATGGCTAGCTCTCGTGGCACATGTTTCCGCACTTCTGGCCGCACTCTGGTTAGGTGCTCTGCCAGTCTCACTTCCTCCTTCACCTCAGCCCCAATTCGGGTATGTCTCCGCTGCAAGATAGTATATCGGGGTATACTTGCAGCAGGCACAGGGACGGAAAGGGGGCTGGCACACTTCTTCTCCCCAGTGGGAGTCCTCCTCTCTCTCTCACACAGCTCTATGCAGGCTCGGAGCCGTGCAATCTCTTTCTCATATCCCTCCGCCATTTGGGGGGCACATGGTGCTGCCCGGGTTTGGGCCCTTGGGACCTGCAGACGCGTATCAGGCAGGGGGCAGAAACGGACAGCATGGCCAGTCTGGTGGCATCGGAAACAACATCTCTCATCAGCAGGGGCCCATCCTCGGGCCATGGCCACATCTGGAGTACACAGCAGAGGGGTCACAAGAGGTCGCGAAACGGTCACGGCAGGTCGCGGTAGGGTTGCGGTGGGTCGCGGTGTCCGTTCCGTGAGTATCCCATCCAGTCGCCTTTGCTGGGCATCAAGCCTCTCAGCCAGCACCTTCCATTCTCCATATGTCTCTGGCATCGGGGAGACACCATAGATTCTCTCCACCAACCTCCTACTCAGGTTCAACTCCAGCCAATGGACTAGGATTCCTGAGTCCTTCTCTGCACTCAACTTCGCCCGTCGGGACAGCGTCTCGAATTTCGCGAAGAACTCTGGTGCTGTCATGGCACCCTGTTTCAGCCCTGCAATATCGGCAAGGGCAGTCGCACGGTCATTCGGGTCATCGAATGCACGCTTCATCTCCTCCACAAACTCTGCCCAGGTTCCGGCCTTGCCACTACCCAGGATCTCTTCCACCTTCATATTCGCCCACTCTGCAGCGAATCCTTCTCCAGTAATTTTGCTCAGAGCAAAAAGGACCTTCACCAGGTCCACAGCATAGACAGTCGGGTTCGCCATAAACAGGAGGCGAAGGGATCGGAGGAATGTACGGAAGTTCCTTTTCTGCCCATCAAAGGGGGCAACAGATAGGTCAAGCCTCATAGGTTGGGCTACAGGCGGGGCGACATGGTCTGCCATCACAGGCCCTGGATGCTGTAAATAAAGTTCCAGGCCTTGGGCACTCAGGATTTCTTCGATCTCTTAACAGTCCTGTCCTCTTAGGCTGCTCTTCTGTGTACTTATGTACCTATAGAACTCTTATTCTATGAAACTTTTGTTAACGTGGGGCCCAAATGGTGTCCCAGGTGGTCACTCCACAACTCCTAATGAGTTGCCCGTGCGCCCTTCTGACAATGGTCACAGAGCAAGGGCCCTGTCCACTGGACCAGGAAACTACAGAAAGACTATGTAGGGGCCTTTCCTTGCCCTGTACACTACACGATTCACTGGTACGTAGCTGTAAAACAAAGTTCCGGGCCTTGGGCACTCGGTATCACTTGGGGAGGGTCACAGTTGACTTCCTCTGGGTCTGGTCACGTGTATCTACACACAGTAAAAATTTCGCGCGGTTCTGTTACACACCGCGGGCAGGGTAAAGGAGAAGAGGATGATAGGGGCTGAGCTGTGACAACGTGTCACAGTTTGAAATTAAGAGTCCAGGCTAGCCGGGTTAGGACACGGGGCTAGGGCGGACAGGCGGATCTTAGTATTATATCAGACTGGGTCTCACACAACTTAAGCGTAAGGTCATGACGACAATACTAAGATAAGGGGAAAAGGGTACAAGAATGGAAAAGACGTAGTATATATAGCGAACGCTTCGGCATTTGCCGGCGTTCCCACGCTCGGACCTCTCAGATCACGTGATGCGCCCAGGCCCAGGTCATGTGATCTTACGATTATGTAATCTGACCACAGCCACAGGTCATGTGACCTTCCAACAACCCTCCCCAGTTTCTCCACAACTGCACTTTGGGATGGCTTACATAAGCGATCCTAACACACGGGCACGATCCACCACCATGGCATCACCGGCATTGGTGGGACACGGCATGGTGGGAGGGGCAGGGGTGCGGGCCAGAGGCTGGGCCAGGAAGGGACGGGGGGCTGGGGCGAAGTGGGTTTGTTGAGGGAGGGGGCGGCTGGTTGTGGGCAGAGCAGGACACACAGAGTTCTGTTGTGCGATGACTCCGTCGAGGCGATGCTGCTGAGCATCTAGCTTTTCGGCAAGTGCCTTCCACTGCACGTAGGTCTCTGGCATTGGCGAAACACCATAGACCTTTCCCACTAGCCTCCTGCTCAGATTCGACTCCAGCCAATGGACCAGGATGTCCAAATCGGCCACTTCTGTCATCCCCGCTCTTCGGAACATTGTTTCGAACTTTGCGAAGAACTCAGGTGCCGTCATGACACCCTGTTTCAACCTCGCAATATCTGCGAGGGCAGTCGCACGGTCGTTCAGGTCATCGAACGCTCGCTTCATCTCTTCCACAAATTCTGCCCAGGTTCCAACCTCGTTGTTACCCAGGATTTCCTCTCCCTTCACATTTGCCCATTCTGCGGCAAACCCCTTGCCAGTAATTTTGCTGAGGGTGTAGAGGACCTTTGCCAGGTCCGTGGCATAGATTATCGGATTCGCCATAAACAGGAGGCGGAGCGACCGGAGGAATGTACGGAAATTTCTTTTTTGCCCATCGAATGGGGCGACGACTAAATCCAGCCTCGTGGCATGGACTTCAGGCGGGGCGACGTGGTCAGCCATCACAGACCCTGGTGGTGGTGATGGGGTTTCGGGGACGTCAGTAACAGGGGAATCGGGGGGGAGCTGGGCTTGACCCGGTCTCAGACGCAGATGCTGTAAATAGAATTCCGGGCCTTGGGCACTCAGGATTTCTTCGATCTCTTAGCAGTCCTGTCCTCTCAGGCTGCTCTCTATGTATCTAGGTACTTATAGAACTCTTATTCTATAAAACTTGTTGCTAGCGTGGGGCCCGAATGGTGTCCCAGGTGGTCACTCCACAACTCCTAGTGAGTTGCCCGTGTGCCCTTCTGACAATGGTCACAGAGCAAGGGCCCTGTCCACTGGACCAGGAAACTACAGAAAAACTATGTATAGGGCCTTTCCGTGCCCTGTACACTACACGATTCACTGGTACGTAGCTGTAAAGCAAAGTTCCGGGCCTTTGGCACTCAGTGTCTCTTGGGGAGGGTCACAGTAGACTTCCTCCGGGTCTGGTCACGTGTATCTACACACAGTAAAAATTTCACACGGTTCTGTTGCACACCGTGGGCAGGGTAAAGAGAAAGAGGATGAGGGGGATAAGCTGTCACAGAGTGTGACAGTTTGAGATAGGGGTCCAGGCTAGCCGGGTTAGGACACGGGGCTAGGGCAGACAGGGGTTGATGTTAGTATTGTGTCAGACTTAGTCTCACGGTTCACACAACTTAACGTAAGGTCGATGATGACGATACTAACATAAGGGGAAAAGGGTACAAGTAAGAAAGCAACATAGTATATATAGCAAGCGGTTCGGGAGTTGCCGGTGTTCCCACGCTCGGACCCCGTGCGTCACGTGATGCGTCCAGGCCCGGGTCACGTGATTTTCCCATTATGTAAGCCACCACCCATTCGGGTCACGTGACTCGTCCGCAAACTTCCCGCAACTCTTTTGTGATCCTTTCTTGGCCTTTCCAACCTGCTTATGTAAGCGATCCTGACAACAAATGCGGGAGAGAAAAAGGAAGGAGACAGGAGTGGTAAAGATAGGACCTCCAGCAGGGAAGCATAGGAAAGTCCGAAAGCAATAGGGAGGATATTCAATGTCTGGTATGACAACGGTAATAAATATCCGAATATTCCATGCCAATGTCTATTGGGCATAGAATATTCTTGCCCATTGCTGTAATAAATATCTGAATATTCCATGCCAATGTCTATTGGGCATAGAATATTCTATACCATGTCTGTCGGACCAATGGCTATTGTGCAAAGAATATTCTTGCCCACCGCCAGACCCATGGTTATTAGGCAGAGAATATTCTATACTATGTCCACCGGACCGGTGGCTATTGGGCAAAGAATATTCCCACCCACCGCCGGACCAATGGCTATTAAGCAGAGAATATTCTATACCATGTCTGTCAGACCAATGGTTATTGGGCAAAGAATATTCTTGCCAACCACCGGACCCATGGTTATTAGGCAGAGAATATTCTATACTATGTCCGCCGGACCGATGGCTATTGGGCAAGGAATATTCTTGCCCACCGCCAGACCCATGATTATTAGGCAGAGAATATTCTATATTATGTCCGCCGGACCAGTGGCTAACGGGCAAGGAATATTCTTGCCCACTGCCGGACCAGTGGCTATCAGGCAAGGAATATTCTTGCCCACCGCCGGACCCATGGTTATTGGGCAGAGAATATTCTATACTATGTCCGCCGGACTGATGGCTATCGGGCAAAGAATATTCCCACCCACCGCCGGACCAATGGCTATCAAACAGAGAATATTCTATACCATGTCCGTCGGACCAATGGTTATTGGGCAAAGAATATTCTTGCCAACCGCCGGACCCATGGTTATTAGGCAGAGAATATTCTATACTATGTCCACCGGACCGATGGTTATTAGGCAGAGAATATTCTATACTATGTCCACCGGACCGATGGCTATCAGGCAAAGAATATTCCCACCCACCACCGGACCAATGGCTATTGAGCAGAGAATATTCTATACCATGTCCGTCGGACCAGTGGTTATTAGGCAAAGAATATTCTTGCCAACCGCCGGACCCATGATTATTAGGCAGAGAATATTCTATACTATGTCCGCCGGACTGATGGCTATTGGGCAAGGAATATTCTATACTATGTCCGCCAGACCAATGGCTATTGGGCAAGGAATATTCTTGCCCACTGCCAGACCCATGGTTATTAGGCAGAGAATATTCTATACTATGTCCGCCGGACCGATGGCTATTGGGCAAGGAATATTCTTGCCCACCGCCAGACCCATGATTATTAGGCAGAGAATATTCTATATTATGTCCGCCGGACCAGTGGCTAACGGGCAAGGAATATTCTTGCCCACTGCCGGACCAGTGGCTATCAGGCAAGGAATATTCTTGCCCACCGCCGGACCCATGGTTATTGGGCAGAGAATATTCTATACTATGTCCGCCGGACTGATGGCTATCGGGCAAAGAATATTCCCACCCACCGCCGGACCAATGGCTATCAAACAGAGAATATTCTATACCATGTCCGTCGGACCAATGGTTATTGGGCAAAGAATATTCTTGCCAACCGCCGGACCCATGGTTATTAGGCAGAGAATATTCTATACTATGTCCACCGGACCGATGGTTATTAGGCAGAGAATATTCTATACTATGTCCACCGGACCGATGGCTATCAGGCAAAGAATATTCCCACCCACCACCGGACCAATGGCTATTGAGCAGAGAATATTCTATACCATGTCCGTCGGACCAGTGGTTATTAGGCAAAGAATATTCTTGCCAACCGCCGGACCCATGATTATTAGGCAGAGAATATTCTATACTATGTCCGCCGGACTGATGGCTATTGGGCAAGGAATATTCTATACTATGTCCGCCAGACCAATGGCTATTGGGCAAGGAATATTCTTGCCCACTGCCAGACCCATGGTTATTAGGCAGAGAATATTCTATACTATGTCCGCCGGACCGATGGCTATCGGGCAAAGAATATTCCCACCCACCACCGGACCAATGGCTATTGAGCAGAGAATATTCTATACCATGTCCATCGGACCAATGGTTATTAGGCAAAGAATATTCTTGCCAACCGCTGGACCCATGGTTATTAGGCAGAGAATATTCTATACCATGTCCACCGGACCGATGGCTGTTGGGTAAAGGATACTCTCCGCCGGACCCATTACATATGTTCAAATTGGATACTTCCGCCGGACTCCGCTGGCGCAAGTGAACTGGAGGATATTCACCATCCGGTATCCCATGTCTATTGGGGGATTTTGACTGAATGGGTTGGTCCTTTTCTGTCAGGATTGCTTACATAAGCAGGCTGGAAAGGCCAAGAAAGGATTGCAAAAGAGTTGCAGGAAGATTGCGGACGAGTCACGTGACCCGAACAGGTGGCGGATTATGTAATGGGGAAATCACGTGACCCGGGCCTGGGCGCATCACGTGACGCACGGGTCCGAGCGTGGGAACGCCGGCAACTCCCAAAGCGCTCGCTATATATACTTCGTCCTTTTCTTACTTGTGCCCTTTTCCCCTTATGTTAGTATCATCATCATTGACCTTACATTAAGTTGTGTGAGCGTGAGACTAAGTCTGACATTTTCTTACTTGTACCCTTTTCCCCTTATGTTAGTATCGTCATCATTGACCTTACATTGAGTTGTGTGAGTGTGAGACTAAGTCTGACACAGACTTAGCACAACTCACGGAGGGCAAGGGTCAGATTAGACATGATACAAATTACAAGATGGTGGGTGGAAAGGACAGAAGTGCGGGAATGGATAGAAAGACAGGAGACAGGGGTCAGATGGGATACGGGTATGGGGTACAGAAGTACTGTACCATTTCATTCAATACGAACACCCTTGTGACGTGTGACCAAAAGTTTCATTTCGAACAGCCGAACAGGGGAGGGGTGACCCGTGACCTTGGAAAAATATTCGAACACTGTATTATGATCAGTGCTTAGCAATGTCATCTTGACTGCAAAAATGAGCCCCCCTTTGCCAGCACAGTCATACCTCACCCCATTCATGGACACAGAGGCCAGTCCTACCCCTTTTCACAATGCCTCTAAGAGTGAATCTGGTAACTGCTCCAGTGCATTCGAACAAGCCCATTGTGACACATGACCACATACCAAAATTCGAACCGAACAGCCTTAGTGTGACCATGACTGTTCGTATTGAATGAAATGGTACAGTACAGGGGTGTATGAGAGTGTATGAGGGTGGTATCCAGACTGCCAAATACTCTACAAAGTAGTCGAGTATATATACTACAAGTCCAGATGTTTCCAGCAACCCAGAGTATTGACAGTAGCTACAGAGAATGTCCTGGAGATACACTGCAGGACTTACTACAGGACAATGGGAATTGCAATGGAGCAATGGAACAGCAATGGGGATCAGTTTCCTGATCCCGGAGTCAGACACTACTACCATCAGGTTGGTAGCTATGCCACCAAGCAACTGCATGGATTGTTCAGTTTCCATTTAAGGTCGAACCCTTGAGACCTTTAGATCAGAGCCAGGAGATTGGAGAAGCTTGGGTTGTGATGGGATCAGAGTCTTCCACGGAGTGTTGGATTGGGAATTTCGGGCAGAGTTTGAATTTCTGAGCCTGGATATGCAAGTCTGAGCTCATGCCCCAAGTCCAGTTTTTCTCCTTAGACCTGAACCACCATCATCAGGCATGGCAGACGATGGAAACAACTTCGAAATAAGATTTCAAAAGTTGCGGGCAGAGATGGCAGAGTTGGAGGTGGAGCATACGCGGAGGGCAAAAGAGGTGGAGGAGTGGAAAAGGCGGGAGGCAGAGGAAGCGGAGCAGGTTCGGAGGGAGGCGGAGGAGGCAGAATGGGCTAGATGGAAAGTGGAGGAGCGGGAGCGGAAGGAAGCGGAATTGGGGGAGCGGGCTCAGGCCCGACAGGAGGAGATTGTGGCCGCAAGGCTGATGGTCAAGAGGGTTGGTGTTAGGATCACTTATGTAAGCCATCCCAAAGTGCAGTTGTGGAGAAACTGGGGAGGGTTGTTGGAAGGTCACATGACCTGTGGCTGGGTCGGATTATGTAATCATGTAAGATCACATGACCTGGGGCCTGGGCGCATCACGTGATCCGAGGGTCCGAGCGTGGGAACGCCGGCAAGTGCCGAAGCGTTCGCTATAAGTACTTTCGCTTTTCCTTTTTTGTACTCTTTTCCCCTTATCTTAGTATTGTCGTCATGACCCTACGCTTAAGTTGTGTGAGACCCAGTCTGATAGTTGGAGGGACTGCTGCGGAGGCAGTGGCCTTGCAGCAGGAGGCGGAGTCATTGTGGAAATGATGGAGATTGGGGTAAGTTCCAGGTGAGTTCTGGGTGGTGTCAGATATGCAGAGTAAAAATCTGCAACCAGTTCCTATGCAGGAGTTGGACTTCAAAACCTGTGAGTCAAGAGATTTCGGGGGGTTGGATTCTGGGATTCGGAGTTCAGGTTTCCATGAACCATAACCAGAGATGGGTAAAGTCAGATATAGGAGTAGTACTGGATTTTCATGTTGGAGTTTGTGCCAGAAGTCAGAATACGAATGAAACTTGTTACTTGCAATGGCACTTCGGAGGTCATAGCATTGCTTCACTAGGTTGCTCCAGGGGTCAGGTGGACAAATGTCCGGGTTTGGCTTTTGGGGGTCGGATATGTGTTTTGGCAGCTTGACAATTGGTTGGGAAGTGGCGCCAGAAATGGGTCCAGATGGGTTCGGGTGGAATTTCTTATTCCCTGAAATTGGGGAAATTCTGGGGCTCAGGGTATTGCTGATTTGCAAATTCCAGTGGCAGGATGAATTTCAGATTTGGGTCAGATATTACATGTGTCAGAATCCCATGTCTGTAAGGACTTGAGTGACAAAAATTTAGTCAACTCCTTGGGTGGCTGTGTCACATGTTGGGATAATGATCCCTGGCTTGCAACTGGGTTCAGATGGTTCAGTGAAATATATATATATGGAGGTTGATTTCCGTGATTTCTCTGGAGTCGGACCTTGCAGAGGAGTCTGTAGGCATAAGCCAGAGGACTTGATCTCAGCAGTTTGTGCAGGAATTGCAGAACTTTGTGGATGACCAGGCCACGCATAATCCTGGTGGGTCAGATTTCTGGGTAAGTCTGAGTTGACCAGCTTTTGGGTGGTCATGTTGAGATTGTAGGACTTGGTCAGAGGGTAGGACATTTGGAAAATAAGTCCGTGTGTCCAGTTGGAGGGGTCTGGCATAATATCTGGACAGTTGGATTTTGCTTGTATGGGGCCTGCGAGTGATTTGTGGGTTCACACTAGTGGTCAGGTTTTGCTCTTGCAAGAGTTCTGGGTGTCGGGTTGGGTTTCTCATTGTCCTTATGGGGACGGGTCAGAGTATGGAGTTTACAAGGTATGATGCCCAGAGGGGGTTTTCGAGTGTTTTTGCCAAAAGTATAGGTTGGAAATTGCTTCAAGGCCTAGAATGGCATAGCCACTCTCCCCCTCTTAGGGTAGAGGTCCCATCAAGTCAGAGTGTCGGATTTTGGTTTTGGATTCTGGGGTGGGATCAGATTACCAGGTTGGGGGTGGAATAAAGTCAGAAAAGGACTCCAGCCACTGGACATGACAGAAAGTCAAAGTCTGAGTGGTTCCTGCATGTTCGGGTTTCTCGTAGTCAGTGAATACCTCAGCCAGGATAACAAATCCTTTGAGGCACAAGGACTGAGGGTTTCGAACATTTGCCGGGAGTTCCTCATGGGTGTGCCATAGTTCAACTATGCTGGAATAGAAAGTCCAGGGGTAGAGTATGACCAGAAACAATTTCCCAGATGCGGAAATCATGGGAAATTGTAGTGACCATTGGAAATGACAGTCGCCAAGGTGGAAAATGTAGTAAGCATTGAACTTTCAACATCTCAAATACTCAAGACATTTTGCAGAGAGTTTCTGGGTGAGGGATTTCGCCTAGTTTGGATTAGCTGTACCACGGAGTTGGAGAGTCGGAACCACAGAGAATAATTCTCCGGACGGGGTTTGCGAAGCTTCGGAGTAAATACTTTCCTTAGCCTTGCAGGGCTTCAGGCCAGTCCTGGGTGACAAAACTGTTTCCTGGGACCATAGCAGCCTTCCAGGTGGGGTCTGGGGTCTGGGGTATTCAACTTCCCTGGTTGCAGAAGGAGTTTTCCCAGGGTGCACATAAGTGCATGGGATCAGAGGTGTCGGAAGATATTCAGAGGTGTCAGAGAAGGTTCAGGAGTTTCGGAATACATTCGGAAATGTTGGGAGATGTTCAGGTTTGTAGGGACAAGGATGTCATCTAGATAGATAATCATGTACTTATCCGAGGGGTCGGGAACACAGTAGAGTGTTGAAATGCCGAAATGGCACTGCTGGATTGTGGCAGCTGTCACAACTCAAGCTACTCAAGGATGGTACCATGTCACAAGCAGAGTGCCTTTGAGCATGTTTCAAACCGAGGCTAAGAACTTGAAAGCTTGAAAAGAGGGGCCTCGTTTCGATGCAAGTAGCAACCCTACCACAGCCAAGGACACTGATCGAGCACTGTAACCGCATGCTGTAGCACTTGTGGCGATACATCAATAAGAAGCGTGACCAATGCGTGACTTGTTTGCTTTTTCTGCGCCTATCATCGAACGTCGACCGCATTGACCTCCTCAACCAGCCCGACATCCCACCGTTCAAGCGTTTCTGCGTGCAGAACCTAGCTCATTGCCATTAGCGACACTCTAACTCCAATTACCACACATGCTCGCCTTAGTGCATCCGGTTCAACACAACTCCGCTCCGGATGCTCCACATCTCACGGTGCCTCCACCTCGTACAACAAGACCTTCCAGGAAGCCCAATTCTGTCTCATCCTCCTCGTCGACACTATCCTCTACACCCGCATCATCTTCACGTCCATCCGTAGTGAGACTGCAACCCCCTGCGCGACACATCACAGCTCCTGTTCTTCCCGTTGCATCCGCTGCACCCGCACCCTCAAATACGAAGCAAATCCGACCACATTTGGCGATCGATGCGCCTCAGTCCACCTCATTAGATTCGTTTGTCCCCCCGCAGAAACGGTCCTGCACGCCGCCTCCTACCTCGCCCCCTACGTTCGACATCCACTCTTTTCCTGCCAATGAACTCCTGAAACTCCTAGCATCTCTTCTCACGCAGATCGCAGCTGCCAACGACAAGTTGCCCACCACTTGCTCCAGCGAACTGACATCGCCGTCACATACGTCAGACCCTCGTCCCTCGTTATGGAGCAGCCTCACAACTGCGTCACGCACTGCCATTTCTACTCCTTCATCTACCCTCAGCTTCCATGCTCGCAACATACCCACCATCTCTCTCGAGGCTTATCTTCTCCGTATTCTCAGGTACTGTCCGACAACAAACGAAGTCTTTCTCAGTCTACTTGTCTACTTCGATCGGATGTCCAAACTGTCCTACGAAGCAACTGGCAAAGTCTTTGTCATCGACTCGTACAACATCCATCGGCTTGTCATTGCGGGCGTGACTGTAGCAAGCAAATTCTTCAGCGACGTCTTCTATACAAATTCGCGTTATGCCAAGGTGAATTTCGTTGTTATTTGTTTCCCCTAAAAATACTCAGCAGTTCCCCAGGTCGGAGGGCTACCTCAGACCGAACTTAATCAGCTTGAGCTGCAATTTCTGCTTCTCAACGATTTCCGTCTAGTTATCTCGGGCACCGAGATGCAGCATTATGCGGAACAGCTCATTCTCTTTTCGCAAACCGATATGAACTCGACCTTCGCAATGACTTCGGCAGGATCACGTTCGCCTCTTCCAACTGCCCCCATGCAAGCCATGGGCGCAATTGATGCATACGGAGGCAGGGTAGAAGCGAACAATGCGAGAACGTATGGACCTGACCAGCCAACGAGCGAAACTGCAATCATCGCACCTCCTGCATACGACGCCGCTCATACCAGCTCTGCAGCTTACCCTGATGGCAGCCTTATGGCGAACACCACGCCGCCTGCGCGGCCACGCGTATTTCTATTTTCCGATGATGCAGAAGACACCGTTGTGGAGTCGGACGGGACGGACAGTGAATGTGTGACGGACGATGAACCCACTGTTAGGGCAGGCCGGGGAGGCCACTCGAGGGGGTCCAGCATCTGCTCGGAGTCTACGTGGGAAGATAACGATGATTCGGATTATATGGAAGCTCCGATCAAGCCTTTGGGAGCTGCGCAAGCGCTCGATCGTAGTGATAGGTCCGACACGTTTGTTGGCCGGGACTTGACTCCTGAAAGATTGGGAACAGGACGCAAGGGCGTTGATGCGAGCGCTCGGGATCATAGGATGGCGAGCCCGTAAGACGCAATCTACTATTGTTATTCTACCCCGCTTCACGTTCCACACGCTTCGAGAGACTTGATGAATGTCCATCTTCTCCGTTTCTCGGACCTTTATTTTATCCATTCTGCTTGGGATTCCTTCCATTCATACCCTCACCAAAAAATGTCGAGCGTTGATAAAATGCAATTAGAATAGCGCAATCCGACCCAATACGATTACACTCAGAACGGAAGTAAATTCGCCTGCAAGGCAACGAACACGACATGCTACAGCTCATCATGTTTCTCGGGTGGCCCTAACGGCAGACACAGAGCTGGAGTTGTTACGGTGAATCGGTACACGCATTTTTCAGGCTCCTCGACGGTGACGAGTGCGTTTTCGACACCACATGTCAAATGCACCTGGTAGTAAATATGAGAAAAAGAACCCCCCCAAATCCTGCGGCGTAAGCACTCACAGTGGCACTTCGCGATGGCCCGTCCCAGCAATAATCGCCCCCGACATAGACTTGTTGAGAGTAGTACTCTGGGCTGCCCACCTTGACGTCAGGAGAAGGGTTCCACGATGAGAAAGACCTGCACCCAATCGTGTAATGAGCAGCTTGTGTTTTGTAATGAGTAGATGCCCACCCCAGTCTAGTTCCCCTTTGTTTCGCCCCTTTGAAGAAA
This sequence comes from Clavaria fumosa, assembly GCA_951802425.1. Classification (NCBI taxonomy): domain Eukaryota; kingdom Fungi; phylum Basidiomycota; class Agaricomycetes; order Agaricales; family Clavariaceae; genus Clavaria; species Clavaria fumosa. The sequence goes on along the minus strand of OX637797.1, from coordinate 2,548,192 downwards.
CATAGCTCATACGTGAAACTACGCGCCCAACGGTACCCGTCAGCTCGCGACCTCCGTATGGCTCAGTAGCTGGTTTTTCGTACCTTCCCGTTTCGTTTTCGACACAGGTACCATCCAACGCCTTCCATTCGCCCTGTCTCCCAAACATTTTGACATCAAGTAATTTGCTGAGATCATCCTCAGCCCTATCCTTGTCCTCTATGGCTTTGCGGAGTGCATGTTCGGCGTCTGTGAACGCCTTGCGTGCACGAGCGGCCTCTGCGGCAAAAATGGGTGCATGAGGGTGAAAGATCCAAAACCAAACATACCATCGGAAAGTTTGGCTGGCACGTGTGCAAAGCCCAGCAACCGCAGGGGGGCCGAAAGAGCCTTCTTCAACATCTCATAGTGCGGCAGTACAAAGTCTGGCAGGTATGCCGTCACATCAAAAACTAGCAGTCAATACGATGAAACCTCGATGTCTGAGTGACAGAGAGTGAAATACGGTATAAACTTACGGACGGACTCGGGCGACGAAGGAATACTGAACTGGTCGTGCTCGAGCAGCAAGATTTCGTGGTCCTGTTTGAGGAGTGCCTGCACTTCTTCATTCAGCTGTTCCGCAGCCAACAACAGGTCCTCTGCTGATGCCTCCGGCTCCTTATCTTGACTGCCGCTCCCGTCTTGCTCCTGACCCTGGTTCTCATTGGTAGCAGTTTCCTGTTCCTTATGTCTCCAGAACTCCCATCCTCGTACAGCTTCCAGGACGGCCATGTCCTGATAATTAGGATTATAGCCATTGCGAAGTTCTTCAAGAATCTTGCCCAAGGCCTTTTCGCGTTCTATGACCTTCTGATGTAATTCATGTAATGATTCGAGGACATGAGAGTGGGTCAAGAGAGATTGATAGAGTGCTGTTTTGTGATGAGATTAGACATAGCCTCGTGGTAGGGAAGATTGATAATACGAGATTCTTTCTTGCGCTGTAAATCAGCCGTCGATAATTCTTCCGCCCTGTCCACAAGGTCTATGAAAAGAGTTGGTATCTGCGAAATAAATACATGACAGAAATCACCGACCCTTCAATCTGGCTAGCTCACGTTGTCTGCTATCAATTCCCGATTGTAGTGCGGGGATCAAGCCTTCAAGCCGAGCCCGCTCCTTCTGTGCAGAAGATATATAGGATTCCCGAATCTTGGCTCCCTGATATTCGAAAACATAAGGGTGACAATGTGCGACGCATGAAATGATTGACCTTCTTCCGCACAGCTCGCTCTGCCTCAAGTTTGTTTTGTAGGTCTAATGCAGCTTGTTTGCAAACGTTTCTGCAAATGCCTGGCGCTTCGTCCGAGCCATCACAACATTCAGGCTCTGAGAAAAGATGGGCTAAGTCAGTAAACGGGGGGGACGATTAGAAAGGCTACAACATACCACACAACCCATCATTCACGCGTGTGCTAGGAATACTCGCACCAATATGTCCTTCGTTGGCACAGTGGAACAAACCATTCGAACACGCGCTTGTGCCTTGTAAACCAACGGTCTCAGTAACGCAACTAGACATGTGAGAGGGCACAATTTGACGCAGTACCTGGTTCGTCAGATCCGTCTAGACAATCGCAATAATCATCGTTCACCGCTTGCCAAGGAATATCCTTTGAACCATCCAAGCAAGTCCAGACACCGGTGCTAGGCTCAACGTAGCGAGGTATCAAGTGCGGCGGAACGCCATACGTTTTGTGAATTCCTACGACTAGAGTCGGCAGTAGTAGTAGACACAAGAGCCAATTTACCATTTGACGAGGTGAGCGACGGCCAAGACAGCACCGTCAATGGAACGCATGATTACATAACAATTCCTGTATCTGTCAGCGAATTTCCCACGGTCGCCGCCATCCCAAAACACCTCGACACCTCATCGCCATTGCGAACACGAACTCGCCCGGTCTCCGATGGTGAGTTTGACTGTCTTCTCAGTGCTGTGTTATACCCTTTCTTTCTTGAGCCAACGCTTCTTGAAGTCGCGGAATTAATTCTGATGGATTGGTGCGACGCGGTTGGGATAACGCTGACTTGACGTTAACCAGGCAAAAGCAAAAGCAGCGCCCGCGGGCGGCAGTGGCTCCAAGGCTGCCAAGAAGAAGAAGTGGTCGAAAGGGAAGGTCAAGGATAAGGCCAACCATGCCGTCACTCTCGACAAAGCTACCCACGACCGCATCCTGAAGGAAGTTCCGACTTTCCGCTTCATCAGCCAGAGTATTCTCATTGAGCGGCTCAAAATCAACGGCAGTCTGGCACGCCTTGCCATTCGGCAACTCGAGAATGATGGTTTGATCAAGAGAATTGTTCACCACTCTTCACAGTTGGTCTACAGTGTGTACTGTCATGCGCTCACCAAATTCGCCCTTTTGATTCAGTCCTGCAGCTCGCGTCACGACTTCCTCGTTGGAGTAGCCCGATTTTTTATGCCCTCATGTACTGCACTACACTTCATAAACAGATCATCTTTCTCTTGTGACAATCGAAGTTGCAGCGTTTCAATTTTCGAGTCGACACTTCCAGGGAGAGTTCCCTTTACATCCACCGACGGTGATCGATATACGCTGAGTCTGCTGCCAATAGCGCGATGACATCCATCGCCGAAGGCAATTTCTACGTTGGCGTCGACGTTGGCACTAGCTCAGTACGCGCATGCCTCGTTAGAGCGGATGGGTCCATCTTGGGCTCTTCTGTCCAACTGATCGCTACTTATCGCGACCGAACGGACCATCGTATTTTTGAGCAATCCACGGCTAACATCTGGTCATCCATTTCTTCCGCTACTAACTCTGTGCTCGCCAAAGCCAAGATCGATCGCACTGCCGTGAAAGGACTCGGATTCGATGCAACATGCTCCTTGGCGGTAGTTGATTGCGATCTCCAGCCGATCGTGGTGACGCAGGGGGAGCAGCTAGGCGCCGCAGGGGACAGGAACGTCATCTTATGGGCCGACCATAGAGCTGAGGAAGAGGCCGAGGAAATCAATAGAACTGGCTCCGTCGTCCTTGACTACGTCGGGGGTAGTATAAGCGTACGTCTATCCGTCTACCAAACAATGCATCATCCATCTCGATTCATTTAGCTGGAGATGGAGATTCCGAAGATACTCTGGCTGAAAAAGCGCATGTCTCCTTGCGCTTTTTCCAAATGCCAATTTTTCGACCTTCCGGATTACCTCACGTACCGGGCCACGGGGAACCCCATCCGCTCTTGTTGCTCTCTTACATGCAAGTGCTCATTCTTGCCCGACGTCGGATGGAAAGAGGATTTCTTCACCGCAATTGGTCTTGGAGAGTTTTGTGCGTCCAATTATTCGCAGATTAGTGCCGGAGAACAACGTGTGAAAGGCGCGGGCATGCCTGTGGGCAATGGCCTGTCTAAAAATGCAGCAGCAGAGTTAGGATTGACGGAAGGAACCCCAGTTGGAAGCGCACTAATTGACGCGTACAATTCCAACTCATTATATGGCACTCGACTTGTGATGCTGACTTCCGTCTAAAGATATGCTGGATGGATGGGGACCGTCTCGACGCGATACGCAGAGGGTGATCAACTTTCGCGCGTCACACCTTCATTGGAAGACTCCTGTCATCGGGTGGCTGCCGTTGCTGGCACTAGCACATGCTATCTTGTCCAAGTCTGTCCTTTCACCAGTTCGTCATCAATGCCTAACTCACTTGTTCAGAGCCCTCAAGGCGTGTTCGCGAAAGGCCTGTGGGGTCCGTACAAGGTACCCCATTGATTAGAGTCGCTCCTGTGGTCACTGCTTGAATTTTTCACCGTGTAGGATGCCGTCTTCGGCGGCTGGTGGATGAATGAAGGTGGCCAGTCATCAACTGGGCAGGTTGTAGACAAGCTGTCTTTCATCGACGACTGACTGAGGTTTTGAACGCAGCTCATCGATTTCATGATCACCACACATCCGGCATATTCAGAACTCTGTACTCTGGTCGAAGGGCGACAATCCGATATATACGACGGTATTCAGACGCTTTGGGGCGAATGAGCCATGACTCATTACCTGCGTTGCTTGCAGTGCTACAAGAGATGCTGGAGTCGCTGCGACTTGAGAAAGGCTTGCCTAGTCTGGCTGCACTCACGAAGGACATGCATTTTTATCCTGATCTACACGGTTAAGACCCCTACAGCTCCCCAAAGTCCTCGTAATGACTCCTCGCCTTAGGCAATAGATCACCCATCGCCGATCCGCGCATGCGAGGATCAATAGTTGGTCTTGAACTTGTACGAATGCCACTTTATGCCCCGCATGTCCCTCCGCGTATACTGTGCCGTGTAGGACTCTTCGGTGAATGACCTCGCGAAGAAATACTACCTCACGCTCGAAGCTATTGCCCTGCAAACACGACATATCCTCGACACGTTGAACGCAGCCGGACACAGCATCACCGCAATCACCGTCTCTGGTGGACAGGCCCGTAACAAGATATTGATGAAGTTGCTAGCGAGTGTTTGTGATATCAAGGTGGTTCTACCTGGAGAAGGTGGCGAGTATGCGGTCGTGAGGGGTGCAGCTATGCTAGGGAGGTTCGCGTCCGAGGTGAAGGAAGAGATGGACGACAGAGAGAAAGCGGAGCTGTTGTGGAGCATTATGGTTAGCCGTGCCCTGTTCTATGACCATGGATGACTGACAAAGGCGCCGATTCTCGCGTCAGGTCAGCATGACACCGCTTGGGAACCTGATGCAGCCGTCAATCTCATTGGGTGAGAAGAAATTACTCGAGGCGAAATACAAGATTTTCCTGGAATGCATAGAGATACAGAAGAGGTGGAGACGAGAAATGGAAGTGGCTACGCGATGATAATTACTGTATTTAAATGCCCTTGGAAGTTTGTCAAGCGAGTTCTCAGAAATTTCACCCTGTTGCGTCAAAGATGTCCAGTATTACATGTTCCATGATTTTCTTGCCTGGCGCAACTAGTGAAGCGTAGGAACGAGACCCAACGTACACCAAATTCTAGCTAGATACAGTAGAAACATACATGTAGCGCGATCATAGCAGCTCAGCATACGAAGCGGGAAAAGTACCCCTTCTCCCGTTTACCTCTCCCGTCCACCTGCGCAAAAAAGAAATCATTCAATCAAGTTGGCAAGGGTGAAAAATCGGCACGCATACCAGTCGTCACTGGACCGATCTATGACAAGGATTTTCTGACCCGCTTGTAACGATATCTCGTCGGATTGCTAGAGGAATCACAGTCGAATGCGTCAGCGTTCCGGGTCGTGGGGTGCCCAAATAAATGTGATGCAGATTTATCACCTCTGCTGTAAAGTCATACAAGGCCTCCGCCCATTCACCAGCGGGAGCTTCCGGCTGCTCTCGTTGCGCCGCGCCTGGTCTCGTCGTCACAGGCGGTGCAGGCCTCGTGGAGGCTGACGGAGGGGGGGCATGAAACGGGTTCTTCTTCGCGCCAAAGGGTGATGGGACGGGAGGAGACGATGTATTTTGGAATGCACTCGCAAGCGATCGTACCGATCCTAGAGTGGAGGCTGGCTCCTCGTCCCCGTCTGCATTCTACAACCGAGCAAAGAGAGGGGGGTTCATGATTGATCAGGTCATCAATTAGAACAAAATACAAGGGCAATTCATAGAGAACAACCGCCACGTACGCGAGCACCAAACGTTGGGGGGGGTTTTGGCGCGTCCGAACGGTTTCCGGAGCTGAACGGACTGCGCAAGGCAGCCGACGCTGGCGATTTCGCAGCGCTACCTGCTCCAGAGAACGAAGAGGACGCAGCGGCGAGACGGCCCACTGCGTTGCTCACTTCAGGATTGGAAGCCTATGAGCGGATAGCCAGAGATGCAGATGGGCGCTTGAGATCAAAAAGCTGCTCGCCCACGAGAGGTGCATTGCTAACGCACAGCAGAGGCATATGGTCCGGGCCTGGAGGCGCTAAACTTTAAACCAGCGGAGACAAGCTTTGACGCAGCTTCTGTTGTGTTGGACTCGCCGGATGAGCTGAGGGTAGCCAACAACTCTGGTCGAGATGCAAAGTATCTGAATGTCAATGAGGTTTGTCAAAAAAGGGTATCTCAGAGCCTCAACAAGTCGAGCGTGCTCAACTCATCCAGGAGTGAGAAGAAGGCCTCCTTCTCGCTGTTGGGTAGTTTAGAGAAGACCATTCACCAAGAGTGGAAGCTGAAGCGCTGAAGCAGCAGCCTCGATCTCCAGCAGCACCACGTGAACTGGGTAGTAAAACAGCGGGTGCACATATTTCATTTCGTTAGTACTTCAGATATACCGTAGTGCTTTGCATCTTACAGCGATAATAACCGAGGGGAACCGTTAGAGAAATAAAGAGAACGAAATCAGTAGTAAAGCCTCTCGTTCCAGAAGAAAAGAAAGGAGACAGCGTCAAGAAACGGAAGCAAAAACAGGACGAGAGGAAGGTGATAAGATAAAAGCATATCAAAAATCACGATGACGTGACAGGGTGAGTCCAGCTGAACAAGTCGAAATCGACCTGTTCATCAGGAGCGTTTTGCGATAACATTTGCATCGACGGTTGGTGCGCAGACGTCGAGGACGACGCCGAAGAGCGGGGCCGGTCAGACGGATACTGCGACTGCTGCGATTGCTGTTGACCGAGTGACGATGGCGGCGGCGACGAATACGAAAAGTGCCCAATGTTCGACGCCTGGGCTGCCCAGTTCTGCATCCCAACAGGAGAGGGCGCACCCCTGTACCCACCCTGTGGCGACATCCCGTAATTCGTGTTCACCTGCATGGAATGCGCTAGTTGCGATTGCGCCCCTTGCTGCTGCTGATGCTGCTGTTGATGTTGCTGCCAATTCGAGGGCGAGCTCCCCGATTGGGCCATCTGCGGGTTACTACCGCCAAAGCCTTGATTCTGCTGTTGCATGCCGGCGGCGCCCATCGCCGTGCTAAGGCCGGCAGCAGCAGCCGCTTGTTGTTGAGACTGTTGAACCTGCAACATCCTCTGGTACTCCTCCTGGCTCACAACGCCACCGGACATCCTCCCGGGCCCCCGCGGCGTGAGGGGCGATGAGGTGCTGTCCGATGGCGAGCGTGTGCTCCGCGCAATACCTGGTATTGTTGTCGAGGAACTCGAACGCAGCACTGGGAACGCAGAAGGGCTGCTACCCTCGCCGGGACCTGCAACAGAGGTCGGCGAGCCGTGCGTCGGCGAGGAGCCCGGCTGCCCTGCGTGACCGTGGTGCGCAGCGAGACGCTGCTGCTCCTGCCGCATCTGCTCCTGCCGCATCCGCTCCTGGGCCATGGCCATTTGCTGCTGCTGCTGTTGCCCTTGTGGACCCATGTATCCATTAGCGCGCATCATCTGCTGTTGCTGTTGATGGTGATGAAGCAACATCTGTCGCTGCTGCGGCGTGAGATTGCCCAAGTTACCCAAGTTCATGCCTCCTTGATTCGCCGCCGCCATATTTAGCGCCGCGCTTCTCGGGTCCACGACACCGCCCTGGCCAGCGGTGGGAGTGTTGGCGTTTGTGAAAGACGCATACATGCCGGCATTATTTTGGGATGCTTGAGCGAGCGCCTGTGAGTGCGGCTGATGCGAGCCAGAGGGCGGCCCAGAGAGCATAGCCTGATTTGCGAACTGTCCTTGCATACCGTTCTGAGAAGGTCCACCTGTTCTGGAAGGAGCGCGCTGCTGCTGAGCATGTATCTGAGCATGTGACGGCTGCTGCTGCTGTTGCTGCTGCTGCTGCTGCTGCTGTTGTTGTTGTTGATGCTGCTGCTGCTGTTGATGCTGCTGATTGCGGAGCTGCAACTGTGCCTACGGTCGGTAGAAAATGATCCACGGCGAATGAAGGAAGGAATAACGCAATCAAATCAAACTTGTGAGTGTCCTTACACTGAACCCTGACGGAATGACGAACCTGGAACTGCTGCATCCTTTGCAACTGTTGCGGTAAAGGAAGCCGCATGAAGTCTGGGATCATTTGACAAAGATAGTTCACGAAGGGGTTCTGCGGATTCTGCAGCAGATGGATGTACTGCATGGCTTCCGGCCCGAGCATGGGGCCCGTATTGGCATTGTTGTTACTCAGAGCGATACCACCATTCGGTGAGCCTGCCGTGGCCGCATTGAGACCTGATATCTGCTGCTGGGCTCCCCCACCGGAGATCGGAACGGGACCCGGCGACATGTGCCTCGCGTTTTGATTTTGAGGCTGCGGCGGATGCTGTGCTTGGCGTGCATGCTGGAGCTGCTGCTGCTGCTGCTGCTGCTGTTGTTGTTGTTGTTGCAGCTGGTGTTGCTGGTGTTGCCGCTGCTGATGTTGCTGTTGCTGCTGGTGTTGCTGTTGCTGCTGATGTTGGTGGTGCTGCTGGAGCTGGAATAGCTGTTGCTGCTGCTGCTGTTGTTGCTGCTGATGGTAAGCGGCCTGACGCATCTGCAACTGTCTATTCCGCTCTCGCACAGAAGCCGCTTGAGACTCGGCCGAAGGAGACGACGACATCCGCGCAGCAGTGAGCATCGCCGGCGGCTGGGGTGGCTGTTGAGCAGGCGCGGCGATTCCAGCATTGACCATGTTCAACGACGAGGACGAGGGCTGGGACTGTGGCGGTGGCGGCGCCTGCAGGGGCGACGGGCCGAGCGAAATCTGCTGCGGAGCGCTAGGCGCGGGGGGTACGATATTCGGGAAGTTCTGAGGGGCGACTGGTGGGATTGATGGTGCGCGCATCATTGACGGCCCTGCCACCGCCACCGGTTTGCCCTCTCCCGTATCTCTGCGCTTGTTTGCTGTCTCCAGCAGTGCCGCTGACGCGCCGTCCTCTGACCGGTCCCGCTTGAGGCCCATGGGGTGGGACGACATGAGCGGCGGCGCGGGGGGCGCAGGAGGGCCCGGGTGGTGGTGGTGCCCATTATACTGACTCTGGGTCTGCGACGCTGCGACGAGGGCCGCTGTCGCTGCCGCCTGCTGCCGTCGTGTGATGTCCTTGATGAAGGTGACCGGGAGCTTGTTATATAGCTGGTGGATGCGATCTGTTGGCGCGAATTCGACGGGCATGGGTGGAGGCTCCATGGCAGGCAGGGGGATCATGGTGGCGGGCTGAAAAGTGGGGATGAGTACTTCGTTGTACGTTATATGCCGGGGAGGTTCATACCCGACGACTACTTTGATCAATAGCCGCTGCGAGCCATGCTAGGTTGGATTGGAGCCGAGACGCGTATCTATGCGTGGGAATTATGAGATAATAGGTCATCTCGAGTCAGGTAGGTGCTTACTGTTGAAAGCGTGGATCCGATGCGGGCACTGAGCGTGCTTGGAACTCCAAACAGACTCTATGCGTAGATGATCAGCTGTGTACATATATGCCGATCCAAAACAACATAATCCTCACTTGAAGAGCTCAGCGTTCAACTCTAGCACTGTGACAACTTTAGCATCTTGCGGCGCAGAAACGGGGAATGATGTGAAAGATGACTGATGCTGAGTAGGAAGGACTCCAGAAGGAGATACCAGCGCTTCTGTTACCCCAGATCGCACAGTCGAAGACGATGCCGAAGACGCTCGACTCCTGGGTGGCTGTTCAGATTCCGATTGCGACTCATTCGGCGGCTCAAATCCACCAGACGGGACAGTTATCGTTGGAGGACCAGCAGACGGCATTGACGCTCGCGCCGAGACGGGTACGACATCAGCGCCGACTCCTGGTACCACTGCTGTTGTTGCAGTTGCCCCCGCTCCTGCTCTAGGGGAATGCATAGTCTCTGAGACCTCCCTCGTGGTAGTATTGAGATCCGTCGACACAACACTCGGGTCTTCACGCATTACGCTCGATGGGCTTATTGGCCTCGCGACGCCGCTATTCGCATCAGGAACATCGCCGCCGCCCGTCGCCTCGCCTGGCTCCGCTGCACCGTCCAGCTCCGGAATCGTTGACAGCTCGGTCAAGGGCGTGGAATGCGTAGAATCCTTGCCAGTTTGCGCGACGTCAAAAAAGCCATGAGGAGAGTGTTCCTCCGCTTCTTGTGGCTTTAATTCCTCCTCTTCCTCTTCCTCCTTCTCCTCCCCTTCCTCCTCTTCCTCCTCTTCTAGCCTTCGGATGTCCTGACCCGTGTTCGGAACGTGTGACTGGAGCGATGCGACGTGCGCAGAGGCCGGGGCGGCATCCGGAGGAGGGGTCAAGGACGAACTAGGATGGGGAGATGGAGCAGCGAGGCTTGCGGGTGATATGGGAGCAGAGGTGTGTGACAGGTCAGGGTGATCGGCATCGACGAGAGTGACTAGGCCTGGTTCCACAGCGGCGGAAACATCGTTGTCGGTGGTGGCGGACTCATTGGTGTCGGCGATGGCAGCGGCGGGAGGGGCAATGGCGGAGACGGTAGAGGTGGGGGTGGGGGTGGTAGGCGGAATGTCGAGCAGAGACTGGACAACGGGGGGAGGAGCGTCGGGGGAAGAAAAGAAGTGATCTTGGTGGTCCTGGGTAAAAGACTTTTCGGTGTTTTGGACCAAGGGGGCCCAGGCTAGTATATTGTGCTGATCGTTGTGGTGCGGGGCCGGCAAGATTAGATTTGGTTTCGGGGAGAGGGGAGAAGGATGATGATGATTGCGATCTAAATGGATCATGTCCGCCCCGGCTAATTGGGGGCAACCGAGGGAACCGCTCGGAGACCGCAAGTCAGGAAACACGATGTGAGAATGAGATTGGCTTGTTGCCAAACGAGGGAGCGGAGAGTTTGGTGCCTAGCGACCACCCTTCAACAGCAACTCGTAAGCGCGCACCAACGGCGGAACGGTGATGGGCGTGCGGCGTCGGATGGACGATTTTAGTGTCAGAAAAGGGTGTACAGTGCGTCAGAACGGATCAATAGGCAGGCCGTGAAAAAGCAAAAGGGAAAAAAAAGTCCACGGACGGACTGAAACTTCGGACAAGGGCCAGTAATGGACCGCAGCGCGTGCCGATGCAGCAGGTTGGCAGTTGCGGTGCAATGCAGTGCACAGCATTGGAGGGAAAGGTGGAACATCGTGGGAACTTATTTCCAATGAGAGGAGAGAGTAATGGAACAGGAGGAGGGGGGGGGAATAAAGACGAAGCCATGGAGGGGGAGGGAACAAGGATGGAGCAGGGTAAAGAATTGAGTGGTGAGCGTGTGTACGGAGAGAACGAGGATAGCAAATGGAATGGAAAAACGGCGATGATTTGGTGGTCAGCGTCGTCGACTTTGGGTACAAAAAAAGGAAAAGGGACTTGTGTGTTGATGGACGACAAATGACAACCAACCCTCCCGGCTCAATTCGAAGCCTGGAAAAAAAAAAAAAAAAAATTGTACCGCACACAACTCGCCTATCAGGATTCCCCTATCTTCGGTTTAGACCTTTGGGATAATGATTGGCCCAAATTTTTGAACTCACGCTCAACACTGCCCGCCGTACTGTCACCCCCTCTTATCATGCGCGTTTTATTCTTAATGCGGTACAATCTCTCCCAAAATCGGATCTCTCCATTCACAAGGCCTGTGCGATTGGTTAATTGTGTAGTTTGATATTCATGAAGCAAACGCAAGGGTCGCTTGCACTCATGAACCTGAAATGGACACAACACACAACGGCGTGGAGGCGTAACAAAAAAGACAGGGTGGGAATAAATTGCGGCATAACCCGGGCACAGCCACATCTCAAACGCCCATCTCGTTCCTCAGTGTGTCGCTCTCAGCAGCTAGACGACGCTATGTGAGTCCATCCTTACTTTCTTATTCGTGTTTCTAGTTTGTAGGCTATTCTGCTACACCATTGCAAGGAGCAGGTTCCAGAAATGATCGAGGAATACGCTGGATGCACATTTTGCAATCTAGATGACAACTTTCGCCTTTCTCGTGTCCTGACCTTGCTAAGTAACGTCTCGCTCACACTATCGCATTTCAGAAAAAGCAATGGGTCGGGTCATAAGAGCGCAAAGACGATCGCACGCTATCGTACGTCCATCGTCGGCCTTGTTATTTCTACACGCTGACACGCCTTCTTTTGCCAACAGTTCAAGGCACACACCCATCACAACAAAAACCCAGCCCGTCTGCGCGCTCTCGATTACGCCGAACGCAAGGGTTACATCCGAGGTATTGTGGTGGACATCATACATGACCCCGGCCGGTGAGGCTTCCATATCAAACCAAACTTCGCTTCCAATCTAACGCAACACCAGAGGAGCCCCGCTAGCCGTCGTCGTCTTCCGGGATCCATACCGGTACAAACTGCGCAAGGAGACCTTTATCGCAACTGAAGGGCTGCACACCGGCGCCTTTGTCTACTGCGGCAAGAAGGCGACGCTCGCGGTGGGCAACGTCCTGCCTGTGTCGCAGTGCCCCGAGGGTACGATCGTGTGCAACGTCGAGGAGAAGCTCGGCGACCGTGGCGCCCTCGCGCGCACCTCGGGCAACTACGCCACCGTCATTGGTCACTCTCCCGACGACGGCAGGACCCGCATCCGTCTGCCCAGCGGCGCGAAGAAGACTATCAGTGGCGCGGCGAGGGCCACCATCGGCATCGTCGCTGGTGGAGGCAGAATCGACAAGCCGTTACTCAAGGCCGGTCGGGCATATCACAAATACAAGGCGAAGCGTTACAAGTGCGTTTCTATTCCTGCTCTTGGTTATCCTTCAAACTACACTATTATGGTTCGTGGGATGGTTCACTGACCCTGCATGGTAGCTGGCCTCGTACTCGTGGTGTCGCTATGAACCCTGTCGACCATCCCCACGGTGGTGGTAACCACCAGCACATCGGCAAAGCGTCGACCGTCGCACGGTCCGCCGTCCCTGGCCAGAAAGTTGGTCTCATTGCCGCTCGCCGGGTATGTTGCTTCTCTTCTTTCTTCTATCTTCGCGGATTCTGATTATCCCTTGCAGACCGGTCTCCTGCGCGGTACCGTCAAGGTCAAAGAAGTTTGAGGCGTTGTCTTTTTACCTTTGTGCCTTTGATGTACACCACGACTTTGTCTCCCCCCCCTTACGAGCCAGAAAAGATTTTTTTCTCTCCATTGTGATCACCTCGTGCTGAACGTACCGGGACGAGAAATTTTCTTCATTCCCCGTACAAGGTAAATGTCGATTTACTGCACAAGCGGACCACCCGAAGCGACGCATCGTAAGACTTTTATTACATTACCGACTGCCGACGCGCGAGGCACCCGACACTCAATCAACGGTCAACACAAGAGCAATGATTAAGTTAACTTCCGTTCTTTCAAAATGGGTTGTCACTGTACAATGCGCTCAATAGTCTAAACAAAAGCCACAATTAGCTCATTCCTTCCTTGTTTTTTGTCCACCTTGTTGCGAAATTTTTCCTTGGAGCCATTTCTTATCCACGATCAACAACGTGGCTGCCCAAGTCAGACCCTATCCAACAGACAAGGACCCAGAAGTCGCGCTCGCGATCACGGGTGCAGTTGTGTTGCTCGTTGTAACCTTGTCGGCCCCTCTTTTCGCTCACTCGGTTATGACCGGCAACTCGTTACCGTCAGTCACCCTAGCCCGCCGATCAAGCTTCGATCGAAAAATGAGGGTGACGAGGAAGAAGGGCGGTTGGCGGACTCGCGCCGCGCCGCTCTCCGTTCCCGTTCCTGTTCCCGCTGTTAACGTCATTCCCTTTTATTCCCTCGGCCGGCGCGTGGCGCGTGATCGACGATCTTCCGCTCGGGCGTAAAAAATTGAGCGTGCAGGGCTTTGTCTCCGATTCCTTTGTTACAGGTGTCTTTCAAGGGAAAAATGCCACCTTTTTTTCACTCATTCATAATCATATAACGCCCGACAGTTCCTTGATGAAAACGTGTAAATCGTATTCTTTGTATTACATACCTCCTTACGAAAGTTGCTCCATAATGCTGTGGCCATTAAGATAGACACACACACATCGGTGGTTTCAATATTCGAGAGGGACCTAAACTTTGGTCCGAATGTAAAACTGAATTTTACATATAATATATGATTCTAAATATGATTGAATTTCAAGTCTCGCCGATGTATAAAATGAAAATTTGAATCTCAAATGAGAGGTCACAAAAAACATCAAATTTTATTTATGCTGAAACCAACAATATCATTTCAAATTATGATTCAGATTCAGTGACAACTTTGCATTCCAAATCTAGTCCTCTTTTGCAGTGATTTTTTCATCTTAAGTGCTACTGCAAGCCAAACTGGATGTCAAATTTATAATTTAGATTATTATTCAAGCAACAGTTCGAATTTAGAATTCAATGCAACTTCGAATCAATTCGCCCCGCTCATCGGGCGATCACGTGGCAATCCCGCCGCGATTGTCGCCCACTCAGAGAGTGCCCGATACAAGCAATACCAGATCTCATTCATCGCCAACTTGCAGCCATCCTTCCCATTACATCCATCTGACCACTTACATGAATTCGCATAAAGAAATACTGCACCAAGATAATGTCGAAAGGTTAGTTCTGCAACATTTAATCTGATTCTTCTTGCTAGACCTGTCAACGAATGCTCGTGCACTTCGCCGGTTGCGCACAGCTTGCGGGTGTGCCAAACGTACTCTTTTCTGCCACCCAAACCTCTATCAAGATCAGCTCCCTGTACGAGGGCGATTTCTACACCACCTCGTGCGCACTTCGAAGAGCTTTGCCAGGAGGAGGTACCTTCGGTGTTTCTCTCTTGACCATTGAGGAGGGTATCTTCGAGGTCGAGGCTACTGCCGGTGACACGCAATTGGGTGGAGAAGACTTCGACAATCGCTTTGTGAACCATTTCGCCCAGGAGTTCAAGCGCAAATTCAAGAGAGGGTAAGCTAATTTTCTTCGTCTATTTCAACATTTAATCTGATTTCTTCTGCAGTGGCACTTGGATCCATGTTCATCTCCTTCAACGGCATGCCCACAGGCCTCGATCCTTCTCAAATGTTCCTTCATTCTTCCCCCTTCCATAACGCCTCGCAAACACCCCCAGGTGATGGTGGGTGTATCAGGCAGCTTCTTCGACCCAACATCCTTGCCGTGAAAGACGACACCGTGACCTACATCTTCAGCACTGGGTATGTGTGTTCCCATCACATCAAATAAAATTTGTATCTAAAGAAATACATTCGTTTTTGCTTTTGGTGGTTTGTCGCGATAAGGCGATTGGGAGAGACCAACCACTGTGGCTGTGACTTGGTCGCGTTTGCGCTCTGCGCTCAATTACAGTAATGCCCTCGTTGTGCCCGCTCAAGTTTCATGGACTATGTCCGCTTCGCACGGAGCCTCGGCCTTTTCGCGGGTACTGAATAATCCTTTTCCATCCCCTGTCAAATTTCTGATTCTTTGGACAAAGATGATTACCACTTGGCAACGGTAGCAGCCGCTGCTGCTGTGAGCTCGGCAGCAGGAAGTAGCAGCAAGCGAGCATCTCACCCAACAAGGAATCAACGGCGACGACAGTCAGTCATACCCGCCTGGCAAAGGTGGCAACTGCTCCTGTAAGTGAGCATGACTGGAACACGAGCTTGGCAAAACCTGATTTTGATCCATAAAATATAGTCATTCTCCTCCTCTCGTAAACTATGACTAATCCTCCTTTGTTGCTCTCATGCTCAACAAAAAACCGTCTCCAACCGTCCCTTTGAGCTCACACAATATTGCTCAACTCCGATTTGCTTTGTGAGTGGCCATCTCCGTTTCCTCCTCCTCCTCCTCCCCGAAACTTCCTTCGTGGCGGCCGCGTCCTCCGCTCGTCCTTTCCGTCCCTTTTTCCAATTTCTCACACTGCTTTGATTCACCTCTCCTCTCTTGCAGATCCTGTCTACGATGGCACTGTCATATATGGCGAGCGCATCCACCGCCTACAGTGGCCCTGCGGCCCGGGATGACAAATTACTTGAACATGACAACCCTTCCTCAATCAAAGGCTATCGGCATTGATCTGGGCACGACCTACTCGTGAGTACCTCGTGTGCGCGTTGGTCTTCTTCGTCTTGAGCATTTTATACAGCTGTGTCGGCATCTGGCAAAATGACCATGCCGAAATCATCGCCAACGATCAGGGTAACTGCACCGCGCCTTCGTACGTATCCTTCTCGGACACTGAGCGTCTGATCGGCGACGCCGCCAAGAGCCAGGTTGCGATGAACCTGCACAATATGTATTCCACACATTGTCAAGCTTGTATCGGACTTCTTCAACAGCAAGGAATAACCCTGATGAGGCTGTCGCTTACGGTGCGGCTGTTCAAGTGGCTATCCTGACTGGCGACACCTCGGAGAAGATGCAAGAACTGCTCCTTCTCGACGTTGCGCCTTCAAGATATTCGACGCCAGCTGGAGATTGGAAGGTATGAAGGAATGTTCTGACACGATACCACCACTAACTGCCCTGATTTAAATCTTTCACTACCTACTGCCTGATAACACCCAACTCCCTGTCCGTCATGTCTGACATGGCCGAAACGTCTTCCCTCGTTGTCGATGACGATCGCCAGCAATCGTCAAGCCCAAACAGTGGCTCGATCACTCCAGGGGCGGGCACGGCTGACCGCAGGATGCTTTCTTTGGATACAATGAGGAGAAGGTCCATCGCTATGCCTGTCATGGCCCCGGGCACGCTTCTCGATAACACTCTCGGCGTGCATGTATCTAGTGAGTGGCACTTGTTGGCGTGTCTCCACCGGCTCAGTCCCCATCACGTCGTGTTCATGCCGTACGCGGTGTTGAACCTGCTGAAGATGTGCCGACGCGAGCTGCGCGCATTCTGGGAGGGCGAGGCGCAGAGGCTGCGGCTCTCGCGGACGTGCTCGCGGGCGTGACGGCGAACCAGCACTACACGCCCGCGCTGTACAGCTCGTTTCTGCGGGCACTGCTGTCGGCGCGGCAGGACTCGGCGAGCGCCAACGCGCATGCGCATGCGCACGCGGACGGGGACGGGGACGCGATGGCGGACTCGGCGCCGCCGCTCAGGTTTGAGGACACTGCGCCACGTGGCGACGCGGGTCCCGGGGATGTGGCGTCGGACCACGGCGGCGCGGGGGGGCAGACGGGCAGCGCCCCTCGCACAGCCGTTCCTCCTTCTTCCTCTCACTTACCCCTCGCCCACTTCCCAGGCTTCCGACACCGTCGGGACCCCGCCCATGAGCGTCGCTCCCCGCAATCCGCCAACGCCCCGCGAACGCGGACGGGAAACGTCTCTCCCCTACCACATCGGCGAGCGCCGGTAGTGTCCGCAGGCCCACAGCGCAAGTCAGAAGACGACGACAGCGCGGTGCCTATCGGCATGGGACGTGACGAGAAGGTAAAGCCGATGAGGGGCTCACAGTGCGTGTGTGCTCGATGGTGTCAACAAAAAAGTGTGGTACACTCAGACAACATGAACCTAAGCTAACCCTAGTCTGTTATTACCGCTACTTCGATCAAGTGTACAGTTTCATCCAGCGGAATGGCTGGTCAACAATCTTGAACCGACGGCCACTATGAGGTTGGTTTCGCAGCCACTCCTCATCATAAAATGCCCTTGCTAATCCGTGCACTGGCTTCCGTGTGCTGACCAGATTGTTGGCCCCGCGCTGTCTCTTTATGGGCCTTGCTCCTCTTGTGGTGAAAAGGCTTGGCTCTTGGGTCCGCAGGGAGTCGATGATCGAAATTTCTTTGTCGATGTTTCGTCGCCACGGTAGTTGCTTTACTGTATAAACAACTGTTCCATCCTCCTCCACGCTACTCTCATCGGAGCTCGTACCCTCTTTTCCCAAAGTTTTCATGACATCTTGCAGCCATTCATAAATCTTGACGTCGTCAGTCGCTATTTCTTCAGTCATGGCCTCGAGCATCTTCATACGCCGATGCCATCTCTGCAAAGCCTTGAGCTCAGCTTCAATTCTGGATGTTGGGACTTACTTGGTTGCGTCGCGTGTTGTGTCGCTGGGCCTTGAGCATCCCCTGTTTGGACTCATCGATACGCTGTTGGACTTCCTCTGGAGTTTCCAATTCACCACTTTCATCAGTTCTGGGTTGTGAAAATTTCCATTTTGCCCTGCACCGTTGGAATTTTTCTGATACCATTTTCTCTATATATTCATTTGACCGTTCGGGCACATGTGCTAGTTCTTGTGCCTTCTCCTGAGCACAGCCAATCAGAATGTGAATAATTGTTGAGTTCCATGGGGTGTCTGGACCGGATCGCATGTCGAAATGGAGATCACGGGGGTCAGGGCCCTCGCCTTCGCCTTCATTATAAGCACGGACTCGTCTGGAAGATGCTGACCGATGGTTTACAAAATCGTCATCTTGCTCGATGCCAAAGGTATTCCTGAATACCCAACGAGTGAGTGCCTTCAAATGTGTGAGCTATAATCTTTTATTCAACTGAAAATTTACCAGCATTATAGCTCGCTCTTCGGGATCTTCATTACTCCCCTGACCCTTCTGTTGCTTGCTGCTTTTCCCAATATTCAGCCGCTTGCAGACCTCCTCAGCTATCAGCTCAATTAATTCAGGGCTGATGTCTGGCATCACGGTTGGATGACCGTCTGTGGCACTCTGCGAGATTTCTTCGGGCTCCTCCATCTCCTCCATAGATCCCCATAGAGTTTTCCTCAGATGAGTATTTCTGGGTGCCACCTGCTGTGTTCTTTGCAAAATATTCTGCTTGTGAGTGGACACCTGGAGTCGAGCATAACGATGTTCCAGTCTTGCAATTTCACCCTCCTTTTCTGCCTGAGCAAGTCAATGAATGAGTATGACTGGGTGATGTTTGGACTCACTTGTGCGCGCTTGACTTCCATTTTGACCCTTTTCGCACCCTCCTTCTCGATCCTTTGCACCTCTGTCTGGTAGCCAGATCGACGTTCTTGCTCTAATTTCTCTAATTTTCTCTTCAGTTCCGCTATCTCCTCCGCACGTGTCTATCAAGGAAGTCAATCACTGACACATTGCGCAAGAGGGACAAACCTGAATGTGGCCATGGTGCCTTCTCTTTGGTTGCGGCATAGTCCCCGGAGTATCATCTCCCTGTCGCTTTCGCCGGTGTCCACCAACCTGTTTGAAGCCTGTTGGTGTTGTCTCCCCAGAGCTAGGGCTGGAAGACACTGCGTTTTCACTCTGCCTGAAGTGTAGATCATCTACACCCTGCCCATACGACAAGCTTATGCTGCGCCCACGCGACGGACTTGCACTGCACCTGTGAGATAAGCTTGTGCCGTGCCCACACAACAGACTTGCACGCACCTGCGAGACAAGCTTGCGCTATGCCCATGTGACCCGCTAGGGATGCAATTCTCGGAGATGCGATTCTCGGATGGCAAAAGCATCGACTCGACAATTTCTTCTTCCTGTTCGCTTGGTGTTGGCATCAGGCTACCTGCACGGTCTACAGGTGTGCCCCCATAGGGCAACGAGAAGTTCGAGGTCGTGCGGCTGAGCGACGGTGTAATAATGCCCGGGGCGGATGTCCAGACACCATACCCGCCACCAAGGGCCTCTTCCTGGTCCTGATTGTCGATATCCATTGTAGTCCTCCGCCCTATTCGGATTTTTTTTATAAAGGTGCGGCTGTTCAAGTGGCTATCCTGACTGGCGACACCTCGGAGAAGATGCAGGAACTGCTCCTTCTCGACGTTGCGCCTAAGATATTCGACGCCAGTGATGGATGTGCTACCACGTGTCAAACGGCAGTATGCATTTTTCGTAATCGCCATGGCTGTGGTACTGAATTTCGACTATAAAACTCCAAGGCCCCAGCCTCTGTCAGCCTCAGCACACTGTCAAAATTATCGAAATGTCTGTGCCCGCCCCAGTGTTTTGTAATCTCCTGGATGCGTCTCCGCCTGCTCTCCATATGTTGACTGCGCAAACGGACCTTCATTATCACTTGCTATGCCCTTCGAAGCTATTGGGCCAGGAAGAAATCGGATTGCGCCGTGTACGCCATCGTGCTGCTGAGGCAGTTGCTGGGCCATATAAGGCTGGCTCGCTCACCCGACAATTCAAGAATCGTGCTCTCATGTCGGAAGGGTCTCGATTGACACCTATGACCTCCGATGATGAAGATACAAATGTGGCAGACGACGAGGGCTCTACGATGGACATGATACCAAAGCCCCTTGGCGAAGTTGGTCGGCCTGGGCGTGGAGGTTATTCTCTTCGTTCAGTTGTCCCCCTTCCTCCTGCGTTGATCTCAGATATCAAGGTTCTCATGACCTTATTTCTGCATTCTTATCTGATTTATGACATAGGGATTTGTCAAAGATCAGGTGAACGAACACCTGGACTCAACGCTTCCATTTAGTGCACAGGAGAGTGCCTTGGTGCACGTAGTTCGAGAAGCGGTATGTCCGTCTGGCCATGTTCCAAAATTTTGAACTAACCCAAATTTGTCAGACTGTTATGAAGTTCCCGCAACTTAAAAACTTTGCAGATGCTTGGCCTGTCCTAGATATGATAAAAATGCAGCTGAAATACAACTCTACTAGGCACCGGAGGACTGTGAAGGATAAGGCAGCCGTCATATTGAATAGCTTGAAAGTTGAGAACACCACAGGCCGTGTGCATTCGAAAGCGGCGAAACCTAAGGTGCGCTGCATTCTCACTCCTCACTCCATTCTTCAAGTTCTCATCCTAACCTGATCGAGTAGCATACTTGAAGTAGGCAGGGACGTTGATGACAGCATTTGTGATGGGTGTACCCAGGTAGGACTCTGCGATCTCCTTCATCTTGAGCAAAACCATGGGCGAGACTTCTTCCGGAGACTACGAGGGAATGAACTTACGAATTCCTTTGTCTCCCCGCAGTACTGCATTTCAATGTAGGGTTGCCCTGTGCCGAGTACCTCGTGCGCGACCCCGCCAACTCACTCACTATCGGTGTGTCGTCCTCGCACCGCTACGCTCCCCTCCCCTCTTGTCCCATGACTAATGCCGCCCCAGCCTGCCGCACGCTCGCGTCCGCCGAGATGCTCGCCGCCGGGCTGCCCGGCACGACCGCCACCGAGCTCGACGTGACTGACGCGGCAGCGCTCGCCGCGCACGTCGCCGCGCACGACCTCGTCGTCTCGCTCGTGCCGTACGTGCTGCAGGCCGCCGTGATCCGCGCGGCGCTCGCGAGCGGGCGGACGCACGTCGTGACGACGAGCTACGTGTCCCCCGCGATGCGCGCGCTCGACGCGGACGCGCGCCGCGCGGGCCTCGTCGTCCTGAACGAGGTCGGGCTCGACCCGGGGCTCGACCACTTGTACGCGGTGAAGACGATCGGGGAGGCGCACGCGCGCGGCGGCAAGGTGCGGGGACGCGGCGCATGCCGTTCCCATCCCGCCCTGTTTCCCCCTTCTGACGCCGGGCCCCACAGATCAAGCAGTTCTTGTCGTACTGCGGCGGGCTGCCCGCGCCCGAGTGCGCGGACAACCCGTTCGGCTACAAGTTCTCGTGGTCCTCGAGGGGCGTGCTCCTCGCGCTGCTCAACTCGGCGTCGTACCTCGCGGGCGGCGCGCGCGTCGACATCGCGGGCGCGGACTTGATGGCGCACGCTGCACCGTACGTGATCGCGCCCGCGTTCGCGTTCGTCGCATACCCGAACCGCGACTCACTGCCGTTCCGCGCGCACTACGGCATCCCGGAGGCGGAGACGGTTGTGCGCGGCACGCTGCGGTACCAGGGCTTCCTCGAGTTCGTGCGCGCGCTCGTGCGGCTCGGGTGGCTGGACGCAGGGGAGAAGCCGTGGCTCGTGGAGGGGCTCATGTGGGCGGAGGCGACGCAGAAGGTGACCGGCGCGGGTGACAGCGCAGAGAGGTGTGCCTCCCGATTTCCATCCTTTCTAACCTCCCTAAGTGACGGGTCGCGTCGTGGAGGCGACTGACTATTCGCGGTTCGGGTGTCCCAGTGTACGTTCTACGGAACGCACGCATGATGTACGTATGCGCAGGCACGTGTTCAGGCTTACGCCTCAGCTTCAGCGGTTGTCAGCGACTCAGCAGGCACTCTGACTGGACTCTGACAGCATCCTCGCTTTGACGGTGCGTCGTGTGCACAGATCCTGTGATCCCTCGGAGACGACGACACTGTTTTGGCACGCCGAAGTTTGAGCTCGGCCGGCCGTCTCGACGGGGCTGGACCTGCAACCGCCCTCCCGTCCATGTTGGTGACTTAGAACGGGAAGTGCTTGATATCAGACTGCACTTCAGCGTCGTCGGACTTGCAGCCAATGAGACGCTTCGCATCGAAGACGATGCACACAGCGAAGGGATGAGTGTTTTTGCAGAGACGACAGGAAACTGGGGCTTACATATTGCAGGTTCATCGCAACCTGACTCTTGGCGGCGTCGCCGATCAGATGCTCAGTGTCCGAGAAGGATACGTACGAAGGCGCGGTGCGGTTACCCTGATCGTTGGCGATGATTTTGGCACGGTCATTCTGCCAGATGCCGACACAGCTGTATAAAACGCTCAAGATGAGGAAGACCAACGCGCACACGAGGTACTCACGAGTAGGTCGTGCCCAGATTAATGCCGATAGCCTTTGATTGAGGAGGGGTTGTCATGTTCAAGAAATTTGTTGTCCCAGCCACTGTAGGCGGTGATGCGCTCGCCATATATGACAGTGCCATCGTAGACAAGATCTGCAAGAGAGGAGAGGTGAATCAAAGCAGTGTGAGAAATTGGAAAAAGGGACGGAAAGGACGAGCGGAGGACGCGGCCGCCACGAAGGAAGTTTCGGGGAGGAGGAGGAGGAGGAGGAGGAAACGGAGATGGCCACTCACAAAGCAAATCGGAGTTGAGCAATATTGTGGGAGCTCAAAGGGACGGTTGGAGATGGTTTTTTGTTGAGCATGAGAGCAACAAAGGAGGATTAGTCGTAGTTTACGAGAGGAGGAGAATGACTATATTTTATGGATCAAAATCAGGTTTGCCAAGCTCGCGTTCCAGTCATACTCACTTACAGGAGCAGTTGCCACCTTTGCCAGGTGGATATGACTGACTGTCGTCGCCGTTGATTCCTTGTTGGGTGAGATGCTCGCTTGCTGCTACTTCCTGCTGCCGAGCTCGCAGCAGCAGCGGCTGTTACCCTTGCCAAGTGGTAATCATCTTTGTCCAAAGAATCAGAAATTTGACAGGGGATGGAAAAGGATTATTCAGTACCCGCGAAAAGGCCGAGGCTCCAGTGCGAAGCGGACATGGTCCGTGAAACTTGAGCGGGCACAACGAGGGCATTACTGTAATTGAGCGCAGAGCGCAAACGCGACCAAGTCACAGCCACAGTGGTTGGTCTCTCCCAATCGCCTTATCGCGACAAACCACTGCGAACGTCTCGCCGATTGTACTACACAAACACCTCATCATCAGAGATTAATCGATTAATCCTTGCGGATGTGAGTCTCTCTTTGACTGCTCATTTATCTTCTCATTTCATCCTGCAGTTCATTCCTGACCGCAATGCCTGCACGAGCTGGCTTTGATCTCTGCTCCTGTTCTGAATGCTTAGTCGTCAGCTCCACTGGTGTTTGGTTTCCACACATGCGGATCATGGGTCACCGTGCTGCTGTCGAAGCCCGGTCTGCTGTACAGTCCCCATTGGACACCTTGCCAGCACAGACCGTCGAATCTCATGTCTTTGTCCATACAATGTTCGATGACCTCCCTGACCTCGAAAGCTCGTCGCTTGATGCTCAAGGCATCACCTCTCATGTAAACGAAATTGCGTCTTGCATAGACCGCATTGCCAATCCAGTCACTGTGGCAACCAGTCAAAGGTCTCGAAGGGCCAAAAAGCGCGAGCGGCATAAAAGCACGCAGACAGCCCTGCGGAGGCTTGCCAAAATAGAATCACGAGCACTCGATTGCCGCAGTAAATTGCAACAGGCACCAACATCTCTTCAGGCACTCCGTTCACTTCGAACGTATATTCGTGGCTTACATAGCTCACTGCAAAGTGTGACACGGCAAAGCCGACGTGTCGACGAGAAGAAGGCAATCATCCTGGCATATTTACGAGAGCTCGATGCCCTTTATGATCAAAACTTGAAGGGATTGGAAGGAAGTGACAATCAGCCACTTGAATTCGACTCTCGTAGGTAACTGCGCTATAATCATCATTCACATCTAACGTCTGTTTGAAGATTATCACTTCGAAGTTCCAGTCAACCAGTTGACTGAGCTCGCTCAGATTTCCATCTTCCTTGGTGTAGTTTGCAGTGTCATTGCGGGGGTGAGCCGACGCTTCGGAGACCTTATAATGGGCCTTGTCTCTATCTTGGTCAGACTCGCACTTCGAACTCGCGATGGGAATGACAGAACTATACATGAGGCTATATGCTCTAACATCCCCACCACCATTACGGCCGCCCTTGCGCATTTCAATCTAAGCGGAATTGTCATGATCTACGCAGTGTGCCCTGCGTGTCATTGTACCTACAAGCCTCAGACTCTTCCTGGTTCTTCTTTGCTTAAATACCCTGAACGGTGTACCCACAAGCCAGGGTCTGAATCAGAAGAATGCGGCGAACTATTACTCGATGCCACGAAACGACCTGTCAAAACTTTTGCATACCATTCTATTCATGACTACCTTGCCGCACTGCTTAGCCGCCCAGACATTGAGCAGCTGATGGATGATCGTGCCGACAGCTTTCACAGTGAAGATCAGATGGCAGAAGATGATGAATACATGCTTGATGTCTTCGATGGCGAATTCTTAAAGACATTCGAAGGGCCAACACGAGACAAGTTGTTTATGGATAGGCCTGATTGCGAGGGACGATATGCATTTGCCCTCAATTTTGATTATTTCAACCCAGAGGGCTTGCGCATTCGGGGGCCTAGTGTCTCATGTGGCGTCATATCGATGGCCTGCTTGAACCTTCCGCTTGATATCCGTTACAAGCCAGAAAATATGTATCTTGCTGGTGTCATTCCCGGACCTGTGGAACCACATCAAACTGAACTAAACCATTATCTTCGGCCTCTTATCGATGACATGGTGCAGTCCTGGAAGACGGGTATCTATATTTCTAAGACTGCACTATTCCCAGCTGGCCGGCTTACCCGGAGTGCCATCGCAATTGCAGTCTGTGACCTTTTGGCTGCCCGTCAGCTCTCGCAGATGGCCCCTATTGTCAGCCACTTCTTCTGCTCTGTTTGTGACTGCCACCACTTGAGTACAATTGGCAGGACAGACTACAAGAACTGGAAGCGTACCAACCGTTTCTTGCTCCGTGAAATGGCTTGCCAATGGAAGAATGCAGGCAATCAGAAAATACAAGAAGCCCATTTCAAAGAGTATGGGATGCGCTGGTCAGAACTCTGGCGTCTGGACTATTGGGACCCCTCTCGTCAGCTCGTTGTTGACTCGATGCATTGTCTCTTAGAGGGACTTGTCTCTGACCTTGCCCGTGATGTTTTAGGCCTGACAGATGCATCTGTATCTGCTGGTGAGCCTTTTGTCGCTGCGTATGAACACTCGTTCAAAAAATACAACCCGGATGTCCACCAATGCTTGAGTGGGACAGAGGTGAAGGATATTGATGCAATTCACAAACTTCTCATTTCACCCCTGAATAACCCAAGGCCCACTTGTGGCGATCCTGAAAATGAATGGGCCACACTTAGGAACAAATTAGCAAGCAAACATCTATATTCGCTCAAATTTGTTTGTCAAAATGAGTTGTCAGATTATCACTGGTCTCCACAATCACGGGTCACTCGTTTGGAGCTTGCGGAGGCTCTGGTGACATGGGTGAGTGATATAGATGTGCATGTGAGGAAATACATCCTGAATCTTATCCCCTTATTCAGCGGAGTACAAAACCATTGAAATCTACTCAGGGGCCTCCAGTACGGCGTGGAAATTTGGAGGTCTTATGTCGCATCCGAGATGTCATCAAAAATACTGTTACCCCAGGGTGGGTCTCCCATGTGCCCACTAATTTCGGAGCTGCTCGTGCGGGCACAATCAAGGCTGATGAATGGCGAATCATGGCCACCATCTACCTACCCCTGGCCCTTGTTAGTTTATGGGGTGAAAACTCCCCTACCAACAATCCTCAAGGACGGAATCAGCATGTCTTGGATCATGCCATGAATCTCTTTTCTGCAGTCCGTCTATCTTGCCTTCGTACCATCAACAAGAACCGAGCAACCAAGTACCTTGAACATATCATTGCCTATGTTGATGGTCTCTCTACAATTCATGGTGGTGTGGCTCTCCGGCCAAAAGCCCACATGGCAATCCATATATTTGACTTCATGTTTTTGTTTGGGCCTACACACTCATGGTGGTGCTTTCCTTTTGACAGGTTGGTAGGTGTCTTGCAGCGGCTTCCCCATAACCACAGGCTTGGTATGTTCTGAAATTCTCAGGCTCATGTCATGTTAATGGAATGATCTAGGTGAATTAGAAACAACTATGCTTGAATCTTTCATCAGGTCTAGTCGGCTCAGGTCTTGGCTAGCACGACATGACTGCCCACCCATAATCAGAGAGTGCAAACACCTCTTCAATAAGATATTCTCTGTGGACTTTGATTACTTGCCAGTGCCCTCTGATAATACTCCCTTGATAAGTGTTCCACAAACCCATAATTTGCACACAGTTTTGAAAAGATACCAGTATGATGATACAGTCTATATGACATCCTCCACTCACCTGGGCAATAGCCTGATTCTTTTCTATCCAGATGGAGACAGATCTCAATCTCCCATTCCAGGTTCCATAACCAACATATTTGCAACAGCAGAAAAGGTTACTTTTATTGTGCTACGCCACCTCCCAACTACCCCTAGTACAGTTGACCCTTTCCTCCCCTTTCCTGATGTCCCAATCAAACTCTATTCTTCCACGTTATCTGACATAGCAGAGAGTGTTGATGTTGATTGGGTTTTTGGACACTTTGCACGATACGCAATATCAACAGAACATGTTGCCATTGTCAATCTTTCTCGGGTACTTCCTCCAATTTCTTGTCTTCCGACAGCTGATGGCTCTCAGGATTAGTATACTTTCTGCGCTTGACTATCACTTCAACACAAACTGCACAAATGACTGAAGAGGGGGGTCAAAGACAGAGCATCTGAGGAAATTGAGTTTGGTCCATATATTCTTTCATCTCACTCTCGTGTACAAGTTGGATATTGCATTCCATTTTTGTTGCCCTTGCAAATGTGATTATCAAGACGCTGCAGGGCGACCATTCCAAATGTGGTGCGTTCGGCACCTCTACTATTGGAGAAGACGAGTGCGGTGTGCAGCGGGTAGGTCGATTTTATGACGCGAAGGCAGGCGTCAAGGTAATTGTCCTGGGGGAACTATGTGAGTGCTGGTAAATGATGGCGGAGGCGAGCATACTTCAATAGGAATTCTTGTCTGGCGATTAGAACAGGTGGAAGGACATTTTCAATGTCACCAATGGTACTGTGGGAAGTTCAGTGCATTTATTTGAGCGAGTCCGGTAAGTACCTGAGAAACCCCGCCGGCCCGAGCCTGTCCCGGATGATGAGCGCACACGCTGTCGCCGACGCGTGGCGCTACACGAAAAAGTGCCCCAGGTTCTCGGCACACGCTCGAGCGCGTCCTGCAGCCCGAACGAGGTGATCACCAGCATCGCATACTCGAAGTAGAACCGCGTGACCAGCTGCTTGCAGTGCAGGTCCGGCCCCGGTTCGTCTGGCCAGGAGGAAGGATATTTTGAGCCATTTTGGTGACTATGGATAGAACAGAAAACATACCATCTGCTTGGGACCGATAGCATTGCTACTGAGTTGAGGCGCATGAGATAGAGGGATGAGAGACACACGAAGATGCCTTTCTGGAGCTGGCGTCGAATATCTTGAAGGCGCAACGTCGAGAAGGAGCAGTTCTTGCATCTTCTCCGAGGTGTCGCCAGTCAGGATAGCCACTTGAACAGCCGCACCATAAGCGACAGCCTCATCAGGGTTATTCCTTGCTGTTGAAGAAGTCCGATACAAGCTTGACAATGCGTGGAATACGAGTGGAACCGCGGACAAGAACAATTTCGTGCACGTTGGATTTATCAATCCTGGAGTCACGAAGGACTCAGCCAGCAGACTGTGCGGGTTCAGCGAGTTGTCCGGAAGCGAGTGCAGGATGGGCAAGCCGGGCGGGGCGCTCTGCTCGCTTGACAGCTCGAACATCGTCGCGGCCGTGGCTGTTGTCGTCGTCGCCATCGCAGGTGCGGTGGTCGGCCTCGCACCCGCCGTGATGCCGCCCTGAGAGAAACGCAAAAAGCAACCGTGTCAGCTAGTGAGCCTCCAATGACAGTGCCCCACAAGCGAATTACCAGTTGAGGGGTGGATTGATGGGGCCACTGATGACCCGGCGCTGAAGATGTAGGTCGCGGTGTCGCCTTTTCGCAGCGAATAATGTTGGGTCAAAGCTGCCTGATGCACCCACCATCACCTGGGGGTGTTTGCGAGGCGTTACGGAAGGAACACCTTCGAACCATTCCGCCCCGCTCATCAGGCGATCACGCACCCACTCAGAGCGTGCCCAGTGTGACGGCCTCACCAGGGTTGATGCTTTTGCAAGGTTCCTTGCTATGAAGTCCGATAAAAGCTTGACGATGCGCGGAATACGAGTGGAACCGCCGACAAGAACAATTTCATGCACATTGGATTTATCAATCTTGGAGTCGCGACAAGACGATTGTCGAAGTCTTCTCCACCCAATTGCGTGTCACCGGCGGTAGCCTTGACCTCGAAGATACCCTCCTCAATGGTCAAGAGAGAAACATTGAATGTACCTCCTCCAAGATCGAAGATGAGGACATTTTTCTCGCCGCCGATCACTTTCTTGTCAAGACCATAGGCGATGGCCACGGCAGTCGGCTCATTGATGATACATAGGACATTGAGACCAGAGATGATTCCAGCATCCTTGGTGGCCTGACACTGCGAATCATTGAAGTAGGCAGGGACGTTGATGACAGCATTTGTGATGGGTGTACCCAGGTAGGACTCTGCGATCTCCTTCATCTTGAGCAAAACCATGGGCGAGACTTCTTCCGGGGACTACGAGGGAATGAACTTACGAATTCCTTTGTCTCCCCGCGGTACTGCATTTCAATGTAGGGTTTCCCGTCCATGTTGGTGACTTAGAACGGGAAGTGCTTGATATTAGACTGCACTTCAGCGTCGTCGGACTTGCAGCCAATGAGACGCTTCGCATCGAAGATGATGCACACAGCGAAGGGATGAGTGTTTTTGCAGAGACGACAGGAAACTGGGGCTTATAAGTGACAAGAACAATTTCGTGCACGTTGGATTTATCAATCCTGGAGTCACGAAGGACTGCTCGACGGGTTCGAGGGTGCTGCGGAACAGATCTTGGCAAAGCTCTTCGAATTTTCGCTTGGACTCCTGGGCAAAATGGTTCACGGGTTCGAGGGTGCCGTGGAACAGATCCTGGCAAAGCTCTTCGAAGTGCGCACGAGGTGGTGTAGAAATCGCCCTCGTACAGGGAGCTGATCTTGATAGAGGTTTGGGTGGCAGAAAAGAGTACGTTTGGCACACCCGCAAGCTGTGCGCAACCGGCGAAGTGCACGAGCATTCGTTGACAGGTCTAGCAAGAAGAATCAGATTAAATGTTGCAGAACTAACCTTTCGACATTATCTTGGTGCAGTATTTCTTTATGCGAATTCATGTAAGTGGTCAGATGGATGTAATGGGAAGGATGGCTGCAAGTTGGCGATGAATGAGATCTGGTATTGCTTGTATCGGGCACTCTCTGAGTGGGCGACAATCGCGGCGGGATTGCCACGTGATCGCCCGATGAGCGGGGCGAATTGATTCGAAGTTGCATTGAATTCTAAATTCGAACTGTTGCTTGAATAATAATCTAAATTATAAATTTGACATCCAGTTTGGCTTGCAGTAGCACTTAAGATGAAAAAATCACTGCAAAAGAGGACTAGATTTGGAATGCAAAGTTGTCACTGAATCTGAATCATAATTTGAAATGATATTGTTGGTTTCAGCATAAATAAAATTTGATGTTTTTTGTGACCTCTCATTTGAGATTCAAATTTTCATTTTATACATCGGCGAGACTTGAAATTCAATCATATTTAGAATCATATATTATATGTAAAATTCAGTTTTACATTCGGACCAAAGTTTAGGTCCCTCTCGAATATTGAAACCACCGATGTGACAGGAAAGAGCTCCCTTGCCCAGATGGATCGGGAAGAGAACTCTCGTGAGACTTTAAATTGCGCACACGCTATGCTGTCTACGGATGATCACGGGGGCGCGGCTGGCTTATGAATATGGCGCTCGTCACCCACGGTTGCGTCGCATGCGGTGCACTAGCCATAGATGATCTGGCGGCACAGTACTACCTGGTGATTGGGGGAAAAAAAAAAACGAGGCCCCGAAGGAAGGAAGGACGTCCCGGGCCTAACGGTGCTGCCATCTCAGACAGGATCCAGGCGCGAGTGACATCGGTGCCGAATGTACCTTCCCCGCTTGCTAAGCACCAAACAACATTGCTAGCCGACTGCGCCAAGCCAAGGATCGTGTGCTCTGCTGAAAACGGGTTAAGTCCGGATAATCAGTTTTGGAGCTTGTGCACGTCAAAGACAATCTTGATTGAAAACAGCCGAGGACGATCTTTTTTTTTCCCCTTTGCGTGACAGGTGCACATGAATATTATGATGCAAATCTATGTGGAGAATCTCCTGATTCAGCATCCATAAAGCAAATTTGAAAGGTGTGTGCCTCATTGGATGACTTGTTGGCCATGGGGCTTAAGTTGCGCTTGTGTTCTCGTCATAGATGTCGCCCTGGCTGTCCTCGTGGCACTGGTGTTGATTTCCGAGATTGACGCGGGTGCACACGTCGGCCGACGTACGAGTGGCGGCCTAGTGCTTGTCTGCTCTCTAATATGTAAATGGGAATAAGTTTCACAATAGGTTCCACGATCAGATGTGGCGCAAGGAAGACGACGACAGGAAGGGTCAGACACTTGGAGAACCTGAAGCGAGGGCATAAACTGATGTGAGTTGTGATGATCCGTTGCTTAGTCGAACATTGCATGACCTGAACCCATCGACTGCATTTGGACAACGCAAACATCGTCCAACAGCGGACATCAGATGAAGGGCAGTGAGCATGCGTATTGCATGTCGTCGGCGGATGACGGTGGCGGCCAGGGTTGACCCGTCTCCAACTATTATTTTTAAGTAATAAAACCCTTTTGGCGTGGGAGGTGGGAGGTTGCGCCGGCTCATATTAGCCGACCTGCAAGTCGTTGCGAGGCAGCCCAAGGCTGATATCGAACACGACGTGCGGAATGTGGCTTTACTTTACCGTCGGCATCAAGTCGGTGGAGGGCTTGGCAGGAGCAGTCGCATCAAGGGAATGTGAAATGAAATTTTTTCTCGACTAATGCAAGCTGACTGAGGATGGAGTCGGGCCGAGAGCGTTCGAGATGCGGGGGAAAGATCACCGTCTAGGCTGAGCACCACCCCACCAAATTTAACTCGACCCTTTCGATGTCCATCAACGGCGAGCATGGCCTCTGCGGCGAGTATAGCCTCTGCGGCGAGGAACAAAGCACATTCCCCTCTTCTGTGTGTTGCGTTTCGCGCGCTCTATAGCTAGAGACAACCATCCGAATAAGGACATGCCCGAATTTTCGTTGCGTCTGGCTAACGTTGCCATGAGGGGGAAGCGACGGGTGGCCGTGGAATGCCGAAAGTATTTCCATTTCTGGTCATATCTGTCACAGTGGCTGTCACAACCCGCCAACAAAACAAACACCAACAGCCACACTCTAGCCCCCTTCCTGGTTACAGTACATCTTCTCTCTCTACCTCCTCGCTCAATCCTCATCTACTCTTCCTCCTCCTCCTTGTCCTCCTCCTCCTGGTCCTCCTGGTCCTCCTCATCTTGCCTTCTTCCTCTTCATTAACCTCGTTTATCCCGTTATTCTCATCTTCGCCTCTGTTTGCCACCTCTCCCTTCCCTAATGCAGACAGAAAACCAAGCCATGTCTTCGCACATGATGAAGACCACCAAACGTGGCAGGCCTTTTCTCAAGGTACGCATACAACCATCTTATACGCGCTCTCGTAGTCGCTGCATTCTAAAGCTCATCACTCCGATCTCAGGACACCCTTGATCTCTTTGCCACGCTAATCGTCTCATTACAACTGCGGACGAACAAACAGTTCTTCCGCACTTTCCCCAATTCTTTTACCACGTCAGTTTTACCTCGTTTCTCCTCCCTTTTACCCTGTCTAATGTTGTGACCTCTTCTCAGAGATGATGCGGCGGCTAACCTGGCGTCCCTCAAGTTCTCTCAATCAAACCGAGGGCCGGATCCAAGGGAACCTTCACGAATCGTGACTACTACCACGACTACCACATTCTCAATGACTCGTGAGATGGCCAAGGCCATGTGCCAGCATTTCATGGATGCACGTCTCATCGAGAACGCCGCCGATCCCACCACCAACCTGTTTAAGGAGAGAGGCGTCTTCACGCTCACCCCGAAGGGTCTCCATGTCCTGGAGCGTTTCATCAGCAAGAATGGCATAAATTCAGATAGTTTACAGAGCATCTTCTCCTCGCAGCCCATCTGCATCAAACTGCTCCACCTTGAACGACGATCCGTTGACGACGAGATCATCGTGACTCAATCTGTCATTGCTGCTCTCTTCAGACGCTTCGTTGGCCGTCAGCCCAACTATCCCTCTCAAACAACTCCTCAGGACGTCTTCCAACAGTATCACGAACGGTCGAAAGGCATTCCCTTGGCAGAAGTCACCGAGAAGGCCCAGCCCTCAGCGAACAAAGGACAAATCACATTCCCGTATTGTTTCACCGCCCTCGCCGCCCTCGAGTGGCTTTGCGACTTCACATCTGTTGTCGGCAGAGAGGAGGCTGCAGAGATGGCGGCTCAATTCGTGCGATTTGGCTTGATCGCCCTCGTTAGTGACAAGCGCAGAAATAACGAATCAGTCATTATCTTTACCGTGCGCGGCTTAGCCCCCGCTGGAAATTCGCCCGTTAGTGTATGTCGATTCAGTTACGTTCGGAGGCCAAGTGCTCATCATTGTTTAGCAACTCGGAGAATTCCGCTGCACGGCCAAAGCGATTTACAGAGTTACCGACGAAGGTTGTCGTCTCGCTCACTGGGATGCCGCGAAAGCAGCGGCCCAGGGCGAATCTGGCGCTAGTGTGGCTAGCCGACCTTCGGCTGAGGAAGATCCCTCTGCATCAGACGCGCAGTCGAATGATGTGAAGATCCACCGACGCATATCGATGGCCGAAAAGCTCAACACGTCTTACAACGCGGGCGAAAGGAAGACGAAGGAGAGCAACACTGACCGCCTACGGTACATTCTGGAAGAGCCTGGTTTACGGGCGTTGTTCCGCGAGTTCTTGAGGAGTAACTTTTGCGAGGAAAATCTGTCGTTCTGGCTCGACGTCCAAGACTTCAAGCGTAAATTTAACATCACATCGAGTGCCGTTGCTCTTGCACCCTCTGCGCGAGGGGCCGCCCTGGCTGCAGCTACCAACGTGGCCATGGAGAAGCATAACGAGTCATTGATCAGCACTGCCTTCGTCATCTACAACAAGTACCTGGCGCCGTCTAGTCAGTGCGAGCTCAACATCGATCATGGTCTGCGAAACGAGCTCGCCAAGTACCTGGACGAGGTAGTGACGAATTTGACGGGCAAGAGCTTCCAAGGTCGAATGGAGCCAGACCTTGCAAGCGGATGGAACGCGACTCAACTACAAAACATGATCCGGTTATATGAGCGGATACAAACACATGTTTTCCGGCTCATGGCGACGGACTCTGTTCCTAAAGTGCGTTGGTTATGATAATGTATCGTGGCCCGGTTACTCATACCTATCTTTTGCGCATAGTTCATCAAGACGTCGAAGTTCCTGGCGACGCGGCATTCGGATGAAGAGTTCGATCCTTCTGAACAAGATATCTTGTTCCTGACGTCCGGGCCGTCAATGCCGCCCGGGCTCTCTCCTCAGGATGAGATGGGAGGAGCATACATGACCGTATCGCAGCATGCCAGCGAGCAGCAACGAGAGAAGCAGATTCGGGATCCTGCTGCCCCTTCAGTTCCACTGTGATGCTGCACCCGAGCATTCCGGCGTTGGACTTCTTGTATCGACCACCCTTGCTATTTCCGCGGGGGTTTTCTTGTTCCCCGCTTTCGGCGATCACTGTTGTACACGCAACATGGTCTGCGCATAGGCCCTGGGTGGTTTTTTATCTATTTCACACTGTCGTCCTTTTTTAAAACTTTCGTAAGTCGTCTGCATTAGCATGGTTTCCCTTCTTAATTCTATTAGACTCTTTCTCCCCCTCCTCATATTCATCCAATCCGGTGTAAACTAATTGTTGTCGCCTCCGCAATACTCTACGTAGCATATACTGTAATGTCAGAAGGAAATAGTATGCATTCTCATGTCACATTCAGCAAGTGTCGCGTGGTGAAATTGTTCGCCACCTAGACCAATTGTGTTCTAAACTATTGCTCTTGTAAAGGGTGCCCTACAAGACTCACCCTACCTTTCACAGTCTGCGCCCATGTCCACCGTCGACTCTACCAACCCGCAACAAGGCGCCACTGAGCCTGCGCCAGCTCCAGCTCCAGCTCCAGCTGCGGCTGAGCGTGACCCCGCAGAGGAGCTCGTCCCAGACCCACACATTCCAAACAGGATGGTGTCCAACAAGAAAGCAAACCGACCTTTTCTTGTGTGCGTGCAAATTTTTTAAATCATGAGCCCTACTCATCGGTGGCTCTTCTCGATTGCCGCAAACGATTCGAACTGCCTCTGCTGTACAGATATCAACGCCACCGCGAGCGACAAGAGGCCGAACACCGCGCCTGGGAAGAGCGCGAGAAGGAGCGCGCCGCCAAGCTCGCGCGCGGAGAGAAGGCGGGGCGGCCCGAGCGAGACCCGACCGCCGTGTACGACGTCGGGGTCCTGGACCTCATCAGGGTGCTCGCGTTCACCGTGCTCATCGTGCTCCTCGCGGGCAAGTTCTTCACGGGCGACTTTTTGTGGGAGTATCGGACGCGGTGGACGAATTTGAAGCGGATGTGGCCGGTTGAGTCGTTTTTCCGTGTTTCCCTGGAATCCCTGCCGTTGACGCTGATTACGTCGTTCTGATGGCTCCTTCGGTGTCGTAATGTGATTCCACCTTTTGCCTCCATTCTCCGTGTTTCTGCCGCAGGAAAGCAGCAATCGACTAATTTCGGAAGGGACCCTTGCTTCTTATGATGGCTCGAAGGCAGGCATGCCCGTGTACATAGCGGTACGTTTAAGATATCCTCCGTACACTGCACCGTGACGGTTTCTTTGTTTTTCTTTACAGATTGACGGCGATGTGTATGATGTGAGTAGTAATCGGGTGACCTACGGGCCAGGAGGCCCCTATCACATTTTGTGAGTCAGTCGCTATTCGTCAACGGGCAATGTTCTTCCCAATATCTCGTCTCTCGCTGACGGCGTTATGGCCCCATTAGTGCCGGCATCGATGCCGCGAGAGCGTTCGCGACAGGGTGCTTTGAAACACACCGAACACATGATGTGCGAGGGCTTGACGAGGAAGAACAAAATGCATGTATCATTTTGTTCCCTTTCTATGCCGTTTGCAACCCTCAGGGCCGAGTCATACATACTTTCTAACAAGCTCTTGTTATTTTTTGCAGAGTCTCGAGCACTGGAAGAAGTTCTTTGCGGAGCATGAAACTTACGTCAAAGTCGGAAGGGTTTTACATCATCCAATCGATCCTGCAAGCCCTATCCCTGCACCTTGTGATGCAGGAGGTCCAGCGGCTGGACAAGAGCAGAGTGCGCGTCCGAAGAAGAGGACAAAGGAGAGCGACAAGTATGGTCATCCCAGACCAGATGCCAACCCGCAAGACGCAGCTCACGACGAACTCTGAATAAATATATGTATCATTTGTGCGGTGCTTGGGATAAATATGCAGTATGATCCGTTGCGCGAATAGGGTATAATGGATACCGTAGCTGATTGATAAGAACTGAGCAACTTGCGTACCGCGGCCAGTCCTGCTTTTGGCGGCATGTCGGGTCGTGTGCGAACCTTGTGACGGAGAAGATGACAATGTTAACTGTTAGCCTGCAACGAGGATATATTGAGCCTGGGTCGCAGAGGAATTCAGGCTGCCACATACCTACAAAGGGGAGCCATGAGTCATGAGATAGTTCTTCAGGATCGGAAAATCTGCCATCGAAGCGTGCATCATAGATGTCCAGGGGCTGTCTCGGTACTTTGCAATGACGATGGCACCTCGCCAAGCTTTCTCCTCAACGAAGAGTCTTCCCTGAATTTCACGAATACATTTGTTGATAGGAAAAGCCATGCCGTCCCTGGACGCTCGGGGATAGAAAATGACATAAGGATTCGCAAATTTACGATTCATCCCATCGAGGGCCTCTACGAACTGCAAAGAAACGGATCAAATCATCAGTCTCGGGCATGCTCCTCGTCTCGTCTTGAACTGACATGATATCCCCAGGGACGGCCTGCTCCTTCGGCGACATTATCCATATGCACCTCGGGATGTGGTACGCGAGTCACTTGACCGGTTGCAGACGTGCCTGCTGGACTTGTCATCAGCTGGACGAGATGCGGCGGGCGTCCGTCAGAAGGGAACAAGATAGAGTTGAAAGTGACGTGCTGATCCATCGCGTTCAGGCTGCTGTGAAGGGGTAGGCTCGGTCACAAATAATTTGCTCCAGTTGGAGTATTGTGTTGCTGACTCACAGAACCGGAGCCCGTATTTTTTTGGAAATGCTTGTGAGCTCGAGAAGAGAGCGGCTAAAGCTCAATCCGGCAGCCAGGGACAAGGCCCTATCGTCTCGGAGGGGGGTAGGTGGTGACAGGAACCCTTTAAATATTCCATCCGCCCGCTCAGACGTGCGCGCAATGAGGAGACCGTGCTTGCCATCTCGATCGCTAACTGGCTAGCAGCTAGCAAGAAGAGTGAAACGGATTTTTTGGCATGAGGTGAATGTTACCGATCATGCCTCGAAATTTCTTACGCGCAGAGTATGAAAATAGGGGAAGCGAAGGACACGTCCTCCCGGAGAGGGTGATTAATGCGGCACGACCTCCCCTTGCGGAAGCAGATCTCCAACAGATTATTGGCCATCTTTCTCGGGTTTCAAATTGGCGACGCGGGGCGAGGCACGGCGAAGGCTAGATGTAGCAATAAGCATTGCCAGATGCTCCGCCGGACCGAACAGTGAGCGGGAGTGCTCATTGAGTTGAGCATCCAAGCAGGGTCATGGACGGCGTCGTTCGGGAGTCGCAAGTGAAGAGAGGTGGAAAGACTAACCCATGTTCGAGTCAACGCCTCGTATCAATCCGTCGTGTGTACAACCGGCTAGACGCGTGTACGGTCATCAGAGGAGAAGCATGGTCTGCGCCACGGCGCGCAGACGGGGTTGCCTGACGCGGAGTTTCCTCAAGGTCTGGACCTTTCAACCGTCCATTTCTACTCACAGTACTGCTGATAATCCTTGGCTGAATCCAGTTTCATCCTGGAAGACATAATCTTTGGTCCCTTCAAGACTCTCGTGGATTTGAACTCTTCGCCAACACCCCCTGCACCGAAATCCTATCACAACATCTGGAAAGCGGACATCCTGTCAACAATTTCTACTGTGGCTCATTTCGGTATCGCTGCGCCGGATAAGCAGTTCACCGAACGAGGGTGGAGCATATGGAGATCGAACTGGTTCTGATCCCCGCACTGCCATTCATCTCATCGATACCAACATTTTCATTATGGGCGATCTTCTGGCCGATTCGTGGCTTTGATGCGTTTCCGGAACAGCCGGCCTTAACTGCCATTTGCTGCGGTAATTCAGGCCATTGATACCTTTCAGCGCTTTCACATGAAAGGAATTGACATGCCGGTAACGCGTCGTCAAGCTTCAAGGATGGTGAGTTGCGTGTATTTTGGCTTCGAACAGCCGATACAGAAGTGAATCTCCGCGATATCCTTACGACGTAGCGAGGCAAGGGCCGCATCGACTTAGCGGTTTTGCATTGGATTCCATCAATCAACCCTTACTTACCTCATGACGTCGGGCAATGCGCTACCAATGCTTGTTCTTCCATAATTATTCCTCTCCGCCGCTTTGAGGTTCTGACTAGGGTTTGCCTGGGTCTTGCACACGGCCATTAAATCGGGAGGATCTCATCATATGCTAGGTACAGTCGAATCTATCTTGGTCGAATACCTCTTGCATTGCGTTTACCGAAGCACGGAACGGGCGGAAATTTGCAAGATTACGGGCTTTTGACTTCCTCGCTGCAAGATTTTTCAAAGATCTGTGATGGCTTCGATTTTTTATGGCTCGCACTTCGCAAAGTTGGTTAGTCTGATCGGGGGGCCAGGCTGGGGTCACGGTTATCTCTCAAGATCATTAGGCGAGCCTCGCGCGTGCCGCGGGTTTTTACTCACTCGTTCTCAGCTTTGAAGTAGCCGTTCATCCACAACCCCGTCAAAATGACCCGAGTGACCACTGTATTTGTGGCACACAACCTCATTATGAAGTATGTACATTGCTAATATACGTTGGCAATTTGAAATGAGCAGACCACTTGCCCTGTAAGCCTACGCAATTACCAAGCAGAGCCGGGCATTTATAGCTTTGGACTCTGCGTTGAACTGCACGGATGTTAGGCTCACGGGGTGCGCACGTCGCACGGCAAGGTGCACGGTGTTGCGGTCCGACCGAACCTTCGCGGCTCTAACACAAGTTACGCAGCGTTAATGTGAAAAACGCGCCCGTGCGTACACGACGTATGTGGTACCTTGAAGAAAGTCAATTTCAAATTTTCCGGAGTCCTGGCATAAGCGAAGGGTAGGAAGCTTTTTGTAGGAAACCACGTTTAGTCACGTGCTTTCAGGAACGCGTGGGTCACGGTCACCAGTTCACGGTTCTGCCACTTCAACCTCACCGTCCTCGTCAGTCTGCCGTCCTCGCCGGTCTACTAGTGCTGCAGGGCACGCTGACTGCAGTTTTCACCTGCACTCTTCACATTCTGTGCCAGCTTTAATGGATCCAGGGGAGTTTTTAGTCGCCGCGCAACTCACCTCTCTCTATCCTTCCTCTCAAATCACCGCTATACCAATACAGACGGCGCGTCAGCACGCGCCTCTTCCCAGAGCAATTGATCCGGCCGGAACACCTGTTGAACATGCTACGTACTCCACGACGCTTTATGAAACTCTCGCCGGAACGGTGATTCTTCGTGTCCTGCACCAAGGCTTGATCTTGGAACTCCTCTCGCTATCCACGGAAATCAGACCCTTTCGCTTTGTTTTTCCATCCCCCGTTCTCGAATACCCAGCAATTTTTCTGTGGAATCGATCAGAAATACATGTCGTCGCTGTAACGCAAATTGGGTCCATATACCGTCTTGTTCTGCCCATCGACGAAGGCAAACTCTGGACTCAAGCAATTCGCCCCAACTGGTGTCGTGAATATTTTATTAAAAATATAACGGGGACCGTCGAAGGCTTGGTACACGTCCAGGGAGCGCATTGCGTAGTCATTGGACAGAAAAACGGTTCGTTGTTACGCATAGAGAGTGAGAGCCTCGGAGATGAGAGGAGAGACGGCAAGTGTGGCGCTTGCTGCGTGTAACTTTGAGTGTCTGAAGCGATCTCTAGATGTCTGGGTTGAATCTGTGCTTCAGCACACCTCTTT
Organism: Clavaria fumosa; assembly: GCA_951802425.1. NCBI lineage: Eukaryota > Fungi > Basidiomycota > Agaricomycetes > Agaricales > Clavariaceae > Clavaria > Clavaria fumosa. Next base: position 2,508,505 of record OX637797.1, on the reverse strand, counting down.
CCTCCATACTCTCGCCTCGTTCTTGCCCACTCTGCAGCCTACATCCTCCTATGACTCAGAAATCATTTCAATGACAACTGTTCCTCCGCCTACTGAAATAGGTTACATATGGACGTTGTCCCGGGATCGCACTGTACGAGTTTGGTCTCCCAAAAGAGGCTGCGTCGCTTCCAAAGTCCTTGCCCTATCGCTGGGTAGGGATGCCCTCCCACAAGCAACACCTGCTAGCGGAAGTAAACCTCACTTACTCTTTGATGAAGAGCGGCAGAACTTAATCAAAGTATTTTCTGCTGACCCGTCTGGAGTGGACCTTTACCTCTTGGCCTTCGTACCCACACTATCTTCTGCCACCTCGGGCGGTTTCTTTCAGCTACTAAAAATGGAGGACGATCAGCTCTATGACCTGGGAAAAATAGATTGCTCGGCTTCTAGCGCTCACTGCCATCTTCAGGATTTTATTGTCGTTGACCAGACTTTGCATGTTTTATGGGACGGGCAAGGACAGTCGTCAATAGAGAAGACTCCGTTGGATTTGACCGAGTTCGATGGGTTGGATGTGGGATGTGTTTGGAAGCGTGCCACGTATCCAGAGGAACCAGAGCTGACCCCGTCGTACCTTGACGAACTGCTCCTTGTGCCCGGCTCGCTGACGGATAAGTTCCTCGCGGCAATCATGAGGCCGGGAATGTTTTCGACTTTCACATTACGCACCGCCATCGATCAATACACCAGCGCCCATCTCAATTTACCCGACCTATCCAACCCTCACTTACGCGGGGCGTATTCGTCGTTGGCCGAGAATATTGCTGCTTCGGTTGGCTGCACCGTCAACCTGCAGTGCGATCCACTCACTGGGGCTCTTCAGTACGACAAGTATTGGAGTGCCCTCAAGCGCGACTGGGAAGGCTTCATTGCCCGATGTCGAGACCTCGAACGTGGCGCGCGGAGCCCGCTTGCGTTGGCGGTTGAAGGGGGTAAAAGACTCATCCTTGTCATCGAAAGAGAAAGGGTGGGATGTCTTGTTTCAGATGATGAGCAGACACGATCAATGCGTCGTCTCGCTGCAGGTATGTCTGCCAACGACGACCCGTCCAACCTGATGGAGATTTTGTGGACGCTCCGAACCAGACTGGGGCGCGAAGCGGTGCGGTTGGTGGAAAACCAAGTTGTGGCCATATGTCACCAAGAGATTGCGTGCACACTTTCGGACTTGATCAAGGACGCGGCGGATCAGATTGAATTAAGGGAATACCTGGAGGAAGGCTTGGACGCCTGGATCAATGGCCGCCTGCAAAGTGTGGAGGACCTGCGAGAAGCTGTACACTCTATGATCAGCACGCTGGGGGTACTCGACACGGTGAAGGAAGAGGTCGTTGAAGAAGTGGAAATCGACCTTTCCGCACCTCAGCCCCCACCCACACACTCCGAGTGGTCTAAAGCGCTCATTTCTAATTACGTGGCCTCTACTATACATGCAAGATACGAATTTGCTCTCTCTATCATGGCACTGTTTTTGTTTCTTCCCGATCACAACTGGTCTCTTCCCCTCTTGGATGAAGCGTTCTCCGTCTTTAGGGGCATCGCATTCCTTCGCTTCGCGGTTCGACAAGTTGCAAGCCCCAACGCTCAATTTACGACGGGCGATCCAGATGATGATGTGGTCTCACGCTTGGGAAACATGCATGTATCATCTAACAGCCGATCTCAATTCGTGCCATCGTACAATCTGGTTCACTGCATGCTCGTCGATTGCCTGCACACCCCTAACATTGCGCGCGCGGCGCACATCTGGCTCGATCAAACCCGTCTGCTTGAATCCGCGTCACCCTCACGAGCAAGTGCACACGAGGTTGGGTTTTGTAACCAGGTAGCAAAGCTGGGATACACTGAAACGGCCAGCCAGCTCCTCGCCTGGCTTCCGAGAACGCCAGGAGTGACGTATTTACAAGCAGAATTGCTTGTGCGTGCGGGGCGAGGCGATGATGCAGCCTATCTGCTAGAGAAAGTCGCCGCAAGATTTAGTGAGTCACTATAGTTACATTTAGTCATGCAACATACATTGACATGCTTCTTTGAGCAGCTCATCGCCATGGTCTCCGGCGAGAGGATCAAGACGCATTAAAAATGTTGGTCGACGAGCCTTCCCAATTCGCATTCTATAAACACTGCGCCTTCAAAATTTTCAAGGATTCTTGGACTCATTGTCGAGTGTCATTTGCGCAGCTCGCGTTATCCGTGGCTAATCCAAATGAGGATACAAGTGACCTTTGGGACGCCTTGATTGATGGTAACACCGAACTTTGTCAGTATGAGGAAGCGTATGCTGCCCTTGTTTCGGCGCCACTGGACCCCTTGTAAGTCGTCACTCGACTCCATGCATGCGGCTGAACGAAAACACACGCCCACAGGAAAGGAGAGCGCATCCTACGTTTGGTTTACAGGATGTGCGAAGACAATGCCGTTGAAAAGTTGATGACGTTCAATTTTGCTGGTTTTTCCGAAGAGGTACAAGGTGCTCTCGCATACAAGGCCCGCAATGTCGACCCTCGAGGACGTCCGTTCTACGCCAGGATCTTATACTCGTGGTTTATTTCCAGAGGAGACTACCGTAACGGTGTGTTCCGAGTTTCATCAATGCAGATCTGGGCTGATCACGACCGCAGCTGCATTGCATATGTACCAACGGGCGCGGAAATTGGAGAATCTTCTCACCGATCCGTCGACTCTGATCGCCTTGGCTGAGGAACAGCTTGAGGCCTACCAAGTAGCCATAAATTCTTTATCTTTGGTTGACAGTAAAACCGCTTGGATTGCTTTGCCCGTGCAGCAGGAGGCCGGGCATGAGGTCTGTGATATGTTTCCATAGAACCCGCGCCTGATCATTACTAAGTGACCTCTCTGCAGCCTCGTAAGCGACGAAAACTGGCAAAGCACATTCCCGAAGTCAGATATACTTCGGGTCAAAACGACGCAGAAGTTATTGAGCTGGCTGATATGCACTACGAATACGCGCTACTCTCAGCCCGCCTCAAAATAGCTCGCGAAGGCGGCGCGTTGCTTTCTGTCGCAGGTGGGCGAACACCGTGTTCGAAGAAAAATTGGACTTGACCCACGCCTCTTGTAGGATTCTTGTTGCCTCCTCATTCGGTTGTCCTGCGGCTAGCTCAATCCAATCGCTTCAATTACGCGATGGGCACCGCTCGTAGCCTCAACGTCGACATGTCTGATCTGTTTGCTCATCTCACTAATCAGTGCTTGAAGCTGGCGAGAACGCCAGAAGTGGTCCTGTGAGATTAACAGCCAGCCCTCCTTCTCGTTTCTACTTTCGCTGAGCGCATTCCGAGCAGGCAACAAGACACCTCCGATTGGCTTCTCACAGACAAGTTGACTTCCTGGCCGGGGACACCAGCAGACCGGGGTTGGCGCTATCTGCGCCAGTCTTTAGAGCGTCATGATGGCCTCGAGACGGATTACAAATACAGCAAGACCACACTTGAAACAATCTTGACTTTTGATAGATTCTGGGCGCCACCACCATGGCTTATTAGTAAATTAGAGGCAAGTAGCTGTGACCATTGTCTGCGTAGCTTTATGACATCGTTTGATAGGAGCACCACCACGAATACTTGATCCGAGTCAGCCTTCGTTATGAAAACCTCGAGGCCGCCCTGGGGTATACGATCTCTCTGATTCACAAGGTTCGGATTCAAAGTTCCGCCTCGTCGACGATTCCTGACATTTTGCTTTCGTCAGGCTGACGCCCAGATAGCTCGAGAAGCCACCAAATCGACGTCGTCGACTTGGCTTCCCTACACCTTAATAGATCAGGTGGCCGCCGCATCCGACGTGAATAATCTATCACCGGCGGCGAAAGTGCTCCGTCAGCAGCTGCAGAACGATCTTAAAACTCGTGTCAAAAGGATGGATAGGCTGACCATACTGCCTGAACAACCTATCGCTTTGCTGTCTATGTAAAGAGATATCTGCTATGTACAACCGCATATTCCGTGTTCAACCCATACAAATAAAATATGCTACAAAAGCGTGCGATGATATGGTCATGTCAGAGAAACCAGCCAACCGAAAGGGGAAAAAACCAAGAAAGGTATGTACAATTTGATGTAATATGTTCCACGAAAGTTGAAGCGATATAGATATGCATTGAGGCAATGGCAAGGTCCTCAAAGTCTCACCTCCTAATGACCCAATGACGCTGACGAAGCGTCAGGCCGCATGACGTCCAGAAACTGGGCCCATTCAGACTGACCAAACCCGACCGACGCGCCCCAAATTGTAGCCTCGTCTGAGGGATTAAAGTACGGCGTATACCTCGAACCATCCCCGTATACTTGCAACTGTGACGGTAGCGGTTGCATATGATACGCTCGCTGGGACGCGTACGTCACTGCTGTGGTGGACATTGCGGGATGTACGTGCTGCGGTGTTGCCATGATTTGGGTTGGTGTGAGGGGCGGGGCATGTACATACGCCGGAATAGTAGACGGCATCTGCTGCTGTTCATGCTCCGCTTGCATGGACGTGGACGGCACGGAGTGAGCAGACGACATCGAAGTCAAACCGTGTATTGATTGTTGATGTTGATGCGAATGTGACACCGACGGTGGTGGCGGTTGCTGCTGCTGCTCTGTAGGCCTAAGCTTGGGGGAGCTAGCGGGGTTGGATGGCGAGTCCTTGACCCAGTTGCCAGGCGACTCAGTCAAAGGACGAGGATAAGGGGGCGAGTCGTGGTAAGGGAACGCGAACTTCCTGACGGCGCTCAGCACAGAAGCCTTCTTCTTCGCGCGCTGCTCCGAATTTCCTTCGAGGAACTCGACCGAATGCAAGGGAGCTAATGCTTGGAGGATATCGGACCCCTTGTCCGCGACAGCCTCGCCTCGCGCACGCTCGAGGGTGGCCATCGCGTTGCGGATGTTCGCGCGGAACAGTGCCGCGCCCGGCTGGTCCGGCTTGGCGATGAGCTGGAACGAGAAGAACATCGCCGCGGAGAAGCAGTGGAACGACCCCCAGTTCATATGCCCCGGCACCGCAAGCGACGAGTTGGCGAGGAAGTCTGGGCGCGCCTGGCACACCATCGTGATCAGCTTGTCTGCCGCGCGCACTGCGATCTCCAGGCTCCGCGCGGTGCGCGTTGGGGGTTCGGTTCGCGCGACGCTCGCGAAGGGCCGATGCAGTGTGAAGCGGATATGGTAGAAAGCGGTTCGGATGATGACGGACTGCACACCGAGACGGCGGACAGCTGTGTCGGGTGAAGCGAGACTGCGGGCGACGCGGAACTCGTCCAGGTCAAGCTCGGCGGGTAGAGTGTCCATCCATTTTGTGAGCGCACGGTCGTTTTCCAAGATGGCGTCATAAGACACTGGTCGGACGGAAACGGCATTGTCCATGATGTCACCGAGGATACTGGCGAGGCGAAATAGAGCAATGTTGGGAAGATACAGTCGTCCAGATTCGTCGGTGTCCCGAGGGCAATAAGACGGAAGCTGAGTATCGCAATGGTTTGGGGCTATAGCCAACGGTCGGCCAAACATGAAGGCCTGCCACCTAAGCGAGAGAAGATCAATCAACGTCCAATTCTCGCGAAGAGTGAGAGACATACCGCTCAAGTAAAATGATATGCCACTAGGCGGAGTGAGTTTTACCAATTGTCCTAGGAGATGATAAGATGAGACGGAAGACGAACCCAGCACCATCTTCGCCGTTCAGCAACATCCCTATGCATCCTCCATTTACCAGGGTCCCTATGAAGACCCATGGCAGTTCCGATGGTAAGCAATTCACCCTTTACAGACCAGATTTCTTCCGAGTCTGTCTTTGAAAGTGTCAGGTAATGACACCGAATGAGCAACAGTTCCACTAAATCTAGTGTATATGTCCTAGACTCTGCTTGATGTCGAGAGAGCGCAGCCCGCATGACATCATAGTATCTGTTTCCAAGTTCATTGTGAGTTTCCGAAAAACTCTGCAGGAGTTGATGGTCAGGAGGTAAATAGTAGACGGCTACGGCGAGGATAACGCAGGCGGTGGCAAGCACTATGCGATCCGTCGACCTTCCCGATTTGAACAACTCCCAAGCACGGGTAAAAGAAGGTTGATTGACGTGACGGTATATCCAGTTGCAATATTCGAAATAGTATCCGATGAGGCCATCGATCACGGTAATTTGCGGTAGAAGCGTTAGCAGGTCGCGGTCGTATTCGTGAGTCATTATGTTAGCGTCGTCGTCAGCGGATTGGCTCAAGCGGTCTGAAGACTCATCAGAGTCATTCTGAGTTTTTGTAGGGTATGAGAAGGTTAGCCTTCGAGGAACCTAAAACGATACCAGGAATGGGAGTCCTGACCGAGACTAGATGGGTAGCAGCGCTGGTAGCGCCTGCATATAGGCCACCGTGTCCTTGTCTGCCGAGCATGCCAGGAGCCGAGCCCTGAGTGTCAAGGTCTGGAGGCTCTCTTTTAGGAACTAATGCTATGTTCTCGCTCGCATTGCGCACGTTCGAGTTGGAAAGCTGATTCCTTTGGAGGGGGAAAAGATGTGCCTCAATCAGTGATATGGAGTGGCGGACGCGCGCGATTTCCTGAGCAGGATCGATGTGATTGCCGCGGCTGTACAAGAATACAACGACACATAGGAAAAATGTGTTGAGTAGATAAGGAGCTATGAAATGTGAGAAATGATGGTTTTCAAATTAAGACATACTATATATCATCTCCTCGGAGATGGAGTTCAGCGTTATTGTCGTGACCTCTGGCATCTTGATAGCACATGACGGTGGTGCCTGCCATATGGATTGATGAGGTGACGTATGTCCGAGAACCGATTTCGGACGACATACCGCGGAGAACACAAGAGGAACATGGGCGATTCCTGTATGAGATGGAACACGACGGATTAAAACCGGGCTGTATGCGCTCTTTTCGCAGCCTGACCTGTCACATTTCAGCTTGCTGTTCCTGCAAGGTTCGCAGTTTATCGCTTTTCGAGCTCTTTTGGTCGGGAGACGACCGTCCGGATTGGGATCAGCGGGTGACAGCCTTGTCCTGACGGAGGAGGCCTTTGTGCTTGTGTGCTGTTTCTTCGGAGGGGGATGCTCGGCGCCGCTTGAAGTTGCGCCGTCGTCTAGCATGAGTAGCCGATGATTAGATTGGGCAGGTCTGTGAGCAAGAAGGTAGCAGGTGAAGAGACTGGAAAGGAAGGGAAGAATGAGGTCGAATGACAAGAAGGCTTATTGTTGCGGTGGGCTTGATTGTATGCGTATCTTCCTCCTCTCCTGGCTTGGAAGCGATGGTATATGCTCTGCCGCACAGCGGATACCAAGGAAAGGCCTGGAAGGAGACTCGAAACAGGGTGGCTAACTAGCCCGACGGTGACAATTTCGATTTCATCCACCTATTTTTTTATTTATTAAATTTATTTTTATTAAGCTTTGCAACCCCGCGTCCCACTTGGAGTGTCTGTGAGTCCACGGAAGAAGAGGAACGGGGAAGTACATCCATCCATCGGAGACGAAGCAGCCTCATTGTAGCCACGACCGATGAGCACAGAGGTATGCAGGCGGCATTTGGGTTCATATTATGGATATCTCTCTAATATTCATTTTATTCAATCAAGCTTTCACGAGCCTGATATCGCGCGATGCTGCTGACCACCACTAAGAGGAAAAGATCAGCTATCCGACGGTGACAACGGCGACACGGCCCGAGGCTCGCAACAAGCTCGCAACAATCATGAGTGTCCTCCATGAGCAACATAGGCATTGAATGCGAAATTTGGTGTTTGGCCTACAGTATATGTGGTCGAAAGTCTCTGTGTGTGCTGCCCTTGGAGTCACTGGTAGCTTGTTGACTGTTAGTTTTTTTCTTTTTCTTTTTGAATCAGCATTTGTATACCTGTGACTGTTAGTCCGCTTCTTTTACACATGCAGAGTGTCACTGTAGAAGACACCGAGGCAGCAGGACGAGGGATTGCAGCAGACTATGCTGCCACTACCGCAGACATTCGCGGATTGCCTCAGATGCTAGTCCGGTTGGACATGGTGAGGGAAGGAGCGCCGGAGCAATTCTTTTTCCTAGTTACAACTCCCAACCTCACATAAGCAAGGTCCCACGAGCATGAGCGAGCCCTAGTCACACATCAGTACAAGTGACCAGTGGGAATTGAAATCCAAACATGAAGAACTGGTTCAGGCCACAAGTAGTCAGTGAGAATTCAGCTTTTACACAAGCAGGGTTGACAATCATGGTGCTAACAAGGAGCGCCTTGCATCCGCGTTGTCGCAGAATACGCCACAGCCCCTGGTGTGAATTTATTTCGAAGCTTGTGTAACGTTTCTTGGCCGGGATGATGCGGTGCAGTGTTGTAGTGATGCAGTTCGCAGAAATATAGGGAACAGAGAAAAAGATCCGTACATGGACGATCATCGTCGTTATCCGCAGCTACGGGATCATTGGGGAACATAGTGCCGCCTTCTCGCAAATCCCGAGAATGTCCACATAGACCATGCCGCTCCCGGCGCGGTTACAACGGAAGAAACGTCGGAAATGAATTGGTTTGGCTTTGGTTATGTCATGCCGACCGCAGTGGAGAAAATAGCGCATCGCCCTGCCGGCGTCACGCGTTCAGGCTTCGATGCACGGTGGCCAGAGGCCTACCAATTCTCGTCTATCTCTGCTCAGTCAATATTGAATGGTAAGAAAAAAGACAGGAAAGAGAAGAACTAGGAGACTCGAAGTACATTACCTAGCCTTTACAGCGTTTACCGGGACTGCCGTACAGAGACCTACAACTTCGTCTGCTAAAACGCCGAGCCACTTCGCTCTCCTTCATTCTGCCGGCAGATGTTGTTACGTTTGCAACTGCGCGAGAAGCCCAACGCGAACTTCGACGTCGATGAAGTAACAGTGTGGGTCGCACAAATGTGCCAGTGGATGTGGAATTGCTTTCGGCCGCACATGACCAAAAACATAGCCACTGGCTGATTCATCAACCTTGGTGGCGACTCGTTCACTCATTGTCGCTCGGTGTACCGCTCCAGCTCAAAACATCCGAAATCTCGTTTGTGTGCTGTTGAGGACTACGTGAATTCAGTGGTATGTCGATTTGATGCTATCTTACCTGCTAACTTTGTCACCACAACCACAGAATTCACATCCAGGCGCTGGAAAGCCTGCGGTCTCATCCCGTCTCTCCCGTTGCATTGCACATTCCACGATGGCGTACTCGCAACCTTTCCCCCTCGCTGTACCAAATGAGAAGCGGATACAGCAACCCTCTTTCAGACCGGACTTGGCTGTCCGTCTCATTTGCCCAGAGTGCAGAGACCCGAATCCAAACATTGTCGAGGAGTTTGGGAGCGGGGATCTTGTGTGTGGCAACTGTGGCTTGATCCTCGGCGACCGCATCGTCGACACGAGGAGTGAATGGCGCGTAAGTTCCCCATGACTCTTTAGCGTTCATGCAACGCATGGTTTTCATCTCTGCGCTTCGTTTCCATAAAAAATAAAAAATCAGACGTTTGCCAACGACGAAGGCGACGATCCGTCTCGCGTTGGCGCGGCGTCTAACCCCATAATGGAAGGCGTAGAGCAGCTCGACACTATCATCTCCTTCCGCGATGGCGGCTCGGGCATCGCCCGCGAGCTGCAACGAGCAGCCTCGCGCTCCCAGAACAACCGCGCGGAACGCAATTTGCTCACCGCCTTCCGCGACATTGGCAGCTGGTGCGACCAGTTCTCGCTTCCCAAGACCATCAGCGACATCGCGAAGCAGTTGTACAAGCGTTCCGAAGAAGAGAAGCTCCTCCGCGGGAAGGCAACGGAGGCCGTCATTGCGGCGTGCATCTTTATCGCGTGCCGACAGGCGCACGTCCCTCGGACGTTTAGGGAGATCTGCAACCTGACCCACGTCTCCAAGAAGACGCTCGGGCAGTGCTACAAAGCCCTCGAGCAGGCCTTCAACCTCGCTCCTGGCGCGTCCGCGCAGCAGACCGGTAAATCTCCCTCGACAGGCCCAGAGACGCTCCTCGTCCGTTACTGCAATCATCTTGACCTGCCCGCGAGCGTGCAGTCCATGTGCGGAGACATCATCCAGGCCGCTCGCATTCATGGCGTCGCGGACGGCAGAAGTCCCGTCTCGATCGCTGGTGGCGCGATCTACTTCACCTGTCAGCTTTTGGGTAAAAAGAAGTCCGTGCGGGACATCAGCTCTGTGGCAGGCGTGAGCGAGGGCACCATAAAGCTGGTGTATCGGCTCTACTATAATGAGAGGGAGAAGTTGGTGAAGGAAGAATGGCTTGCAGACGGCAAGGCGAAGATGGATCGCCTGACCATCTCAGACGCTGCTGCCAAGTAGATCGAGTGCACCAGAACTCGATGTCGTTGGTCGATATACTGTAAACTAACCACCGTCTCGCAAGCAGATGACGCTTGGTGACACAGTAAATGTTACTTTTTACCCTTACGTGCCTTTCCTTTGTTACCTTTAGCCTTGCCCGCAATTGCCCTTCCAAGCGCGACACTTCCTGTGCCCTTGCTCGTAAATCGTACAGCCTTCCGTACATTAAGAACGTCGTCTGAACCAGTTACAGGAGGCGCTTTCTTCATTTTTTTGGCGTCGCTGTCCATCTTCCAGAGTAACGCCAGCGACGTTTGTTGCTCCTTCTCCAGGGGAGCTTCTGTAGGCTCAAACTAAGCAGAAACATCAATCTTATTGATTAACAGAGAGACAAGAGAGATAATGAACCTTGCGCTTCACGCCTCGCGGTTTTTTCTCGCCCTTGAGTTGCTTGTCGAATTTTCCCATGCTGGCGGTGCTGATGCGAGTCGTCGCAATGGTCCTCTCTATCTCGGCCTCGCGAGGAGTACGTTGGTTGGACTTCGGCTGGGAGCGTGCGACATTCTGAAGGCGCTGTCGCTCATTCTTGGCGACGCGCGCTTTGCGTGCGTCCCGCGCGACCTTTACTGGATCGTAGTTTACGTCTGTGTGACAAGGATAATGAAATGAGTGCGATAGAGCAGCTGTAATTTTTTTAAAACTAGAGGATCCGCACCAGCATTAGCGGGGACCTCAGTGATCCACTGCTCCTCAGCTTGCTTATTCTTCGCGCCTTTGCTCCCCCACCTATTCACCCACTCCTGGCGCTCCTCGTCCCATACTTTGCGGTCGCGCGTGCGTTTGGAGCTGATGCCCTTGGCGGCGGCGAAGCGCTCCCACTTAGTTGGAGGCTTTGGTTTGGGTAGAGACTTAGCACGTGGCAGGGGCGTCATCGGTGGGGGCAGTTGCGCCAGAGGCCCGTCTGACGAGGGGACCGTGGGTAGCACGTAAAGTGCCGCGATCAGCGTCTGGACGCCGTCCTGCGCAAGTTGGAGGAGATATTCTTCGCGTTTCGCACTGGCAATAAATTACACGTCGTTGTCATGCCCTTAGAGGAGTATGGAAAGTTTTTAGTCCACTGACTTGTATGCTTCTGCGTCTATTGGATTGGGGTCAGTGACAGTCAAGTAACCCGCGTCCACCTCGAGAGGGATGTCCTTGGGTACTGATGTAGATGGACTGAAAGAACCGTGAACAACGTTTTACACGAAATGTGTGCCAGTCTTACATTTTCGCAGCATGCGTTTCGAGGATCCTAGAAACGTCCATCGTGTGCAGAGAATTGGACGCAGCTTTTGCACCCCAACACTCTTTTCTCATACCTTCCTTTTCTGGCTTGGGCGAACTCATTCAGGGTGCTGATACTCGCTAGTACTCGCTACTTACGGTACTACAGCGTTGCAGAAACGAGAAGACACGCTGAGGAGTTGAATCTAACCGTTCGGACTGAAGTGCTTACACATGAAAAATCGTGAATTCATTTAGCATCTGGTGCACGGAAGTTCTTTAGGACAGCAATCTCTCTAGTGGTGCCAAGGCCTTTCCACTTAGTGCCAGCACCCTCCCTCTGCGATGCACGAGATGGCATCTCAGTCAGAATTTTCGCAATGAACGTAGGGTCCGTCAGAGGCGTCAAGTCGTCCCGCTTAGGGAGTTGCTGGATTGAGAAGGTGAGCACCTGTTATACACAAGACCACGGACATCAAACGCACGCGCTTCACTCTCTCATAAGGCGCTTCCCAGCCGCTGCACTCTCTGACGAGGAGAGGAGATGAGAATGAGTGATAGATGCGTGTGTCATACGTCCGGAATAGAACGTTGTCAACACGCAAGGTGAACCGCGATAGGATGAACAGACAGGCAGGCATAACTCGCTTGATCAAGAATACTATCACACCAGATGCTGGAGTCTGTTGCCAGAGAATTACTCACTATCCTCACAAGAACGTTTGAGGATCCATTGTCGTGCAATTCGTCCTCATATAGTGGAATCTCCGCATAAAACAAGATCGGGTCGGGGCGAGAGAGCTCCGCCAACGGAATCGCGTGTGACGCATTGTCAGGATCGGCTGTGATCCAGGTCAACTGCGTCGAGGAGGCAGACGAGGAGTCTTCAAACGGGCTCGCTTCGGTCCCTGCATAGGTCGTGGTGTAGGTCCAATCATATGGCTTCGTCTCGACTGTCTCTGGCATGGGCATGATAGAACCTGGGTCCGTCCTGCCAAGGAGTTTACGGCCGGTTACCAGGAACCACAAAACTCTTCTATACATACCTACTCTTCAGCCACGCGTCTGCATACCCAACTTTCACGCCTCCGTCACCGTCTTCTAGCGGTCCATTCTTAACCCCTTTGAGGGCTCTTGCAGTCGTGAATGAGTACTTCAGCCCTGACGGCTGGTGTTCCAGAACCAAGTAATTGTTACCGAACGTCATTTCAGGAAGAGGGAATCCCAAATGTGCCTGCAGTACATCGAGCTCTGATGCATTTGAGATTGGGTTGGTAGACGCTGTGATAAACCAGTCGTATATCTCGATGCTGCGTGAGTTCGGGGACTCATGAAGCTTGTGAGGAGGAATCGCGACCGCCGCCAACGAGGGATCCATGTCCTGCTGCGAAGAGCAGCTGCCGTGACGTACAGCCTGAGTACACGCGCCAGTAGCGCTTCTGCCACTCACCAGCTATGGACGAGACCAGATCCTCAACGCCAGAGCCTCCTCAAGACTTATGGTCCTCCATCCTAGATTCCGTGTCCTCAACGCGCACGACGCCCTGCAAAAACATTTTACTGCTCGGCCAGCCCTCCTCCGGCAAGTCCACCCTCGCTGCAGCACTTCTACGCAAATACGCGGGCGAGCGAGACAGGGACGACGCGAAGTCGGACTACGCGCTTGGCTACGACTACGCGGTTGTCAGGGATGACGCTGACGAAGGTAGGCGACTGTGCATCGTGAATACTGTTCATTCATATCCTCCAACAGACACTCTTGCGACATTATCTTTATACACCGTCCCGTCCACAGCGCCGGCCTTTCTGACTATATTGCCTCATTTTCTTCCTCCACGTACATGTCTGCTGCATACTCTAGTCATTGTCGCTCTCGACTGGACCAAACCTTGGACTTTTGTTGAGGAGTTACAAGCGTGGTTCAAGTGGATAGATGAATGGACACGGGGAGACGGTTCGCGGGAGGTCCAAATCGCCAGAGAGGAATGCCGTGAACGATGTGAGTGATTCTGCTTTGTATTTGTAGAACTGACGCGAAGTGCGTTCGTATAGACCAATCATTTCTGCAGCACTATACCGAGCCCACATCTGATCCAATACCAGCCACTTCACATTTATCTAATACGACACTACCACTAGGCCCTGGGGTTTTCACGCACAATTCGTCGGGTATACCCATCATCGTGGCATGTACGAAGGCCGACCTCATAGACGAGGGAAATGACCTCGTTGCGGGGGCCTCAGGCATGGGGGGAATGGTCAAGGGAAAAGGTGGAGAATGGGAGGAACGGACGGACGGGATTATGCAAATTCTGCGGACGATGTGTCTGAAATGTAGGACACGAACGCACTGATTGGGATAGATAACTACTGACCTTACGTCGATAGATGGTGCCGCCCTATTTTATACCACGCCAATGCCTGCCACCTTACAAGTCCTTCGGCAATACGCGTTACATGTGCTTTTTGCGCCTTCTATTCCTTCCTCCCTCCCCTCAATGACGGATGCCGCCGCACCTATTCGCAACCCATTTCCTTTTCGACACAAACCTAATACACTGGATCGTGATCAGATCGTGATACCGGCAGGGTGGGACAGCTGGGGGAAGATCTCCGTCATGCGAGACGCTTTCAACGCAAAGCTCTGGGGAGAGGCGTGGGAGCATGATTTACATGCAGTAGAGGGAGTGGAACAGCCAGGTGCCAAAAGATTATATTCTGTGCTTGTGCCTGATCAAGGGCCAAAGGTGAGTTTGCCCTTCATCTTCCTCGGCAGATTCGGAGGTAACACCGGTACTTGCAGCCATACTCGTTGCCTCCCTTCAACAGCCCTATGCCTGAACAAACATTCCTTGCGCGAAATTATGACGAGAACGCAAAAAAATCAGACAAAGATTCTTCTCGTGGAACAGCCAAGGTCGCTTCCGAGTTTGCAGGTACTGTATCGGCTGGAGTTGTTGGCCCATTGGGTAGCAGCAGCTTCACCATGCCAGCAGTTGAGCGCGCATTAACGGAGATGGAAATTGGCGTCGGTAGCGGGGCGGTCAGCAATGGAGATCCGAGACGGCGTGGGACCGGACGTCCTCCTCCCTCGCTTGGTACATCAACGCCTTCCGCGGCAACCGCTACGCCTGGGCGCACAGGATCATCCCCAACTGGCGGCCCAAGTCCGACACAGCACGAGGTACTGAAGAATTTCTTTCAGAGCTTGTTGGTATCGAGAGATGGTGGCGGCGGAGCGACCTCCACGGGGTCACGACAAGGCGCCCCGAAAGCGAGTGGCGGGAAAGATGATGTTGGTGCTTGATTCGAAATTCTTCCTCCATGTGTACCAGTGACTTCGAAGCCACATCGTTATTTGTGTGTATTTGTTGCCGCTTGAAAAGCCTTTGTCCGTTTCCAAGCCACGGTCTAACGACGCATTGCCATTCTGTTCCCTTGCGTCCGCCTCGCTTAAAGCACACCCCTCCTCCTTGCCTTGCTGCTGCAGAAGAAAAATTCACACCTTCACCGCGGGGTATATTTGATAACGTTTGCGTGAGAAAACATGGGCAGGTGGTGTGTATCCATTATGGCGCTAATTTGCGATGCTCGTGTCTCAGATCATCGCAGGACTGCAGATTATTATGACGATGTCTTGGTCTCCAAAATCAAAGGCTTAGTGTACGTCCAAGTCTCCTCTTCACGCCCGAGTCTTCGCCTGAAACTCCCTCACGCTAAGGGCGGGATCCATACAACGAGCCTTCTTAGAAAAATCCGAACCATCTATCAGTTACGAAGCGTTTGTGGAAGACATAGATATGGGCGATTCTTTCACGGCCTCTCTAATAGATGTCCTTGTTAGGGTGGGTTGTCATTCTCATCATCAGCATACTCAATGCCAGGACCAGGCTAATTACAAAACACGTCGCAGGAAATAGCAGAACGTCGAACACGCCCAAGTACTGCGGATCGACGTCTTATAGCGGATCGGACCGCCAAATGTCTAAGACAGTTGGCAATGCCGCTCCGTGTGTATCGTGAACGATCAGCCCCTCGGAATATGTTGAGCACGAGAGTTAACTTGTCAGATTACCTCGCCGCGCCTCAGGACGAAATGGATATAGAGGAAGAGGACGATGACTTCGACAACATGTTGGGACACACAGCCATTGAAGGCGTACGCGTTAATACCGAGATCTACGAAGCTTACGCTCCAACTCCAACCTGGTCCACTATTCAGCCGCGGCGCTCACACGAAAGCTATTCTGCTGCGCTTACGTCGCAGGATAACGCCAACGAGAATGTAGCCCCTGCAAGCCGTGGCGCTCAATGGTCGTTTGCCCCTAATACGGTGCCTACGAGTCTCCAGCGCCAATCCTCCATCCGCCGTCCGCCTCGTTCCCGGACCGTCGATTTCAATGATTTCACTTCTCGCCGTCGTTCCAGTATCAGGCACAATACAGCACAAGAAAGCGCTGGCTCGAGGTCCGATGGGACGGTCGACGATTATGTCCTGTTGAACGTCCCACCCCTTATTCCTAGCGATGACGAGTCTAGTACCCCACAGCCACAAAACGAGCAGTCTTCGACGCACCGCAGCGCTCCTGCAAGACGTTGGTTCCCAATGCGCAGCCGCTCTCGCCGCGAAGCGGCGGTTTGGAGAAATGAAGGCATATCTGAAGCTGGCTGGGTACCCGAAGAACCAACTCCTTCCAGCGGTTGGTTCTCCATCCCCACTCCTATGTCGTCGTCATCGTCCCAGGATGCAGACTCGAGCGAGGAACGCGCCTTGCCTGCCCCGCGACTCCGGAGGGGCGGGGTACGTGCTCCTGAATCCATAGTCCCGCGACATTCGTCACCGCTAGTTGAACTCGTTACCGGCGCGTCCCGCGCGGAAGTCACAACACTCAATCTGCCTCCCTCTCCCCGATCTCCTGTGCGGTCTGAGAACGTGGTGCTGGAATCCGCGGCACCTGCCGAAACGCCTATTGCTAGCGAAGTGCTCCCGACCGTCGGCCGGACCGACAACGCGGAGTCGTCTACTGTCGCTTCTGTTTCGTAACCAAAAGTAATGGGCACCATGGACGACGTCTTCGTTATGTATATCGCATTGCCCTGTTTCCAAACAGTATGTTTCGACTCTGTACTCCGTACCTCTGCGTATTATGGCCTTTTGTATGCCTTCATTTACCAAGGCCGATGCGTTTTTTTCATGATCTCAGATACTGTTCGCATTGGAATGTTCAGATATTGGTTGTGAACTATAAATGCGAACGTGCTTTGGATCAATTCCGACTTCAAATTTGGTGTCCTGCAACAAAATTTGGGCAAGGAATGGCTTGCTACCTCAGACTCTGAAAAGTAAAACGAATAATAGATTGCAACTGCAGGTCTCACGTGACTTGACGCCCCACTGAGCAAGTTTGTCGCTTGAACACCACGATTTCTCATGAACGACTCCGAGTCGCCTCAAATCATTAAGAAACGTCGACCTCAGCCACGCATACGCGAACCATCGCCGTCGTGTGGGCCCTCCCATGAAGAGTCAGGAGACGAGGAACTACCGTGAGTGACTTTCAATCAATCATCCCTCGTCGAATTAAAAGCGAGTAATAGACCTTCAGCCTCGCAGATCTAATCGAGCTGCGTAAATTGAGGAAAGCTCGACAAGGCATTGATGCTTCCAAACTGATCAAGGGCGATTCCAAGAAGAAGAAAAAGCGGCCAAAAGAAGAAGAAGTTCGAGGAGGGTTGCAGACATATGGAAGTCACGCGGATGAAGATGGGTGAGTACACCCAGCTCGTCCTTGGGGGGAGATCTAATTTAGGTAGACATGATATAGAAGGCAAGGATGCTAAAGCTCGTAGAGCGGTCCGCGCCAGCAATTTCACACAACAGACAAACGTCCTCGACGTGGACAAACACATGTCCGCTCGTCGCCTTTTCCCTCAGACAGAATAATGACATCTGACGCTTGCACTGGTAGGATGGCGTATATCGAGGAGAACCTCAAGCGGACTTCAGATCCACAGGAGGTGTCAAAGAAGTTTGACCCAGAAGAGGAGCTTTTTTCTATCCCAGAGAAGTGGGACGTCAGCAAAAAGGTTGGAGACGAAGGTAGCGTCACGAACAGTCTCACCATGTTAACGGCGATCCCGGAAGTGGATTTGGGAATGGAGTGCGTATGCATGCTTTGGTTCATGATGTTTTGCCTCTCTAACACTGCTGCTCTCATTAGCACGCGTCTTAAGAATATTGAGGAGACCGAGAAGGCAAAGCGGGCCGTTGCTGAGGGTCGTCAGGGACGCAGAAGGCCCCCCACTGACGAAGAGCATCTCATTGCCACGCGATGTCAGTTTCCGTGTTGATGTCACACGAGAGGAAATTCTCATACAATCAGCAGTTTATCGTCCTAACATCCGGCAGAAGTCTGAAGCCGACATTTTGCGTGATGCCAAGTTGGAAGCGATGGGGTTACCGACTCGAGCAGAATCGACCAGGAGCCATCAAGAGCCCAGGCCACAAATGGCGACGGATGAAATAGTACGTCTGACTTGGGACTCATTGAGTACATTTTCTGACCGAAGTGCACAGGTGATGGAACGGTTTAAGAAACGGATGCGCAAATAGCCTTTCTGTATCACTGAGGGCCAGTTTCGGGCATTGCCATTTGTGTTACGTCTCTCGCTGCGATGTCACTTTGCAAATTCGGAGACTTTGTTTAAAGGTGTGGATTTGGTGTGTTGAGTCCAAGATGTTTGCCCAGGGGATAGACTATTTCTGTTACTTTTAGCTTTGACAAGGTGGTGCTGAGGCAAGTGCATTCAGCCTAAACATGTAATTATGAATGTCATCAATATGCGGTTCAACTGCTGTATCAATGACTATCATTTGTCCCTGTTATGCAACGGCGGTAGACTGCATTCACAAACAGTTACATCACATGATGAAACTTTTATTTATTTAATTTTTATTATTATTATCAGCATTTATATCCCACAACATGTAGCTACGACAAAGACGCGGTTGTACATGGTGTACATAAGGTGATAAAGTGGGAGAGACATGATGAAACTGATTTATGCATGACAAATGATGTATTTCACTCAGCATATGCTCTCACAGCAATTTAATTAAAATATTGCTTCAGAGGTCAATAGGCAATTGTCTTGTACACAATTCCATGTCATTATAATTCCAGATTTCAACAAATTGAAGGACGAGTAGCATTTGCAAGGCTTGGGTGTGCATAAAGAGTGGCAGGTGCGTGACAAAGCTCCTCATGCCTCATAAACACACATTCAATTTTGTTGGCCAAACCAACAGCTCCCATGGCCCAAAAAAAGAAAGAAGGCAGAAGAGAATAAAGAGAATGTAATGCTATTTTTTCTGCCACACTGAGAGTCTGAGACACATCTAAATCACACAATTTCAACAATAGTGCCCCATTCCCAGAAGCTATCCAACAAATCCACCACTCTCATGGTTGAGAATGGTGATAGGGCATAGAGTACTTCCAATGCAGATTATTGAGGAGCTAGGGAGGGCCAGTCTACCCTAGAAGCAGAGTTTGCGAGCATGGACGGCAGCAGCAACGGTGGGCCCCGTGGCCCAGTGGGAGAAAGGTCCCACGCAGCCACAGGTCGAACTTGTAGTTGGGGTCACGAGTTCAAACTGCTGAGGGGGCGTTATAAATTCTCAGTCAAAATTAACTCCCTGGTAATCACCATCATGTGATGATGTGCTGGCAGGTATAAAGTGACTAGCTGGGAGCCTTAATTGGCGACTCTTCGAGACCAATAGTCATGGGGGAAGAACTGGTCTGGGTGTTACGACCCCATCCGCTTGCATAAGCACGACCCCCGCTCCGGACTCCGAACTCCTTACCAACTCCAATCTGCTCCGCTGTAACTCCGTGCGCTCTGCTCCGCACCTTCATCGGACTTCACTCCGCCGGCCTTCGGACCGTTCGGACTTCGTTCCAGAACCTTCTCCCTCCATCCCCTCATTCTGTTTACCATTGAGAGGATACCCTTGACCCATGGGAGTCGCTTTTTTGTTGTTGTTTCTTTGTTCCAAGAAAATTGCACAGGTACAAGTGGTGAAACTCTCCTAGTAATTTGATAAGTACATTGTTTCACATTACTCCTATACTCTGTCCTTGCAGTATAAGTTTCCACCTGTATCTCCCTGCTCCTCAGTTCAAATATAACATCTCTTGATCCTAAAAATATCTCTGAGCTTTCGTCCTCATCGTCCTCGATGTTCTCCATGTCATCCGACCAACTCCGGCCAACTCCGACAGACTCTGATCAACTTTGGAGTTTTGACTTGTGTTCTGATCCTCCCTTAGGTATTGTTCTTGTTTGATAAATAGGGACACGTATATATGCGATGGCACAACACATACATTGAGGCCGCAGTCCCATAAGTCTCTCTTCCTCTTGTTTACTTCTCCGTTTCTCCGATATCGGACTCCGACTGGACTCCAATAGAATATCTCCGCTCTGCTCCACTAACCCCTTCGCCGCTAACCTTGTTAGGACCCTGACAGTATATTCGAACTTCAAACCTTGTATATACAAACTTAACAATGCCTACTACATGTTCCGGTGCTCGACCTCCACCCCCTGTTGCCGACGACGTCGACATTCCAGAACTGGCCGACAATACTCCGACTCCGAGTGTGTCCAGACCTCCGGACCACGACGAAGAGTCAGATCCCTTGGTCACTGACGACGTCGATGAGCTAAATGAACCTCCGACACCTTGAGCAGAGCGCGAACCAACTCCGGCACGCCTTCTTCAGCAAATTATCAACGCCAACAAGCGCCCGGATACAGTAAAACCATGTGACCCCGACACATTCGATGGCTCAGATGCTAAGAAGTTGAAAAGCTTCTTGGTCCAATGCCAGTTAAACTTCCTTGATCGCCCAAGAGCGTTCAAGTCCGATTCTCATAAGGTACACTATGTCCTTTCCTTTCTCCGAGGCTTCGCCTTGGAATGGTTCGAACCAATGATCCTGGATGGTGAAGACCATCCAGTTCTTTCGAACTATAAGATGTTCGTTACTCAACTTACAGAGAACTTTGGTCCTTACAACGCGATCCGCGAGGCGGAGTTCGAACTCGAACGCCTCCGGATGCGCGAGGACCAGAAGTTGATGAAATATACCATTTCATTCAACAGATTCGTGTCCATTGTCCATTGGGACGAGTACGCGTTGCAGCAGCAGTTCTACAAAGGACTTGCTAGCCGCATCAAGGATGAACTGGCCCGCGTTAACTGTGCGGACACGCTCTGCGGACTCCGCGAGCAAGCCAGTGTGATCGATGGCCGTTATTGGGCTCGTCAGCAGGAGATCTCTCGGGACTCCGTTAAAGCTCCGATGCCTAACAACACCATAAAAAAGGAGACTTCGGATATTCCCAAGTCCCCGAGCACTTTCGGCGCTAATACCAAGTCCGAGAAACCCTTGGATAAGCGTCCGGTGAACTCCGGTTTGACTTCTGGGAACTCCGTTCCAAAGGTCGCTGAGGGCTCTGCTAACTCTGGTAGCTCCAGCGACACAAAGAAGGCCCATCTGGGTCAGGATGGAAAACTGACTCCAGAGGAACGCCAATGGCGTTTCGATAATAATCTGTGCCTCTTCTGTGGAATAGCGGGCCACAAAGCCAACGAGTGTCGTAAGCGGACCTCGTGGGCCAGTGCCAGCACTGCATGAATCACCTCCGAGGGAGATGACTCCGTGCCAAAAAAAGATTGAGCAGCCCAGAGAGCATAGTATGACTCTCCGGCTGCTCTGACTCCGATCGTACTGAACCGATACTCGATACCCTTTCCTTTCATCGTTCTCTTTCCCTTCTTGCCTCCTCTCCTTCTATTTCGTCTCCGTTCAAAGCTATGATAGACTCCGGCGCTGAACTTTGTTTCATTGACGCCAAATTTGCTTCTCGCTTCCGTCTTCCGAAAACTCCGGTGACCCCTCGGGAGGTCGTTTTTATTAACGGGACCACCTCCGTATGGGTTACTGAAGCAGTCTGGTTATCCATTCGGCTCTCCGCCATGGATCCGACCAACGTCTTGTGTGTAGTTACCAATCTTGATCCCTCTAGTGATGTGATCTTGGGAATGAATTGGCTGTTCCAAAACAACCCGCTGGTTGACTGGATTACTGGCCAGATAAAGCCCAGACCATCTACGAAAGAGGAGAAAACTCCGAAATCTGATCCGGAGGGTGCACCGGCCAGCACTCTCCACTCTGTCCCTCTGTCCACCTCTGTCCCTCTGTCTGTCTCTGCTCCGTGTGCTCCAGTTCCTATGTCGTCTGCAGCGACTCCGAACCAGACCCGGACTCCATCTCCATCTCTGCCTCTGTCTCCGTCTTTGACCCAGTCTCTGACCTTTCCGTCTACTCCGTCTCTCCAGGAGACACCCAAAGTTTCTTTTGTGAATGCTGCCGCATTCGTCACAGCTTGTGGACTTTGCGGGTCCCAAGTCTTTGGCATGACGTTGTCGAGCAAGTCTGTGCGCACGGCCTCCGCTTCGTTCAACATCCCTGACACCACCCCCCAGGACCTCCTCTCCGTTCCGGAGGATTACAGGGACTTCCCAGATGTCTTCAGTAAAAAGAAGGCAGATACCCTTCTCCGCATCGACCGTATGATTTAAAGATCAACCTGCTGGATGGCCAATCCCCTCTGCCAGGTGCAGTCTACTCTCTGTCACAGTCCGAACTCAGCGAACTCCACAAGTTTTTGGACGAGCACCTCCGCATCGGATTTATCCATCCAAGCCATTCTCCACACGGAGCACCTGTGCTCTTTGTCCAGAAGAAGAACGGAACACTCCGATTATGCATTGATTTCCGTGGTCTCAATAAATTGACCAAAAAAGACCGTTATCCGCTCCCGCTGACTAAAGATCTTCTCGACGTTCCAGGAAAAGCCCGAATTTATACAAAACTCGACCTCCGACACGTGTATCACCTGGTCCGTATCGCTGAGGGTGACGAATGGAAGACCGCATTCCGCACCCAATATGGATCCTTTGAATGGTGTGTGATGCCTTTCGGGCTCACAAATGCGCCCGCCACATTCCAGCACTTTATGAATGACATATTCTCCGACCTTCTCGACACGTTCATGGTCATCTACCTTGACGACATCCTAATTTACTCCGAGGATCCGAAACAACACATTGAGCATGTCCAAGAGGTACTCCGAAGGCTCTGGGAGCACAGTCTCTTCCTGAACCTGGCTAAGTGTGAATTTCACGCTGAAACCGTGGAGTATCTCGGATTTGTTTTATCTCCATCTGGACTTTCTATGGACACGGCTAAAGTGAAAACTATACAGGATTGGCCGACTCCGCGGAAGGTCAAGGATGTCCAGTCCTTCCTCAGGTTCGCCAATTTCTACCGCCGCTTCGTCCATGGCTATTCCAAGATTGTCATTCCGATGAACTGCTTGATGCATAAAAACATCGAGTGGCAGTGGTCCAACGATTGCCAGTCCGCATTTGACTATCTAAAAACCGCATTCTCCATGGCTCCGATTCTCTCGCACTTCATACCTGGAGCTCCACTGATAGTCGAAACGGACGCCTTGGACTACGCTGTTGCCGCGATACTTTCTACGGTCGCCTCCGACAGTGAAGTCCATCCTATCGCTTTTCATTCCCGCACCCTAGGCGTCTCCGAACTGAACTATGACACCCATGATAAGGAACTCCTCGCTATATTTGAGGTGTTTACCGCTTGGAGGCACTATCTCAAAGGTTCTGAAATTCCGGTCGATGTTGTTACCGACCACAAGAACCTAGAGTACTTCTCCACGGTCCGCCTGCTCACCCGGCATCAAGCCAGGTGGTCGGAGTTCCTTTCCCAGTTCAATTTCGTGATCCGATTCTGCCCCGGGCGCCTCGGAATGAAACCCGATGCATTGACTAGATGTTGGGACGTCTATCCCAAAGAGGGGGATAGCGACTATGCCCGCGTCAATCTGCAAAACCTCTGGCCGATGTTCTCCAGTGAACAATTGATATCGTCTCTCCAAGCTTCATCGCTTTACATACCCGCACTCCACGCGTCATTTGTGATTGACGATCATCAACTCCGAGAGGACATCCAGTCTGGACTCTTGCTCGATCCTGTGATCATCCCGATCCTAGAAGACCTCCGCTCGAACTCCGCGGACCCTAAGTGGTCCATGGACGATGACGGACTTCTCTGCGAGCGCGGACAGATTTATGTACCGGACGTCAATGACCTCCGACTCCGCGTTTTACGCGCGAGACATGATCACCCGCTCACCGGACATTTCGGTCAGACCAAGACTACGGCCTTGGTCTTCAGGGATTATACCTGGCCGAAACTCCGAGGATTTGTATCGGACTTTTGCAAGTCTTGCACGACTTGTGGTAGGGCGAAAGCCCCTCGGCATAAGCCATATGGAACGCTCAAGCAGCTACCCATACCCGAGAAACCGTGGAATTCCATTTCGATGGATTTCATCGAGCAACTCCCTGAGAGCTCCGGTTTTACCGCAATATTGGTGGTTGTTGATAGGTTTATGAAGCAGGGGATCTTCATCCCGACGACTGACGAAGTGAACTCCGCGGAGTTGGCCCATCTATTCGTATTCCACGTCTTCTCGAAACATGGAGTTCCGTCGCATGTCACCTCCGATCACGGCTCCGAGTTCGTTTCCCATTTTTTTTGCTCGTTGGGTAAAGTCCTGGACATGACTTTACACTTCACCTCCGGATATCATCCGGAGGGCGACAGACAGACGGAGCGGACTAACCAGACGTTGGAACAATACCTCCATTGTTACTGCAATTACCAGCAGGACAACTGGTTGCAGCTTCTACCCCTCGCCGAGTTTGCCTACAACAATGCCCCGAGCGCCACCACTGGGGTTTCTCCATTCTTCGCGAACAAGGGTTATCATCCGAATATCTCAGTATTTCCCGAACGCGAAGTAACTTCGGTCCATGCCCGAGAGCTCGCTGTAGACTTGGATCAGCTGCACCAAGAACTCTGTAACCAAATCGCCGAAGCGCAGAGTCGCTATCAGGGTCCGGCGGACAAACGTCGGACTCCGGCACCGGAGTTTAAGGTCGGAAACCGAGTATACGTAAAGGCGAAGTTTTTCCATACGACCAGACCCTCCAAAAAACTCTCCAACAAGTTCCTCAGACCTTTCGAAATCATTGGAGAGGCCAGTTCGCACTCCTTCGTACTCCGACTCCCCGAGGCCATGCGAGCTGTCCACCCCATCTTCCACATTTCCATGCTGGAGCCAGTCACTCTGAATACAATTCCGAATCGTACCATCACCCCGCCTCCTCCGGTAGAGATCAATGGAGATTTAGAGCACGAAATCTCCGAAGTGCTTGACTCCAAGATCAACAAATGCCGCACCTGCAAACTCCTATACCTGGTGCGGTGGTCCGGATACGAAGGAACCGATGAGGAAACATCCTGGCTTCCTGCTACGGAACTTGTTCACGCCTCCGAGGCCGTTTCGGATTTCCACCAAGCTTATCCGAATAAGCCCAGACCTCTCAATACCCTCTAGACCTTTCTCCGTTCACTCCGATACCCCGAAATTTTTCTTATGCTTCTATTTATGTACATTTTCCGTTCTATACTACTCCATCTCTCGCTTCTCCATCTTCTCCGAAACAAATAAAAAATAAAAAATAAAAAATTCCATACTTCTGTCTCTCTGTCTCTCCGTCTCTCTCTCCGTTCCTTTCCCCGAAAACTCCGAACTTTTTATTTTTTCTCCCAAGCCTATCTCCGAATCTCTCTTCATCTTCTCCGTCTTGTCTTACTTATTTTCCTTCATTTTGCTTACTTCACTCAAGTTCAAAAAATAAAACAAAAAAATTATAAAATAGATAAAAGAAACAAGTAATGTAGATAAATAATTTATTTTTTTAGGCGGAGGGGGGCGAGCCGGGCGACACTTGTAAAACTCCCTCGGGCTCCTTAAAACCGGACTCCGCTCCAACCTCTCCCTCCTCCACTTCCGCCTCTTTCCCCGCCTCCGCAACCTTCTCCGCCGCTTTCTCCGTCTCCACTTCTTTCTCTGCTCCCGCTTCCTCCGCCTCCTTCTTCTCCGCCTCCGTCTCCACCCCCTTTTCCGAACCTGCCACCTCCACCACCATCTTCTCCGCCTCCTCCTTCTCCTCCCCCGCTACCCGCTTCCCCATCAGAAATTCCCAGAGGATCTTCCGATCCTCCGCCGCCGCCTTCTGCTCCGCCCTCATCTCCTTCCGCCACTCCTCCAACTCAAACACCCCGCGGACCACCAACTTGTAAATGGTCCTCACCACCCCGCTCCGCTCCGCCTCCGCTCTGTCCATGTCCGCCCGCGGGGCCCGCACCTCCTTCACCTCCTCCTCCGACTCCACCACGGTCTTCTTCGACCGTGTGGAGCGGAATTTCTTCCGCTCCGGCCCCTCAGCCTCTCTGCCCCCGCACCGCTGTTTCGCCACCGCACACGCGACACACGCGGTGCCCCGCCCTCCGCTCGGCCACACACACCCCATCCCGAGCCGGACACATCGCGCACAGTCCGTGCGCTCCGTGTCCGACTCCGTGGCCGGCATCCGCTTCCTCCCCGTCCCCTGCGCCTTCCCGATTTCTTCCGCCCTCGCCCTCTCCATCTCCTCCCGCCGCACCTTATCCGCGGCCTCCCTCTTCTTCCGTTCCTCCTCCTCCCATTTCCGCTGCTCCTCCTCCTCCCACGCCTTCTTGTCCTTCAGCGTCTTGATCTGGCGCATGAGGACCGCGATCTCGGGGTCCTCGTCCTCCACGCGCAACTGCGCGGGGACGGTGATGCGACATCGAGGTTTTTTTAAAGAAAACAGTAGGGATTGCCCATGCTAGGGGCTAGTGATGATGGTAGCAGGTTAAAGAAGAGAAAAAGTGTTGCACGACGCATGCGACCTTTTGACCCCCAAAAAAAATTTCGGACTCTGCTCGAGACACTGCGAAACTCCAACGCTAACTTGTTATGGGAGCCACATGTTCATGCAGGCTTTGGCCACAGGGTCTCAGGGGTTCGACCCTAAGAGGGGGATACTGTTACGACCCCATCCGCTTGCATAAGCACGACCCCTGCTCCGGACTCCGAACTCCTTACCAACTCCAATCCACTCCGCTGTAACTCCGTGCGCTCCGCTCCGCACCTTCATCGGACTTCACTCTGCCAGCCTTCGGACCGTTCGGACTTCGTTCCAGAACCTTCTCCCTCCATCCCCTCATTCTGTTTACCATTGAGAGGATACCCTTGACTGTTAGGATCGCTTATGTAAGCCATCCCAAAGTGCAGTTGTGGAGAAACTGGGGAGGGTTGTTGGAAGGTCACATGACCTGTGGCTGGGTCGGATTATGTAATCATGTAAGATCACATGACCTGGGGCCTGGGCGCATCACGTGATCCGAGGGTCCGAGCGTGGGAAAGTCGGCAAGTGCCGAAGCGTTCACTATAAGTACTTTCGCTTTTCCTTTTTTGTACTCTTTTCCCCTTATCTTAGTATTGTCGTCATGACCTTACGCTTAAGTTGTGTGAGACCCAGTCTGATATAATACTAAGATCCGCCCGTCCGCCCTAGCCCTGTGTCCTAACCTGGCTAGCCTGGACCCTTAATCTCAAACTGTGACATGTTGTCACAGCTCAGCCCCTATCATCCTCTTCTTCTTTACCCTGCCCGCAGTGTGTAACAGAACTGCGTGAAATTTTTACTGTGTGTACATACACGTGACCAGACCCAGAGGAAGTCAACTGTGACCCTCCCCAAGTGATACCGAGTGCCAAAGGCCCGGATCTCTATTTTACAGCTACGTACCAGTGAATCGCTTAGTGTACAGGGCAAGGAAAGCCCCTACATAGTCTTCTGTAGTTTCCTGGTCCAGTGGACAGAGCCCTTGCTCTGTGACCATTGTCAGAAGGGCACACGGGCAACTCATTAGGAGTTGTGGAGTGACCACCTGGGATACCATTCGTGCCCCACGTTAACAAAAGATTCATAGAATAAGAGTTCTATAGGTACATAAGTACCTAGAAGAGCAGCCTGAGAGGACAGGACTGTTAAGAGATCGAAGAAATCCTGAGTGCCGAAGGCCCGGAATTTTATTTTACAGTGCTATAGAATGCTGGACCTAGCCGTTGCCCCCTTTGATGGGCAGAAAAGGAACTTCCGTACGTTCCTCCGATCCCTTCGCCTCCTGTTTATGGCGAACCCGACTACCTATGCTGTGGACCTGGTGAAGGTCCTCTTTGCTCTGAGCAAAATTGTTGGAGATGGATTCGCTGCAGAATGGGCGAATATGAAGGCAGAAGAGATCCTGGGTAGTGGCGAGGCCAGAACCTGGGCAGAGTTTGTGGAGGAGATGAAGCGTGCATTCGATGACCCGAATGACCGTGCGACTGCCCTTGCCGATATTGCAGGGCTGAAACAGGGTGCCATGACAGCACCAGAGTTCTTCGTGAAATTCGAGACACTGTTCCAACGGGCGAAGTTGAGTGCAGAGAAGGACTCAGGAATCCTAGTCCATTGGCTGGAGTTGAACCTGAGTAGGAGGTTGGTGGAGAGAATCTATGGTGTCTCCCCAATGCCAGAGACATATGGAGAATGGAAGGTGCTGGCTGAGAGGCTTGATGCCCAGCAAAGGCGACTGGATGGGATACTCACGGAACGGACACCGCGACCCACTGTGACCCCCGCGCGACCCACCGCGACCCTACCGCGACCTGCCGTGACCGTTTCGCGACCTCTTGTGACCCCTCTGCTGTGTACTCCAGATGTGGCCATGGCCCGAGGATGGGCCCCTGCTGATGAGAGATGTTGTTTCCGATGCCACCAGACTGGCCATGCTGTCCGTTTCTGCCCCCTGCCTGATACGCGTCCGCAGGTCCCAAGGGCCCAAACCTGGGCAGCACCATGTGCCCCCCAAATGGTGGAGGGATATGAGAAAGAGATTGCACGGCTCCGAGCCTGCATAGAGCTGTGTGAGAGAGAGAGGAGGACTCCCACTGGGGAGAAGAAGTGTGCCAGCCCCCTTTCCGTCCCTGTGCCTGCTGCAAGTATACCCCGATATACTATCTTGCAGTGGAGACATACCCGAATTGGGGCTGAGGTGAAGGAGGAAGTGAGACTGGCAGAGCGCCTAACCAGAGTGCGGCCAGAAGTGCGGAAACATGTGCCACGAGAGCTAGCCATCCAGGTGCACTTGGAGGCTTTCAGCACTGGCAAAGGGACTACAATGAAGGCCCTTGTCGACTCAGGGTGCACCAACTGCTTCATGGATTTGGAGTGGGCGAAAGGAGTGGGACTGGAGCCATCTCTCCTGCTGAACCCAATCACCATGTATAATGTGGATGGGACACAGAACAGGAATGGAAAGGTCCGGTATGGGATAGAGGTGCTGGTGAGAGTTGGTGACCACCAGGAGCGGATCCACTTTCTGCTGGGAAAGACCCAGTCCCACAAGGTCATCCTTGGGCATGACTGGCTCAAGCAGCACAACCCGGATATTGACTGGCAGAAGGCAGAGCTGAGCCTTACCCGCTGCCCCCCACAGTGTTCCCCATCCCCTCGAGCCCCTGCACCCCTGAAAACGAGTACCCTCGCATCCACGAGTATTCTGGACACCCGTTTTCCCAACTCTGGCCCTACCCCCGATTGGCCCAGCCACTACCCTTTGGTGTTTAGTGAAGCGAAGTGGGATGAACTTCCCCGCTCCCGACCAGACTTCGATATTAAGATCAAATTCAAAAAGGACCCTGAGCACCTCTCCTCCAAGCTGTATTCTTTGACACGGCAGGAGATGGTGGAGATGAACCATTGGGTGGATGAGCAGCTTGCTTCTGGACGAATCCGGCCCTCGAAATCCCCATATGCCAGCCCCTTCTTCTTCAAACATGAGAAGGACAAACTGCGGCCAATCATCGACTACTCGAGGCTGAATGCACACCTGATCAAGGACAAGTACCCCCTTCCCCGCATCCGAGACACAGTGGATGTGCTTAAAGGAGCGTTGATCTACTCTAAGATTGATGCAAAAGGAGGTTTCCCATCTATGCAGGTCTGGCCCGAGCACCAGCACCGCTGCGCCTTCCTGACACCCCGTGGACTCTTCGAACCAGCTGTCATGTAGTTTGGACTGCAGAATGCCCCTGCCACCTTCCAACGCTTCATGAATCATGTGTTGAGGGAGGAGATTGCAGGAGGACATGTGAGGGCCTATGTGGATGATGTCATTGTGTTTGCAGAGGACTTGGCTACACACCGGTACTGGATGGATCGGGTCTTGAGGAAGTTTGGAGAGAATGGGTTGTGTCTCAAACTCAGTAAATGCGAGTTTGAGAAGAGTGAGATCATCTTCCTGGGGATGAAGATCTCCCACAACAGACTAGAGCATGATCCGGCCAAGGGTGCGGCAGTCCGAGATTGGCCACGTCCTAAGAATGTGAAGGATGTCCAGAGGTTCAATGGGATGCTGAACTACCTCCGCCGGCACATCCCGAATCTTTCTGCCCGGGCAAAGCCACTCTTCCGGCTGACTGGGAATGTTCCGTGGAAATGGGAGGAGGAGGAGGAAGCAGCCTTCCGAGATCTCCGCCAGGCACTTGTATCGGCCCCAGTCTTGGCTCTGCCTCAGGACAAAGGGAGATGGAAGGTAGAGACAGATGCAAGCAACTTGGCAACTGGTGGAGTGCTCTCGCAGCAGCAGGCGGATGGAACCTGGAGAGTTGTTGACTATATCTCCAAGGCCCTCACTGCAGCTGAGAAGAACTACGATGTGTACGACAAGGAGTTCTTGGCTGTGATTTGGGCACTTTGCGAGTGGCGAGCATACCTCATTGGAGCAGAGGAGACGATCGAGATCTGGACAGACCATGCAAACCTCCAGTACTTCCGGAAGCCCCAGAAGTTGAAGCCGAGGCAGGTTCGTTGGGTTGGAGAGCTCCAGTGCTTTGACTTTGAGATAAAGTATCGCACTGGCAAGTCGAATACAAAGGCAGATGCACTCTCCCGGAGACCGGACTATGGAGAGATGGTGGAGGAGGATGCACCAGTGCAGGTTTTCCCGGAAACAGAAGTCCGTGTGTCATTCACATCGGAAATGGAGACGCTACTCCAGAAAAATAGCGCGGTACACATACAGAAGCCGGAGGAGCTTGATGATGAGTGGACACGAGATCGTGCTGGACTCTGGCGAAAGGGGATAGTCACTTGGGTCCCCCTAGGAGCTCGTGAGGCCGTTCTCGAGTTTGAGCATGACCTCCCCGCTGCTGGACACCCTGGGCCCCGGAAGTTGAGAGCAGCACTAGTGAAGGGTTATTGGTGGCCGGACATGGTAAAAGATGCGGATCGGTATGCCCAGGGGTGTGAGACATGCCAGCGGACGAAGCCCAACCGTACCAAGCGTGCTGCCCCACTGCACCCCCATCTGGTGCCCGATGGTCCCTGGTCGGTGATCTCATGGGACATAGTCGGTCCCCTCCCCCTCTCCCATGGACATAATGCCATCCTTGTTATTGTCGACAAATTCACGAAACGGACACTGCTCGAAGCAATCGGGCTCGACCTCACAGGACTTGGAGTGGCGCGTCTCCTCCGGGATCGAGTGTTTCGTGACCATGGAGTCCCTCACAAGGTTGTGAGTGACCGGGGGTCCCAGTTCGTGTCCCGCTTCATGAAGGAGTTCTACTCCATGATCCGGGTAAAAGCAAATCCAAGTACTGCCTTTCATCCGCAGACTGATGGACAGACGGAACGGGCGAACCAGGAGATGGAGATCTATCTCCGGGCTTACGTGGACCATCTCCAGGATGACTGGGCTGAATGGTTGTCCACTGTGGAGTTTGCTCTTAATAATCGTGAGCACTCAGCGACAGGACAGACACCTTTCTTCCTCGATTATGGACGACACCCATGGAATGAGGGGCTCCGGCCACCTTCTGAGGTGAACCCGGCAGCGGACGAGTGGATGGCTAAGCTCACGGAGTCCCGAAGAGCAGCCAAGGAGGCAATGGAAAAAGCAGTGGCAGCGATGAAGAAGAGCTATGATAAGGGGAAATGCCCAAGTCGGGAGTACTCTGAGGGAGATCTGGTCTGGCTGGATACTAGAAACTTGAAGATGGACTGGCCCTGTAAAAAGCTTGACAACAAGAGAGCAGGCCCCTTTGCAGTTGAGGAGAAGGTGGGACCTGCTGGGTATCGCCTCAAGCTCCCTTGGGCCTGGCGCATCCATCGGGTCTTCAATGAGTTGCTGTTGACACCATACCACCCCCCTTCCTTCCCTTCTCAGAACCTGCCTCCCCCTCCGCCCCCTACGATTGATGATGACCACCTGGAGTATGATGTGGAGGCGATCCTTGATGTTAAGAAGGTGGGGCGTGGAGTGAGATACCTGGTGAAGTGGTTGGGATACCCTGTAGAGGAGAACACTTGGGAGCCACGACGGAACCTCACCAATGTGGCACTGCTTCTCCGGGACTTCTTCCTTGCTCACCCCGACAAGGCCAAGCTAGCTGGTCGGGACGCCCAGCCTTAAGAGGGGGGTGATGTTAGGATCGCTTATGTAAGCCATCCCAAAGTGCAGTTGTGGAGAAACTGGGGAGGGTTGTTGGAAGGTCACATGACCTGTGGCTGGGTCGGATTATGTAATCATGTAAGATCACATGACCTGGGGCCTGGGCGCATCACGTGATCCGAGGGTCCGAGCGTGGGAAAGTCGGCAAGTGCCGAAGCGTTCGCTATAAGTACTTTCGCTTTTCCTTTTTTGTACTCTTTTCCCCTTATCTTAGTATTGTCGTCATGACCTTACGCTTAAGTTGTGTGAGACCCAGTCTGATATCTTTGGTGTCATATGGCATTTTCTAGTTCTGAATAAGAGAGTGGAAAGAAATGGTGTTCTGGGCATTGTTCATCAGTGGGTATGTAGGGAGTGACTGGGGGTGGGTCAGGAAAGAATTGTTGTACAAAAGTGTGTGCACGTTCTTGGTCTGTTGCTGCCGGGACATTGGAAGGGCTTGTGTATAGTGGTCGGTATTGTTTTCCATCATGTTTGTACCATTTCGTAAAGTCCCAGACTGTCTTGGAGGTAGTACCTTCTAGTCATTTGGTGGCCCATTCCCTCTTGGCATGTCTTACCTTTCTGCAAAAGACTGCTTGGGTTCGTTTATACTGTTGGGTTAGGATGGGATTATGTGACCCTTTAATTACCTCACTGAGGTTTCAGAGTTGTGTGATGGCTATGTCGAGGTCTTTGTTCCACCAATGTTTGGCATAATGAGAGTGGGGGCAGGCTTCAGGCATTGTTTGGATGGTGGTGCAGGAGATCGTGTCTATTAGGCTTTTGCTGAGTTCGTCAAGGGACTGTGGGGTGGCATAGTCAGGGGCTTGTGCAAGGAGGTTCGTTAAGGTAGGGGAGATAGTTGTTGTCCATAGTTCTTTGTGTTTTTTCGTTTAAAGAATGGTGAGGGTCGGGCGTTTGGGTTTCTGTGAATGTGATGATGTCAAACATTATAGGGTAATGGTCAGATGCATAGTGTTTGTCAGAGATAACTCGAATTGGGCTTATGTCGTAGCTCTCGAAGACTTTGATGTTCACAATCACAAGGTTGTCCACTTTTGCATATTGGAATTTTGGTCCATGAAAGGTGGGTTTGTTGGGGTCATTGAGTACTTGAAACTTGTTGTGGTCGAGCCAGTCCTGGAAGGAGTTTGTTCTTTCATCAGTGTGGTGGATGGTAGAGTCCCAGTCTGGGGAGTGTAAGTTGAAGTTGCCACATAAAATTATGGGCTCTTCGTCCAGATCAGGTTCTCTTTGCATTTGGGTGGTTGCGTCGAATGTTGATGGGGAATTATATACAGCTGTGAGTATTACTGAGAAGTTTTCTCCTATGTTTATCTGTGTGTGTAAGGTGTGTTTAGTATTCAGTGCGCGGTGGGGAAGAGGAGTAACTCTGAATTGTGCATTTTTTCGGTGGTATAGGACAACGTCTGCATTCTGGATGTCGTTCGGGGTGATGCAGATCCAGTCTGGATGGTTGACAGTACCTTTTTCTTGTGTTTTGGCTCAGATAGTTCTGACCCAGGGTTTGTGATGATGATCATGTCGGTTTTGGAGTTCATTTTGGCTTGGTCTTGTAGTATGGCATGTGTGATATGGTTTGATCTATGTACATTATTGCAGAAAACAGAGATTATAGTGTTTGGGTTAGTTAGCATGGTGCTTTACCCTTTGACACAAGTGGGTTGTGTTGGGCTGGGGGAGTGAATGCTGATTCGAGGGCCCTTCTCTTGGGGCAGTTTGGGTCATCTGCACAGTGACTGGTTTCGTTGCAGTTCGGACAGCTTTGGTGGCTGCAGGAGGGGCTCGGTTCGGGGGAGTGTTTGCATTCCTCACAATGTTGTGGATGTTGGTCTTCAGTTCCGGGTTTGCCGCACTTTCTGCATCGTTGAACAAGTGCGGAGCATTGCTTTGTGCTGTGGTTGAGTTTCCAGCATTTTTGGCACTGGATGGGTTTAGCCTTTTTGATCCATCTATCTACCCTTACCATGGAGCCAAACATGTAAAAGGGTTTGGTCAGAAGTCTTGGTAGGATCGTGGAGGGAGGGTCAATAAAAGCGAACGATACTGCTGCCACCCTCTTGTTCTGGAGGGCTGTTTCCGTTTGAATCCATCTAGGGGCCTGTGCGATGTGTATTCCTTGTAGTATTGGATTGACTTGGATGGCTTTGAGTAGGCTGGCAGTCATGCATGGGTTCCTCTGGTCGTCTAGTCTTGGAATGTTGTGTAAGACGACTTTGGCCCAGGGCTGGTCTTTTGTAATGATTGCATATGGCTGGTCAGTGGTGAGTGCTTCTGTAATGAGGTTTTTATGTTTGTCTGCAAGGATAGGGCATGAAAGTTCGGATAAGGTGACCACATAGTTGCCATTTGGACGGCCCTCAGCAGCTATAGCTGTTACTTTCCCTTTGGTTTCCGAGCACAAGTTCAGTCATGCGTTGATAGCCTTCGTGGCTCATTCGTTGCTGAGTTGCTTTTCGATAGGGGGAGGATGGCCCTTGAATCATACTATGTATCTAATGGAGCACTTGGGGGAGGGGGAGGGGGAGGGAGCTGGGTTAGTTCAATTGCCGTTATGTTTTTTGGGGGGAGGTAGGTGCTTAGCGGCAACTTGGGAGAAGGTCAGGTTGCAGGGTTCTGGTTCTCAGCTGGTGGCCTGGGCTGGGTTGATTGTGAGTATCATGTTGTTGAACTTGTTGAGGGATTTTTCCTGGATGCGGAGTCTGCTGGAGACATCTCATATTGCGTCGAGGATTTCATGGTGGTTAGTTTTGTCTTTGGAGGTGTTAGTGGTTTGTCTGGATAGTGTGGCATTGATGTTTCGGATGATGCTTTCAAGGGTGGCTCATAGTTCATCCATTTTTGAAACGGTGAGTTGTGAGTTGATCAAGTTGGTTATGGGTTGAAGAGTAGTGGGGACTAGTTCCCATAGGAAGTGTGCGGATCCAAGCACCTGCATCAGTGAAATGGGGAGGTGTTAAAAGTGGGTATAAACCAGTTTATACCTACTTTTAACACCTCCCCATTTCACTGATGTGGTCCAACCAGATTGGTATGTGCTGGCTGGGGGTAGGGGGGATCAGCAGGAGAGAGGGAGAGAGCATGGGTGGAGAGGGGCTAAGTATCTCTGGTGACGGTGGTGTTGGTTGGTTTCTAAGTGAGTTCGGTGCGAGAGCCGGTGAGGGTGGTGATTGGGTGGTAGGGGCCGAGCTTGGGATTGCTGGTGTTGTTTTGGGAGGATTTTGGATGGGGGTAGGGGGTTTCGGTGAGGGTATGGATGCGTATTCTTCGGTGGTTGGGGTTTTGATCGAGCTAGCATCGTCGCTTGTCTCGTCTTGTTGCGTTGGTGGTTTTTTGTTGTTGGAGTTTTTGGGTGGGTCTGGGGTATCTTGGAGTTCTTGGGAGTGAATTGGGCTGCTTCTTGCTGCCGGTGTCGAGGTCTTGCTGCGTAGCTTACTTCTCGCCGCGATTGGCATGCTTGGTGGCTCTGTCCAAGTCGCGTGACGTGATGTAACTGTTTGTGAATGCGGTCTACCTTAACAAATTTCGCCTTCAACCCTGAAGCGGGTGCCTAATGGCTAAAACAGATTCGGTCTCTCTGTTCGCAGAAGGAACATTTGAGGAACAGGTAGGTCTGCTAACGGTCGTACTGGCTGCCATGTTGACGTTTGTACGTCCAAGATCCAAGAATTGGTCGCGTACATCGTCCGCAATCGCTCGGAAGAAGAAACATCTACTATAACGCGTCCTATCCAGGGTGCGTTTAAGCAAGCCGGACAAAAACCTTTAGAAGAAGACGAACCAAGGCGGAAAGCTATCTTCTCATCAATCTTACCAGAGATTAAAGGACTGGGAGACGGTTCTGACAGAGGTACCCCATCGTTTCGTTTGGCGACGCGTCCTAATCCTCAAGACAGAGATCGAGGGCTTCTTCAATCTGCTCTTTGCCCACTTGTTCAATCTGTTCTCTGTCGACGCAGAGGAAACTCAGAAACATCTCACGTCTCTCGTGCAAGCGATTTCATCATCTCCGTCTGAGAACTCTGGCATCAAGTACCGCATGTACGCCTTTTCATTCTCCTCGCGTTCCTCATCCTGATCTTCTGCAAGATTATCTAATCTTTTCAATGCTATACCACGACGATCTCCACTACGCTTGCTCATTTACAAGGCTGTGGTCCGAATTGCCACTGCAAATGATGAATTGGACCTATTGAAACTGTCGGTACCCCGAGTCGAGGCCTGGGTTACGGAATGGGCTGTTCCACCCGAGGAGAAAAGTGAATTTTGGAAGATAATTATGGATGCATTTGCGAAAACAGGGTCTTTGTACGCCTCATGTGCTCCCAAATTTTACTTACGAGTCCTCACGACCCCACAGAGATACGTGTCTCAAATATCAGCTGGGGTATATTCGGTCGCTTCCCGCACCTTCACCTGCCTCTCGCGCTGCCGCCGTTGATGCCATAGCCGCCACTCTCCGACTGCCCTCTGTCTTTGAGTTTGACTCCTTGATCAAATTGAATGCCGTGGCGGATGCCAAAGACCACGAGTTATATTCGCTTTTGCGCGTCTTCATGAATGGCAGCTTGGACCAATTTGCATCATGGGAAGAGACTTATCCGGCTGCGCTTGCCAAGTATGGTCAGTTGCCCTCCGCAGTTTCTGCTCCGGCCAGTCTTTGTTTCATGTGCCGTTTCCAGATCTGGACAGGGCGCAGCTGACTCGGAAAATCCGGTTACTGGCACTCGCCTCCCTTGGTTTCAAGCACATAGGCCAGGATGTGCCATATTCTAAAATCGCCACCGCTCTGCAAATCAAGCAATCGGAGGTGGAGAGCTGGGTTATCGACAGTATGCCATTCATATGCCTAGTCAATATTTTCATGAACCAACCTCCTTCACCTGCAGTCATCCGGACTGGGCTGCTTTCTGGCAAGCTTTCACAAGCCAACCAGACTCTGCACGTCACGCGTTCTACGGCGTGTACATTTGAACGCGAACATTGGGAAGGCCTTGAGAAAAAACTTGAAGCATGGAAAAATGGTTTGGCTGGGGTCTTGGAGTTTCTCACCACTGCACGGAAGAGTCGTGGAAATGGCGCCCCATTCACTAGATCCT
The DNA here is from genome assembly GCA_951802425.1 of Clavaria fumosa. Classification (NCBI taxonomy): domain Eukaryota; kingdom Fungi; phylum Basidiomycota; class Agaricomycetes; order Agaricales; family Clavariaceae; genus Clavaria; species Clavaria fumosa. The sequence goes on along the minus strand of OX637797.1, from coordinate 2,471,186 downwards.
CTGCTCAACCTCAGGCTCCTACCGCAGCAGCCGCATAAGTTGATTTACGTGCAGAGTCATTAGGTAGAGATTCTTGTGACAGTAATCGTACCAAAGTGAGTTATTTTATTTCGTGATGCCGTGCCCTCCGCGCATCGTAACGTAGAACTGGAACAAGCGCTTAAGCTGGATGAGTTTCCCTGAGTCTGTTTATCCGTTCTGCACGAGATGCCAATCTGAAGACTCCAACCAATGCATCGATGTCTTGTATGTTAACAGGTAACTCTAATTCTATTATCGTAAGGTCGGTGTGCGGCGGTATCCCTACTACCAATGCCCATCAAAACCCATGAACCCTTGGAAGGTTTGGAATAATGAACGCTCATTGCATAAATCAAAATATACATGAACTTACCAGTCAACAGGAATATATGATAGAATCGCTTTTTCTCGATGGTCGAGCACCAATTCCAAGCACTTGTCAGCCTGCCATCGATGCAACTTCCCGCATCGAAGAAGTTGTCGGCACCCGATCCGTCGAACCCATGTCGAAAGAAATCACAAAGTATCTCACGCACGAGGTTGTCTGTTGAGCCGAACTCATCATCGATGTACGAACGGAGAGTAGGTTTGATAGCAAGGATTGGTATCTGGGCGAGCGTGTTGCAAATTGGTAAGAGAATGCGATATATCTGGGTATACTTGTCTGCCAGGGGTTAAAGCCAGAGCGGATAGATCGATCGATCGGCTTCACCTATGAACATCAACGCGTTTGGCACGTTGTGATCGCCCATGTGAATAACGCTGGAACCGATCCAGGATCCCACCCTCTCTTGAGCTTTGTTCAGTATGGCGTACATTGCTCGGGATGTTTTGGGTGCGGGTTGAACGCGATTTAGACCCTGGCCCGTGTCGCGTAACCGGTAGGGAATTCTTTCGGACAACAGGTCGTCTCCGGCCAAAGACCAAAGACGGAACATATCTGCATGGAGCCGAATGAACACCAAGTGAGGGATATTTGAGGATGCAAACTAGCCATGCAATATCTCTCGCCACAACGTCAAGCTCTGCAAGACGTAGGCATACTGCGTAGAGTGATCGTGGCTTAATCTCGCTCCTCCTTTACCACGACGAATGGCCAGGTTACTTTTGTTATCCTGGGCTTCGGTGGGGTGGAAATATTCTTTCAGATACACAATCAAGCGATCGCAAGGGTCGCGATTCGCGCGGAGAAAGGCGTTATTGTCGCCGATGCTGTAAAGGCATTGCCGAATCTGGTCCCTCGAAAGCCCATTTCGTTCGTATCGAGCGGCGAGAGCTTCAATGGCACGTTCCTTGCTCCTGATATCTCGTTGTATCTCCGGGCGAGTTCGGCCCTCAGCGTATATCTCTTTTGTCGCCATCACGATGCGTTCATCTTGGAGAAGGTCAAGGGCGTCGTGCTCATCCAGGACAGCGTAAACGGTCCGAATCGGTCGCACGCAGGAAAAATTAAGAAGCCCTTTCACTTGTGGAGACTGACTGTCCTGATTTTATTATTAGCGGATTAAAAGTTAGAGTGGACGTCAATCCGACCTGGAGAAGATATACAAGCTTTCCGTACGTCGACCTCATCTTGTCGGGATTCATGATCTTGTGCCTCAGACCGAGTTCGAATATCTGCTGATAGAATTCCGCATTTTTTTCAAAGTCGCGGCCTGAGAAAAGCTCTTGGCCTTTCTTGTAGTCAGAAGAGAGCACCAAACCCGAGATGATAGCGCAAAGCTCTCGAATCTGGTGAACCACACGCTTCGCTTTCGGAAGGTTAGATCCCAGCGTATCGATCTTGTCCGTGTACTCGGAAACATTAAGGGCGGCCTCGAGGAGGCGCAGGTATTTGCGCTCCGAGAGAGTCAGACGCACAGGAATGTACTTCGCCCTCTCGGAAAACCAGTCTCCGACGCTTGAGCCTATTTTGAACGGAGAGTCTAGATCCTTAGAGGCGTAGTCCTGATGCTCTCTTTCTGCATCGCAGACAAGCTCCTCGCCTTCACTCATCTGCTATTAGAGAAGCAGACCACATTCTATACGTCATTATATGTACGGGAGGGGACGGGCTCACAGATTCGTCGCCGACAGGTCCTGCGGTACCAGCAGTGCTTTGTACATTTTCCATCGAGTCTGCCCGCACCGTCAAAGGTCTCACAACGTGTTTTCTCCGAGAGCCTTTCCGGTGCTGTGCGGAGAAGCACACGTCGCAGAAATTCTCGGTGCATGTTTCGCAGTGAAGTTGTGAAGGTTGATCTAGCCAGCCCACAAAGCACTTTTCAGCCAATTGGTACAAGACTCTTCAAAGTGACACGCGCCTTCGCATTCCACGCAGAATTCTTCGGTGACGACGCGTTCGTCTGGTGTCTCTAGGTCTTCATCCGACGCGCCTCCGTCGGATGGCGCGAGACGCTCATGGTTTTCTCCCAGAATATCGTCCAGAGACAGGCCCTTTGTAGAGGGCTCGCGCGCTCCTTCTGTGGGGTTCTCACAGAGGGGGGACGAATCCGTCATCATTTGAAGGTGGGCAAACCGCCACAAATTCCAATCTTGGCCCTGTACTCAGGCCAGGCTAGAATGGGAGGATTTATGTACTAGGTTCTATATGATGTGATAAGCTAGAGTCTAGATGAGCCCTTAGCTGGGTTGCCGGGAGCACGTGACCTGATCCAGAAATACGATCGGTTGCGGGTAGAGTCTGGGTGGACATGGCTACATTGACAACGTCACGACCTAATTGGTACCCTAACACCAGAGTTCCAAGACTCGATTCCGACCTTTTCTCGTATACGTCGTGCATTCGTGTCCTCCTTGACAGCTTTATCCACCCAGTCATCATCACCCTCCCACGAAGAAGCCCATTCTTGGCCTGAACTGTCGGAATTGTCGTCACGTTGAGCCTTCATAACCCGCGGCGGTTGAGATACGGGTGCTGTAGCTAATGTTGGGAGCGCGGGTGGTCTGAAGGAGTGAATAGGTAGAGGCGGTGGAGGTGGACTTCGGGATCTGAGGGCCTCGCTGCTACGCGAATGTGTCGAGGGAGCAGAAATCGACATCGGGGGATATGCATGCATGCTAGCATCTCGTGACCCTGATAACGCGGCAGCCGAGCCCGTAATCCAGGTAGTATCATCATCGGCTTGCGGCTGAGTTTCTAAATGTGTAGGCAGAACAGGATTTTCCACATCGTGCCCCGGAGCGCCATCGCCGTCATCGTCACCGTCCAACGGTGCAGCGAAGAGTGGTTCTCGGTCAACATCTCTAGATCCATTAGGCGATACAACTTCGACGGCAGAACCAGAAGCCTTGACTATTGAGTCGATGAGCCAGAACTGTAGGATGTTCATGATGATCGGGAAAATGCCCATCGTACTATGGAAGAGACCAGTCAGAAGGAGTTGGAGTTTGGGGGGAAAGCCGTACAATATGACCTGAACAGTGTCTGAGAAACGAGTCCAGCTCAACAACCATTCTCCCAGCCTGAAGATGGCAGGTATGAAGGCAAAGACGGCCACTACCACCGTTTTCATGGTGCTTAGCGAAAAAACATAAACCGCGGCTTGCCGTGCCCAATACTTTATGGATGGTGGAGTACCATATACGCCTGATTTAAACCCCTTCAGAAGTAATCTTTCGGTCAAAAAGAAGGTCAGCCAGTGGTGTATCACGTATATGATAGCCACGCCTGCAAAGATATTTAGGGTCAAAAAACATAACGAGACGAGATGGTGTTCTCACCGAACGTAGTGTCGAGCAAGATATTGAGAAAGTAAAATACACAAGCATTGCCGCTTTTGTGGTGTGCTCCGACATCGGAAATCAAGAGATTTACAACGTGGACAAACATTTGGCCAACCACCTGCTTTGATACGTCAAAGAGCCTGGTGTACGCGCGTTATCGATGGCATTCGCAAAGCACACGTAAAACTACACACCATATTCGCCATGGCCGCTTGGGCTCCTCCCTCTGCCTCTTGTAGACAAGTGACAAGATGGCGAGCAAGCCCATCAGCGCCTGGACAGCCTGGAGGTCGTCATGATCACAGGTATCTGGTAGGTGACAGTAGGAAAACGCGTACCAGGCCTGTTGGTCCCAGAAGGCGACATGAACGCCTGTCTACATCAGGGTAGTCGTCAAAGACGCGAGTTACGTAGAGCAACAGGCCGGGTCCTGAGGTCATACCAAGCGTGGTTTTGGTGATGGTCCGAGTCTTTGCAATCTGGGGCTGTGTGGCTGCGCAGGCCCGGGCCGTTAATGGTTGATGCGTGTGCTGTAGCTGTAGGCAAGCGCTCATTATCCATCCATCATCGAATCTATCGCCAACGTCGCCGCAATCTCATATACCTCGCAGCAGAACCACCAGAACTACGCCTTTGCAAGTCCTTGTACTCTACGAAAGTTGAGAATCATCTGCATCATGAGCGGCTTCTTTGGTCGATCGAAAGAGACCCCATCGTATCAGCCATACTCAAGACTCGGGGGGCAGGATAACTATCCGGCGCCTCCTCCTCCAAGGGCCTCTCAGCGCATTTCTGCGCAGGGCTACAATGATCCTACCAATTCTCTGTTTGAGAAACGCCCAACGGAGCGCAGGCCAGCGACTCCCTCACGTCCTCATTCTACCTTTGGTGTGCTCACCAGCCCGAGCGAAGCACTAGCCATGACGAATTGCTTAATCGTCCATCCGTCCGACTTCCAGCAATGGCAGCATGTCTTGGTGAAGGGCGTGTTTCCTGCAACGACGCGGTTAGTAACCGTATTTCCGTGTTTGTTTATCCCTGGCAATTCATGCTTTGTTGCAACAGGTATGACAACACAGGCAAAATACTGCCTGGCTTTGTGGGCGCCTCCGCGTTACAGAGACAATGGATGAGTCTGTCCATCTCCGGAGATGAGGTCACCGTCGATGCTCTCCCTGTGCATCCACACCCAAGCGCGCCATTATTTCTCCAATCCATTGACCTCGAGGCCGGCTTCATGCGGCGTGGACATGAAATTGCCGAAGTGTTCTCGGCAGACGAGATGGCGCGCAATTTCCTCAAGGCCTACAACGGCATTATATTTGCCCAAGATCAAGTCTTCCCCTTCGAGTTCCACGGTCAGAACTTGAAGGTGATGGTGAAAGCAGTCAGCCTGGTTGAATTAGCTGACGAGCAGCGCCGTGGTGGTGTTGGCCCAGGGAGACCCTCTCAGGCCCGTCAAAATATGGGAGTCATAATGGACAAGACCGATGCAACTTTCCTGAAGGCTGCGGATAGTGCTATCAAGATCAAATCTAGCGCCAAAAAGTGAGTGATTAACCCAACTAACAAGGATGGTCCGCTAACGATGGAACAGGGCCCCTCCTAATGCTATTTTGACTCCAAATTTCAAGTTCGAGGACATGGGTATTGGAGGCTTGGATAACGAGTTCAGCCAAATTTTCCGTCGCGCTTTCGCATCTCGAGTATTCCCGCCTGGACTGGTTGAGAAACTTGGTATAGAGCACGTCAAAGGTTCTCCTTTCCTTCTGTAGCGAGAACCAAGCATGACACTTTGAGCAGGCATCCTCCTCCACGGACCACCAGGGACAGGCAAAACACTTATTGCACGTCAGATTGGAAAGATGCTTAACGCACGCGAACCCAAGATCGTCAATGGCCCTGAAATACTGAATAAGTACGTTGGTCAGTCAGAGGAGAACATCCGTAAACTGTTTGGCGACGCCGAGAAAGAGGTAGCTTCTGTTTTTCTGTCCCGCTTACCCATACTCTAAGGATGATTCTAGTACAAGGAGAAAGGAGATGAGAGCGGGTTGCACATCATCATCTTTGATGAGCTGGACGCTATCTTCAAACAGCGTGGCTCGACGAGCTCTGGTACAGGCGTGGGCGACAGTGTCGTCAATCAGCTTCTCTCGAAAGTCAGCGAGATTCCTCTGTTTACGCCGAGTCGAAATTTGACCACAACATCAGATGGATGGTGTGGAGCAATTGAACAACATTCTCATTATCGGCATGACCAATCGCATTGACATGATCGACGAGGCCCTCCTGCGCCCTGGCCGTCTCGAGGTCCACATGGAGATTTCTCTGCCCGACGAGCACGGTCGTCTACAGATTCTCAAGATCCACACCGCAAAAATGCGCACGAACGGCGTCATGGATGGCGACGTGGATCTCGAAGAACTCGCCGGCGTGACGAAGAATTTTTCGGGTGCAGAAATCGGCGGCCTCATCAAGAGCGCCACTAGTTTCGCGTTTAATCGGCACGTCAAGGTAAGGCGTTACCTTGTCATTTTTCGCCGTGGGCGGCGTTGCCGACTCGATCGCCTCAGGTTGGCACCATGGCAGGCATCTCAGACGACGTCGAGAATTTGAGAGTGAATCGCAGCGACTTCATGCACGCCCTAGACGATGTGCACCCTGCGTTTGGTGTCTCTGAGGAAGACCTTTTGCAAGTCATACAGAACGGGATCATTGGATTCCACACCTCCGTCGACGTAATGATTTTCTCTTGGCTACAGACTCGCGATCCAGCTAACGTTTCTGGCGTAGGAATTATTACGGACAGGACAGCTCTTCGTAGAACAGGTCCGATCATCTACGCGGACGCCCTTGGTTAGTATACTTCTCCACGGCCCGCCGGGGTCTGGCAAGTCGGCTCTGGCAGCGACAATCGCCCAGGCGTCGCGCTTCCCGTTCATCAAGCTGGTGTCACCCGATAGCATGGTCGGCTTCTCTGAACAGCAAAAGGTGCTGGCCATCAACAAGGTGTTCGCCGACAGCTACAAGAGTCCTCTGAGTGTGATTGTGGTGGATAATCTGGAGCGGCTATTAGGTCGGTCTCGGCTGTCGTTGCTGTGTGCGATTTCCGGGACCAGTGAAAATTGACACTGCCCCCTCTCACTCATAGACTGGGCGCCTATCGGCCCAAGATTCTCCAACGTGGTGCTGCAAACCCTTCTGGTGCTATTCGGTCGTCGACCACCCAAGGTAAGCAACGCCCACCGCTTCGCGGCAGCTGTAGCCCAGACGAGACCGTTAACCCTTTCTTTCTTTTTTTTTTCCTTTCTCCCGCAACGCCATCAGGGCCGACGTCTGTTGGTGATCGCGACGTCCTCGCTCAAGCCCATCCTGAACCAGCTAGAGCTAGTGGAGCACTTCGACTCAGAGCTGTACGTGCCGCCGGTGCGGAACCTGCGCTCGCTCGAGTACGTGCTGCAGGAGGTGCAGCTGTTCGCGACGAACCAGGAGCGGCGGGACGCGATCGCGCAGCTCAAGCAGGCCGGGTTCGCGGTGAGCGAGGAGGACGAGGAGGGCCAGGCGACGCCCCTCGCGGTTGGGATCAAGAAGCTGCTTACGGTCGTGGAGATGGCGCGGCAGGAGCCGGAGAACGTCGCGACGAGGCTGACGTCTGCGTTGATGGGACTGACAATGTGAATGGATGATACCCCCTCCTCATCCTCGGCTAGTTCAAGTGTGATTGCACGAGCAAGTTATCCTGTGATGTCGTCATTTTTCATGTGCCTGATTTTTGGGGTGGACTGTAGTGTAGCACAAGTGTTTTTGGTGAATTGTGATGTGTATATGCGGTATCGAGGGACTTGTGTATGCGGTGAAGGAGATGTGCTGTTGGGCCGTGTACGAGAATGCCTTTACGAAAGACGTGCACGAAATTCATGGGGCTGAGAGTATGCTGTACGACTAGCAACGGTGAACTGTCGGAGGCAAAAAACAAAAAAAAACGTATGGATTACGGTTTCGAAGCCATTGTTTCCGCATGGGCTGCGCAGGTCACCTTTGGCGCATGGGGATCAGTCGGGACTTATATGCAGAGGAAAGTGTCGGGTGGCATGGTACCAGCGACGGCCATCAATCTCACGATGGCGAGACTCACCATCATCCCACGAATGAGGGGCGTCTGCGGACGGACGTGTAGCATGGCTCTAGGGCACAGCGGGTGCCCGGTGGTAAGGATGATGAGGAGATGCGGGCGCGTCGTGCCGCGCCGTGTCCCCCGGCGCAGGCTCAGTTCGAGGACGCGAAGGGAGGTCCCACGGCGGTGAAAGAAATGCGAACAGTCTGCCAAAAAAAGCCTGAAACAAATATTGGTCTCCAGGCTACGACTAAAAGGGCAGGAGCAAGCGTCGGCTACGTGGCCAGGGTCGTGCTGGCATGGGACTTCGTGGGGTGACGCGAACGAGATTTGACATTGTCGGGCGCAGCGCGGCTGGTGGCCTTGGCACTTTCTGGCAAAACGTTAGCAATGGGCAGCAGGAAATGCGCTGGCGAGCAATGTTGGTCGTGGTATTGTACTGTTGTGTGTGTGACGACGAGAAATGGAGCAGAGTGCCATGGGCGCCAAATGCCAAACTGTGGCTATGCCACCACCACACGTCTGTGGCTGCGCCTGGCAGTTGCAGTCAGTTATTCGGGTAATTCGGAAGCAATATCTGGCGACAACAGGAGTGGCAGACAACGCATGGCGCATATCGGGAAAGTGTGCGCTTTTTTGCTCCCAAATCACTCCTCCTCGCGACGACGACTCTAATTTACGTCCTTTGTTTACTGCCATTACGACACGAGAAAAATGGTGCCTGGCTTCTCAAATTTAGCGCGAGTGTTACCGAGCGATATTCGTTTAGCGCCAAGATAGGTTTTTTTTTTCTTCCGTTGCTTGGTGGTTGGTATGTGAGTTGTCATAGGCCCGGCCCTTCCAGTGTGGGGGTTCTCACACCACGGGCCTTAGATGACCAGCCGTCGAAGGTTGTCCTCCGCAAAGGGTCCAGCACTGGACGCCCTGACGCTTCCCCCGGCTGCGCCCAACGCGATCGTCCCAGCCACCCAGCCAAGCGCAACGAATAAATGTACCACTAGAACGTCGAAACAGGGGCTCTCGGGTATGTGCTAGTCTCGGGAGTGACCTCACGTGCGCGGGGGTGACTAGTTGCGCGCTCGCTTGCTCATCCCCGCGATTTATTCGTGTTCAACTTCCGCTTTCAAAAGCGAGAGGGGATTCAGAGATGCCGGCTCTCTAGTCATGGATGCTGAGAAGGTGCCGCGATCACAGTAGCGGTGAACCGCATCGTCTAGAGGCTTTGAATTGGTTAGCTCGTTGACCAAATGCCGCTCGGTCTTCTGAGGATGGGGTTGGGCTGGTTGGACGCAGTTCTCCGAGAGAGCGTTGAGCCGAGGCTCCCGTACGTTCGATACACGATCAAATCATCAGCGATGACATCAACTACGATGAAAATTTACGGTTCCTGTTCGCGCCAATGAGTACAGGGTGGTCGGTTCTCGATGGAGTTATAAGCACAGGATTTAAGTGGGGTTTCGTATGAGTTGCGGAGGGATGACATTCGGTGACACGGCGACGGGTGACTAGAGTTGTTGTTGATGATGATGATAGCCTCGTGTGCGTAAAGCGGATAATTCGGGTTCGGTGTTGGATCTCGGGAAGTGAAATGATCGGATGGGTGAGAAATGGTGCGAAATATCATTACTAAATAGGGCTGCATGCCATTGAGAATGAAGAGAGAATTTCGTCAAACAAAGGTCGCCCATTCCTCGACGCTTGGGCATTGTCTTTTGAGAGCAAGATGCGATGCATTCATTACTTAGAGGGCGGTGTACTGTTATGTAGTAAGGTGACAACGACGGACCGTGATAAGCCGGATCCTTTTGTATATCATTGCCGCCTCGTCGCTATACAAGGGATATTCTGTTCCCGAAAGGAACATTACTTCATCCGTCCAAAACGAGGCACACTTGGTTGCCATGTTGGTCATTGTGTGTTAAGTTAGGAACAGCATAATGATCGAAGACAACGTGACAGAATAATCGCGTGACGGCAAAGCAAATGAAGGGGAGAAAGAGAGCTATAGACACAGTCTCTACACAGTCTCTCAGTCTCTCTACAAAGTCTGTCTCTACACAGTCATCGATGACTGTAACTGTTGATATTTGATGTAAAAGCAAATAACTATTTTTGGAATTTGATCGCTTGTCAATCATTAAATGATTTTGTCATCATAAAAAATTATTATAATTTTTTCTTTTCTTTTCTTTCAGTCTTTTCCTTTGCCCTGGCTTTTTTCCCAAGCTTTTTCGTTCGTTTCCCATTCTCTCTTTTCACCTCCTCATTCACTTCTCTCCTTTATACCACCACCATCGTTTAAACCTTACCCCCCGCTTTTGAAGCGGTCAGTCTCTACTCGTAAAAAAAAAATGCTCACACTCTCTTGTCACTCCTTACTCATCGTCATGCTCGGCTGTCTCGCCTCCCTGTTCAAATCCACCGCCGCTGCACCTGTTCTTGCCGCGCGAGACAATGGCCCACATGCCGTTTTCGCTCATTTGATCGTGTGTTTCTTTCTTTCTCCTTCCCCTTTTCCTCCCCCGCTAATCAGCCTCCAATAGATCGGCATCGCTTCCCAAATGACCTGGGACAAATGGGTCTCAGAAACTCGCAATGCTCAAGCTATGGGTGTTGACGCGTGGGTCCTCAACATTGGCAAAGATCCCTACACCGACGCTCAGCTCGACATGGCTTACAATGTCGCTGAACAACTCGGGTTCAAGTGTCTCCTCTCCTTCGACATGAATTGGGGCACCTCGTACTGGGGACCAGGCGACGAGGGCGCTGTCATGGGAAAAACCTTCCAGTACGGCAGCAGGGCTTCCCAGTTCAGGTACAACGGAAAAATCGTCGTGTCCAGCTTCAACGACGACAAGCAACCCCAATTCAACTGGGCTAGCTTCGATCACAACCAAATATTCGTCGTACCCCACATCCAGCAAGGATCGGTGCCCTCCCGTCAAGGCATTGATGGCGCGTTGAATTGGAATGCCTGGCCAAGTCAATATAACAATCCCACCAGTGGTCCCATGACCATGGATTCTGACTATGCCTACATGAACGGCTTGAGCGGCCGCGCCTATATTGCCCTCATCTCCCCTTGGTTCTTCACCCGTTGGCCAAATTGGCCAGCGGGCACCGGCTGGGCCAAAAACCGCCTCTTCGTCAGTGACACGCTCTGGATAGACAGGTGGAAGCAGATGCTTCAACTCAAACCAACATTCGTTGAGATCTATTCCTGGAATGACTATGGCGAATCCACCTACATCGGCTCGCTTATAGGCCAGCCGTCCGACGACCAGGCGTACTACGCTGTAGGCATGCCACACGATGCCTGGAGGGCGATGGCCGCTCCTTACATCGCCGCATACAAAGCAGGCGCCAGTGACGTCACCATCACTACCGAAAAGTTGTTCTACTGGTACGTTCCCTCTCCCTTTTTTTACCACCCCATATCTATTGGTATTTACCCCGCATTCAAAGGTACCGTGTCACTCCGAAGGGCCTGGACTGTGGCCCCGACGCCCCTCAAGGTCACGAGCTTCCTGCTGACAACATCTACGTTTCTGCGTTCCTCAAGATACCCGGAGAAGTGTTCATTGGCTTCAAAGGCCGTCCTGGCGGACAGTCATTCAAAGCCCCTGCGGGCGTGTCGACCTTCAGCATCCCGATGCCTTTCGACAGCCTACCCGCGACGCCTTACGCCACCGTTTCCCGTGGCGGTAAATTGGCGATCTCTTCCATGAAAGCTAACAATCGCCCCATCACGTGGGACTGTGCCGCGGGATATAATTTCAACGCCTTCATCGGCAGCGTCCCGTAACTCGGCCAGGAGCCGGTTTTGACTTTGCACGACTTACGCTTTCACGCATTCTACCGCTTTTTATTATTATTTCTGTGTCGTTCTCACCAGATTTTCTCATCTTTGGAGCTGGCAAGCTAGTGTGCGCGGGACATGTCCATTTTGCTTGGGTACTTACAATTCGCTCTAGGAGCGCACATACCAAAGACTACTCATGTACAAGTGTTTACATTTGTAGCGTCCACGATGAACTCGTAGAACGGGTAACATCCCGCCGTCATGGTCTGTACGTCGTTTGCGAAAGGATTGCTGAGCTCCTTCATCGTCCAACAGCGCGCTTAAGACACAGGGTCCATTCCCTTTGGACCACATGAAAAATTAGAGTCGTTGAGCACTGGCCCGCCATATAGTAAAGGAGGGCGTTTCAATTACCGTAACAGGCCATTGCAAAGGGGCATCGGATCATTCCTAGCGTTACTCTCTCTATACTTGCCAAAACGCTGATTTTCTGCGCTACGCATGAGAATTGTCCCATTGCTGACTTGTTGACCTGTACGACGAAACGCCACGGATGTTGCCGTGGTTCCGAAACAACGGTCGCCAGCCAACCAAAAGGATGGCGAAAATCTTTGTGTGGACGGAGTGGCTGGACTGTCCGATGGTCAACATTGGCTTTGAACAAGGCCAGAGAAACGTCGCGCATCGCGATCAACGGCGCTCGTCCGCGCGTTCTTCTTTGTTCTCTGTGGTCGCGCAAACCAGCCATCTCCACTAGTGTCGCCTCCTGGACTTATTTTTCCCCAGATGCACTAGCGCTCGCAGTTTACAAGGGGGGCGATCGTTTCGCGACCGTATATTGTTTCATATCTGGAGTCTCGACAACAACGCACGACGCAGCAGCAGCTGTAGATGGCAATAAAAATGGGGCGTCTTGTGTCTGCTGCCCATCAACCCACTCTCCCTTCACCTATCAGACGGTTCCTGCGATGTTCTCGGGGCATACGTACTGTCACTCGTTACTCATCCTCGCTCTCGCTCTCGTGGCTGCTGTCCTCAATCCAGTTTCGGCTGGTCCGACTGGTGGGGGCAATGCGCCCCCCGTGTTTGCTCATTACCTTGCACGTGTTTTTCTCCCCCCCCGCCCTCTCTCTCCCTTTGGCGCCTACTGACCAAAATGTCGTAACAGGTTGGCCTTGCATATAAGATGGACATCGACAAATGGAAGCAAGAGTTCCGCCTCGCCCAACAGATGGGCGTCGATGCTTTTGCCCTCAACTTCAATAAGCCTGGGCCCCGTCTGCCCACGAACATAGATCACCTCAACAACGCATACCAGGCTGCCGAAGCCGTCGGGTTTAAGCTCTTTCTCTCTTTTGACTGTAATGGCGACATCACCGCCGGCTGGAATATATTACAAGACCTGGGTCAGATGCATGCTCTGATCATGGACTACGGCAACAGGCCCGCCCAGTACAGGTTCAACGGCTTGATATTCGTATCCACCTTCGGCGACTGGGACGGGTACCTGAACAACGACGTCGCCATCCACTTCTGGCAGAACATACCCGATCGGAATCAGATGTTCGTCATACCCATGCTGCAGGAGGGCAATATCGAAACTCGGCAGGGCATCGATGGCGGCTTGAACTGGGATGCCTGGCCGACCAGCTTCGACCATCCGATTGCCCCACCCAGGACGGTCGATCCCGACCACAGATTTATGACCCACCTGAATAACCGAGCAAGCGGAAGAGCCTACTGTGCCATCGCCTCCCCCTGGTTCTTCACGAACTACCCGAATAGCGGCCCGGGGAACGGCGCGAAGCACCGTCTCTTCGTGGGCGACACACTGTGGGCGACGCGCTGGGAGCAGATGCTCTCGCTCAAACCCCAGTTCGTGGAGATCTACGCGTGGAACGACTACGGCGAGAGCGCGTACCTCGGGTCGCTCGACCTGCAGCCGGACGAAGACAGACCAATGGCGTTCTACGCGGTCGGCATGCCGCACGACGGCTGGCGGCTGATGGCCCAACCGTACATCGCCGCGTATAAGGCCGGCCAGGCCGGCCCGACCATCACCACGGAGAGGCTGATCTACTGGTGCGTGTTCCCTCCCCGGCCCGGCCCCGCGCGGGCTGGGTTTCCAAAAATGTAAGCTCCAAGACTCACGAGGGGGGTGCCCGCGCGCACGTTTTTTTTTTTTTGTGTTTGTTCCAGGTACCGTATCCACAAGAAAGCGCTGACGTGCGGCTCCGACATCGAAGGCGCCGACCTCCCCGAGGACAAGGTCTTCGTTGCCGCGATGCTCGCGAGCCCCGGCGTGGTGGGGATCGGGTTTGGCGGAGGCGGCGGGCAGCAGTTCCAGGCGCCGGCGGGCGTGACGACGTTCTCGCTGGACATGCCCGCGGCGCTCCCCGCGACGCCTGTCTTCACGTTCTCGCGCGGCGGGAACCAGCTCGTGTCGTCCGCGGGCAACAACGACCGCCCCATCACCAACGACTGCCAAGGCTATGGCGCTAACTTCAACGCGTATGTTAATTCGGTCAATATAGGGTAAGAGTTAGATAGTGAAGGAGCCGTCCCCACGTGCACTCATTTTTTCCACAAAGTGAGGGATCGGCAGTCGCTCCGCCACCGCCAACACAATCTTTACCACAAAGTACAGCACAAAGCGTATCAAAACCTATATCACAAACAGTATCACAAACCGTATCACAAACCGTACCACCACCTGTGTCACCACCACCTGTGTCGCCACCCGTATCACCATCCGCATCACCATCTGCTAGTGCACCAGCACTGACCGCATCAACCACACGAACAACCATATCACAACCTAGTGTGTCGCCCACACTGCGCGCCGTCGTGACTGTTACTGTTACTGACCTGCCTTCGTCTCCCCCCGTTGATGACTCCGCTGTATCCACCTCCGCGGCCGAAGACGGGTTCTTTCGCAGCGGAATGTGGATATTTCTAATGTCTTGGGCGTTCGTAGATTTTGTGTTCCGGCTCTTCGGCTGATTTTGGACACTATAACCCTCTTTTCCCGTTTGCGGTGCTCATTTGTAACCCTGACCCAGAGATGGCCTCCCCCCCCCCCCCGCGTAAGTCGAGACATCTCTCCCCCGCAGCAACGGATTTTCTTTCATTATTGCATCACGACGGCGGCACATAGCCGCCCGACCCCCAAGTGTGCATGTATTTTTTTACGACGCCAACGCCAGGACGGACTTCGCAGCCCGCGGGCCCCCCCCACGTTACGATTCGATCTTCCTCTCTCTCACCTCACAGTGCTGGTAAGAGCCCCGTCGCAGGCGATATAACAAAGGGCCCACTCGAGTAGATGATAGACGATTTTTGTATACAATATTCCAAAGGGACGCGTTTGTTATTCCTGACCCACCAGGTTATCCACCAGCCGGCTCACAGCGAACTTCCTCCGCTAGTGATCTCCACACGGCGTGCCGAGGCCCCTCGAGTAGACCCTGTAAAGCTTACCGTGTTGTGAGGGTGTCCCACCAGGCATCCACGGTGATTCCACGCGTCCGGGGCGATCCAACGCCGGAGGCGCCAGGGACGCAAACGCGGCCACGGAGCACGCGTTGCGTCCCTGCGGGCAGGTCCACCGCGCCTGGACGCGCATGATCGCCAATGTGCGTCACGTCGGCACACGGGCGCGCGCCCGTGTGCCGCAAACGCGAGGGAGTCTCACGTGTCGAGCGCCAGGAACATGATGGAGGGGAGCACGCGTCGCGGGGGGCAGCTGCGTGCAAGCCGTGTGTGGTGTGTAATGCAGCCCGCGCCTGTTCCCGGGTGCGGCCAGTCGATGTCGATATCCCGCCGAGGAAGCGGCTGCTCCGGTTCCCATTCGGCGCTGCGTCGCCAGCGTAGTGGCACACAACGGCGTGGCCGACGCGCCCATCCGGTCTTCCACACCACACCAGTAAGAATACCAATACCAAGGCCCGGGGGCCCGCCCGCGACGCATTGCGTAAACGGGCTGCATTCTGCCCGGGGGTGTCGCAATGCCAGAGCCGCAGCGTGCAAGGCCCACATGTACTAGTAGTTACAATGGATGCGGGGGGCCGGGGCCGAGGGGCGCCGCGTGGTCGCGCGGTCACGGGTCGGGGCACGACTCGCGCCTGTGCGCGTAAATACGCGCGCGCGTTGATCGCTGGGAACGCGATGGAGAGACGCACGCGTCGCGGGGCTGCTGCGTGTGAGCCCGGGGGGTGGGAGGGGGCTGTGAAAGCCGGGCCAAGTGGGGCGGTGCCAATGATTGGCACTTGGCACGAAGAAGCGCTGGCGGGCGTGGGCGCGTCCCGGGTCGATGTCGATCTTTGTCGAAGTGTTAGACGCCCAGTACATGGGTGGCTGTGAAGAAGGTTCCTTGTCATTGTCCGGGCTGAGTTGTAGTAGCAGTAAAGATGGCATGGGGGTGATGGACATGGCTGACGCCCTCCTCTCCACCCGTAGCCCTCGAGCAGCCGAGAGACGTCATGTATTATGATAATCCAACGCTTTACCAGCCGAGATACGCCTTGTATTACGAGAACCCGACGATCCGCCGCACCAGCCGCGAGACGCCATGTATTATGAGAACCCAACGAACCCCGCTCCCGCCGCACCAGCCGCGAGACGCCTTGTATTATGAGAATCCAACGCTTTACCAGCCGAGATGAACGCCTTGTAATTACGAGAACCCAACGATCCTCCTGTCGCACAGACTCGTAGCCGATGACAGGGCCTCGAGCAGCCGAGAGAGACGCCATGTATTATGAGAACCCAACGCCACACCAGCCGAGATACGCCTTGTATCATATTATGAGAACCCAACGAACCCCGCTCCCGCCACACCGCCTTGTATTATGAGAATCTAATGCCACATCAGCCGAGAGACGCCTTGTATTATGAGAACCCTACGATCCTCGCTCCCGCCACACGCCATGTATTATGACAAGCCAACGGACACGCGTCTCCGCCACCCCGCGGAGAATCCCCATCAGACCCCGCGCCGCGGACCCGCGGAGAATCCCAACCCCCCAACCCCCCATCACGCATCACCACCACGGCCCAGCCCCAGCCCCAGCTCCCCGCGCACGGCGTCCACAAGGACCCACGCGTCCGTGTCGCCATGCACGTCAAACAGGCTCGCGCCGCGCATGCCCGTCGCGCGCACGAACGCCGCCTTCGCCGCGAGCGCGCGCGGGTCGTCGAGCGTCACGACCTGCCCGCCGCGCGCGGAGCGCAGGAAGGCGGTCGTCGAGCAGGCGTCGCGGTGCAGCACGAAGCCGTGCGCGCCTGCGAACGCCGCGGGTGGGCGGGTGCCAGTCCCGGCCCCGGGGGCGGCGGCGGGGGCGGGGAGGCGCACGAGCGCGCCCTGGTCGACTAGGGAGCGGAACTGGACTTGGCCGCTGTCCGTCGCGCCGTCCCCGTCGTCGTTTTTCACACGGAGCGGGGGGCCGTCGTCGTCGTCGTTAGCGTCGTTGCCATTGCCACCGCCGCCATTGTCACCGTTGCCGTGGTCACCGTCGCCCTCGCCGCCGGCACGTGTGTGCAGCGTAGCCGCGTCGGAGCGCGAGATGTACCCGTACGACGGGAGCCCAAGCACAAGCTGCGAGGCGGGGATGCCCGCGCGGGTCCACGCGCGGAAGGCAGCGACCGCGTTCGCGTCCGGCTGCGTCGAGTTGTGGCACGCGTCGTAGAAGGGGGCGTTCGGCCCTGGGTGGGGCGACGCTGTTCGAACGCGGCGTCACGACACATGCAGCGGGACGCGTGTGTTTCTGGACTACTCACATCCCCAGACGTCGTAGTTCATCAGGAGCACCCAGTCGAGGACGAGCGCGAAGGCGCTCACGTCCTGCAGAGGCGCGCCGTCCGCGCCGGCGAAGGGGACGGGGAGGGCTGCGGCGGTGAGAGCCGCACCGCGGGGGAGGGCGGCGCGCAGGAGGCGCAGGAACGCGAGGAAGTGAGCGGTGTCGTCGGGTGCGACGCGGTTCCCGGGCGCGCCCTCTAGACCGGGGTACTCCCAGTCGATGTCGATGCCGTCGAGGCCGTACTGGGTGTAGAGCGCGAGGATACTCGCGACGAGGCGGGCGCGCGTGGCGGGGTCGGCGACGACCGGGGAGAAGTACCTGTCACAGGGTGTGTGTGTCAGATCGCGGTTAGAAAGGGATTGTGGGCGACGACACACTTGCTGCCTGTCCAGCCGCCGACGCTGAGTTTGACTTTGGTACCCTTGGCGTGCGCGGCGCGGACGAGACGTGCGAGAAGGTCTGGGGCTGCGGCGGGGTCGTCCCAGGTGAGGGTGCCGTGTTCAGTGGGAAGGGCGAAGGCGAAGTCGATCCAGTGGAAGCGAGCAAAGTCGATGCGTTCTGGAGGGAAAGTATCACCGACCCAGTCGGGGTAGTAAGCCATCATAAGAAGATCCACCTGGGATGTTACTATGGTTGGATGGTTAGCATTGTTAATGACGAGATGAGGATGTACTGTTTCATTGTGTTGAATGTCTAAAAAGGTTTGTAGTGGTGAATTATAAGAAGGTAATGCCAGACTGAAAGTTGAAATGAGAGTTAAAATGAAAAGTAGAGAAGAGATCGTAGTAGTCATAGTCATCAGTAGTCATCATAGTCGATTGATAGTCCCTAATTTATATAAATTATTTTAAAGATGACTGACTCAAATCCAAATCCAAATCCAAATCAAATCTCATCGCCACCTTCAAATAAGCTTAAACCGAACAAAGAGATCCACACACAGACACATAGATAGATGAAGACCAGATCTGATAGTAGTCTAAAAATGGTACATTCAATTGGTAGTAAACCTCGTGATCACACACCACACACACTCTTCCGCTTTAAACTCTTTCTCCTCTCTTATAAAGGAGGGAGCCCAATGACCTCACCTTATCTCTCCCCCCCTTTCTCTCTTTCCCTCTCCAACAATGTTCCGCTCTTCCTCTCCCCCTCCCCTTCCTTCCCCTCAACTCAATCCCGCTCCTTTACCTTCCCCTCCCATCCGTCGTCGTCTAGCCTCACATTCATCTCAGCCACTCCTTACCTACCACTCCTCAGATCACTCTCCACCTTTCCCCCGTCTCAGGACCGGTTCTCTTACCACCCACAGCATCGCACAACACCGCGGCTCGACCGTCCCTACCACCACCACCACCACGACCGCTTCTCCACCTGCGGCCTGCTGCGCAAGCAGCAGCATCAGCTTCTCGCCCCCCGCAACGCCTCGCTCCCTGCCACCCCACACCTCCCAGCGCGCCCGCCACAAACAGCGCAGCAGCGGCAGCATAGGTACAAGCTCTAAGCGCAACTACGGGCAGGCTCGCCGTCCGCTCTCCCTCGCGATCCCTTATCTCTCGCCGCCCCCCTCGCCAAGGCTCGATGCGCCCCCGCCCCCGGTCCCTCCTATCCCCCCTCTGCTCCTTAGCCCCACAGACAAGGTGTCGCTCCTCGTATCCCCGCCCTCCTCCCACGAACAGCGTACGCACCGCCCGGAACACCAGCACCACCTTAGATCCCGATCTGGCCGTCCGCGCCCGACTCCGATCTACATCCCAAGATCCGACGAGGAGGGCTGCGGAAATGGCGACGGCGGGAATGGAGGCGACGGCGACGGCGATACCACACCCTATACGTCTTCGGCATGGTCCGAGTCGGCACCGGAACCTGGGCTCGTACCACCCCCTTCTGTGCCCGCGGCATCGCGTATCCGTGTGTGCTCCGTGCCAATTCTGCCCAAGCGCACCACAGGGGCGGTCATAAGCTGCATGAGCTTTATGGAGCGTGGGCGCGAGCGCCAGTTCGAGCCGGAGCCCGCTTTAGCCGCTGCTGTCTGATTCAAGGAGCTTCTCCCCTCCAACTCCACTCGACTCTCCTTTTCCCTCCCTCGAATATGTCCAACCTTGCGACCACGTTCTTTCCCCACATCAAACTGTCTTGTACCATGCATTCTTTTTTTTCTCCTCAATATCACCGACTGGCCGACCGACCGACCCCCCAGGCACGCTTCCCTTTGTTCGCCCGACCGAGAAAAAGAGAAAAGAAACACACGAATCTCTTCGCTCGCTTTCCGTACTAGCTGGACAATGCTCACACTTCCTGACCGGCTCTTTGCGTTTATCCTTTTTTATAAATCTGTTACTTACTCCATCCCCGTCTGCAGATGCAGGACAGGCTTATTTTTCGTTACTTGTATGCTCTTCCTTTTTTTATATTCTATCGTTATTCTGCTATTCCGAACGGTTATCGCGCGCGCGCGCACAAAAGACCTGTTTTTACTTATCGCTCCACTTTCACCCACCCCTTTTTACTGAATTGTGCCTACTGCGTCGTTTCTCGTCCCCAAACTCCCCCCCCCTCCCAAAGCCTCCAAAGTGTACTAACAAATGTACCATTTCTTCTCCGCGAAATATGTTAACCATCCCCCGTCGCTAGTGATAACCAGATACCACGAACGAATAGCAAAAAGAAAATGCGCGCATAGTTGATTTTTAAAAAAGATTGATCTTGTCGGAGTGGCACGATGGCCGCTTTTGTATTGTTGTCACGGTACTGCGCCACTCAGCCAGATCCAAGCAAATCATTTTGCTGTGCTCTTCGGGCGTTGCATCGGTGTGTTGGGTGGTGGCGTTTCCTTGCGTGTGTTGTCTCAGGAACGGTTGGCCCCCGACTCGGGGCACAGCAGACGAATGGGGCAATCGTCTGCAAAGAAGGGCCGACGCTAAATGAACTAAAAGGGAAGGAGGGACTAGACCGTTTCCGGTGGCGCTTGGCGCCGGGGCGTTCGCCCGCGTGGAAACACACTCTTTCGAACACGAACCCACGACGCCACGGGGAATTTGCGACTAGGGACTAGACTAAGACTGGACTCGGATTCTGGGCATTGCTGTACTTGGGCAACACTACTTGGGGCAAGGCGCGATCGTGTTTGTGTTTTTTTGGCGTTTTTTTTTTTTTGGCGTTTCTTTACCTCGTGGCCTTTCTTCGTATCTCTCCATTCTGTTATATTTGCGGCGGTGGCTTACTTTCTCTGTTTTCTATTGCAGCAGCTTGATCCTTGATTGATGTGCGTCGCAGCTCCGTCCGTCCATCGCCTGACTCTATTGCCACCGCTGTTCGGCCCTGCATCGCGTCGTATCTCGTCGTTTCGTTTTTTCTTTCCTTGTGGTTGGGTGGAGCAGCGTTTTCAACTATTTACTTTTTTATTTTTAGTTCGTTTTTTCGCTTTGGCGTTTAGCCGGCGGCCGACAACCCGCCGTGGGAACATGACGGCGTCCACGGCAAGGCGGACGGCGTCCACGGCCAGCCCGTTTATTCCTCCACCCGCACCGGCCTGCAAACTGGCACACACCCCGCCGCATGGGTGTCCCCTTTTTCCTTGAGGCACCGCCACTGCGCCCGGCGCTTGCAGCGCCGCACCTGCCCTTTTGGGGCGCCCTCTGCGCCCGTGCCTGTAACGTCTGCGTCTTCTGCGTCTTCTGCGTCTTCTTGCCTTTCCCTTACCCGATCGTTCCATCCACTCTCCATTCCGCTCCCTGCAGGGGGGGGGGGGGGTCCAGCAAACATTGACGTGCAAAGCACGGCAGCGAGCCGTTCCATTTTTTATTTTATTTTAGCGCGCGCCGCTAGCAGACGGGATCGGCTCCCGCGGTGGGAACACTGGCTGCTTTGTTGTCCCGTTACGGCGTCGCTGCCTGCCTTGCCTGCCTGCCTGGCTGTCTTGGTATGGTGCGGAATCTGGGGCCGCGTGCAGCGCCTACTGCCTCCATTTCGTGTTCGTCGCCCCCTCGTGCTGCGCGAGGTCGTAGCATTGTGGGAGGTGGGCCCAGCACGCCAGACTAGCCAGGACTCGTGTCTCCCCCCCACTTTCGACTAGCTGCCCAAACCCGCCATTCACCCGCACACGCCGCATGCGCGCCTTAAGCCCGTACGTAGCCTTAGCGAGTGCGCAGATGCCCGAGACGGTCGCCCACCCCCGGCCGGCCCAGTCTAGTCTGGCGCGGCTCGCGTTGGCCCACCCCATTTCCCCCCATTTCCCCGTTCTTCTCTCTCGCCAGCCTTGTCCCTCTTTGGCATTTCTGGTGCCGCCCCGCGGCCGCGCACCCGCACCTGCCCTTTTAGGGGCCCTCGGTGCTCCTGCCTGTGCCTCTCACGATCTGCCCCGGCCACAGGGTCTGCGTCCCCACAGGGTCCAGCGGCTACTTTGACATGCGCCTTGACGCCTGCGCGCGCGCACACACCCACTTGCACTTGCCACGGCTGTTGCCACCCCCACACCCCCTCCCCCTCTTGCACCCTGGAAGCCGGACGCGGTGTCGACGTGATCGACACGCAGGAGATGCCCACGAAATGATGGTGGCGATGTGTATGTGTTCCATTACCATTTGCCCCGCTTGTCGCGCCGTCCATTCCACCCGTCCACGTCACCCACCCCCTCCTGTCTTGCCAGTGGGGGCAAGCGCAACACCGCACATCCCGGGCTTACCCGTTCCTGGACCTCTGTGTCCACCTTCCCGCTGTGCGTCTGGGCTGCCCCCCGCCGCTGCACAGACACCTTTGGCCGCTATATGCAGCAGGAGCAGAGGCAGAGGCGCGTGGTCTCCGCGGCCGGCCAGGCCCGTCCAATTTGCCTCCGCAGCCGAAGCAACCGAAGCACGCAGTGGTTCCCTTCCCCCCCACACACACTTCTCTGAATGGAGGGGGGGAGAACGACGCCGTGGCCAGCCACACACTCGCCGCGAGGCAGACTAGGGAATGAGGGTGATGGGCGATAAGATGGACCCCCCTCCGCGCTACGTCGAGGGCCATCCGGGTCTCTCTTCCCAAAAACAAAAACAAAAAACACCCTCCTCTCCACGCTAGCGTTGCCCCAGAGGGTGCACAGTCCCGCCTCCATTCCATGGGGTGATTCATGTCGATGTGATAGTTGCCACTCACCCCCCGTTTTTTTGCTCCTTGTCCGGGGTTAGATTCGCCCCTAGAAGGTAAGAGAGTGCCGGGCAGCGGGTCCCGCCATCCCTTCCATTTTCTGGTGCATTACAGTATGGATCGGGCGTGCGAGTGCCCCCAGCCCCTGCCTTGCGGGGGGGTCAAGATCCTACTATTCAAGCCGGCTGAACTCACACACCTTGTCAGCACGAAGCAAGACCATCCGAGCATGAAAAAAGCAATGCTGTTGCATATTTGCTATGAGGTTCAGTCAGAGTTTAATTTTTATATTAGTGTAGTGAGTGCAAGGCCCCTTTCCTTTTGATAGATGTTCATTGATAGATGCATATGGGTCATTGATACTGTACATAGGTTCAGCCATTTTTAGCATGACCAGAGTCACATGTAGCTTCAGGCCTTCAATAGCTTGCATGATGCATGACTTTCTGTTACTCAGCTTTCTTTCTGTTACTCAGCTTCATGGTGGATTTCTACCCACCTGAACCACTGAAAATGACCTTGCAAGGTCTCCCACTGCTGAAACAGTGGCCAAAAAGTGTGAGAAAGCTTTGATTTGTTTGTGTTCTGAAACAGAGGCCAGAAAAGTGAAAAGGTGGACTCAACACATAAGCAAGGTCACTGCTGACAAAGTCTGCCTTACTAGTGAAATTGATGAGAGGCAATATGTAGCTCACTGTCACAGCAACTGTCAGGATTGCGACCAGCGATGAGGGATGAATACAAGAGCATGTGACTACCCGCGACCTTTACCATGCACTTGCAACCTTGCGCTGGCACCTATGAGTCCACTATGAGCGCCTGTCATGTGCTCCCACCCATGTTTTCTGGTGTTTCCCATGCTTTGCAATTCGTGATGGAGGCGGATCCACAACAACAGAACTGACAGTTGCCATCAACTAATCTACCCTAAACAGGCCTAATTGAGGTCTCCCCTCAGGGAGCTAAGCCCGCACCAAGCATTTGCCCTGTCACCTTCCCTTGTTTGTACCTCACCATCACCTTCCTCATTTAGTATCCCCTTCTCCCTAATTGACCTCCCCTACTCCTCACGACTCAGACCACACAGCCTCGTTTCTTTACTTATGACTCATGCTCTACACAGCCCCCTCTCCTTGTATATATAGTACCCATGTAATAGGTGTAGTCCCTTATGTTGAAATCGAGTTACTTCCCCCCTATCAGACTGGGTCTCACACAACTTAAGGGTAAGGTCATGACAACAATACTAAGATAAGGGGAAAAGAGTACAAAAAAGGAAAAGCGAAAGTACTTATAGCGAATGCCTTGGCACTTGCCGGCATTCCCATGCTTGGACCCTTGGATCATGTGATGCACCCAGGCCTCAGGTCATGTGATCTTACGATTATGTAATCCCACCCCAGCCACAGGTCATGTGACCTTCTGACAACCTGTCAGGATCGCTTACATAAGCAGGTTGGAAAGGCCAAGAAAGGATTGCAAAAGAGTTGCGGGAAGTTTGCGGACAAGTCACGTGACCCGAACGGGTGGTGGCTTACATAATGGGAAAATCACGTGACCCGGGCCTGGACGCATCACGTGACGCACGGGGTCCGAGCGTGGGAACGCCGGCAACTCCCGAACCTCTTGCTATATATACTACGTCGCTTTCTTACTTGTACCCTTTTCCCCTTATGTTAGTATCGTCATCATCGACCTTATGTTAAGTTGTGTGAACCGTGAGACTAAGTCTGACACAATACTAACATCAACCCCTGTCTGCCCTAGCCCCGTGTCCTAACCCGGCTAGCCTGGACCCCTATCTCAAACTGTCACACTCTGTGACAGCTTATCCCCCTCATCCTCTTTCTCTTTACCCTGCCCACAGTGTGCAACAGAACCATGTGAAATTTTTACTGTGTGTAGATACACGTGACCAGACCCAGAGGAAGTCTACTGTGACCCTCCCCAAGAGACACCGAGTGCCAAAGGCCCGGAACTTTGCTTTACAGCTATGTACCAGTGAATCGTGTAGTGTACAGGGCACGGAAAGGCCCTATACATAGTTTTTCTGTAGTTTCCTGGTCCAGTGGACAGGGCCCTTGCTCTGTGACCATTGTCAGAAGGGCACACAGGCAACTCACTAGGAGTTGTGGAGTGACCACCTGGGACACCATTTGGGCCCCACGCTAGCAACAAGTTTTATAGAATAAGAGTTCTATAAGTACCTAGATACATAGAGAGCAGCCTGAGAGGACAGGACTGCTAAGAGATCGAAGAAATCCTGAGTGCCCAAGGCCCGGAATTCTATTTACAGCGTCTGCGTCCGAGACCGGGTCGAGCCCAGCTCCCCCCCGATTCCCCTGTTACCGACGTCCCCGAAACCCCATCACCACCACCAGGGTCTGTGATGGCTGACCACATCGCCCCGCCTGAAGTCCATGCCACGAGGCTGGATTTAGTCGTCGCCCCATTCGATGGGCAAAAAAGAAATTTCTGTACATTCCTCCGGTCGCTCCGCCTCCTGTTTATGGCGAATCCGATAATCTATGCCACGGACCTGGCAAAGGTCCTCTACACCCTCAGCAAAATTACTGGCGAGGGGTTTGCTGCAGAATGGGCAAATGTGAAGGGAGAGGAAATCCTGGGTAACAACGAGGTTGGAACCTGGGCAGAATTTGTGGAAGAGATGAAGCGAGCGTTCGATGACCTGAACGACCGTGCGACTGCCCTCGCAGATATTGCGAAGTTGAAACAGGGTGTCATGACGGCACCTGAGTTCTTCGCAAAGTTCGAAACAATGTTCCGAAGAGCGGGGATGACAGAAGTGGCCAATTCGGACATCCTGGTCCATTGGCTGGAGTCGAATCTGAGCAGGAGGCTAGTGGGAAAGGTCTATGGTGTTTCGCCAATGCCAGAGACCTATGTGCAGTGGAAGGCACTTGCCGAAAAGCTAGATGCTCAGCAGCATCGCCTCAACGGAGTCATCGCACAACAGAACTCTGTGCGTCCTGCTCTGCCCACAACCAGCCGCCCCCTCCCTCAACAAACCCGCTTCGCCCCAGCCCCCCGTCCCTTCCTGGCCCAGCCTCTGGCCCGCACCCCTGCCCCTCCCACCATGCCGCGTCCCACCAATGCCGGTGATGCCATGGTGGTGGATCGTGCCCGTGCCCCTGGAGTGTTGCGCACCTGCTTCCGATGTGGCCAAGCTGGTCACATGGTGAGAGATTGCCAGTTCCAGGACACACGTCCGCAGATCCCGAGGCCACAGATCCGCGCCGTGGAAAGCCAGGCACGTAGTGCAGAGGACTATGAGAACGAGATCGCACTACTCCGAGACCGCCTGGATTTGCTCGAGAGAGAGAAGAGGGCTCCTGTTGAAGAGCCGGATTTTGGAGACGAGGCCCAGTGAGTCCGAACTGGAGTCTCAGGAGTAGATATCCCAGCCCCCCTCCCGTCCCTGTACCCGCAGCTAGTATCCCAAAATACACTATCTTGCAGCGGAGACACACCCGGATTGGGGCTGAGGTGAAGGACAAAGCGGAAACGGAAACCGCTAAAAGTGAAATACCGAAAAGAGAAAAGGGGACTAGCAGCCAAGTGGAGCCAACAAAGCACCTTGCAGAGGTGCTGAAGGACACCCTATTGCGTATGCCCCGAGAGCTCTCCATCCAGGTGCACCTGGAGGCTCTCAGCACTGGCAAAGGGGCAACTACGAAAGCCCTTGTCGACTCAGGCTGCACCAACTGCTTTATGGACTTGGAGTGGGCGAAAAAAGTGGGATTGGAACCATCTCCCTTGCTGAATCCAATCACCATGTATAATGTGGATGGAACACAGAACAGAGATGGTAAGATCCGGTATGGGATGGAGCTGCTTGTGACGGTTGGCGACCACCAGGAGCGGATCCACTTCCTGCTAGGGAAGACTCAGTCCCACACGGCGATCCTTGGGCATGATTGGCTAAAGCGTCATAATCCAGAGATTGACTGGGTGAAAGCTGAAGTAAGGCTCACCCGCTGCCCCAACTCCTGTGCCTCCTCCCCACACAGCCACTGGTCCCCTGTTCGACCCTCAGGTCCACCAAAAGCGAGTACCCTGGCCTCGGCCAGTATCCCGGACACCCGTTTTCCCAACACTGGCCCTACCCCTGATTGGCCCAGCCGCTACCCTTTGGTTTTTAGTGAAGCAAAGTGGGATGAGCTCCCCCGCTCCCGCCCTGACTTTGATATCAAAATCGAGTTTAAAACAGACCCTGGACACCTCTCCTCTAAGCTATACTCTCTGACGCGAGAAGAGATGGTGGAAATGAATCGCTGGGTGGATGAGCAGCTAGCTTCTGGACGAATCCGACCTTCGAAGTCCCCGTATGTGAGCCCCTTCTTCTTCAAACGTGAGAAGGACAAGCTGCGGCCGATTATCGATTACTCTAGGCTGAACTCGTATCTAATCAAAGACAAGTACCCCCTCCCCCTCATACGAGACACTGTGGATGTGTTAAAGGGGGCAACCATCTATTCCAAGATTGATGTGAAGGGAGGTTTCCCATCGATGCAGGTCTGGCCAGAACATCAGCACCGCTGTGCTTTCCTAACGCCCCGTGGACTCTTCGAACCGGCAGTTATGTGGTTTGGGCTGCAGAATGCGCCTGCAACCTTCCAGCGCTTCATGAACCATGTGTTGAGAGAAGAGATTGCAGGGGGGCATGTCCGAGCCTATGTCGATGATGTTATAGTGTTTGCAGAGGATTTGGCTACACATCGGTATTGGATGGATCGGGTCTTGAAGAAGTTTGGGGAGAATGGCCTGTGTCTCAGACTCAGCAAGTGCGAGTTCGAGAAGAGTGAGGTTTTCTTCCTGGGGATGAAGATCTCCCACAACCGTCTAGAGCATGACCCAGCTAAAGGTGCGGCGATCCGTAACTGGCCCAGACCGAAAAATGTGAAAGAGGTACAAAGATTCAACGGGATGCTGAACTACCTCCGCCGGCACATCCCAAATCTCTCTGCCCGGGCAAAACCACTCTTCCGGCTGACAGGGAAAGTCCCGTGGAGATGGGAGGAGGAGGAGGAAGCAGCCTTCCAAGATCTCCGCCTGGCACTAGTATCAGCCCCGGTCTTGGCTCTACCACAAGACAAAGGGAGATGGAAGGTAGAAACAGATGCAAGCAACTTGGCGACTGGAGGAGTTCTCTCACAGCAGCAGGTGGATGGGACTTGGAGAGTTGTAGACTACATCTCCAAAGCCCTCACTGCAGCTGAGAAGAATTACGATGTGTACGACAAGGAGTTCCTGGCTGTAATCCGGGCACTACGCGAGTGGCGGGCTTACCTGATTGGGGTGGAAGAGACTATCGAAATCTGGACGGACCATGCTAACCTCCAGTACTTCCGGAAGCCCCAGAAGTTGAAACCGAGGCAGGTCCGTTGGGTTGGAGAGCTCCAGTGCTTTGACTTCGAGATCAAGTACCGTACTGGGAAGTCAAACACGAAAGCGGATGCACTCTCACGGAGGCCAGACTATGGAGAGATGGTGGAGGAGGATGCACCAGTACAGGTCTTCCCAGAGGCTGAGACCCGCACATCGTTCACATCGGAGATGGAGACGCTACTCCAGAAAAACAGTGCGGTATATGTGCAGAAGCCGGAGGAGCTTGATGATGAGTGGACGAGAGATCGGATGGGACTCTGGCGGAAGGCAGAAATCACTTGGGTGCCCCCAGAAGCACGTGAGGCAGTGCTCACCTTTGAGCATGACCTCCCCATCGCAGGACACCCTGGTCCACGGAAACTGAGGGCGGCTCTGCTGAGGTCCTATTGGTGGGTGGGCATGGTGAAGGATTCCAATCGGTATGCAGGTGGATGTGAGACATGCCAACAAATCAAGCCTGATCGTACCAGGCGCGCCGCTCCACTCCATCCGCACCCTGTCCCTGAGAGCCCCTGGGCAGTCATCTCTTGGGACATTGTTGGACCTTTCCCCCTCTCATGTGGTCACAATGCGATCCTTGTCATTGTCGACAAGTTTACAAAATGAACTCTCATCGAAGCTATTGGCCTTGACCTCACGGGACTTGGTGCTGCTCGGATCCTTCGAGACCGGGTCTTCCGCGACCATGGAGTCCCGCAGAAAGTTGTGAGTGACCGGGGAACCCAATTTGTGTCCAGATTCATGAGGGAGTTTTATGGGATGATTGGAGTTAAGGCGAACCCGAGCACTGCCTTCCACCCACAAACAGATGGACAGACAGAGCGGGTCAATCAGGAGGTTGAAGTGTATCTCTGGGCCTATGTTGACCATCTGCAGGATGATTGGGCAGAGTGGCTATCCACAGCCGAATTCGCGCTCAATAACCGTGAGCACTCAGCCACTGGATTCACACCTTTCTATCTGGAGTATGGCCGGCACCCTTGGAATGGTGGTATCCGGCCGCCCTCTGAAGTGAACCCTGCAGCAGACGAGTGGATGGCCAAGCTCACGGAATCCCGAAGAGCAGCCAGGGATGCAATGGGGAAGGCGGCAGATGCGATGAAGGCTAGCTATGATAAAGGAAAGCGCCCGAGTCGTGAATACTCAAAGGGGGACTTAGTCTGGCTGGATACCCGGAACCTGAAAATGGATCGACCATCCAAGAAGCTTGACAACAAGCGGGCTGGACCCTTCACCATCGAAGAGAAGGTTGGACCAGCAGCATACCGACTCAAGCTCCCCCGAGCATGGCGCATTCACCGGGTTTTCAATGAGTTGCTACTCACCCCGTATATTGCTCCCTCTTTCCCTTCCCAGAACTTGCCTCCACCCCCACCCCCCACGATTGACGATGACCACTTGGAGTATGAGGTGGAGGAAATTCTTGATGTCAAGAAGGTTGGACGGGGAGTGAAGTATTTGGTGAAGTGGTTAGGATACCCTGCAGAGGAGAACACCTGGGAACCTTGTCGCAACCTCACTAACGTTGCACTGTTGCTCCGGGACTTCTTCCAGCAATACCCTGACAAGGCGAAGTTGGCAGGTCGAGACGCCCAGCCTTAAGAGGGGGGTGATGTCAGGATCGCTTACATAAGCAGGTTGGAAAGGCCAAGAAAGGATCGCAAAAGAGTTGCGGGAAGTTTGCGGACGAGTCACGTGACCCGAACGGGTGGTGGCTTACATAATGGGAAAATCACGTGACCCGGGCCTGGACGCATCACGTGACGCACGGGGTCCGAGCGTGGGAACGCCGGCAACTCCCGAACCTCTCGCTATATATACTACGTCGCTTTCTTACTTGTACCCTTTTCCCCTTATGTTAGTATCGTCATCATCGACCTTACGTTAAGTTGTGTGAACCGTGAGACTAAGTCTGACACAACCCTCCCCAGTTTCTGCACAACTCCTCTTTGGGATGGCTTATGTAAGCAATCCTAACATCACCCCCCTCTTAAGGCTGGGCATCCTGACCAGCTAGCTTGGCTTTATCAGGGTGGGCAAGGAAGAAGTCCTAGAGCAGCAACATTATGTTAGTGAGGTTCCTACAGGGCTCCCAAGTGTTTTCCTCCACCAGGTATCCCAACCATTTCACCAAGTACTTCACCCCACACCCCACCTTCTTGACATCAAGGATTTCCTCCACATCATACTCCAGGTGGTCATCAGCAATTGTAGGGGGTGGAGGGGGAGGCAGGTTCTGAGAAGGGAAGGAAGGGGGATGGTATGGCATCAACAACAGTCCATTGAAGACTCAGTGGATGCGCCAGGCCCAGGGGAGCTTGAGGCGATACCCAGCAGATCGAAGGGGGCAACAGATAAGTCAAGCCTCATTGGTGGGGCTGCAGGTGGGATGACATGGTCTGCCATCTCAGGCCCTGGTGGTGGTGATGGGGTCTGGGGTACATTGGTTACTGGTGAATTGGGGGGGAGCTGGGCTCGACCCGGTCTCAGTCTTAGACACTGTAAATAAAGTTCTGGGCCTTGGGCACTCAGGATTTCTTCGATCTCTTAGCAGTCCTGTCCTCTCAGGCTGCTCTTCTATGTACTTAGGTACTTATAGAACTCTTATTCTATGAAGCTATTGCTAGTGTGGGGCCCAAACAGTGTCCCAGGTGGTTGCTCCACAACTCTTAATGAGTTGCCTGTGCGCCCTTCTGACAATGGTCACAGAGCAAGGGCCCTGTCCACTGGACCAGGAAACTACAGAAAGACTATGTAGAGGGCCTTTCCGT
The DNA here is from genome assembly GCA_951802425.1 of Clavaria fumosa. Classification (NCBI taxonomy): domain Eukaryota; kingdom Fungi; phylum Basidiomycota; class Agaricomycetes; order Agaricales; family Clavariaceae; genus Clavaria; species Clavaria fumosa. The sequence continues at coordinate 2,440,415 of OX637797.1, read as the reverse complement.
GCCCTGTACACTACATGATTCACTGGTACGGTGGCTGTAACACAAGGTTCCAGGCCTTGGGCACTCGGTATCACTTGGGGAGGGTCACAGTAGACTTCCTCCGGGTCTGGTCATGTGTATCTACATACAGTAAAAATTTCACGCAGTTCTGTTACACACCGTGGGCAGGGTAAAGAGATAGAGGATGAGGGGGATAAGCTGTGACAGAGTGTGACAGTTTGAGATAGGGGTCCAGGCTAGCTGGGTTAGGACATGGGGCTAGGGTGGATGGGTGTGATGTTAGTATATTCAGACTTAGTCTCATGCTTCACACAGCTTAATGTAAGGTTGATGATGATGATACTAACATAAGGGGAAAAGGGTACAAGTAGGAAAAAGACATAGTATATATAGCGGGAACCCCAGGAGTTGCTGGTGTTCCCATGCTCGGACCCTGTGAGTCACATGATGCGCCCAGGCCTGGGTCATGTGACTTTTGCATTACATAATCCACCACCTGTCCAGGTCATGTGACTTTCCCACGATCTTCCCGCATCTCTTTCGCAACCCTCCCTCTCACTTCTCAGGTGCTTATGTAAGCAGTCCTGACACCCTAACACAACCTGCCACAACCTTTTTGCAACCTTCTGTGACCCCTCTGCTGTGTACTCCAGATGTGGCCATGGGCCAAGGATGGGCCCCTGCTGCCAAGAGACATTGTTTCCGATGCCACCAGACTGGGCATGCTGTTTGTTTCTGCCCCCTGCCTGATATGCATCTGCAGGTCCCAAGGGCCCAAACTTGTGCAGTATCAGGTGCCCCCTGAATGGCAGAGGAATACAAGAAAGAGATTGTGTGGCTCCGAGCCTGCCTGGAGCCATATGAGAAAGAGAGGAGGGCTCCCACTGGGGAGAAGAACTGTGCCAGCCCCCATTCTGTCCCTGTGCCTGCTGCAAGTATACCCTGTTATACTATCTTGCAGCAGAGACATACCCGAATTGGGGCTGAGGTGAAGGAGGAAGTGAGACTGGCAGAGTGCCTAACCATGGTGCAGCCAGAAGTGGGGAAACATGTGCCACAAGAGCTAGCCATCCAGGTGCACTTGGAGGCTCTCAGCACTGGCAAGTTGGCCATGATGAAGGCCCTTGTCAACTCAGGGTGCACCAACTGCTTCATGGACTTGGAGTGGGCAAAAGGAGTGGGACTGGAGCCATCTCTCCTGCTGAACCCAATCACCATGTATAATGTAGATGGGACACAGAACAGAAATGGAAAGGTCCAGTATGGGATAGAGTTGCTGGTGAGGGTTGGTGACCACCAGGAGCAGATCCACTGTCTGCTGGGAAAGTCCCAGTCCCACAAGGTCATCCTTGGGCATGACTGGCTCAAGCGGCATAACCCAGATATCAACTGGCAAGGCAGAGCTAAGCCTTACCTGCTGCCCCCCACAGTGTTCCCTGTCCCTGCAAGCTGCCACACCCCTGAAGACAAGTACCCTCGCATCTGCAAGTATTCTGGACACCAGTTTTCCCAACTCTGGCCCTACCCCTGATTGGCCCAGTTGCTACCCTTTAGTTTTTAGTGAAGCAAAGTGGGATGAGCTTCCCTGATCCTGCCCAGACTTTGATATTAAAATTGAGTTTAAAACAGACCCTGGACACCTCTCCTCAAAGCTATACTCTCTAATGCAAGAAGAGATGGTGGAGATGAATTGCTGGGTGGATGAGCAGCTGGCCTCTGGACAAATCTGACCTTCAAAGTCCCCATACACAAGCTCCTTCTTCTTCAAACACAAGAAGGACAAGCTGTGGCTGATTATCAACTACTCTAGGCTGAATTCACATCTAATCAAAGACAAGTACCCCCTCCCCCTCATCCAAGACACCATGGATTTGTTAAAGGGGGCAACCATCTATTCCAAGATTGATGTGAAGGGAGGTTTCCCATCAATGCAGGTCTGGCCAGAACATCAGCACCACTGTGCTTTCCTAACACCTTGTGGACTCTTCGAACTGGCAGTTATGTGGTTTGGGCTGCAGAACACACCTGCAACCTTCCAGCACTTCATGAACCATGTGTTGAGGGAAAAGATTGCAGGAGGGCATGTCTGAGCCTATGTTGACAATGTTATAGTGTTTGCAGAGGACTTGGCTACACATCGGTATTGGATGGATCGGGTCTTGAAGAAGTTTGGGGAGAATGGCCTGTGTCTCAGACTCAGCAAGTGTGAGTTTGAGAAGAGTGAGATATTCTTCCTGGGGATGAAGATCTCCCACAACTGTCTGGAGCATGACCCAGCTAAAGGCATGGCAATCCATAACTGGCCCAGACTGAGGAATGTGAAGGAGGTACAGAGATTCAGCAGGATGCTGAACTACCTCCATCAGCACATCCTGAACCTTTTTGCCTGGGCAAAGCCACTCTTCCAGTTGACAGGGAAGGTTCTGTGGAAATGGGAGGAGGAGGAGGAAGCAGCCTTCCAAGATCTTCACCTGGCACTCAATTTGGTCTGGCTAGATGCCAAGAACCTCAAACTCCCCAAGGGACTGACCCCTAAGTTGGCAGGGAAAAGAGTAGGACCCTTCCCAGTTGAATCCAAAGTGGGAGAAGGAGTGTACCGTTTAACACTCCCACCACAATGGAAAATACACAATGTATTCTCAGAAGGGCTCCTGAAACCCTACATACTGCCTGCGTTCCCTAGCCAGGAACGTGAACCTCCTCCACCCCCTGAAATCATCAGTGATGAACCAGAATATGATGTCGAGAAAATAATCGACTCTAAACTCGAAGGACGGTCAAGGAGGATAAAATACTTGGTCCTCTGGAAAGGTTACCCTAAAGAAGAAGCTACATGGGAACCTTTGGAAAATCTTGGAAATGTGAAAGAAGCCATCCAGGATTTCCACGAAGAACATCCAGAGGCACCAAGGAAACTTAAGGCAATAGACCATGCCCAGTTATCCTTCCATCCTTACGAAAATCTCACCGATTGGGAAGGGGAAGTCCGAGACTGGACTCATGGACGCGTTCATGAGGACATGAACCTCGGGAGGGGGGTAATGTAAGGATAATCGATTATCCTTACATAATCTACACTGTGAAGCACCTGGCATTTAGCGCCCACAACCTAAGCACTCGCTTTGAGCACCTATTGGATTAAGCGCCCATCTAGCACGCTACTGCTTAGTAATAGGTCCGTGCTAATATGACTCTAAGCACCCATATTAGCGCCAGTATTACTTAAGCATAATTGGTGCTTAGTAAAGCAAGGATTGAGCATTGCTCGCCCACATGAAACATCAAGTCACGTGATTAATGGCTTGCATGGACCATAGAACACCCGTGCAACTATTGGACTTCATTTGTCCTTAACTGTGCCGAGGCCCGGCTAGGTATGGCACCTAGTCTGAGAAGCCCAAGTGTTAGGCACACCCAAAATGGCAACTACCATAAGAACTGGACCAGCGCTTATGCCTACATGTGACTGGACTGACTTCCATGAAGTCTGGATCACAGGCAGTGACAATAATGAGGGAATTCCCACAGAGAACTTCTGTGATTGATGAAAGACCACACTAGGAAGGCACCATGGTCTGGGCATACTGCGGACAGTCAGCAACCCCACTTCTCAGGCACCTTTTCCCATGCCTTGTGATATAGAAGCAGTGTTGTACTGCATGGACCATGATAAGGAGATAAGGCCCATTAGTATAAGTACTCAGTCATTCAGTCGTCTTAGTCCCCTCGTCTTCGACCTGGTCTATACCCAACCAGCTCCTGTACTGTAGAATAGACTCCCCGTAGTTGCCTATAGTATTCGTTACCCCCGACTTCGACTCCGAGCACCTGAGACTGAGTTGCACCGCAACCCCAGTTGAGCTGGTGGCCGGTCGCTGACACTGTCATCATTGACAACTGCTGCTGTTGTTACCCTGCCATTTCTTTACCTGGGGTCAACAGAGGGTGTGAGAAAGACAGAAGAGGCACATCACCTAGGGTTGTTGTCACCATCTTCATTGTCACAGAAGGAGAGGGAGAGAGGGAGAGGGAGAGGAGCAGGGAATCAGATTGAGAAGGGAGTGAAGAAGTGCTGAAACAAACAAGAAGAAAAAAAGAAAGTCCAACATGAATCATGTGATCAGTAGTCACAGGACAACCAGCACTTCCTGCAATCCATTCAAGGGCTGTGATAATCACCTCCACCACTGCCACTGACTGAATCCCTTCCTGCTCCCCCTACTCCCTTGGCTCCTGTGACCCACTCTCCCACCCCACCTTCCCTTGTCCTTTGCATATCTCCATGTGATGTGACCCAGCCTGATGTTGTGCTCCAAGACAATGCACAGCCTCCTTGCATGGAGAGCCTGCTGGACAATTATTTCTATGGTACATCAACTTATTTGATCCTTTATTATTATTATTTGTTGTTGACTGACTGGTTTTTATCAAGTGTAAGCATGTTAAAGACTTAAAGAAAGACTTTACTTTTTGTATCATGTGCATTTCTGCTTATCAATATTAACTTTGAACTGACTTTTTCACCAGAGAACTGGCTGTGATGGAAAGCAAAAGTCTGGATTTTTGAAAAACCATGCTATTCAAGATGTCATCAACCAAAATTGCATAAGATATGACAATGAAACAACACAGAGATTACACACCACCAGTCATAACACAGCTTCACTACCACCATAGATTTCCAGAGTTGGTTTGGTAGTGATATCAAAATTGTTGTTGCACTTTCCACCTTGGCCTGGATCTCAACATGTACAGTGTACTGGCACAAGTTTGCACACCTGGGTCAGTTTGCACACCTATAGGAAAAGTCCCTCAGCATTGAAGCAAATATTCCCACAATTTTTTCCTCACATATTCATGCCTGTAAGCACATTCACACCAATTTTTAAGAGAGCTGCATATATATAGAGCTTGCAACAGCAAGTAGTTACATGTATTACATCATCTGGGGATTCACTAAACTTTTGGATCAAAGGTTTTATGCCACAGCACACTTTTGCTCCATTTCTTCCTCATTCATTGAAAAGATAACTATCTTATGAAGACATTCTGCCCTGACATGGAAGTGATCTGGGTAAAATTGAGAACTTAAGGCAGTTCATTGTGTACTCATCATGTTGCACCTTCCTAATTGGCTGTTGACCTGCAAGCAGTTGTGTGCTGAGAACACTCATAAAAAGGACCTCCCACCAAAACCCAAGTACCCACTGAAGCCAAAAATTGCCCTAGAGGAGCTGAGAGCAGGATCTGGCTCAGGGTTGACAGAGGATGAGCCCTTGGTTGAGGAGTCATCAGACAAGATTTGAGTTCCCATGGGTGTGCAAAGTGATGGTCACACTCTTGAAATGACACAATGTTTTGCACTTGCTAGAACTGCAGGAGAAAGTCCTTAAAAAATCAGCAAAAATGCCCTTCAGATGCCCAAATAACTTGAGAAGTTTCTGCTTGTTCAGATTTTCATCTGAGGTATTGGTATGACTACAATACAAGTAAAGTGTATTTGGTGTGCAAACTCATGCTGGTACACTGTACAAGTCTGCAAAAGCAGATGCAATTGTGCTCAAAGAGAAGTACCAAATCTTCCTGAAAGTGGCTCTTGCCCTTGTCTTGACTGCAGTGTGTTTGAAATTTGTCTTGTACTACTACATTGACTATCTCCATCTCTCAGATGGAATGTGCAATTGATGAATGGAGCAGTGGGACTCAGGCTGTGGTCAACTTTTGGGCATCTGAATACAAACCTGTTTTTCAAGCTAATCTGGCAATGTTAAGTAACTTTGCTTCAGAAACCTGCTTACAGAAGATCCTGCCCACTCTTCAAGCATGTATCTTTGATGCTGGATGGTAAGCACTGTGCCTTTGCTTCTTGCTGCTCATGATGGCATGTAATGGCAAATTTGCAAGGGTAGATGGAAGAAGATCATGGCAAGGCTGCCTTGTCAGCTGAGGCAATTAATGCAGCTATCTGTGAGTTTGAGGAAGGGGAGAGTATCAACAATGATGATGAGGAGGCTGTCATTGACTAATTTACATTATCTGTGTCTTTAAGCAGTGTTGACTGCTTCATACCCTTCTGTTTTATCCTGTAAATATTGTACTTTGTCTGCACTTCATTATTTGTTGCACAAGTGACTCTGCTGCTGCAAATGAAGTGTGTATCACTGAGGGCTTACAACCTGACAACAAACTGACAAACAGCGCCACTCATGATAGAAACCTCAAATTCAACACCTGTCCACTCACTCATTTGTGCATCCAGATATCCCAAGCAAAGCCAGATGAGCCCTATGAGATGTACAGCCTCAGACCAGTTGGCCAGACACAAAACACATTCCAAGGTGTGAAGCCCAATGGCTATGTGCATTCCTCACTAAGCCATGTGCACCTCACACCCACACACTGATGCCCCCTATGTAGTATGGATCTTGGCAAGCCCCATGAGACATAAAACTGGTAGATTGATCTCTGAGACAAAGGACTAACATGGTGCCCACTGCTGTCACCAGAACTGTCTGCCCATCATTGCTGGCCATTGTCACACTGTCTGCTGCTCTTCACAGCACCATCTGTTCATTGCCAGTGAGTCACCCTGTTGTGACTTGCACCTCAACTGATCCATCTTTTGCAGGCTTAACAGGTTGATTGGGATTCCTGTTATTCTGATCTGAGTAATTTTGAACCAATTTGCAAGTGAAGATCTTGCTCACATTGTTTTTAGCTCAGTTGTGTTGGAATAAATATTGCTCTGGCTTGATTTGTGTCAGCTCATCATTTTCCCCCAACAAGTCCTGGGATGGTACCTTGTACTGCCTGCAAGCAACACTTTCCCTTCTTGATCATGACACTTGTTGGGAGGCTCCTGTCTGCTAAAGAACTGGGCAAGTTGAATGTGAGTTTGTCCACTCACTCCAACTAGGCAGAGCTGAACAATCCAAACCATAGGCCAGGCAACAGTGCCATGGCTGTGGTTGTATTGCTTCTGGGTTTCATTCAACAAATATTTGTGAAGGCTGCATGGATGCTGGACAGAAGGGTAAGCATTGCCTATCTATGTAAAGATCTATTTGATACTTCATCTGCATCTAGACATCTCAGTCTTCAATGGTGTGTGCCCTGTATATGGTGTTGTAAAATGGTAGGCCAATATCCAGGCAAGATTTGATGGCCTTGTTATGGCTATCAAAAACTGTATGCTTGAGTATGAAAAAGATGCCACTGGCCCACCTGGTTACAGTTGTAGCATATGAGAGGCTGTTGAGGACCCATCCCACATTCTGTTTGCATAGGCATTCCTTGCCTTGTGCCAGGGGGTTCTGGCCTGTTCCACTGTCTAGCAGGTGGTTCCTGCACCTGCTGCTGTTGTTGCTGCTGTGGCTGCCACATGGGCTGTTGTTGTTGGCCCCACAGTGCAGGTGGCTGGAATGGCAGCTGTGGTTGCCATTGTGGGGAGTGGAAGAATCAATTTTGCAGTGGTAGGTTCAGGTGTGGCATCAGCCATCATTTAATCAAGGTTATCAAAATAATGCATCATGCTGTTCCACCAACCATTCCCAATTGCACCACTCCAATTCTTTATAGTTTGACAAGATTTTGATGCTCCTGTACTCATAGAGGAATAGAGATGAAGGATAAAGTGCAAAGGCAGTGTCATTTTCAATTTTTGGTGAGAGATTCATGAGATAAACAAAGAGGCATGGCACAATTTTTATTCAGGAAGCAAAGAGCAAGGGAACAAGTGATTTTTTTTTGTTTGACTGCACCCACCCATACCACTGCAGTCAAACCACAATCCTCAAAGGGTATTGTTGGGTTGGGTAGAAGTGACTCCCAGTGTCCAGGGAGGCCATGCGAGGGGCCATCTGCCAGGTTTGCATGTGATGGGATCCAGATAAATGACAGTCGGATACCAAAATCATGGGAGAGCATAAGTGTGCAGCGTAGTGATGAATTTTGTGCTTGGCTTCTTGAGCATTTGGATTTGAGTGCACCAATGACACCGGCATTGTTGGAGTGGATGGTGAGTGAGACATTTGAGAAGCCCAGCTTGATGAGTGTTACAGTAGCAAGTTCAATGGCAACCATTTCAGCCCAGCCTATGTTGTGATTCTCAGACTTCCAGCTTGGGCTTCCAGGCTCACCACCAGTTGTCAATGACAACACTGATCCCCCAGTTTGAGGCATCGACATGGATACAGGCAGGGTGTGCAGGCGGGGCTGGAGTAATTTTCAAGCCGCACCAGGGCTGGGAGAGGGAGGTAGACCACCACTTTAAGTCAGTGGCAATGCTTCTCAGCAGATGGAGCCTTACAAATGGAGATGGGTACTGTTCAAATTTGCTGAGGAAGTGATACAGTGAGGGAAGGTGCATTCTACTGAATCTGATGGCAATGGTGCAGTGGTTAAGTGAGCCCACCAGGGATTCAAGGTCTCTTTGTGAGACAGAGGGGCAATTCACAACAAGCTCAATTTTGTTGAGGATTTTCAAGTGTTTAGCTTCAGACAGACTTGTTGGTGAGGTTCCAGATGAACCAAGGTATTTGAAAGAGGAAGCAAATGGCAGGCATTTCCCTGGTTTCTCAGACCAGGGCCAACCTAGGGCAGTTGCAGTAGAGCGGATGAGGGACTCATCATAAGAGAAAGAATAGTGAAAATGTGGATGAGTGTAGACAGTGTGCAGTGGGAAGCACCAAAAAGTAAAATCATCCACCCATTTTATGATTTTATCCACATCCTTCCTTAGATAGATTGCCACTATGGCATCAGCAACATGACCGAAGATGCCACTTGAGCTTGTGCAGCCGAAGCAGCAGCAATGGTCAATGTAGACCAGGTCATTCCAGGACACGCAGACATGCAGGTGGTGATGGGGGGCTGTGGGCATGCGGCGGTGCACTGAGTCTACATCGAATATGGCCACCTCTGTCCCAGACAGAGCCCCTAGGACAGCCAAATAACAATCTAACCATGATCCCCAGTCGCAGGGGAACAGTGTTGCATCAATTTCTGAGTTTGTAGAGAGGGTAGAAGAGTCATTGCAAGGAAAGGAATGGTCATTGATAACTTGAGCCTTCCCAGAGGAGGAGTCAAAGATGACTCCCAGAGGGGCAGTGTGGTAAAAACCAAATTTCTCCTTCATTCAGAGTGGGGTGAAGGGACCTGAATACCGGCCCAAGCTTGATGTGATTATCAATAATTTCCTTATTGTCAAGTGCTGACTTATGATTTGGTGGGGAGAAAGTGCAAGTGAGAGAGGAAGTAATACCGATGCTGAAGCCATGTTTCAAACTGTCAACCACATCCAAGTAAGTGTTGAGGATACCAGTAGAGGACAATATGGTCCACCAATTGTCCCACCACAATGGTGTGACAATTGGGAGGGCCTCAGAGTTTGTGGTTCTGTGCACAGTGCTCCCCTGTTCCACACAGGGAGCAAATGTGTGCAAAGGGGCAGGGGCTGGGGTGCATCCATGTGACCCATTAAAGCAGACACTGTCCTTGAATTGTGCAGGTGCTTTCCAAGTGCCATTGCTGGATCTTGAGAGAAAGCCATTGTTTACAATTGTTTACAATTGGATATCCACCTCCATCTAAAAGACTCAGGCTGGTGCCTCGGCGGACCTAATGGTAAGGTAGTGTAGGTAGGGTAAGGTAAGGTAATGTAAGGTAAGGTAAGGTAATGTGAGGTAGGGTGGTTTGACGTCTTAAGTTGTGTTTCTACGTCGTGAGGGTGTCAATTTGGCCGCTTTTGTTTGTAGTACTCCGTAAATTCGGCTAGCGAGATAGATGGATGCCATGTGCCATTCTCATGCGAGTTGGGCTAGTAGACGTGAGACGTTGAGCAGGGGGTGGTCGGTTGGAGTGTCCATTATTCGTTGGATAGATGGGACATGGCCGAGATAGTATTGGGATCTTCATAGAGGCCAGATGTCGGGTGAGTCAGTGAATAAGTGATGGGCAGCATGTAATAGCGACTGCTTTTGGGTTTGGGTGACGTGTCCGTCATTTTGGGTTAGGATGTCTGTTGTCCTCACTGCTATTCTCTCTGTTGCTTCTATTCTGAGTGTTTCCTGTGCCGAGCATTTGACGAAGATGTGGTGTGGATTTTCAGTCGCATGGCAGCCGAGTCGACATCGGTCTGTTTGGTTAGACTGGGGTTCTCGCATTGCAATTGTGCTGGCTGTTGCAAGTTGGCCAGATCGGGCATAGAGCTGTACTAATGCTGAGTAGGCGGAGTATGCTCTTTGGTAGGGGTATTTGGGTGGGCTCGTGTTGTCGTATAGCCAGGTTGCCATGCGGTTGCTGTGTCTGAAGGCAAGTTTCTGTTGGGAGGTGAGAATTAGTGATTTTTCGATGTGTAGACGCGTATTGGACTCGATCCATCCTGTGTTTTCTTGGTATAGGGTGTAGGAGTCCATCATGAAAGACGTGGATGGGGCTCTTGGGGTTGTAGAGAAGTTTCGTTGCGCTTGGGTCGCATAGTGGTCTGCTTCTTCGTTTAGATCGCTTTCTATGGTCTCGCCGCCAGCATGTGCTTTTGTGTATTTCATTTGAGATTTGGGATTTTGTGCTAGGTCGAGTAGCCATCGATAGTATGAGCGGGCGTTTCGTTTGCAGATTCGGAGTTCTTGGGAGATGCCGGACTTGTGGTCTTCAGCTAGTTGGACGGTGTTGAGGTGGTCTGTGTAGATTATTTGGTCACCTTTGTAGTTCTTTGCTAGGATGAAAGCTGCTGTTAGCGCCATGACTTCGCCCTGAAGGATGGAATTGGACTGCTCAGGTAATTTTAAGACCAGGGTGCGGGGTCCTGTTATGGCGGCTGTGACTTTTGTTTGTGCGTTAGGGGTTTTGGATGTGAGTATCATGCTTCCATCAGAGGCCCATTTGTTTGTTTGTTTGCTGCGAGAAGGGGGGAGGTTTTGGGTTGACGCTAGGTGGTGAATAAGTAGTTCTGCTTGTAGTCTTCTTGTTTTTCTAGGGATTAGTAGTTCGGGGTCACCGAGGATGAGGGAGGTTGGGCTTATCATATTTAGTGTGTGTAGTACTCGAGCAATTGCATGTTTCGCGGCTTGGGACCAGTTTGTTGTGGAGAGGTTTGGGTGTTTGATGAAAGTCCAGTGGGCGTTAGAGTTTCGGGTCCATTGTCCGATTTGCTTGAGGAGTTTGATTCCTTTTTTGCGAAGCGCATAGAGTGCAGCACCATGGGTATTAGGTTTACTATCTGCTATTGGATTTTTCAGGTTGTTCGCAAGGACGTGGGATATGGAGATATCACCGCTCCAAATGTGACTGGCGTCTGTTGGGCGGATGGAGGTTTGCGGTGTCGTTTGGGCAAGGTGGGTTTGGGCTGTGATCCAAGCGCTTGGAATCTTTTTTGCATGGTGGGTGAAAGTTCTTGATAGGCCTTGTCTGTTGAGAGGGTCGATACAGTTGTTGATGCGGCAGGTCCAGTCTGCATGCGTAATGGCGGCGATTGTTCTGTATGCTTTGATGTGATGATTGAGATCACGTAAGAGTCCGTCAACGGCGATACCTGTGTTGCTGCAGTAGATGGATGGGAAGTCAGCGCCGTGATATTCCAGCAGGAGTGTTAAGATTTGGGTGTTAGGGTGGTAGGGAAAACCTGTCGTATCGTGTACTTTGAACTTGATTAGATTGTCGAGGGCCAGCGCGTCTTGGGGTTTGAGGGGTTGAAGCGATATAAGTGCCCGGCATCGAGCCATTATGTGTTGCATAGTGATTTTTCTGAGAAGGGTGAGTGGAGTTCACATCGAGAGTTTAGGGAAATAAAAGGCTTGGATGTATGACTTGAGTTCCACGAATCTCGTGTCTGGCTCGTTGACCATGGTGTGTAGGAATTCCATTTTGTTTGGGATAAGTGGTATCGTGACAGTCGATTGGTGTAGTGGGTCATTTTTGTTTGACGGTGTAACGGTGAGGAAAGATATGGTGGAGGGGCAGTTGGTAGGGGGTTCAAGTACGTAGGCTTGAGTTTTAGTCCATTGCGTTGTCCATCCATATGCGAGTTGGAACCATTCCATGAGGTAGCAGAATTTGATAAGTGTGGGGATAGACTTAGCAAATATAAAGGAGTCGTCAGTCGCTTCTACCATGTTTATTCATAATTCGAGCGTGTCATTTTCATGGTGTGGATCGTCTTTGAATTTGGGGTGGGTGCTGATAATTAGAGCGTCGGGGTCGGTCGATGCTGTGTCGTTAAGATATCTGTGTCCTAGACTTGTTGTTAGTACTGATTTAAGAGTCGATAGCGGTCCTCCTTGTTTTGTTACTCCATTGATGGTGATTGGGGTTGATGGTCCGTAGGCTGTTCGAATTGTGCAGGGTGTTTGATGTTGGGCTGCACGGTCGAGATCGATGATGGAGGTTGGGAGTCCGTAAGCAGTAATGGCATCGTAGAAACCTTGTGGGGAAAGATGATCGAAGCCTTTGGTTTGATCTCTCTTGATGGCAAATAGTGTTTGTTTGTTGTGCGCGGCCCAGCATTTTATGTTGGATAGGAGACTCATGATGTCTCTTGATTGTACTCCTCGTTGCATTGCGACCTGTGTGTCTGGGATTAGTTGGACTTTAGAGGCGTATGAGAGGAGTTTGTGGTTGAGCCAGGTCATAGGGGAGTTAGCGATGAAATTCGAGAGAAGGATACCGTGATAATTTAGTAGGTCAGTTCTGGCGCCGCGTTTGTGGATGGTCGTTAGCCACATGTCTTTTGTGGTGCCAGGAAAGGTATTTGTCATTACGATGAAGTTATGTAGGTCTAGAACAAGTGTTAGCGCCTCTGTCGGGCTTGTGACAGCAAAACCCCTTTGGTGTGCAAGGGTAGAGCGAAGGGTCTGTTCAGTTTCTAATGCTAGTCGATAGTCCTGGCGGACTTGTCTCTCGATATGCAGGGAATACTCCTGCAGTAGTCGAAGTGTCTGGTAATAAGTCTGGGGATTGGCTCGGAGTAGTCGGTCCTTTATCCAAGTCCTTGTATACCTTTGGTAATACTCGAACCGATAGAGGTTCTGCTCAATCGATGGGTGGCTGGTGAAACTCTCAGGAGGGATGACTTGCGACCTTAAAGGTGGGAAGATGAATCCTTCCAGTGCGAAGCTCTCAGCAGCGACGTTTGCTGTCAGACTTAGTTGAGGTCTCTCAAGTAAGTGTATAGACGAAAAGATCGAAGCTAGGGTACATGTGGGTTGGTCTCAGGTCTTATATACTCTAGCTATGGGCTGTACGTGATGTATGAGTCATTGATTAAATATCGGAATCTGATAGATGATCAGGAAAGCTGCGCGCTTGCACTGGAATGATGAGTCCGAGCAGTGTCGATCTTTGTTGGGATCTTTGTGATGATGATGTCATCCGCGATCAGATAGGGTCCCCGCTTCGATGCATTACATCATGTCGGCTGCATCTGATCTTGTTGGGGATATGATCAGAGGGTCAGCTGATCTGTGATTGAGCTGTTCTGAGTCATGATTACTTGATCGATCGGTGTGATGCAGTGATCGAGTGAAACTGATCTTTGATCAGAGATCTTCTTAGGGGTGATCGTGTCTGGTGGATAGGGGTCTGCCCAATTGAGGTCGAGATCAGTCTGTGGCGGTTATTGGATAAAAGGACGGTCTTCCTCCTTTCGCCGTCCCTTCAGAGTCTGCCTGCTATGTGCTTCCAAGGCCACCACCTTGTCGAGTTCTTCCACAGCTCCTCCCTCTTCGCTCCTCGTACTGGAATCAAGCTCTCTTGCGATACCTTCCACTGGTGGGTTCAACTCGTCCCTGCCGATGCGGACCTCTACTGGGTCCTCGACCGATGCTTCGCCTGTGGGGATCCCTCCCACCTTGTCAAGGATTGCTCCTTGACCCAAGGTCCTTACCGACGTATCTGTGACCTTCTCGAGGACCCTCATGGTGAGTTAGCCGAGCTGCTTCTCTCTGTCTCCAGTAAGTCTGATTCTTTATAGATTGGGACTGGGCTCCTCCCCGTCCTCCCTCGCCAACTGTTTGGGCCACCACCCCTTGGGGTGACCAAGGTACTTGGTACCAAGGTGGGCAGGATTGGGCTGAGATTGGTTCTGGTCCTGTACATCCGGCTTACCGTCCCCAGGTCCAGATCCCCAACCTCTGGATACCCCGTTGGTGGCGCCTCCTCCGTCGCCCTCCCTTCCTACCGTTGACCTCCCCCCCGCCTATTCCCCCCTCCCGTCTCCTACTCTGGACGACGGAGGTTCTCTCGGCACTGTGTGAGATCTGCGAGAGGCTGCCCTGGAGGCGGGAATCTGGGATGGTCAGTTTGCCTCCCATCCCTTGAGGGTAGCTCTCAGGTTCGTGGGTGAGTCTGACTTCTCAGACTCTTCAGATGAGTCGTGGGAAGAGGAGTCTTGGGGGTCTGAGTACGGCACCTCGGGCTCCTCCCTTGATGAAGAGGGGTCTTGGCTTTCTTTTGTGTAGATAAGTATTGTACTTATCTTGCGATAAAATATATAGTTGGGGTTTAGCCCCTTGTTCGCCTGATTTGCATGGTGTTCCTTAAGTTAAAGGATTGAAATTTGCTGGCCTGGTAGTACGGACGACGCTTTCATGACACGACCCTCTCTCTTAAGCTTCACCGGAGATTTTCGAGGATGAACCACGGGCCTTCCTCCTCTTAGCAGTCATCCAGACGAACTCTGGATGGGTGTCATGAAAGTGTCTGATTGCCTCTTCCGCGTGTCCCAATTCCTTCTCTGGTTTCCACATGTCTTCGTTTGGTCCATATCCTTCCCATCTGACTAGGTACTGTTTCTGACTTCGCCATAGCCGTCCATCCTTGATTTCACCAATCTCGTATTCCTCCTCTCCCTCCACTTCCACTGGTGGTGGTGGGGGTTCTACTCGTCCTGGAATCATTGATTCTTCGTATGGATATAGCAGGGAGATGTGAAACACTGGGTGGACCCGAATCGAGGCTGGTAGTTCCAATTTGTAGTTGACGTCAGAGAGAACTTCAATGACCTCAAATGGTCCTAGTCGTCGATCGGCCAGTGTCTTGCTGGGGGCTGTGGTGGTGATATTTCTGGCATCTAACCACACCTTCTGTCCTAGTTTAAATGGTGATTCTTTCTGACGGTCCTTGTCGTAGTACCGCGCCATTTGTTCCTGAGACAGCTTCATAGCTGCTCTCAGTTCGTCCTGTACCTGATGGAGATGGCTGACTACTTCCTCCGCCTTGGGCACCCCTGTATCCTTTCCTGTGTCAAATGTCATCCTTGGATGATATCCCCTCGCAGCATAGAAGGGAGATTGCTTAGTGGTGGTGCTAACGTTGTTGTTGTAGGCGAATTCTGCCATTGGCAGGTAGTGGCTCCAGTCATTCTGTCGATAGCGACAGAAGAGTCGTAAGTATTGCTTTAAGGTCTGATTGATTCGCTCGGTCTGTCCATCTGTCTGTGGGTGGTATGCAGTGGAATAGGCCCCCTGTACGCCTAATTTCTTGAACACTCCTCTCATCAGCTTGGATGTGAATTGTGTTCCTCGGTCTGAGATCATCTTCTCTGGGACTCCATGCAGCTTCCAGACATGTTGTAAATACAAGTCAATGGTCTCTTCTGTGTCAATGTCTGACTTGACTGGAATGAAATGTGCTTCCTTGGTTAGATGGTCTGCTACCACCCAAATTCCATCGTATCCTGCCGACTTAGGTAATTCCACGATGAAGTCATTGGTGGCCACCTGCCAAGGTCGTTCTGCTGGTGGAATGGGTCGAAGTTCCCCTCTGGGCTTCTGCGCCCAGTTCTTCTTCCGATTGCAGGTGTCGCAGGTTTCTACGTAATGCTTGATGTACTTGGTCATCCCTGGCCACCAGTAGTTCCGGGAAATAAGTTCCATTGTCTTGTAGACCCCTGGATGGCCTACTTCTAGTGAGTCGTGGTGCAGTTTAACCAGATCTCTTCGTATCCCTGGGTTGTCTGGTACGCATACCTTCCCCTGGAAGAGTAGCAATCCATCTTCCAGGTTCCAATCTTCCAGTCCTTTTCGCAGTTGCCTTGGTCCCATCTTCAGGAGTTTCATTGCTTCCATCACCTCCGGGTCGTATTCTACTTCCTTCCTAATTCATTTCCGAATAGGGTGATCCTGGAGGCTTGAAGCATGTCCTCTCTTCATGGCACAGATCCTAATCCTTTCTGGTTGTAGCACCTCTGGGGAGTTCAGCTGTAGGACCTGCCATCCTTGGTTGTCTGGGGTTTCTGGCTTATGGTCGGGCCTCTGTGATAGTTTGTCTGGCTTCCCTCCCAGTCGTCCAGGTCGATGCTTGATCTCGTAGTCAAATCGTGTCAGGAATAAACCCCACCTCGCCTGTCTCCGGGTGAGTGTCTGTGCTCCCCCAAAGTATTGCAAGTTCTGATGGTCAGATAGAATGGTCACCCTGTGTCGTGCCCCTTCCAAGTAATGTCGCCACTGCTTAAGAGCCAGAATGATAGCCAGTAACTCCTTGTCGTAAATCTGGTAGTTTCTTTCAGCGGCGTTCATTGCTTTTGACATGAAGGCTATCGGGTGCACATTCCCATCCTCTCCCTTTTGTGACAGTACTGCTCCGACTGCAAAGTCTGAAGCATCACACTCCACTACATAGGGCTCCTCCGGATTTGGGATGATCAAGACAGGGGCATCCTTGAACTTATCCTTGTACTGTCTGAATGCTTGTCTTTGTTCCTCTCCCCATTCAAAGACCTTCCCTTTCTTCAACAGACTAGTCAAAGGTCTGACCTGTTCAGAGTACCCCTTGATAAACCTTCGGTAGAAATTGCCGAACCCCAAGACTTTCTGTATCCCCTTCACAGTTGTTGGTTCTGGCCAGTCCATGATCGCCTGTACCTTTGCTGGATCCATTCTGATTTGATTGTGTGAAATCAAAAATCCTAAGTATTCTGTTTCTCCACGGAAGAACCTGCACTTTTCTGGTTTACAGAATAGGTCATTCTCCTGTAGTCGTCGAAGCACCTCCAGGACTGTCGTCACATGTTCCTCTCTTGTCTCTGAGAATATCAGGATGTCGTCCAGGTATACCACCACGTTGGCCATATCTTTGAATATGTCATGCATCATCCGCTGGAAGGTTGCCGGGGCGTTACACAGTCCGAACCCCATAACCTCTGGCTCATACAATCCTTCCTCAGTCACGAAGGCGGCCTTGTACTGGTCTCCATCCCTTACTCGGACGTTATTGTATCCCCACCGTAAATCCAAGGCCGTGAAGTAATAGGCCAAGGCCAGCTTGTCAAGTAAGGTCTGAGTCAAGGGTAGTGGGAATCGATCCTTGATGGTAATCGCATTCAGTTTCCTATAATCAACCACTAACCTCAGGCTACCATCCTTTTTCTTGATGAAGAACACTGGTGAGGCTGCTGGTGACCCTGGTCCTTCTGACTTCCTGATGTACCCTTTGGCTAGGTTCTCGTCCAAGTACTCCATCAAGGCTTCTCTTTCTTTTGGGGACATGGCGTACTTCTTGGAGTTAGGTAAGGGAGCTCCTTCCTCCAAGTTTATTGCGTGGTCCCATGGTTTCCTCTCGGGAAGTCGTTCTGATGCCTTTTGTTCGAACACCTTCTTGTACCTTCGAAACTCCTTGGGTACCATTTCTTCGAACGTTCGCACCTTCTCTTGTCGAAGTACCTGCTCTGCTATTTGCTGTGACTTGGTAAACCCTGCGGCAATTTGCATGATTCTTTCTGTATCTGTAACCTCGAATACTTGGTCTCCCTCCTCGGGTTGGTCATCTTCATTGGGTTCTTCTTCTTCTCCCTCTAGACATTCAGTGATGTCTTCGAATTCCTTCATCAACCTCTGAAAGGTGTCCCTTGCATTTATTCCTCCAAAGCTCATTGTCACTGGGGTATAGCGCTTCCCTTTCTCTTTCGTGCAGCTCACCGGGCACTCGGAGAATGTGAACTTCCCTGTTCTCCAATCTATGGTTGGGTTGTGTTTCCTCAACCAGTCGATTCCTATGATGACATCTTCGACCCCTATGTCTGCTATCAACAGGTTCTCCTTTGATTCATGCCCCTGTGCCTTCAGGGTCGCCCTTACTTGATGGGTGATCTTCCCGATCTGGTTAGGGGTCCCATCAATATTGGTCAGGGAAATTGCCTTTCTGAGGTGCTGTCGCCTGAATCGCTTGGCCAGTCTTGGGGATATGAACAGACTTGAGGCCCCACTGTCCACCAGTGCCCTTACCTTAGTATTTATTCTCTCAGTCTCCAGCATGATGTCAAGATAAATATGGTCATCATTTGGGACTGATCGAATAAATACAGGTGCAGACTCTGGGGTACTATAGGTCGAAGAGTTTGTGGGCTCTCTCTTCAACCTTCCTGAAAATCCTCTTCTTTCTTGGTTTCTTCGTTTGCTGTTCCTCGGATTTGCATTCTCTGTCGTTGAGGACACTCACGAGCAAGGTGTCCTTTCTGGTCGCAAATAAAACATGTTCCTTCTTTGAGTCATCTCATCCGTTCTGCTGGGGCGAGTCTCGAGGCTTTGATCGCTACTCTGTTCATGTCTCCCCTAGCTGTCTCTCCTTTGAAGGGTTGTCTGGGCATCTTCCAGACTGGTCCCCTTTCTCTGATTCTTGTTAGGATACTCTGTTCATATTGAATGGCCACTCCAAGCAGTCCGGACACCGTCTCTGGTCTCTCGACATGCACCAAGAGATCTTTGATTGCTGGTTTCAATCCATGGTAGAACATCTCTCCTAAGGCGATTTCATTGTATCCACTTGGTACTGACCATCTGGTGAACATGGCGTGGTACTCGGATACTGTCTTCTCCTGTCTGAGTTCCCTGAGTCTTGTTCTGGCCATCTGTGGTTCATTGATGGGACCCCAGAGTTTGGCAGCTTCCTCAAGGAGTGCGTTCCAATCATTGAGAAAGGGATGTGGCTGCGGGGTCCCTATTGTTGTCAATAATCCATAGGCCCAAGTCTTCACTACAGGTCCTTCAAACCATCGCAGGAACTGTAGGCACCTCGCTCCGTCTTGACCTGCTCCAAAATAGAATGGGTATGCTGCGAAATATAGGTATGCCTGCACCACGAATGGTCCCCAGTTCTCTCGCTCTCCATCAAATGGGACAGGGGGTGTTGGCTTTGGTGGTTTAGGTATTCCTATCCTCTCTGGCATTCCGATCATTCCTGGGTATCCTCCTCCTGGTGGGCCCCCTCCTGGTGGGCCCCCTCCTGGTGGGCCTCCTCCTGGTGGGCCCCCACTTGGTGGTTCCCCTCCTGGCGGTCTCCTCCCGAACGGTTCACTCCCAGAAGGGTCCCTCCCTGGTGGGCCTCCACCTGGTGGTTTGCTTCCGGTCCCTCTTGGTAAGGTGAAGGGGTTAAACTCTGCTGCAGGTGCGGTGCTTTCCTTCACTCCTTCGAAGGGATCTGTTAACATGGTGACCCTTCCTTTGCCCTTTGGTGCTGGTGTTGGTGTTGTCGGTTCCTGCTTGGGTATAAAGTATTCTCGTTCTGCACTCACGGAGGTCTCCACCTCTGGTAGTCCCATCTTTGCCCTGTACTTGGCTTCTTCTTCCCTGTGTGCGGCCATTTCGGCCTCGAACTCCCTTTCTCTTCTAAAGATGTCTTCTTCCAATCCTGATGCCAGGACTGAAGTCTGTCTTTCTGCTGTATAGGCCGTGGCAATCTTTGCCCCTCCCTTGCTCCCTGGAATATCTTCTTTAACGGAGCTCATCGGTATGACTTCTTCTTTCGTGCGGGTTCCTGCAAATGATCTCTATGATCCTTCCTTCCGGGTTACGCTTGATCTGTACTTCTGCTCTGAGTGCGTCAAGCCAGGTGATTGGGTACCCTAGGTTGGCATAGTCTCGGTGTTTAAACTCGAGTGCGGGTACAAATGAGATGACTGGATTTCTTTCTCGCTCTGCTATCCCTTCCTGGGCAGTGTATAATACTTGCAGGTTCCGATGTGCGGTTCTCCTCTGAATGCTTCTAGGGGGTATTACTCTCCCTAAGGGTCGTGTCCACAATACTGCGGCGTCCAAGACTCGTCCCACTATGTTCTGTTCTAAATTGGTAACAGAGATATCTGAATCGTCTGGGTCAACGTGTCTTCTTCTTCTTCGAGGTAGTCTCTCTCGTCTTTCTTCAGAGGTGTCTGTGGTCTCCCAATCCGGTTCTCTCTCTCGCTCTAGGCTTACTGAAGAGCTTCGATCTTGTGTCGGGCTTGTGACAGCAAAACCCCTTTGGTGTGCAAGGGTAGAGCGAAGGGTCTGTTCAGTTTCTAATGCTAGTCGATAGTCCTGGCGGACTTGTCTCTCGATATGCAGGGAATACTCCTGCAGTAGTCAAAGTGTCTGGTAATAAGTCTGGGGATTGGCTCGGAGTAGTCGGTCCTTTATCCAAGTCCTTGTATACCTTTGGTAATACTCGAACCGATAGAGGTTCTGCTCAATCGATGGGTGGCTGGTGAAACTCTCAGGAGGGATGACTTGCGACCTTAAAGGTGGGAAGACGAATCCTTCCAGTGCGAAGCTCTCAGCAGCGACGTTTGCTGTCAGACTTAGTTGAGGTCTCTCAAGTAAGTGTATAGACGAAAAGATCGAAGCTAGGGTACATGTGGGTTGGTCTCAGGTCTTATATACTCTAGCTATGGGCTGTACGTGATGTATGAGTCATTGATTAAATATCGGAATCTGATAGATGATCAGGAAAGCTGCGCGCTTGCACTGGAATGATGAGTCCGAGCAGTGTCGATCTTTGTTGGGATCTTTGTGATGATGATGTCATCCACGATCAGATAGGGTCCCCGCTTCGATGCATTACATCATGTCGGCTGCATCTGATCTTGTTGGGGATATGATCAGAGGGTCAGCTGATCTGTGATTGAGCTGTTCTGAGTCATGATTACTTGATCGATCGGTGTGATGCAGTGATCGAGTGAAACTGATCTTTGATCAGAGATCTTCTTAGGGGTGATCGTGTCTGGTGGATAGGGGTCTGCCCAATTGAGGTCGAGATCAGTCTGTGGCGGTTATTGGATAAAAGGACGGTCTTCCTCCTTTCGCCGTCCCTTCAGAGTCTGCCTGCTATGTGCTTCCAAGGCCACCACCTTGTCGAGTTCTTCCACAGCTCCTCCCTCTTCACTCCTCGTACTGGAATCAAGCTCTCTTGCGATACCTTCCACTGGTGGGTTCAACTCGTCCCTGCCGATGCGGACCTCTACTGGGTCCTCGACCGATGCTTCGCCTGTGGGGATCCCTCCCACCTTGTCAAGGATTGCTCCTTGACCCAAGGTCCTTACCGACGTATCTGTGACCTTCTTGAGGACCCTCATGGTGAGTTAGCCGAGCTGCTTCTCTCTGTCTCCAGTAAGTCTGATTCTTTATAGATTGGGACTGGGCTCCTCCCCGTCCTCCCTCGCCAACTGTTTGGGCCACCACCCCTTGGGGTGACCAAGGTACTTGGTACCAAGGTGGGCAGGATTGGGCTGAGATTGGTTCTGGTCCTGTACATCCGGCTTACCGTCCCCAGGTCCAGATCCCCAACCTCTGGATACCCCGTTGGTGGTGCCTCCTCCGTTGCCCTCCCTTCCTACCGTTGACCTCCCCCCCGCCTATTCCCCCCTCCCGTCTCCTACTCTGGACGACGGAGGTTCTCTCGGCGCTGTGCGAGATCTGCGAGAGGCTGCCCTGGAGGCGGGAATCTGGGATGGTCAGTTTGCCTCCCATCCCTTGAGGGTAGCTCTCGGGTTCGTGGGTGAGTCTGACTTCTCAGACTCTTCAGATGAGTCGTGGGAAGAGGAGTCTTGGGGGTCTGAGTACGGCACCTCGGGCTCCTCCCTTGATGAAGAGGGGTCTTGGCTTTCTTTCGTGTAGATAAGTATTGTACTTATCTTGCAATAAAATATATAGTTGGGGTTTAGCCCCTTGTTTGCCTGATTTGCATGGTGTTCCTTAAGTTAAAGGATTGAAATTTGCTGGCCTGGTAGTACAGACGACGCTTTCATGACAGCCTCGTCCGATAGGTTTTTGACACACCATTTCTCCCAGCCATCTGGCCCTGGAGATGGTTTGGGGTTTCCTCTTCGGATCATTGCATGGAAATCATTGAGTGAGGCTCTGACAGGCCATTCGAAGGGGTTGTTGGTGACTCTGTTTTTGGCATCTAGTACAGATTTTGTTGTCATCCAGGGTTTTGGGATTCTGGGATTTTCGTCATGAGTATAGAGTGTTTGGAAATACCTTTGTGTTGCGTGTTTGACTTGTTCTGGTTTTGTTAGTGTGGATTCATTGTTAGTTGGGTCGAGGACAGCTAAAGGTAGTCCAGCATAGTCAGTGCCACTGATGAAGGATTTGGTGGATCCACCTGTGAGTGCCGAGGTGATTCTTGCTTTTTCTTGTTTTTGTGTTCTCATTGTCATTTCACGATCTCTTTCGGTATAGAGATCTTTCCAGGTTTGGCGTTTGAGTTGTTTGAGGGATTGGGTTAGCACAGCAGGGTTATCGGGGTGTTTTGTTAGGGCTTCTGTGTAAAGTCTGATTGCAAGTGGGGGGGGAATTTGGCCATGGGTGCCATTGACGAGTCGTATTGCGCTGCCAGTGCATCGTGCTCTGTATGTTAGGTTTTGGATCGTTTGAGAGGTGACAAGGTTGTGGTCTTTGATGTATCGTTTGGTTCGTCCGAAGGTTTGTTCAGCCATGCTGTTGATTATAGTCATTAGTTTTGTGTAACGGTCAAGGAAAGATGACACATCGGTGACAGGTTTTTGGGCAAGTTGAGCTAGTCGGATTTGTTGGTCGGTTTTGCTTTTGAATTCGTGATAGAGATGTTTGGAGTTTTTTGTGGGGAATTGAATTCTGTGGAGGTGGTGATGGGGTGTGAGGATTGCATCTTGTAGGGTGGTTTGGGCACGCGTTGGGGGGAGGATGATGGTGCGAGATAGAGTAGGTCTGTGGTCAGTCATAGGGACATAGTCCGAGGGTTTGTTTGCGACTTGGATGTCACTATCTGCGAAACCTTTTTGGGAGGCGATTACTCTGTCAATTATGTTCCCGCCTAGGTTGGTGTCGCTGCATGCTTTGCTAGTCCAGTCATGGCGGCATGTTCTGTCTGTTCTGCGGGACCAAAGGTCTATTCCATGAGTATTAAGTAGGAAATTTGTATAGTTGGTGCGGGACGTAGCGCAGTCGGTAGCTCTTTCCGCTATCTCTGTTGTGGCATTAAGGTCGCCAGCGATTGTCCATGAGTAGGTCGCACTGTCGCAGAGTGTTTTGAGATCTTTCCAGAAGGTTGGCTGTGTACCTGGGTTCCAGGGGGCATAGCTGCCGAGTATTCTGTGGATGAAGCCTGTTCCATTGGATGTGGGTAGCACAATATCGAGTGCGACAACTCGGCCAGTAAGGGAGGTAGGGAGGTTAGTTAGACGGTTGTGTATTTGAATGTCCTTACAAATTCCCACTAGTACGCCCCACTTGTAGATGTGGTGGCTGTCTGTACGGACTCCAGGTTCCTCAAAGATGTTATAATCTTGGTATGGGAGTTTTCCTTTGAGGGGGGTGTTCGTCTTTGTCTCGGATATTATGAAAGCATGTGGCTTGTGTGTGGTAATCACAGCATTTACATGAGAGACTTTTATGTTGTGGATGAGACCGTTTGCATTCAGAGCAAAGACCGAGAAAGCATTAGACGTATGTACTGGAGAGGCAGCAGCTACTGTGGTGGTAAAGATTAGGAGCAGTAGGATCCAGATGATAGGAGATAGTGTGGGCAAACTGTATAGAAGAGAAACAGAGACACATCGACTACGGACAGTGGTAAACAGGATTGCAGGAGGCATGGGAGATTTAGGCATTACAGGTGTCGTGATCGTGATCGTGATGGGTGTCGTGGGTGTCGTGGGTGTCGTGGGTATGGCGGGCGTTGTGGGCGTGGTTGGGGCGCGTGTCGTGGTGATCTTAGGTGCGCTCGAGTTGGTGCAGGTAGGGCATTTGGGGGCCGTGGCTCTCTTTTCTGTTCTTAGTCTGCTGGCTGTATCAAAAGGGTTTTCTGGGCCGAAGGCAGACGTTACTGGGAACAGAAAGAGGGGGCCACGGCATTGGGTTAGTTTAGGATTGTGCCTGAGCTTGGTACTAACGAGGGATTCTTCCGAGTCTCCATCGCTTGTGGGTTTGGTGATGGCTTTGTCGCTTATGTCACGCGAAACTTTGCATTTCTTGGAGGTTGGTTGTCTCTTGTCAGGGTTAGGGAGAGACGGGTTTGAGAGTATTTCGGTGCGCTGGCGGGCTGTGGGCATTCTGGGCTGGGGTCTAGGGGGTGAGAGATCTGCATCGCGTGTTGGGGGGGGGTGGCAGTCCTGTTGGGTTATTATGCCAGTCATGGGGGTTGTTGTGGGCGGTGCGATGATTTGAGGGGGAGAGGTGGTGCTCGGGTCGAGGGTCTGGGGAGTGGCCATGGAGTGCGCAGATGCGGGGGTGGGTGGAGGGGGAGGTGCGAGCGTGTGTGTAGGCGTTGGTGGGGGTGCGATCATGGGAGTGCCGGGGAAAGAGATGGCGGATGACCTTCTTTCGACTAGGAGTTCTCCTTTTTTGTTCTCTAGTTTCTTGAGTTCGTCTTCTGCTTGGGCCGCCTCTAGTTGATTGTTGCTGTAGCGGATTTTGTCTCTGAAGTATCTGATTTTGTCATCGACATTGGCAATGAGTGTTCGATAGTAGTTTTTAACTCTCATTTGCTCGAGGCCTACGGAATTGGTTCGGACTTGGTCTGTGAGCATTTGAATACCTTGTCCCATGTGAAGAACATTTTGGGTGACGGCTTGGATTTGGCTGTTGGTCGTTGCGAACGAGTCTCCGGTGGAGATTTCAAGTGCGTCCATTCGTTTGTTGAAGTTTGCTTCTGTGGCCTTGAGCTGCTGTAATAGTTGCCCGGCTCCGGATTCGATTTCGTTTAAGACGTTCTTTTTGCGGAATGGGGGAGCGGAGTTGTATTCATAGAGTAGGGTCGGGGTAGAGAGGTCATTGAGCATGGATTTGGTGTAGTAGTCTCGGAAGAGGTCTGTCGACTCTAGGAGTTTGCGGGTGGAGGGCCAGTCACGCATAGAGAAGATATAGGCATCGGAGTGTCCGGCAGGGACGCAGTGGTCATGGAAAAGTGTTTCGGATTCGTTGGTGAAGGTTTCAGAGATCCAGTCTGTCAGGTTTTCAGCGAGACCGCAGCTGTATCTGTTTATTCCAGTAATGATGAGTTCGAAAGCTGACTCTATTTCGATTTGCTTGCCGCTTGCTGCGCGAGTAGCAGTGGGCCAAATTCCGCTGAGGAGTAGGTCATGGCCCGCTAGGGCATCGGCTTGGGCTGGTGATGCGAGGACAATGATAGGTCCACCTTCAGTTCCGAAGTGGCTTGTCACAGCTCCTTTGTAGTTTTTGGGGTACCAAGCGGCGATTTGGTGGCGAGTTCCGTGGCGTGTTTTTTTGCATTGGGTTCTAGTCGGCTTCCAGCTAGATCTGGGAAACGGACCCAGCATCACTTGTCTTTGCCTCTTTGTTGGGGAGACCAGGAGACTTGCCATGGTTCGTTACATCTCAAGAGCGCTTTCTTCCATTCTTCCATGAGGTCAAAACGAGGTTCTTTGGTTGGTTGGGATGAGAGGAATTGGGCAGTAAAGGCGACATATGCTGATGGGATTTTATCGCGTTGGCTGAAGGGTGAGGCTGCAACAGGGCAGCGGTGGAATAGGTCTGCGGCGTCATTTTGGATGATGGCAGCGATCATCTTGTTCATGTATGCTGCGGGGTCAGAGCGAGGTTTGAGCGATTGGGGGTCAACAATGCCTCGTATAATGAGCTCATTTCCAGAGGAGTAGAAACGCGTGTTGGCTGGCGTCTCATTTGTGGTTTGTATTCGTCGTTGGGCCGGTTTGCATGGGCTTACCGGGGGTGGGGGGAGGAGCATGTTCATGGTAGGGAGGTCACGTGAAGTTGGTTCGAGAGGTAAGTATAGCGGTTTGTACTCAGTGGGTGAATTTGGTTTGAAAAAAGGTTTCTATTGGGTTTGGGTGATGTATGGGTAGGGAAAATAGTGTTATGGAGTCTCGTTTTGGGGTGTTTTTGAGGCTGGGAGAGCTTTTTAGACCGTACTGCAGCTACACTGGTGGTGGTGGTTGTTGTTGTTGTTGTTGTTGTTGTTGTTGTTGTTGTTGTTGTTTGTGGAGGGACAGTCCCTTCCCCCATGGGAAGGCACAAGGCAGATGAAGCAGTGTACAGGTCAACCTGCCCTGTGATGTCCCAGGGTTGTGGCCTGGGTGTTAGGGCCTGTCCTGTCTTGTAAATAATACTGAAGGTCGACTTGTTGGTGACCAATCCTGGAAACTCGCTAAGACCAGCCAACCGTCAAGTATAGTCAAGAATACTCAGTCCTGGAAGATCGCGGGGATGTCTGAAAGGTGTGAGAACAGAAATATACAAATAGGGAGAAGGGACACATTGCTGGAAAGGTTGCAAGGTTGGTAGATGAAGTGTAAAGGGGGGAAAGACGAGTTGGGAGAGAAGAGATGGCACTGAGAAGGTCGCGAGGTCAACTGACAGAGCATAAGAAGACAAATAGACAAAGTAAGAGAAATGGTTAATGCTGAGAAGGTCGCGAAGTCAACCAACAAAGCGTAAAGAAAGGGATAGACAAGGAGGGAGAAATAAATGATGTTGAGAGAATTGCAGGTAGTCACGACAGTGTTAAGAGATGTATCAGTGAAGGCAATGACTTTGCCAACTGATAGGAGAACCTATGGGGTTCGAGGAATCAGTACCAAGATGAAATGAAGAGAATACTTAAGTGTGCAAGTTGTACAAGTGCAGAGGATGAGTTAGAATAAAGCAAAGGTGTCTTGGCGATCTTGAGGTCACCAAGAGAGACAAGACCTATCAATCATGGTGGTCCCAAGCTCAAAGGGTGTAATAGCCTCAAGCTTAAACCAAAGTGCGTCAATATCAAGTCTACAGTATGAGAAGTACATGTGAGACTTATATACATGTGTACAGAAGAGTATAACGAAAAAGGAAAAGTACAGAGGTTGCCAAGCAACAAGACTATAGTAGTACGGGGTATGTTTAGTCATAAAGTAACTAGGCGCATGTTCTACTAAGGTTGTGAGGGGTTAAGAAAGCATAGGTAAGGTCGCGAGTATGACCAGTCACAGGTCGCGACCTGGTAAAATAATCATATACATAACTATAACTATGGGGAGATTCTCAGATCATATGTAACATAGTTATAGAGGACTGAGGAGAGGAAGGGGAGCATATTGGAAAGGTATATACAGCTGACCGTTGGTGGCACATTTGAGTGTTAAGGTCACAAGGTCATAGGAGCGGTCATGTGGGTGTCGGTAGTGACGCAGGTGACCTTGGGTGGGAGGTCACATGGGTAACTGCCGTAATGCTGGTAACATATTAGCACTGGTAGCGGTAGCACCAGGAGTGCTGAGCAGCAAGTCATGTGCTGGCTGAAGAAGATGTGCAACGGCATGTCGCGCATTGAGATGGTGGGTTCTGGTGGTAAGTACGGGTAAGGTGCAATAGGGAAGGGCATTGCGAGTACAGCATGGTGGTTGCAAGTGTTGTGTAAGGGTGGGGAAGATCGGAGAGGCTTCCGGAAGGGGACAACAGGTTCTGGAAGTGTGTAAAGGGGCTTGTGAGGTTGTAGAGGGCTGTCGGGAGGTTCATAGATGTTGGTAAAGTTGGTTTGGGTAGGGGAAAAATGAATGGGTCCTGACACTGGGCAGGATTGTGTCCTCCCTGGCATCCACTAAGGAAGAGCACGGGTCACGGGTACGGGTACGTGCAGGTACAGGTATGGGTCTGGATTTCCTTACCTGGCAGCTTCAAAACAAGCCCAAAAACATCCAAATCAGATCAGAATTGGCTGAGATACAATGAATTCATTGTTTAGATCATATCTCTCCCAATTCTGGTCCAATTTGAATGTTCTTGGGCTCAAAATGATGGGTAAGCCCGCACAGGTCACAGGTGCAGGTACTGTGCAGGTACGGGTACGGGTAGAGCCTTGGATACCCATGGGTATACCCATGCTCTGCCCTAGCATCCACTATTTGTGGGAGGGATGCCACCCACCACATTGCGAAAGGGCCACACTTGGCCTGATGTGAGGGAGGCCTGCATAGAGGCAAGTTGAGCAGAGTGGTCCTGGTCCAAGGCCTGCATCGCAGAAAGCTGTGCAGAGTGGTCCCGGTCCACTATGTCATTCCAGACTTGGAACTGGAAGACAGATGGTGAAAAGGTTTCAGAGTACTGAATGAAACTTTGGTGAATGTGGATGTCATATGCAATGTAGAGTCAGAATCTCTCAGTAAAATCAGTACAAGAGACCAGGAAAGAAAAATGGCAGCAGAAGGCATTAGCAATTGCAGCCCACTGGGGGGAGGCCATGTGCTGCTCAATCATGCCACAAAGATGGGGCCAGGCCTCTCCAAATTCAGCTAGAGTGATTGCAGCTTCCCCTGTAGCATTGAGGTTCACCTGCTTGAACTCCAAAACTCCGGATTGCCCCACCACCAGGGTATCAGTGAGGGCTTCTGCTGCGAACAAAGTGGCCCTGCAACAGGCATTTGTGAGGTGGTGCATCAGGATATGTTTTCGCCACCTTGCTCTAAAATGCAGATGATATATGGGGCTCGATAACCTTGTTAGGGTTGAGTTGGGCATCAGTAATTACCAAGGACAGGGTAGTGGAGGTACTGGGCATACTGCCTAAGGGGTCCCCTGGGAGGGCACAAATCTGCAGCCCCACAAGAGTGGGGGCAGGAGCAGGGACAATTGGGGCAAGCAGGGTGCCAGCATGGGCTGCCCCCAATGCTAAGGCCATAGTAGTAGCAATAAACCTTTCCAGGTCTGCTACTGACATGCTTGCGACTGAGCTGGCATCAGGCCTGGCTGTGGCAGGGCCAGCTTCAGGCCTGCCTGTTGCAGGGACAGTCCCCACAACCGAACCCAAACCGGGGCCAGAAGCAGGCAAAGGATTAAGATGGGCAGCGGGCTGTGTAGGCACATCTGGCAGAGGCACATCAGGCAAAGCGGCATCTAACTGGCAGGGGCAGGTCAGCCCTGCAAAGTAAACACAGTAGTATTACCCACCCAAGTAAGGTTGCCTAACAAGGGCAGGTGGGGGGCATGTAGCGGCAGGTGGGGGGCACATAGCAGTAGGTGGGGGGCACATAGAGGCCATAGGGGCAGCCTGATGTAGAGGCATAAAGGAGCACCCAAATGGGGTGTGAAGTTGCCCATTTAATGGAGTATATGCGTACTTATGGTTAAGGAAGGTGCATGTGCACTACCCATAGTGGGTGTATGTGCACCTGCCACCGCAGGGGCAGTAGGGGTGGTCAGGCCTGATAAATTCATAGGGCCCAGTGCATTCAAAGCTCCAGTATGACAGGGAAGCCTGGGGCTGGGTAGCAGTCCATGCAAAGGGGCTGGAGCACAGGTTCCAGGGAGGCCAGGACCTGTGAGGCCTGCAGAGTTGCTTCCCACTGGATTTACAGTCAGTCCTGCTGAGGCTGCCAAAGCACTCCCCAGGGAGGACTGAGGAGAGGGGGCCTCCAAAATCAAGGGAGGGAGCAGGGAGGTAGGGTTGGTAGGTGCTCCCCCAGACGTTCTACTTACTCCTGTCCCAAACACCGCCCTGGCCATCCCTCAGAGTCGCTCTGCAGCTGGGCGAGGTGGAGGACTGGATAAGGGATCAGTAGACAGAGGGGACGAATTCAAGACCCTTGGCCTCTGAGTCCCACCTCAGAAGGGAGGGGCAGGTCTGGTGCTTTGACCAGCATTAATCTGCACATCAAGGCTATTGTAGGGATGCCATAGTTCAGTTCTGAACTTTGGTTCAAACCTGAACTGGACTGGACCAGACCAAAAATGAGGTTCAGGTTCAGCCAAGTGGGTGAACCGAACCAAAATTTCAGTTCAGAAGCCCAAATTTGGGCAAACCATTACCTTATTTAATAAAAGTCCAGTCCAATGAACTGGACTTGGACCGAACTCAGGTTTAAGGTTTGGAATTTGGCCTGAACCAGACCTAAAGTCTGGTTCTGGGTTCGAAAAATTTGGCCCTGAACCAGACTTAACCAGACTGTGGCATCCCTAGGCTATTGAGATCTAGATGGTCAAGGTCCAGTGCTGCTGGGGCAGGTGAAGAAGCTTCCCCCCCAACAGGTGAGAGTCCTCTTCATCCCTTACCCTTAGTCATGGGCCCTGCAGGGGTGTTGGCAGCCGATTCAGGAGGTACTGAATTCTGTGTTGTAACCATGGGAGCTGAAAACACCCAGAGGAGCCCAAAAAACAGTGGACAAGCTACACAAACTATACAAAAAGTTGAGAGTGTAGAGAGTGGATTGCAGCACTGTAGTGGTAATACGAAGGTGCTAGTAGTAGGGAGAGAGGTGTTCTGACAGAGATGTTCAAGTTTTGTTTGGCTTTGTCCAAGATGTTGGACTCTTACCTGTTCCATGTTGTGAGTCCACGCAGCACAGCTCACCCATGTGGAACATCAAGCCACATGACTAACAGCTTGCATGGACCATAGAACACCCATGAACTACCAGACTTAACTTGTCCCTAATTGTGCCAAGGACCAGCTAGGTATGGCACCTAGTCTGAGAAGCCCAAGTGTTAGGCACACTAAAACAGGCAACTACCATAAGCACCAATCAGTGCTTAAAGCCTACATGTGACTGGACTGACTCCTATGAAGTCCAGATCACAGGCAGTGATGATAATGAGGGGGACTCCCACAGAAAACTTCTGTGACTGATGAAAGACCACACTAGGAAGGCACTATGGACTACAGATGCTGCAGACAGTCAGAAACCCCACTTCTGAGGCACATATTCCTATGCCTAGTGAAATAGAAGCAGGGTATTCTGCATGGGCCATGATAAGGAGATAAGGCCTGGGTAGTATAAGTAGTCAGTTGTTCAGTCATCTAATTCCCTTGTCTTCAACCTGGTCTATTCCTGACCAGTTCCTGTATCTTAGGTAGGACTCCCTGTAGTTGCCTATAGATTTCATTTCCCCTCCCCTCAACTCTGACACCTGAGACTGAGTTGCACTGCAATGCCAGTGAAGCTGGTGGCCAGTCACTGACAGGGAAAGGCATCCATTCTTCTCATAGGTTTAACAGGCATTGTCCTGTGCTGATTTTGGTGAATTTCAAGCTCAGCACAGCAATAACTAGGGGTTGCAGATTGTCAGTAACCCACTTCAGTTCCTTGTGGGCCAACTTCGAGTGTGAAGCAGGGGCAAGTCAAGCAGATTCTTCTGTAAGCTTTTCTTTCACATAGTTATATGAAGTGGCTCTTTTGTAGGTGAATGTCGCACTCAAAAGATGGCTTTGTCACTTTGATGGATCGTGCCCTGTAACGACAGCATGGTTGCGGGCGTGGAGCAACGAAATGATACGGTGTTAGAACGCCTAACTGCGTTCACAGGTCACGCGCTTCGCATTGCCGTAGCCTGCAAGCAGAGCTCGTTGCGAACAAGAATAGCTACGGCAAGCGAGCAAGACGACAGAAAATTTGGAGTCTCACTCTGCTGTGTATTGTACAAGATGACTCCAAGATGACTCCAGCAGGATATAAGAAATTGGAAATCAAAAAATAAGACGGCATCGTTGAAACGAAAGGCGATGTCCGGTTATGGCGTTCATTGTTGCCCGAGTTTGGAGATGTCTTCTGTTTAGCCACCGTGTTATCGATGTGATGCGCTCGATGGGTTAAATTGAGCAAGAGAGCTTGAGTCGACGAGGTCAAGGACGGTCGTACGTTTTTTTTGCCTTCCAACGTGGATCATTCAAGTTTTTGTCCGCAGCCTCGAGGCCCAAAAGGCCTTACTTCGGTGCAACGGTTGTTTGAGAAGAGTTTGCATTTATTTGTAGCTAAGCGTGTGAATCGACTCAACCATCCTATCACAGCGCTACTCGATTTGTTTACGTATATCACTTCTCACCCCCCATATATATATTGTGACCCCGTCCCTGCTCGTTTGCTGTTATGGACATGCCCCCCCCACACCATTGTTCTTCTTCGTTGTTCTTCGTCGCTTGTTTTATGCTCAATGACCTCCAATCATCCTGTTGTAAATGACTCTATTAGATCAGTCGCTACCACCGTCACCCTTACCACTAAACATGACCTACAAGAACATCTGGTCCCTGCAGAAAAAGTCGTCTCAAACGACCTCACCATTCACGGCAATGACGATCGAGGCCCAACTCCTTCCATCCGTCTTATTTTCTCCCTCCTTTCTCGTCGCCAGTTCTTCTTCATCTGTTTACCTGCCATCTTAGCCTCCATGGTGGCAGGCGGTGTTGCGCCCTTTATGACCTTTATCGTCGGCCAGGTCTTCGATGTCTTCTCTCGGTTTTCCCTGGCTCTACATCCCACGCCCGATGACAAAGCTAGACTCATGCACGGCATTGGCATCGCCGCAATTGAGTTGGTTGCCCTAGCCGCAGGCGCGTTGATATTGGGCAGCCTCACGTCCGCCCTCTGGATATGGACCGGCGAGCAAAACGTCAGGGCTGTACGCGAGCACGTGTATCTCTCTGTCACAAGAAAGGACATGTTGTGGTTCGACATGAAGATCGGCAATGAGAGTGTTCGCGCAGATGACGATGCGCCTGTTGGTGCAGGCGGCATGATGTCTAGATTTTCAAAGTAAGAATATGTCCTATGAGCATCTTCTCGCCCTTATGGTCTCCATGGACGCAGAGAAACGGAACAGATTCAACAGGCCTCTTCTTTAGCAGCTGGAATGTCAATCCAGCATATAACGACATGCATCACGTGCCTTGCACTGGCCTTTTCGCGATCGTGGCTGCTCACCCTCGTGATCTTGTCCGCCGTCCCTGCCCTTATCATCGTCCAAATTCTCTCGCAAGCCCTCTCCGCCCCGCTGCTTGAGCGCGAGCTGGCCATCAACGCTCAAGCGGGCACCGTGGTCGAACGCGCCGTCACCGCTATCCCCACTGTGAAGGCGTTCAACGCTGGGGCGTACGAGCACGGTTCTCTTACCCGCGTCCTCCGCCGTCTCTTCGTTGTTGACAGGAGGCTCAACCTTGTCTGGGGCACCACCTCCGGTCTTAGCCAAGTCATCCTCATGGCCATGTTTGTACAGGGCTTCTGGTTCGGTTCTAAGTTAGTGAGGCAGGGAAAATTAAGCCCAGGAGACATCATGGCTGTGTTCTGGGCATGCTTGATCGCGACTAGCAACCTCCAAATGTGCATCCCTCAGTTTGTCATCCTCACCAAGGGCAAAGTAGCAGCCGCTGCTCTGTTCGCCCTTGCGAAGTCGCCTTCTAGCCCCGTCATCGTGCTCAAGCGAGACAGGTCCCTCTATCGCAATCCTATGAAGAGCTTGCGCAAGATTGTACCTGGGCAGTCGTCCGGTGAGCTTGGGATGCAAGGTGTATTTTTCACCTATCCAACTCGGCCGACCGTACCTGTCCTCCAAGATGTAAATCTTTTTATGCCAGCAAAGGAGATGACGTTCATCGTGGGCGGCTCTGGGTCTGGCAAGTCGACGATAGCTCAACTCTTATTACGTCTGTATCGTCCCCAAAGCGGCGTCGTCCAAGTTGACAACCAGGACATCGCTTACCTGGACGAGTCCTGGATCAGGCAAGAGATTTGCTGCATCTCGCAAGAGTGCATTCTGTTCGATATGTCGGTCCACGAGAATGTGGCCATGGGCGTGGCAGGTCGCCGCGAGCCTTCGGAGGTCGCTCGAGCAGAGGTTATCGAGGCTTGTCGAGCCGCTCTGATGCATGACTTTGTCAGAGAGTTACCCGACGGATATGACACGAGATTGGGGACTGGAGGAGCTCTACTATCAGGAGGGCAGCGGCAACGCTTAGCCATTGCTCGCGCCCTGCTGCGGAATCCTACTGTTCTGATTCTTGGTGCGTTATCAGTCTTGATTCGCATTTGAAGTCCCCGTATTGAAAAGAAACTATCGTCCAGACGAATCTACGTCTGCTTTGGATGCAACTTCTCGTTTGTTGGTATTTGAAGCTATCAAGCGTTGGCGTAGGAAAATGACAACGGTCGTTATCACGCACGATCTATCACAAATCACTACACAAGATTTTATTTACGTCTTACAACGTGGACGCGTCGTAGAACAGGGCTACCGCAAGGACTTAGAGCGCATACAGGGTGGCGAATTTAGATCGATGATGCAAAGTCAAAGAGCCACGGGCGGCTTTTTACCAGTGAAAGCGTTAGAGCCGAATCGTGAATGGGCAGAGGTGCAGCGGGAGCACGCGCCCGCGGACGATTCTGAAGCAACGATACGGATTAACCCGGCGGCGTGGTCACGTCGGTCGTTGCACAACATGAGCACGTTCTCGATCGTCGCAAGTCATAGCCCCTCGCGGCGCATCCGCCGTATACCGCGCCTCGACGACTTGGCAGGTGCGTATGGGCGACCAGAGATGCCCATGCATCGCACCGCCGCGGAGGCGTCGCGACGGCGCAACGCGCCTGATGGGACACCTCGCAAGAACCGTGCGGTACTGGTACCGGGCGAACAGGACTATGTCAAGGTGGACGTCCCACGAACTCCCATCAAGCAGGAGCAGCAGCTCCAGCGGGCGGACGCGCCCCAGTCGTTCTGGCGTCTCATACGAGACCTGTACCCGAGCGTCCCATCTAAGACCTGGGTCACGGCGGGTCTGCTTATATGCATCGCCAGCGGCTGCATAACACCCGGTTTCTCGTTTGTTTTGGCGCGACTGCTATTCGAGGTGTCGATTGGTGCTAGCAATGCAAGAAGGATCAATAAATTTGGCGCTATCGTCCTCGGTATAGCGGCAGGCGACGGCCTCCTCGTCGGCCTCAAGTATTTCATGATGGAGACCGTGGCGATGCACTGGGTCAATTTTGCGCGAGCGCTGTGCTTCGACCTCATCCTGACCCAGGACAAGACATGGTTCGATCGGCCGCAGAACAGCGCCCTCCGCATGGTGCAGATCCTGATCAAGGACGGGGACGAGGTGCGCGTGCTGATGGCGGAAGTGCTGGGCCAATTCGTCGTTGTGGTGACGATGGTGTGTGCAGGGCTGACATGGGCCCTCGTTCGCGGGTGGCAGTTGACGCTAGTGGGTGTGGCGGTTGCGCCCGTGTTTGCGGGCGTCATGACAGTCCAAAGCGCATGGGCGGCACGGTGCGAGAGGCGGAGGAAACGCGCCAAGGAAGATATATCTAGAGTGTATTACCAGGTGAGTGCCCAAATGGTACCTGTTTTGAGGCTAGACTCAAGAGCCTCGGTCCTCCAGGCCATTTCGAACATTCGTGGAATCCGCTCCATGTCATTTGAACCTGTCTTCCAAAGCCAGTTTGACAAGGCTGCCGATCATGCTCTTGCCGTAGGTGTCAAAGGCGCCTTCATTGAAGGCACCACCTATGGCATTGCGAGCGCTTTGATTTATTTGTCGGAAGCCCTACTCTTCTATGTCGGCGCCGTCTTTTTGGCTCGCGGGATATATAGTTATATCCAAATGGTAGAAGTCTTAAACTTGATCATTTTCACCGTCACCATCGGCTCGCAGCTGCTGGCATTCAGTACGTCAACCTCATAGATTTCAACATAAATGGCTCATCTGACCGGCACCCGCCATCTTATCAGCCGAAAAGATCGCGAAATCAGTGCAGGCCGCTTTCGATCTCAGCCATTTGCTCAAGCTCCCTCCTCTCTCTAACGAATCACATGGTCTCCTGCAACCCCCACTCAAGGGCACAATCACCTTTGATCGTGTCTCTTTTGCGTACCCTGAACGTCCGGACGTTAGGGTGCTCAATCGCCTCTCCATGAAGATCGCGGATGGAGAGTGCGTCGCTATCGTTGGCTCCTCTGGCTCGGGCAAGTCCACCGTCGCTGCGCTGCTCCAGCGGCTGTACGAGCCCGATTCTGGCCGCATCTCCATCGGCTCTAGCAAGCGGCCACTGAGCGAGATCAACGTACACTACCTGCGCAAACACGTGGCAGTGGTCAGCCAGACCGTACACCTCTTCGATGCTACCGTCGCAGAGAACATTGCGTACGGCCTAGGCAAAGTGTCCCAGGACGATATCCAGCGAGCGGCGATGGACGCGAACATACACGACTTTATCGTGAGTCTACCTGAACAGTACGACACGATGTTGGGCGAGAGCGCGGCGCTTATTTCAGGCGGACAAGCGCAGCGCGTGCAAATTGCTCGGGCGTTGGCTCGGCCGTCTAAGATCCTTATCTTGGACGAACCCACGTCCTCCCTCGACTCGGCCAACGAGGCCTTGTTGATGCAGACGATCCGCCGAATCAAGGTGGACCGGACGACGATCATGATCACGCACAAGCTGTCGGTCATGCGCATGTGCGACCGCATCCTTGTCATGCAAGACGGGGAACTCAAGGAGCACGGGACGTACCAATGGCTGATGGAGCGCAACGGTGTCTTCGCTCAGCTAGCCCGTTCTGGCGAATGGATACGATGACGGATAGAATTGTTATGCTTGATTCATTTCGTTTTCTTTGCTCTCTGTAAACAATGTATTCCTAGTCACTGTCCTTTGTCTGATTTATACATGTAAATTATTATATTGGGAACAGCAGATAGACAGATGCGCATGTACTCTATGAACCAAAACAAAATGTAAGACCTGTCCCTGACAAAATGGAAAACAGAGACGTGCCAGATGAGAGCGGGGTAAATATGCTTAGTTCGGTGCTTCACCGCCCTGATCATTCAGAACCGGGATAAGGGGGAGTGCCTCTGGCGCATCCACCACATTCTGACTGCGCTGTTGCGCTTCGTTCTGCTCCTTGTCGTGTGATTTTGGGAGTAACGGCGTTGGTAGTGGCGGGGGCTGCTTTCCGTCACTGCGCCACCCGTCAATAAGCTTCACAAAAAAGATAACTAGACTCCAAAGTGTGTTCAGCAGTGGAAAGATGGAAGCCAAGAGGACAGAGGCCAGCTGGAGCGGGGTCCTCGGTGAGGTGAAGCACGTAGGATCGCCGTGTTGTCCATTGCATAGGTATTCGAGCGCTAGGGATATGAGGGTAACGTCGTTAAGGAGGGTCTGGCGAAGTGAATCATCTAGAGAGGAGGAGCGTGCTCAGAATGATGGCCTGATGCCAGAAAACATAAATATGACGTCGCACCTACGATCTGGAGAGATGTGAATATCTGCTGGTCAGAGGGCAGAGGGCTGGTAGCCAATGCACGACGATCAAGCCCGCTAGGGAGAAATTGTCTTCATTAACAAAGAGATGAAGGAAAACGCGGGGCGTACTTTCTAAGTGTAGCCGTAAATTTATCGGTATCCGAGTAAATGGCGCCAATAAAAGGCGCGGTCAAGTTCGACGCAGCATTAGACACGCTCATGTTGTTGAAGATGAAGTTGCTGTAAGTAAACAGAACTGATTTGAATGAGGAAGCCTGTGCAAGCGCACTTGGCGCCGACGAAGCCAGAGTGTTGTACTGCACAGTGAGGTTGAAGACATTGGGATTGGCGGCGCAGCCTAGGTTGGCCTCGAGGTACGCGACGCCGACAACAGCATCGAAAAGGCCGAACGAGGACTGGACCTGAGATCCAGATGTTAAAACATTTGCCAAGGGAACATGAAAGAGAGCTGACGCTGCAATTGAGCTCTTCACCTCTGTAGGCTATCGCCTTTCCTAGCTGGACGGTGTAGGTGAAGACTCCTCCTGCCTGGACATTATCGCCGCTTTTGATCAGAGCAGGTTGACAAGAGGCACGAGAGTAGTTTGACCGCGAAACCGGGGGACATATGGTCAAGTCACGGGAGGTGACGAAGTAGAAGGCGAAGAGGCCAAGAAACCCAAGGAACTAGCGAGGCCATCAGACGAGCATGGTGCAAAAGCAACGCAGGAAATATTTGCCATTATAAAGTAGGCCGCTGGCGTCAACCATGTCGATCCTACTTTGTGTTCGTACGGTACCGAAAGGCGCAGCGACTGCTTGTCCACCTTCAGCGGTCTCATGGTGAGAGTGTCCCTCGATGCCTCAGGCCTCTGCACCCGACCTAGTTGTACCTGAGCGGCCAGGCCCTATCAAGCCACAAGCCTCAACCACGTTGTTTACAATTATTCACATTTTACCATGCGCCTAGAACTGCTCGTGTGTCCCGTTTTCATTTACTGCTCCGCCGGTGACGAACGAGTTGGCTTGGTGAGTCGTGGGTAAGTTACAATATAGGGGTTTCAGTGTACCATGCTTGGCGAGAGGGAAGGGCCCACCTGCGGCGGCACAGACCTTGTTTCACGCAGGTTTGCTGTTGGATAGCATTTTCGGCGTCATGAAATACATACATTACATGTACTAGTATCGAAGAAATCAAAACTTTCTCACACTTTGACGGCAGTGGGAGACCTTGCTGAAGCAAGGTCAAGTTCTCGAAGCATGCACAAGTACACATCAACCACTGCTGCTTTGAATCGTCTGTTTCAATTCGCCATGGTGAGTTGAGATGCTGTAAACATTGTAGATTCACAGCGTGAAACCTGGACAAGGTTGTTTTCCTGGTCTGGTGAGGTTATCATAAAGCCTGGTCTGGTGAGGTTATCATAAAGAGATTATGTGACCAACTAGCCACAGCGCAATAAATCCTTTTGTATCATAGAGTGCACCCACGGTGCTTTTTTTTCCGAGTGTGAAGACCTAACGACTTGTATCGCTTGAGCCTAGAGAGTAAATGTCCTTCCACATCACCATCCACGGTCACAGCATTACGAAGATGATGATTGTAGCCACAACGGAATTGACAATGATGGCTCCGATGTTGTACCTGCCCACACCTGAAAAAGGAGGCGGGGGGAAAGGTCGGGGGGTTTGGGGGGAGGCACCTGCGGCCAACGAGACATCGGACAATGTTCCCTGAAATGTACTGCTGCCAACCGAGAATGAGGGGGCCGCGAAAGACATGTCCTTGGTGATAAAGTCTGTCCAAGCAAAGAAAGT
Organism: Clavaria fumosa; assembly: GCA_951802425.1. Classification (NCBI taxonomy): domain Eukaryota; kingdom Fungi; phylum Basidiomycota; class Agaricomycetes; order Agaricales; family Clavariaceae; genus Clavaria; species Clavaria fumosa. The sequence continues at coordinate 2,401,408 of OX637797.1, read as the reverse complement.
AGTTGTCCACCTCAAGGTTTTCCCTTCGATGAGGGCTTCCGTATGATCCTGGAAGGCACGGATCTCTATTACGGTTTCTTTCCCCAGCATAGGAGTATAACCGCCAGCAAGAGGGTAATAAACGTTCGTCACAACATCGCGAAACGCAAGTTCTCTGAGCCAGAGTTCTGTATCGCTCCCAAGGAAGAGGGCGCCATTAAGAGACGTAGGCCTGACAGTGAATTTCAATGTGTACGGAGGTCCAACAGAGTTGATATTCGTGATTTGAGTGCCTGCAATTACCCCAGGGTAACTGAAGATGGTCCTGCCGTCTGCGGCCTGAAAAACAAGTTTACGATTCAGATTCTGCGATGGAGCGTTTATATTCAATATCGGATATGCTTTGTTGAAGTCGTTCTGGGTGAGCGCCGATGCTCTGACTCCTGAACCTGCCCAAGTTTTCTCGGCAAAAACAGGGAGGCTTCGGGCGAGCTGGTAGTACTCCTCGAGCTGTGTACTAGCAGTGTTGCCAAAATCGTTCCACAATGCCATAATGGCGCCGAGAAGCCCGACCTGAGTGAACGGAACCTGGACCGTGTCTGAAAAGACGTTTGGTGCCCAGCCTTTCTTATCAGGTCCTCCGTTCCACATAAGTCCTTGGTCTAGTTCCCAGGGAAATTGATTATCGCTTCCTGAGGTCTTGGCATTCAAATAGAGAAATTTCAGTTCAGAGTTAATGACCTGATAACCATCGTTCAACAACTTGAGAGGGTTAGACTGGTCGGGGTAACTCCAATGCTGAATGATGACATTCTTTGATATCGGTGTTCCCGTCAGTGTTGCCTCTTTTGAGCCCCAGACGCGCATAGTTCTTCCTCTGCTGGAGAAGTACGCGGCCATTAGGTTGATGAACTGAACATATTGATCGGCCAGACTCGACACGTATTCGTCCGCACCGATCGAGACCTCGCTGGATGAAAACCACTGCAAAAGTTCCTCCCATAGGCCTTGGACTATAGGCACCGTGGCTGGATTGGAGAGATCGAGGAGGTCTGGACGCCCCTCTTGCGAGATACCTGGTCGCCATTTGGCGATTGGGAGAGCATGGGCAGGTGTATCGATCTCAGGAACAATGCGGACGCCAAACCTACTGCAGTTTTCCTGCAGTTCCTCGAATTCTTCTCGAGACCAGCTTTCGTTGAAATTCGCGATTCCCGCGTTCGCACCCAAGGGGTCGGTCTGAAAGCGAAAACCCGAGTATATATTTCTCCAATCCGGGCTCGTGAGTAGGTTATTGTTCCAAAGATTGTCCGAAGAATGCATATGAAACTCATTTAGCTTGAAGAATGAGGCATATTGACAAAGTTCCACTGCAATTAAAAATTCTTGTGAGTTTCGACATGACACGTATGCCACCACACCCACATAA